>CM053626.1:188084592-188241935 GCA_028646595.1 Phalanger gymnotis
ACATAAAAAAGGGGGGATGATAGAAGGGGGGGCAGATGGGGATGAAGGTAATCAGAAACAAACATTTTTGAAAAGGGACAGGGTCAAGGGAGAAAATTCAATAAAGGGGGATAGGTCAGGAAGAAGCAAAATATAATTAGTCTTTCACAACATGAGTATTGTGGAAGGGTTATACATAATGATACGCATGTGGCCCATGGTGAATTGCTTGACTTCTTAGGGAGGGTGGGTGGGAAGGGAAGAGGGGAGAGAATTTGGAACTCAAAGTTTTAAAAAATAGATGTTCAAAAACAAAAACAAAAAAGTTTTTGCATGCAACTAGAAAATAAGATACACAGGCAATGGGGCGTAGAAATTTATCTAGCCCTGCAAGAAAGGAAGGGAAAAGGGAATGGGAGTGGAGTGAGGTGACAGAAGGGAGGGCTGACTGGGGAACAAGGCAACCAGCATATACGCTATCTTGGAGTAGGGGGTGGGTAGAAATGGGGAGAAAATTTGTAATTCAAACTCCTGTGAAAATCAATGCTGAAAACTAAATATATTAAATAAAAAACAGCCCCAAAAATACTAGCCAATACCAGCTATTATTACTATTATGATCTAGTGTTGCCACTCCAGAAAAGATCCTATGACATCAGAGGCTTACTGAGATCACCTTTTGGGTGACTGGGTTACTGGGTACCGTACCTGTTCACAAAGGCCAGAATCCTGTTGTCAAGTGGCCAAAACCACACACATAACCTCCCCGCTCAGGAGCTGAGCGGGCTGCCCGGCCCTCCCTTGCAGTGGTTAACTCTGCTGAGAAGCCTTCTATCAGCAATAATAGCTTCAAGGTGGAAAATAAAAAATGGAGAGTGTTTAAATTGTTAATGGGTTTCATGTTCTTGTCACTGTTGAGGGTTTGTTCCCTTTTATAAACTCATAGTTTTTGGTTGACACTGCTTTTATGTGAACCATCAGCCGGTCGGTGATGGTATTCCTGTGTTAGACCATTACTGCCGGATTGTATTTGCAGTAAAGAAGGAGAATGGAGGCTGTAAATCTATGACTAGAGATTTAGGGCCCTGTTACTCTGCAGTTTAGGCCCATGTGCTAGGGAGTCCATTCTCCTCCGGCAGAATTATACCCTCCAAACATCCCTTCTCAGGCACTGATCGACGACATTCATTCCCTGGGCTTCCAAGGCACTAAATACGGCTAATTCAGTTAAAGAAGCCTGGAGGGGTGAGGTAGATGAGCTCTCTTCTCTGCTGGAAGCCTGATGCCAGGCAGGTTAGCTCTACTGTTTTATTCCTTCCCACGTGTGTGAGGCATATATGCGAAGGGGGCTCGGAAAAATGATAAGCAGCAAATACTCGCCCTCCCCCTCCCCCCCTGCCCCAAGCTGTGAACTTGGCCCTCCATCAAACAGGAAGCATGGCTTCAGCCTCTCCTGATATTAGCCCTCGTGGTGCCCAACCTCTTAGTGGATATATCCCGGAAGTACCCTCCCTTAGGACACAGGATGTGCCAGGGGCACCCTGATGGGGCTGTTCATTTATCTCATTGTCGTTTTATGAAACAGCTACCAAAGTGCAGGGTCCGCAGAAATGTAAGAAAATACTCTTGTCATGGTGGCCGACTGTTGATTTGGAAAGTGGGCCTATAGGACCCGCCCAGAGTAACAATAATAATTGATAATAATATGTGAAATGGGAAGTTGCTAAGAAGTGCTAGAAAGATGATCTGAGTCAGAAGACCTGGGTTCGAGTCCCAAATGGTACCTTTGTAACCTTAGGAAAACCAACTCCCTCGGCCTCAGTTTCTCCCTCTGTAAAATGAGCAGGTCGGACTCAAAGATCTCTGGAGTCCCTTTAGGTTCCAAACCCTGTGACTCTGTATGTTGTGTATTATACTTAGACTAATGTCACTTCTAATCCAGGCCCTCTAGCATGAGACGCCATGCAGTGAGAAGAGCTATAGTTTCCCTTTGCAGCTGAAGCGAGAGTTTTCAAAAAGCAGGGTTTGAGATTTGTTTTGTTTTGTTTTCATGGTCTTCCCCAGAGAGGAAGAGTGTTAAGTACAGTCCCCATAATCCATCTAGGGCACCTGCGTCCGCTTCTCCACGTCAGCCGAGGCACAAATGAACATGCTTTAGCCAAACAACTATTGAACCTGCATTAGCCCATTAAGACTTGAGATGATCTGTTCATGAGCTGTCAGTCCAAATCAAGCCTGAAGTCTGCTGTGAAAGATCTAATTTTCATAATTATCCAGAACCTTCACACCCTCCCTCTAGTACCACCCATCTATACAGCATACACACATAGGCTCTGAGTACACTCACACACACACACACACGCAGAAGGGCACTCTCTCGGGGGATCCATCAGTTGCCTTGCAGCAAAGTTCATCCAAGGGTCAGATCTGGCTTTGACTTCCTGTTCCAGAAGCCCCATATGCAGGGTAGCCCCAGGATAGCTAGAGGCTGCTACTAGCTGGGTAACCTTTTCACACCCCAGTATTCTACCAAAGCAAGGAGCCTTAGGGATGGATGGTTAGGTCTTCAAGGACCCCAGCATACACAAGTCCTTTGTCATATTTAAGATGGGTCTGATGCCACTGGAGATGCTGCTGAATTGTCTCATGGCCTCACACCTGTGTAAGGGGATGAGGCTGTCATCTCTGAGGATGAAGAATTCTAAGGGCACCCTGATTTAGTCTCCAGTCCCACTGGGGACTTTGATCATTGGGCAGCTGCTCAAGGCTACCTTTGAGCTTTCTCTGACCTTTCTCTCCAGAGGAAATCATTGGGCTATGAAGTTCATCTGATAACATCACTTTAGGTAGTCTAGGTTGGAATGGGGGACCAGTGGGGACAGTTTTAACCCATATAGCACTGGGGATAGATAGTGTACATTTGGAGGCTGGGTCATTCTGGTGTCACTCTGGCAATTCCTTTGGAACAATACGGCACAATAAACCATTCAGTGTCTGGACATATATTGCCTGTGTGTTAAGGGTGGACAGGCGACACTTTACTCATTTCTTCTCATACCACCTCAGGTTTTTGAAGTGGTTGAGGCTTAAATTCCTTGTCCTAACATGGGACAACTGTATTTCTACACTGGTTGTCAAGTGTCTTTGCCCTCTAAGGAGACTGGCTGCAACTCAGCATCCTGTGGCTAGAATAAAGGAAAATTATTTCCTGCCTTCCCTGCTTTTTTTTTTACTTTCTTTCTTTCTTCCTTGCTATTCTTTTTTTTTTCCTTTATCATGAGTGGAGACGGAGTACATTACTCAAACCTTGGCTTTTCCCTGAAGTCCGTTGTTTACAGAGAGACATTCAGGTCCCTGGGGCTCCCTCCCATAAAACCTTATTATCATATATTTCAGGGCATAAACTTCAGTTGTCAAGCTCAGGAGCACAATTTTTAAAGCCCTGGCTGCTCATGTTTGTCCTCTGCTTTTACTCTGGTTTGTTTTTCTTTCTGTTTTGACTTTTTCTCTCTCTCTCCCTCTTCTCTTTTCTCTTTCTTCTCTCTCTCTCTCTCTCTTTCCCCCCCCCTTCTCGCCTATTTCTAATTCCTTTCATTTTCTCTCTTATTCTCATACTCTTTCATTTTCTCTTGCCTTCTTAGTCTCTTTTCTCTCTAATTCATCATCTCTCTCATTCTGTCTTTCATTCTTTCTCCTCTTTTTCTTTTGTTTTCTAGTCCCTTTCGTTTTCTCTCTTCCATTTCTTTTCTCATTCTCTTTTCCCATTATACTCTCTAAGTCTCTTTCATTATCTGTCTTTCTTATTCTTTCCTATTCTCTCTGTCTCTGTCTCTCTATCTCTGTCCTTCTTCCCCCCGCCCTTTTCTCTCTCTTCCTAAGCAATGTTCAGTTTCAGGCCGCCTGGCTCCTTATCCCACTAATTAGACAGGAAGTCCAGAGAGGCTGTTACTAGATCCTGACTATCTTTATCAGAGCCCATTATGGTTTAAACACTGCACAAACATTGTACTGAACTGAACCGATGAGCATTGAGCTGGTCGTCCGAGGTCTTTAGCATTTCCCCTCTACGCCTGCACAGCCACATCACTAAGGATAGACAGAGCTTTTCTAGGCTTATTTTTCTCCATTGTCATTTTCCCAGGGCCTGGGTTTTGGTGATGCTGTCCTTTTTTCTCTCCTGATTTTCTGTCTCTCCAGTGACTAGAGCAGCTGAGTGGGAGAAGGGTTTGGGGCTGTGAGGGTTATGTCACTGGTGCCCAGGATTCAGAGCTGCCTGTTTTCCCCCCTCTTTTCTTTGCACATTCACATCAAGCAGAGCACAGAGCTATTTCTGTGGACCAGTGGCCTCCTTTTTCTTTCAATGGAAGAATAATCCTGCATTATAATATAGTAACTGCAAAAGAAACCCCTTTTCCTATTTCATTCTTTTCTTTCTTAATTCACTGTCTAGTGAGTTTCTGATTGACTCAAAGACCAATTAAAGTAAAATTTAATGGAAGAATAGATTAACTCCCTGAGGTTTCCCTGCCATCCATCACATTTTTATAGCAGGAGCTGTGAGGAAGCTCATAACTTCATGCTGTGAATGTGATAATAAAGAGGGCACGGAGAGGGTTCCGATTTACTGCCGGGCTGATGTTCGCCAGGACAGAATTTACTGCCCAATCCCCTTCCCCTTTTTATTCAGGGGGAGGTCATTGGATCTGCCATCAGCCCTGCTCTGAGATACTGAAGGACAACGGATTGTCAGGCTAAGATCCTTTCCCTTTAATTGAGGGAGGGGAAGGATGGAGGGGGAGTTATGCGTAAATTTCATTGTCCAGAGATGGGTGATTTGTTCAATTCATCCCCATGGTCAAAAGGCTTCTATCACCACAGGTACTTCTATTTAAAACCCAAAGCATCCAAGGATGTATCTGAGCCTTTCCTGTGGAATGGCATAAGAGTTGGTGAATAAGACTTGAGTAATGTGTCTTATGATTTATTCAAGTCATTTTCTTCCAATCACAGATCTTCTTTCTAGCATAACTAGAATTTCTTATCTATATACTTTCTCTCTGTCTCTCTTTCTCTCCCTCTCTCTCTGTCTCTCTCTGTCCCTCTCTCTCTCTCCCTCTCCCCCCCCGTCTCTCTGTCTCTCTCTCTCTGTGTCTCTCTGTCTCTCAGTCTTTCTGTCTCTATCTCTCTCTGTCTCTCTGTCTCTTTCTCCTTTTCACTTGAGGATTTCAAAGCACTTTATAATCATTATTTCAACCTCCCTGATTATAATAGTTCATATTGCTATAGCATTTTAAGGTTTACAGTGTTTTCCTAAAAACAAACCCAGGAGGTATTATTATCCCCATTTTATAGATGAGGTAATTGAGGCCAAGAAAGGTTGTAATTTTTTCTGTAGTACTTAACCATAGTGTTAGAGGCAGGATTTGAACCTGATTCTCTCTGCAGGGCAGTAGCTAGGTGGTGCAGAAGATAGAGTGCTGGGCCTTCATCTCCCTGAGTTTCAATTCAGCCTCAGATACTAACTAGCTGTGTGACCCTGAGCAAGTCACTTAACTGTGTTTGCCTCAGTTTCCTCATCTATCAAATCAGCTGGAGAAGGAAATGGCAAACCAGTCCAGTATCTCTGCCAAGAAAACTCCAAATGGGGTCAAGAGAAATTGGCTCTCTTGGCTCCAAGTCCAGCGCTCTTAAAGTAAGTGGTAGATTTTTTTTTAAATCTTTTATCTATGTTTTTTTTATTTTTTTAATTTTTGGAGGGGTGAAGGCAGGGAGGTTTAGGTTAAGTGACTGCCCAAGGTCACACAGCTAGTAAATATATCAAGTGTCTGAGGTTAGATTTGAACTCAGGTCTTCCTGACTTCAGGGCCGGCGCTGTACTTGCTGTGCCACCTAGCTGCCTAGGCTAGCAAATTTCCTCCCAGTTTTCTTGGAAATGTATAGTTGTCATCTGTCAGTTATTTGAAGAAGTGCTGCATCATTAGTCTGGGCTGTGTTTTCCACTTTTATTAAAAGTCTTAAACATTTTATAGATATCTCCTTTGTAGGTGCAGTTTATCTTTATTTTAGTGTAGAGGAAACTGAGGCAGACAGAGGTTAAGTGACTTGCCCAGGGTCACACAGCTAGTAAGTGTCTGAAGCTGAATTTGAACTCAGGTCTTTCTGACTCCAGACACAATGTTTTATTTATCCCCCATGCTTCCCTGGGAAGAAGGGAAACTTTATGGGGCTGGTCTGGGGAAGCTGAGTTGTATCACCCATCTTGCCTTTGTTCAGCCTTCCCTTAAGCCTTAGGAAAATGAATCTGTTCCAAGGAGGCATGCACTTATTATTATATTATTATATGATGTTATATTACCTAATTAGTTTATTTTGCAGAAGCTCAGAGAGGGTCAGTATTAAATATGTTGTTGCTACATCGTTTTAGTCATGTCTGACTCTTCATTTGGATTTTCTTGGCAAAGATTCTGGAATTGTTTGTCATTTCCTTGTCTAGCTCATTTTTCAGATGACGAAACTGAGGCAAACAAGGTGAAGTGACTTGCCCAGGGTCACACAGCTAGGAAGTGTCTGAGGCCAGATTTGAACTTAGGAAGATGAGTCTTCCTGACTCCAGCCCTGGTGCTCTATCCACTGCACCACCTAGCTGCCCAGTATTAAATATACAAATTGAGAAAGGAGATATAAAGAAACTGAGTAACTTTCTCAAGGTTATACAGAAATAATAGATTATATTTGAATAATACTTTAAAGTTTACAAAAACCTTTATGTGTATTGGGGGTTGTGGAAAGAACACTGAATTTGGAACCAGAGGACCTATGTTTGAGTCCTATCTGTGCTACAAGTGACCTTTGTGATTTAAGGCAAGTCATTTAATCTCTCTTTGACTCAGTTTACTTATATGTAAAATAAGGATATTGAAAGAGGTGATCTGTAAGAGTCCTTCCAATTCTAAATCCTAGAATCTTAGGTAGAAAGATAATGGATTATATAAATGTTAATAGAGTGTGTTTGGGTCTGGTAGAATGAAAGGGTCTAAAGAGTGTTCATTAATGGATTACTATCAAGGCTGCACTTAGGAGTTTTATTGTAGGAGTTTGCTTTTTTTTATATGACTATAGATAGCTTTGATTTCTTTGTCTGAAAACTGCCCATTCATATCCTTTGACCATTTATCAATTGGGGAATGTCTCTTATTTTTATAAATTTGACTCATTTCTCTATATATTTGAGAAATGAAGCCTTTATCAGAGACACTTGCTATTAAAATTTTTCCCCAGCTTTTTGCTCTCCTTCCAATCTTGGTTGCATTGGTTTTGTTTGTGCAAAAACTTTTTAAGTTAACATAATCAGAATCATCCATCTTATGTCTTTTTCACATTGGACACCTCTGACTTACATAAAAGCGTGGATGGAATTTTTGTAAAATTTGCATATGATACCAAATTTGGAGGGATAGTTAACAATAAATGACAGAGTTAAATAAAAATAAAATTAAAACCCTTTCAGCAGTCTAGAACACTAGACAAAAGCAATGTACATGAGAAGTTCTGTACTTTTCTTTTTAAGATGAATTTCACAACTACAAGATGGGGATGATACAGTTAGACAGTAGTTTTTACAAAAAAGTTCTAGAGGTTTAATGGACTGCATGCTCAGTACAAGTCCACGATGCACCATTGCTTTTCTGAACTGTTTCTTCTTTAAGAAAGTCATGGGGCAGCTAGGTGGCACAGTGAGTAGAGCACCAGCCCTGGAGTCAGGAAGACCTGAGTTCAAATCTGGCCTCAGACATTTGATACACTTACTAGCTGGGTGACCTTGGGCAAGTCACTTAACCCCAATTGCCTTGCCTTCCCCCCTCCAAAAAAAAAAAGAAAGAGAGAGAAAGAGAAAGATGAGGAAGCTGGCCCTGAGGATTTACATGATCGATCTATGATTACAAGGTAAGTAAGTGGCAAAGGTGGGATAAGACTAGGTCCTCTGGCCTCAGATCTGGCGCAGTTTCCACTGTGCCACCATTAAGCCTTTTTGAGAAAAAACAATTATTTTTAGGTAAACACTAGGCTAGTCTGTCTACTGAAGTTGTTTGCCATCCATTAGGCTGCAATGAAGCAATAATTCTGTGACACAAAAGCTTTTTTGTCCATTCTTTATAAATGTTAGTCACCTGCTGCCATTTTGTGATGCATCAGGGTATATGGACTGACAGCATTCCAGGGTGTGGCAATGGTGGTTGAGCTTGGGTTTCTTGCCGTTTTTATGTTCAGCAACATAAAAAGATAGATGTGCCTCTTAGAGGGGACAGGCCTAGCTCTTGTAACCGCTAAGGATCTCAGAGCTCCTCTACCTTATAGACCTATAGTTTATTCTGAGATGAAACGGTGGAGACATCTGGAGAGTCAAGACCAGGAGAAGGGCAAACGAGTGGCTTGTCTGGGTGCTTCCTCCAAATGAATATTCTGGGGGGAACTCAACAGAGAGGTGATCACCACTGGCAAAGGGGTCTCCCAGGATTAGAGGGCCCCAAGATTAGAAAGCCTCATTTTCCAGGGTGCAAAGACTGCTGGGATATGGTAAAGAAATCTGGAGAGAAGCTTCCTGGCTCCTTCTGTGGCCTCCCAAGAACACCTCTGAACTCTTCTGTGCCTGGGAATGATCCAGAAATTAACCACATTGCTGAGACTGCACAGATTGTGACTACCTGTTGTTGATACACATGTTTTGCCTACATCTCATGCCGTGGATTATATAACATCTTACAAAGATTATACATCATACGGCTAAACCACAAGCCATATTTATCTTTGCTAGAAAGTGATAAATCCATCCCCACCCTCTCCCTCCCAACAGGTACTAGGAAGGCATTCCCTTGTGGGCACCAGCCAGGCGATCTGTCTCAGGGGCATCTGTGAGATGCACCTCACTATGCAGGAGCAGACCGCCAAGACAATAGGTTTACAAATCCTTGATACGTGTGGCCTTCCTGTTTAATGGGAAGAGGTCCCTGTGAATCTCTCTCTCCTCTTAATCACTGCTTTGAAGTGGATCTGTTTAATTTACTATGGCTAAAATGAAACGCTTTTAAAAATAAACCACCCTGTATCAGTAGCCCTTCCCCTGATTCCCTGGTTATAGAATTCATCAGCCATTACCTGTTATGTGGCTTACAGTGGAATAGCTCTTCTATAGAATCTAATTCTGTAGCTCTCATCAAGGCAAGGCTCCTCTAGTCTCTTGCCATTTTGCCTGGTCAGGGGTGACTAAACCAGGCCCTTTACAATGATTAGGGCAGGGCTTACACAGGGATGTGTCTTCCCTTGTGGGTGTCAGGTAGTCTGCCTCTGGAACATCTGTGAGATGTGGGAGAGGAGAAAGAAAGGAGGGAGAATTTATTTGGATATAATAGAAACTGTTTGTTGGATTTTGTAGGCTGAAGTTCTGAAGTTAATCATTATTCTGCAAAATCCTGAATGATGTTGCTTGTAGCTTTCCTACACAGATAGTGTCCCGGAGGGAGTGCTACTAACGGTCTTTTGTCAGGCACTATCAGCAGTATTGAGCCAACCTGAGCACCCTATTATTAATCCTTTTCTCCTAGTGACATGACGGCAATCGATGTCTGAACAAGCTATTGAAACTGCAGCAATCAAGTGGACTCCAGTTAATCCAATGGGATACTTACTCAGAGCCTATGGGAAGGGGGCAGGGAGCTCGAAAACACTCTTCAATGCTTCTGCATCCATGTGCCCTACAGTATTGCTTATGGTAGGGGTTCTTAATCTGGAGTCCATTGAACCCAAAAGGGTCTATGGATGGATTTCAAGGGATTTGTGAACATAGATGGGAGGGGGAAATATATATATAGATATAGACATAGATATAGATATAGGTATAGATATAATTGGTTTCCTTTGTAATCTTTGGTACTTTTCTTAGGGATTCAATAGCATTATCCTGAGGAGGGGTCCATACCCTTCGCTAGTCTGCCAAAAGGATCCATGATACAAAAAAGGTTAAGATCCCCTGGTATGTGGATATAGATTTCTAAGTCTATGGGAAAATAGGAACATATATCAGGTTACTAAATACTGTTAAGAGAGACGATTGCAGAACTACAGAACTAGTATTTTTTGCACCTGGAGCAAGTACTGCAAGCTATACCTGGGACAAGTGCTCCAGAGCCCAGCTTCTGTTGAGTTTGGGGCAGGGGGAGCTGAGGGAGGGAGGCACCCTGTGATGGAGAGACAAAGCCCCTGTTACTTCAGACTGAGGTTGCAGCTGGTGAGATTGCTGTGTATGCTGGCAGAGAGAGGGGGAAGGATCAACAAGGGCAGGGAAGAGCTCACCCTCAGCCTACCGTCTTTCTATTTTAACTAAGCATTCTTGTAACTAGATACTAAACTCTGTGGTGTTTTTTCTACCCATCCTGTTGAAGGACTGTAAGTGCTCTCAGCAGCCTCTAAATTACCGTAGAGCAAAAAGTCTGATTCCACCTACCCTCGTCATACCTCAGGGGCTGGCTGGTATCACTAGCATGTGCATGCCTGGCTTGTGTCATCCATTTTCTGTGTCTGAATGCATGTCTTCATGGTACACATGTGCTATGCAGGCACAAAGTAAATACAGCAAAATGTGTCTGAAAAAGTACACACCCCATAACAGATGTGAACTACGCAAGTAGAGATTTCAGCATGAAGGACAGAATCATGCGTATGGCCTTACCTCTCTCTGAAGGAACAAATAGAATCTAGCGTCTAGACTTCTGGACTAGGAATGAAGACACAGAGATTATGCTCCCACCTTTGCTTATAACTTTGCTGCCTTTAACAACCCAGTCGGACCGTCTTGCCTCAGTATTTTTATAGGATGCATATTTAATTATTTTATAAGGACATTGCAAGGACAAATAAGTGATATAAAATATGGAGAATAAAAAAGTGTCGGGGTTTAGAAAGGCCCTTCATTAAAGGTTATGTATTCTAATTTCCCTCTCGGTACAAGAAGTCCTTCTGCAACACCCCTCAAAGATAGCCTCAGCTTGACTAGTTCCAGTGATAGGGGACTCACAACCTCAGGCAGCAGCTACTTCTATTTTGAGGTAGCTCAAATTGTCAGAAAGTTCTTTCTCATGCTAAGCCAAAAATGGGTTTCCCAATAACTTTTAAGTCATTTCATTCTAGTTATGCCATCTGGAGCAACATAGAATATGTCTAATGTCTCTTCTCCATGACAGCCTTTGAAGCATTCCATAGTAGAAATTGTGCTGGACTTGAAGTCAGGAGGACTTGGGTTCAAATCCTGCCTCCGAAACTTAAAAGTTCTGCGTACATGACCCTGTGCAAATTACCAACCTCTGTGTGCTTTATTTTCCTCAACTGTAAAATGAGGGATTGGTCTCCATGACCTCTAAAGTTCCTCCCGGTTCTAAATCTATGATCCTCGCAAGCCTTTTCACCAAGTTAAAATCTCTAGTTTCTTCAAATGTTTCTCAGATGGCATGGTTTTTATGAAATGCATTCCTTGATTTATCCTATTCAAGGCTCCCATTTGTTTATATCTGACTACATTTAAAGTATGGGTCCTAACTGGTAGGGGAGGGGAATCCTCCTATCCTCAACATTAACTGAGAACTCTACTAAGACTATTTCTTTTCATTTTCCATTTTTTTTGGACCAGTTCTGTGATTTCATTGGAAATTATCTCTACCAATGCAAGTGGACACCTGCTTTGCTTTTTCTCAAGGGCAGCAAGTGGTTAAGAGATTTGTACAGGGTTGTGCTGCCAGAATGTGTCAGAGGCAGGATTTTAACCCAGGCTTCTATCCACTAGGCTGAAATGCCTCTGTTAAAATTCATTTGTGGTACCAGCCTGATCCTTTCTCCTTGAACCCCAGTGGAGAAGAGCTACCTTCCCCTTTGGCTTCTCCATAGTGTAGAAAGTGAACAGATACAATGAGCACTGTAGAGAATTTTTTTAATCCCTTCTCTGTAAAATGAGATTGGACTTAGATGATCTCTATCTAGAGCCCTCCAAATGCTAACATTCTGTGATCCATGTAAATGTATTTAAATAGCACCCATCCTCCAAATTGTTTAAAGCCAAGCACAGTCATGTTGACATTATTTTTTAACAGATAAACTAGGCACAAAGGATTTGTGACTTGGAAAAAGCAGGGCAAATACTCCCTCAGAGTATCCAGGAATTCCCAGTTTTGGGAAACTTCCTCCACCACTGAAGATTGCGACCCATCTATGACTTAATGTATAAGTCCCAGAGAGTGACTTGTCCAGGGTCACATAGCTACTAAGTGGCAGAAGTAGGATAGGAAACCATATCTTGCTGACTCCAAGTCCGGTGTTACAACCACTACTCTGTGACGCCTGTCTTTGTGTCCACTGTAAAACTATGGCTCACGTTGGCCAAGTATATTAAAACATCATTGAGTCGAGAGGTTGCGCAGCATAGCAGAGAAAAGAGTTAGTCTCTGAACTAAAAAGACTTGGGTTCAGGTCCCTGATACACACTGGTTGTTTGGCCCTGGGCAAGTCCCACAACTTCTCAGTGCTCCAGACAACTTTTAACTTTTAACTCTCAAAGAAATTACTGGCGTGCAATTGTAGAGGGAGTTCCTTTACCCAGGAGTTCCCTTTACTAAGGAAGTCCCTAGTCCAGTCTCCATCCTCATCACTATTATTAGGTTAGAATATTCCTATTGGTGATGTGATAGATATCGGAAAATTACCCCAAGCCTGCTAGATTCTCAAATCTATGAGGCGTCCCACTAGTACGTATAAAACTACACCAGACAAAAGGAAAACTCACTTTAAAAATGTTCTTCAATTTCTATATTGTTTTGGTGTCTGTGCCAGATCTGTATTTTTTCCTACCTAACTTTTTAGTGGGGTAGCTATACTAAAATGTTCTATAACCATATAGCTGTGGTCAGTCAAAATTAATTGATGTTGTTAATAACGATGACTATTACTGAGCTTCTATCTCTCATCTAGTCACATTGGTTGCATTAATGGTAGCAAAAATGTGGACACAGTGAGAAATTTGGAATCTTAGAATTCGAAGGCATCTTAGATATCATCCAGTCCAATCGATTATCACCTACTCTATTAGGCTATAAGCTCTATTAGAACTAAAAACATTTTTATTTCATATCTGTATCTCTACTCCCCCCCCCCTTATTAATCCCCTTATAAAATTGATGCAGCTAGGTGGCATAGTGGATAGAGTGTCAGACCTAAAGTCAGGAAGACTCATCTTTCTGAGTTCAAATTTGGGCCCAGACACTTACTAGCTGTGTGACCCTGGGCAAGTCACTTAACTCTGCCTCACTTTCCTCATCTGTCAAATGAGCTGGGGAAGGAAATGGCAAACCACTCTAGTATCTTTGCCAAGAAGATCTCAAATGGCATCACAAAGAGCCAAACAACTGAAAACTGCCTGGAATCCTATGATTGACCATTTTCTGTGAAGGTACCATGGGAAAACATGGTCACAAATCAGAGTATGAGAAAGTGTGGATGAGTTTCATTTGTACCAGTGCAAGAAATCATTGAAAAGATGACAGAGCCATTCAAGTGTTCAGCACACACTTATTAAGCATCTGTAATGTGCAAGCCACTGCTGTGGGCCCTGAGAATATAAAGACAAAATGGAAAAACAGCTTCTTCCCTCAAGGAACTTAGACTCTTACAGGAATAATATTAAAGTTCTCTCCCTAGCCCAGTGTTCTATACATAGTAGTTGTTTAATGTTTAGTGAATTGAATTTTGTGTGTGAGAAAGAAAGAAAGAAAGAAAGAAAGAAAGAAAGAAAGAAAGAAAGAAAGAAAGAAAGAAAGAAAGAAAGAAAGAAAGAAAGAAAGAAAGAAAGAAAAGAAAAGAAACTGAGGCCCAGAGTGATTAGATCACTTGTAAGGGTCACCTAGCTAGTTAGTGACAGAATCAGAACTAGAACTCAGATCTCAATTCCAAAAGCTAGGGCTCTTTCCACTCTGCTAGCTTGCCTTCTAGAGCAAGACTCAAAGAATCAGTATGAAGAGTCTAGCCGATTAAACAGGGTTTGAAGTATTGTCTAGGACTTAAAGAATCAGAGAGCATAATTTAGGAAGTAAAGTACTGAATGAAGCCCTGGTTCTGCCACTTAACTTTGTGATGCTAGTAATATCTGCCCTGCTTTCCTAACAGAATTGCTCTGAGGCTCAAAGGAGATAAACGAAAGCACTTTAAAATCTATAAAATACATTTTAAAATAATACAAATTTATGTTTACTATTCTTGTTCCTAAGGATTTGGATCAGAGTCAGTAGGGGCAGTTTGTGGTCAAGGAATACGTACATAACAAGAACAAGCAGTGGGTCAGGAGTTAGATGACCGAAGAAGAAACAGTGATCAAATACTGAGACTAGAGATTGGCAGTCAAAGACAGAGGGAATTTAGTCAGGAGAGGAAGGGGCATGGAAGAGTAGATAGGTGAACATACGGGAAGTCCCAGTAACAAAAATACCTTGATAACCTGAGGCAGAATTTTGCCTTGGCTCAGAAATTTTGCATTGATTCCTATGAATGAATGAATGAATGAATAGGTGAATGAATGAATGAATGAATGAAAAAAGTCATTCATCGCTTACACCACGCAAAGCAACATGCTGAGTGCTGGAGTTATAACTCCAAAGTAAAACAGTCGCTTACCCGGAGGTTCTCACGTTCTACTTACTGAGTGATCCAGCACGCGTGGAAGGTTTCAGCTAAGAGTCATAGAGCAGCAGCAAAACACATGATGATGTCTCTTCTTTGGTGTCATTTCCACTGATAAAATCCCATCAGTTTCTAATGTTGAAACATCTGAAAGTGCTAAGGACTTTCTGGGCAGAAACTCACAAACATATAAAGTAGGAGGTAGTGAGGTGCAAGACGAGACCACCAGGCCTGGAGTCAGGAAGACTTTAGTTCACATCTGTCCTCAGACATTTACTCGCTGTGTGAGCCTGGCCAAGTCACTTAACCCTGTTTGCCTCAGTTTCCTCATCTGGAAAAATGAGTTAGAGAAGGAAATGGCAAATCACCGCTGTTTCTTTGCCAAGAAAACCCCAAATGGAATCATATGGGACTTAACAACAATAAATAAGATGTAGGAAAAAGTACACTGGCTCTGAAGTTACAGGACCTGAGTTCAAATACCCCTTTTGACACTTACTGTTTGTGTGACTTTGGACAAGTGGCTTAAAATTCCTAGATCTCAGTTTCTTCATCTGTAATATATCAGGACTAGGCAATCTCTGAGATACTTCCTAGCTCTAGATTGTAGGTTTCTAGTCTGGAGGATATTAATAATAATGGTAATGGTGGTAGTGGTAGTATTAGTAGTAGTCATCATCATCATAGTAGCTAACATTTATGTAGCACCTACTATGTGCTAAACACTTCACAAATATTATCTCATTTTGGCCTCATGACAACCCTGGGAGGTGGGGGCTCTTATTATTTTCCTTTTACAGCTGAGAAAATTGAGGCAAACAGAACTTAAAGTGACTTGCCCAGTAATAGCCAAGTATCTGAGATCAAATTTGAATTCAGGTCTTCTTGACTTCTGGCCCAGGACTGCACTATACCACCTAGGAACCAAAGTAATAAAAAATGTGAAGACACCTTCTCCGGAGTGAGGCAGAAGGGGTAAAAATAAAGTCACACCTTGATACCGTGATGGTTATGCCCTTACACAACTGATTATACAGAAATATTAGTGCATTCTGCTCAAGGCCTTCTTGGATTTGTGTCATATGTTGTTACTGTTGATGAGTCATTTATTTCATTCCTGTCTGACCCTTCACGACCCCATTTGGGGTTTTCTTGGCAAAGATAGTGGAATAATTTTCCATTTCCTTCTGGAGCTAATTTGGCAGATGAGGAGACTGAGGTAAACAGGAGAAACTGCCCAGGATCACATAGCTAGTAAGTATCTGAGGCTGGATTTGAACTCAGGACTTCCTGACTCCAGGTCATGCACTCTATGCACTGTACCACCTAGCCACTCCTGTGTTGTATAGGGTACTTCTGTGACCATAGCAGTATGGGGACACCCCTCCATTGGTACAGGCCACAACTCTGCCGTGCCTTCTCATTCTGTGTAATCATTATCCATAGCCATCCAGGAATGCTCTATACAAAATCCACTCAGCATCCTGGAAGCCTTCCTTTGGTTCTTTTAATATTTCCTAGGTACCACACATCACTCAAATTTTCCATCTATTATCCTTCACTCTGGCTGTGTGACCAACCTGTCCCCTTTATGGGTCATGTGTTTCCTGGACATTATATATCTATCCTATACCACTTGCAGTATGATGTAGTCTACTTACATTCTCCATCTTTCTCACAATTGCCCTTTGGGTCTCATGCAAATTGGATTCTCTGAGGAGCATGGTGTTCTATGGTGCTTAGTCTTGTAGCATCACAGGGAGGACAGGCTAGGACTAGGGACTGGACCTGTGATGTCATTGGTATAGGGAATACCATTTGAGGAAACTCCCTTCTCTGTAACTTGTAGTCTTAATGAATTGAATACTGAAAGTTTTATGTGGTTTGTCCAGGTCACAAATTGTGATGTTAGAAAGATGAGTTTCTCATTCAATGAGCAGCATGAATCAATGAAAACATTAAGCACAATCCAGTATGATCTCCTCCTATTCAATTTTAGATTCATAATGTTATCCCTTTGCAGCACCTGTACAAGATAGATAGTAGATAGATAGATGGACGGACGGGCGGATGGACAGACAGATAGATAGTAGATAGATGGATAGATAGACAGACAAACAAGTTCAGTGGGCCTCCCATAACACTATATGTTGTTGTAATCTGGACAATATGTGTTTTTCATCCACTTTGTTCTTTGTGTTCATGGCTGGGCCAATCTCTTTTGAACAACTGTGCATTTCCTTGAGGAGGCTTTGTAACGCTCTGTGGCTTAGTGTAAGACAATGGCATTTGTGAATAGGGGTATTTAGAGAACCTTTCAATCAGTGAGGGAGAGCATGTGACTCAGTAGAAGAAAATGTGACCTTAAAAGCTTCCTGCAAATAAATTTTAAAGTAATAAATAAGTAAAATAGTTTTATGCATATGTTTAAAGTCTCCCAAGACACTACAAAAGATGAAATGATAGAAATGATAGCATCTATTGGGGGCAAGCAAGGCATAAAACAGAGATGCTGTTTTTTCTTGGCTAAAGTATTTGTCAGTATCATGAAGGACATCCTGTGAAGAATTTGAATACTCCCATCCACAAATGACATCGAATATTTATAGGTAGTGTATATACAAGTACCACTGCACTTTTAATTCTTGCACATCATTAAAAAGGAATCAACTTGATACAGAATATTCCCTCGCATCCCTGAAGGGCAGCCATATTTTGAACAGGATGCATCAGGCAGGAAGGACACTAGGACCAAGTATTGCAAGGTTGCTAATGTCTACATTAAAGAAGAGACAGGCCCCACGAATTCCTTGGGCTCATCTGAAAGACCCCAGCACAGAAAGCTGCTTCTTACTTAATTTATCTGCCAAGGAAGAGAGGAGGAGGACTGAGTCAACCCGGCCGGGAATTGAACCTGTGGTTCCAGGAAGTCTAGATGCTTCAAACCTCATGTTTAGTCCATTAAGCCATCCCCTCCAAGAACCTAATGTAGTTGGAGTAGGCTTACATATCTCTAGTGAGGAGGTTGGATTTTATTTTCACTTTGGGAATTTCAAATCCATAATAGGGAGAGATATAGATATAGCTTACCTGCAGAAGTGCCTATAGGAAAATGCACAGAGAAGTATGTAAACATGTGTGTCACTTTTCTGATTTACTGGTAGGAAAAAACAAAAATCATTGAGGAAAGAGAGTCTATAAATGCATTTGCCTAATGGGGCCTTCTTTCTTCCCTACTTACCATCATACCCCTAAACCCATTATCAAGAAAGAATAGATTGCAAGTATTCAGAGAGGATCTGAGTAGGTACTGCAGATCTCACACATCTGTCAGGTGGGCCTGTTTGTTTTGGGGACAGTGGGGGGACATCCTGCACCATTATGGGCTGTCAGCCTCAGAGAATGTTTACTAATAAGCCTAGCCATTAAGGTAGGTCAGTGATGGATGGTCTGTGTCCCCCCTGGCCTGGCCTGGCATGTGCGGCAATACTCACTGACCAGCAGCAGCTGCTGTGCTGGCTGCCTTGTTAAGGGTCTCTCTCAGTGACATCAGCTATACATCACCCGGCCTGACGCCTTTGATTATTTGGACAGCTCTTGGCATGATGAATCGTTAGGATTGATCTGTCTTTTCTCGAGTGTCCTAGCCAGTGTTCTTCACCCATCCCTCTCGCCTCCTCATTCTTAAGTCAAAGATCCTTATTACCTTCCTTTCAGTTGCCTGCACCTTTTTACCCTCTCCAAATTAAAGGACCACACATTTCAGCATTCAAAGTGAGAAACTGGGGATGGAGATGAAGGAAGACAAATGCATTGTAAGCTAGAACAGGCAGGTGGAGGGGAAATAGTGATCACTCTCCTGCATCCCAAAAGCAAGAAGAAAAAGCTTTGTCCACAGTCACTAAGGGATGGTGGCTTTCATTATTGAGGTCATAGACCCGCTGTCTTCTACATATTCCATGGGGTGCAAATTAAATTTGGATGCTGTGGGTAACAGGAACAATTCCTTCTATTTATTTTTTTAAACCTTCCTCTCAAGGAGCACAGAACTTGTACATGTTATCTCAAGTTTCACCATATCCCTTGTAAAGGAGATATTATCTTGATTTTGCAAATAACAGAAGTCCATAGGAGATAAATTATTTTCCTGCGATGACTGGGAGATTGGACTCTATGATCTCTGAATATTCCCCTCCCCTCTCATTTTTTGGTCTGATCCATACCTAGAATCTCATTGGTTTAAGGGATTTCTGGTGTGGAAATTCCCCTTTCTAATGCAGATCAGCAGTTCTGGTAGAACTTGAAGCGATGGAGAATTTTCTGAGGCATTGAATGGCTTATCCCCTGATCATCCAGCTGATACATGTCAGAAGAAGGACTTGAACCCAGGTCTGCCTGCCTTCAGGTTCAGCCCTCTATGTATCATCCTCTTTCCCACAACATTATATCAATATGGCCCCCCAAAATAGCAGTTGAACATACGTCTCTCAGTCCCCTAGTCCTCTGATCAGTTTGGCTGTTGTTGGTTCATGCATGCATTCAACAAATGTTTATTAAATGAAATAAAAACTCCTCTGCTTTGTGTCTGAAGCCCACCACTGACTGGTTCCAAGAGTCTCCCTCTCCAGATTATTTCACATGGCTCCCCTTCTCGAAATCTTCATTATAGCCAAACTGGCCTGCCTCCCTATTCTCTATACATAAGACTCCATCACTTTGTCAGTGCATATGCATGGGCTGTCATCCATTCCTGGTGTGTATTTCTTTCTGTCTCACCCTTATAGATTTCATAGCTTCCTTCAAGACTCATTTGAAGTACTGTCCCCTACAGAAAGCCTGTCTTGTTCCCCTCAATTGCTAGCGTCTTCTCCTTGAAAATTACTCGTAAGTACAGTGTCCCAAAACACAGTTGCACAAAGTCTTTTGGGACACCTTGTATTTTGCATTTAATTTTATGTGCATATGTTCTTTCTCCCAATAGATTCTGAGTACCTTAAGAGGAGAAGCTATTTTGGTTAGTGACTGACACATAGTTGGGTCTTAATGAATGCTTGTTGAATGAATGAGTGCCTGTCATATGAAGCGCATTGTGCTAAGAGCTGAATCTGTAGATCCTCTCTGTACAGCAGCTGCTAGCTGGTTTTGTTCCAGTTAACACTAGAAGTCAAAGCTGGGGGAAGGGAGAGAAAGAAACAGAAAGATGAAATTTATTTGTATACCTCAGAGGAACTATATACCTGCACTGAGCAGTTTAATTACTGTTTCCAGTTCACCATGAGAAAAACAAAGGATGAAGACTTGCCAAGAATGACAACAGATTAAGAATGGGTAAAGAGTCTTCCCCCCCCCCCCAGTGCTGAGGGCTCAGGAGAGTTTCCATACTGTTTTCTCATCTGAAACAGTTGATTGGGCATGAGGAGGCTCTGTGTCATGCCTTCCAAGCCGCAGAAGTAGGAGGGAAAAGAAATTCTGTCCCAAGTGTCTGTCTCATCTCCCTCAGTCGCCAGTGTGTTGTTACTAAAGGGTATCATTTTTGAGGTGCAAGTACCCTTCATCCCCACTGGTCCTTTGTAATAACTGATCATGAGAGTAGTAAGTTCTCAAGAGAGTTCCATCATGGAATTCCCATTCCACGTCGTCTTGTAACGGATAGAATGCTGGATGACTGGAGAGTTCAGATCCTGCCCGTGACTCTTACTAGCTGTGTAACACACTCTTCAGACCTCAGTTCTTTCATCTTTCAAGAAGGGTCAACAAGACTTGTAGCACCTAGAGCTCAGTCATGGGTATCAGGAAGACTCGTTCAAATCCTGCCTCAGATACTTACTAGCTGCATGACCCTGGGCAAGTCACTTAGCCACTCAGTGCCTTAGTTTACCCATCTATAAGTGGGGACAATGATAGCACCTCCCTCCCAAGGCTGCTGTGAGGAACAAATCAGTTGAACACATGGAAAACCCTCTGCAAGTCTTAAAGTACCCTGTAAATGCTAGTTATCATCATCATCTGCCTCACCGGGTTGGTGCAAGGCTCGGTTTCTACATGAATATTATCATCATTATAATTATCTTATTGGCCATACCATTCTCATTATAACAGTATCAGATCTAAGTGGGTGGAGGCAGTAACAGTAATATTAACATTAACTAGCATTTGTGCAGCACTTTAAGGTTTACAAAGTAGGTTACGAGTATTGTTTAATTTAATCTTCGCAACAGCTTAGGGAGATGAGTACTATTATCATTCCCATTTTACAGATGAGGAAAGTGAGGCAGAGTTAGGTAAGTGACTTGCCCAAGGTCACATAGCTAATAAGTCTCTAGGGCTAGATTTGAACTCAGGTCTTCCCAATTCCAGGTCCAAACATGCTCTGTCATTATCAGAAACCATAATCATCATTGGCCCTTGAAATACTACACCAGGAGAATCTGCAGACCTTTAATGTTAACCGCTGCTGGGGTGGGGAACCTTTGGCCTCGAAGCCACATGTGGCCCTCTAGGTCCTCAAGTGTGGCCCTTTTGCTGACTGCAGACTTCACAGAATGCCCACTGCTATTCTTCACAGCTTACAAAGTACAAACTTAGAGGAATATTTTTTGTTCTTGTGTCCAGAGATGAAAAATAAGAATGAGAGAATTGTGATTCTGCCCTTTATGTACCTTTAAGTCTCAAGCCTTAAACATTTAAACTAAAAACTTTAACAACTGCTGGTATTATTAAACTCTCACCACCCTCCCTTGGCAGAAGCAGCCAGGTGGCATCGTGGATAGTGGATAGAGCACCAGGCCAGGAGTTAGGAAGGCCCTGAGTTCAAATCCCTCCCCAGGTACTATGTGACTCTGGGCAAATAATTTAAATTATATCTCAGTTTCCTCCATAAAATGGGGGTGATGATACTACCCACCTCATAGGATCAAATGAGATCATATTTGCAAAGCGCTTAGCACCTGGCACATGTTGTTCAGTTGGTTTTCAGTCATGTCTAACCCTTTACGATCCCATTTGGGGTTTTCTTGGCAAAGATACTGGAGTGGTTTGCCATTTCATACTCCACCTCACTTTACAGATGAGGAAGCTGAGGCAAACAGGATTAAGGTCACACCTGGTATAGCATAGGTGCTTAATAAATGCTTATTCTCTAGAGGAGCATACCTGTTTCTGCCTTTGTTGCTGGGATTACATCTGGTCCATGATTGGTGAGCTCAGTGGGACAGAGTTAGTACTAATGAGGCCAAGGTTAAAGGTTCAGTCTCCATCCAGGCAAAGCTATACAATGACCCCTAATCCCAGCCAGATATCTCAAGAGCTCATGCTACTGGTCACAAGGGGTAACTAGGAGAAAGAAAGGAAAAACAGCAAAGCCTTGGCCACTACTGAGAAAATCGTGGTTTCATCATGTCCCTTTCCTGCTCAAAACCCCCCAAGTTAAGTGCAAACTCTTCAGTTTGACCTCAAAGGCCTTCCACGATCTGGCCTCCCTCTATCCCTATTCAACCTTATTCTCCACCAATTCCCAACAAAAGCACCTACCTGCCTCCTCTGTGGCATCAGGCCAGAAAACCACTTTGGCTAAGTTTTAAAACTGAGACTAGGAGGACCTTAAATGTCCAAGGCATTTCCTCCTTATACTGCAGAGGAGCCTAAAAGCAAAGCCTGCTCCTGACTGCTGAACCTTCAGGACTGTAACTCAGTTACCATTTACTAATAAGCAAGTATCAGCGATTTTTAGAATGCCAATATCCCCCAAACCACAAGAGAATTGGGCTAAAAACCCAGTAGCACTTTAAAACTCAAGGCCTTGACTTTAATACCACCTCCAAGGTGAAGTCATTGAGTGCCTTTAAAAATATTCTTCTCTACAAAGCTCTCCTTTTTTCCAGCTGTTTTTCTGCAGACATCTTCAATATGCTATTTTTTAAAAGAAGAACCACTTTCTTTTATGTATTTATGTACATATAGAGACATGTATTTTAATGGAGAACCACTACTAGAAAAATATACATATATATCCTTTAAATGTATATCTATATTTTAAAGGAGAACCACTAATAGAGGGTATATTAATGTGTGAGCAATATATGTATGTGTGTGTATAATATGAATGTAGTCATTACTAGAAGGTATATTTATATTGGTATACAGTAACATGTATATATGTGTGTATGTAAATGTACTCTAGTAGTGGTGCCTCTTTAAAATATGTGTGTATATACAAGTGTATGTAAATATGTGATATAATAAAATACATAAATACACAGATATGTTCAGTTGTTTCAGTCACGTCCAACTCTCAGTGACCCCATTCCGGGTTTTCTTGGCAAAGATACTGAAATGGTTTGCCATTTCCTTTTCCAGCTCATTTTACAGATGAGGAAACCGAGACAAACGGAGTTAAGTGACTTCTTGCCTAGGGTCACATAGCTAGTTAGGTGTCTGAGGCCAGATTTGAATTCAGGTCTTCCTAACTCCAGGTCCAGCACTCTATCCCCTGTACTGCCTAGCAACAGATGCATATATACACATACATATGTACATGGGTGTGTGTATATATTACAGATGAGATATATACACATATATATCTCATCTGTCAGATGTAAAAAGTTCAGTATAATGAATATCTCCTGAACATGATTTTATTTAGAGCCCAAATTTTACAGAAAACAGCTAGTAGGAAAAAAAACCTGAAAATCTTGCCAGGTGGTAGCTAAAATTATTCATATGCACAGATTTAGACTATCTGTAAGTGGTAACGATAAGATCTCTGCTACTAACTTCAATCCAACTAATAGTTATTAATTGCCCGTTACATACAAAGCACCGTCCTAGGCTCTGGAGACACAGAAACAAAAAATGACACAGGCCTTGCCATCACAAAGCTTACATCCTGCAGTGAGAAACAGCATATATGTAGATGAGTACATATAAAACAGATCCCCAGTACTTGGACGTGGGGTGGGGGCCAAGAGAGCCCTAATAACTGGGGAGATGAGGGAAGGCTTCATGCAGAAGCTGCCACTTAAGCTGGACCCTGAAGGGAGATGGGGATCCCAAGAGACAGAGGTGAGGGTTTTTGATTCCTCCAGCTTTACAAAACGCTTTCTTCACAGGGTGGCTGAGAAGAAAGTATTTTATAAACCTTAAAGCAAAAATGTGTGGCCTTTTTTCCGATCTCAGAATGATTTGGGATTTTTCTTCCAGTCTTTCCCACAATCTCAGAATCTCATAAATATCTTATCAGGTTCATCATCCCTGTTTTTCAGTCAGTGGGCAAGCCTCGTGTCCTCCCCATGGCCACACTCTTCAGTGTGGCTTCTCACAAGACAAGCTTCTTTGTCATACTGTCTGCCTCAGTAGAGCTCCCCAAGGTCCCCTCTTTAGTGTCCCCCTGTGTCTCCAAACCCTGTAGACCTACTGGAGCAACTTAATTACTAAGCCACTGCTCGGCATACACAGCCACTAATTCCAGAGACATTTCTGGCAGAGTTTATATTCCACAGTTGGCTGGGTTTATTATAATAATAATTCTCCATATTTACACACCATCTTTCACTGAAGGATCTCTGTGCAATTTACAGATGTTAATTCATTAGGCCTTTCCCCCTCCCCCACCATCACGAGAGGTAAGTGGAGAACAGACAGAATTTAGTGCCCCATATCCTCACTCATAGGACTGAGATGCCCAAGATGAGCAGCTAGGTGGTTCAGTGGCTAGTCAGTCAGTCAGGAAGCATTTATTAAGTGCCTGTTATGTGCCAAGCATTGGGGAGACAAGGAAAGGCAAAAAACCCATCCCTACTCTCAAAGAGCTCACTATCTAATGAGCAAGACAACATGCAAACAAGATGCATGCAGGATGAATTGGAGATAAGCAGTAGATTAAGGGGTTACATAATGAGATAGAAGCTGGACCTAGAGTCAAGAAGACCCGAATTCAAATCCAGCTTCATGCATTTACAAGCTGTGTGACTGAGCAAGGCATTTAACCTCTGTCTGCCTTAGTTTCCTCACCAATAAATTGAGGAGAATAATAGCACCTACCACTACAGGGGTTTGGGGATTAAATGAGATAATAATTGTAAAGTGCTTTGCAAAAGTGAAAGCGACGGATAAACGTTGTCGTTCATTTGTTTTTCAGTCACATCCAGCTCTTCATGACCCCATTTGGGCAAAGGTATGGAAGTCATTTGCCATTTCCTAATCTAGCTCATTTTACAAATGAGGAAACTGAGGCAAACAGGGTTAAATGACTTACCCAGGGTCACACAGCTAATGAGTTGTTTGAGACTGGATTTGAATTCAGATCTGCCTGACTCCAGGCCTGGCTCTCTATACACAGTGTACCACCTAACTGCCCCCTATATAAATATTAGCTAGTAATATTATCTATCAGTACCCAGTTTGCTCCTCTAAAAAATGAGGGCGCTGATCTGGAGGATCCCTAGTGAGCCTTCCATGTCCAGAATTCTGTGATTCCTTCTAAAGTGAGGCATCCTGTTTGCAAGACCTCCAGAGGGAAAATGTATTCTCTGAGCATGGAGCAGACTATGTGTTGACATCCGCTCTAAGCTTTTTGCAGGCCATCTACCAAAGCTGCAAGGGGCTTTGAGAGATTATCTGGTTCAGTCCCCATGCCAGATGGTCGGTTATCGCATCTTTTCTTAAAGATATGTAGCCATGTTTATTTCCCCCAAAGCTCATTCCAGTGTTATATTACCCTAGTGATCCAAAAGTTCTTCCTGCTGTTCAAATGGAATGGCTCTTGGTATGATTCAAGCTCTTTTCCCTTGATTGGATTTTTGTGAACATCAGGAACCACTGGTCATCTCCTGCCTCTGAAGAACACTTTCGCCCAGGAGTTCTGAGCCTTTTATGTGCCAAGGACCCCTTGAGCAGTCTGGTGAGGCCGGTAGACCCTCTTCTCAGGATATTTTTAAAAGCGTAAAATGAAATGCATAGGATTGTGAAAGAAACCCATTATGTTGAAATAAAGTTGTAATTTTTCCCAACCAAGTTCAAGGACCCCTTGATATCTATCCACGGACCCCAGTTTAAGAACCACTGTTTGAGCGCTACACACTGTGCTTTCCTTAGTGGCATCAGAAAGTTGACTTCTTTTTGCTGTCCAGCCCTTTCAACGGTGTCCAAATCTTCATGACCCCATTTGGGGTTTTGTCCGCAGAGACACTGGAGGGGTTTGCCATTTTCTTCTCCAGCTCATTTTACAGATGAGGAAACTGAGACAAACAGGGTGAAGTGACTTGCCCAGGGTCACACAGCTAGGAAGTGTCTGAGGCCAGATCTGAACTCAGGAAGATCAGTCTTCAGACTTCAGGCTTGGCACTCCATGCCCTACGGCGCCACCTAGCGGCCCCGAATCCTCTCCATTTCTGGCAGGGCATTGGGTCATAGATTTTTAGGGCGAACACGCTTCATTAGGCCAGCATCATAGCTGCCACTAAAGTTTTCCTCTTGTACTCACCATCGTGCATAGGGAACCCCGGATGTTGGGTTTTTACTGTGCCAGCAGGGCACAATAATAGTAACATTTATACAGTGCTTACTAAGTATGTGCCAGGCACTGTGCTAAGAGCTTTACGATTATTAATTCATTTATCTTCACAACCACCTTGGGAAGGTAAGTGCCAGCATTATCTCCATTTTACCAATGAGGAAACTGAGGCAAAAAGAGGTTCAGTGACTTACTCAGGGTCCCAGGACTCGTAAGTGTCTGAGGCTAGATTTGAATTCAGGTCTTCCTGACTCCAGGCCAGGCACTATAACCGTTACACCACCCAGTCAGCTGCCCCAAGAGCATTGTCAGGGCCTGTGAAGCTAGAAAGGCTTTGAATACAGTCCCTGTCTGGCATGAGACGAAGCAACCTAGCTTAATTCATAGAGGCTCATCACCACATTGGCTGGGAGGCGATGAATCTTAATGGCCACGATAACTCATCTACTAAATTATAGAGGGGCAGTGACAGCACGGGTAGCGGAAGAATCATTTCCAGTGATTCCTCAAGCACTGAGAAGGAAGCACGGTACAGAGAAAAGAAAAGAGTGCCAGATACTGAGTCAGAAAACGTGCTGAATCAAATCTTGTATCTGTTACTTACTACCTTCATGACCTTGGGGAATAGTGGTAGTAGTAGTAGTAACAATAGAACTAAAATTTATGGGCAGCTAGGTGGCGAGCTAGGTAGAATGCTGGGCATAGGGTCAGGAGCACTTGTCTTCTTGCGTTTAAATCTGGCCTCAGACACTTCCTAGTTGTGTGACCCCGGGCAAGTCACTTAATCCCATTTGCCTCAGTTTCTTCACCTGTAAAAGGAGCTGGAGAAGGAAATGGCAGACCACTAGCTGTGTGACCCTGGGCAAGTCATTTAACCCTGTTGGCCTCAGTTTCTTCATCTGTAAAATGAACTGGAGAAGAACATGTCAGCCCACTTCAGTGTGTCGGCTAAGAAAACCCCAAATGGAATCATGAAGAGTCGGACACAGCTGAAACAACCCTGGGCAAGTCACTGAACCTCTCTGTGACTCAGTTCCCCGTCTATAAAATGGGACTAACGATAGCCCCTCTTTCACAGCACTATTGAGCAGCTTTGGAAAGCACTCTGCAGACTCCAAATCATTCCATAAATGTTACACAACTATTAAATGTCTGAGGCTCTGGTGCTCTAGCCATTACACCACCTAACTGTCCCAGCCACTTAACTCCCCTGGGCCTCAGTTTCCTCGTCTGTAGAATGGGGTCCACAGACTCATAAGAAATGCGTGGATAGATTTCAGGGGGCCTTGAATTTGGACGGGCGGGAAGAGGACATCTATTTTCACCGACTTCTCATGGAAATTTAACATCTCCCTTAATCATTTAAATATCTGAGAAGGGGTCTAGATTTTACCAGATTGTCACAGAACCGCTCAGAATTCCCGACTATCTGGACTTTCAGAGCCCTGGTCGCTCTGAGTCCATGCTCCTTAATTACTCTCCCCTTGCTTGGTACCATTAGTAGAACCCAACTCACAGAGCTGTGAGAGTCAAATGAGGTAACATAGGTAAAGTGCTTTGTAAACCTTAAAGCAGGCATTTCACCGGTGGTGACACAGAACCTGAAAAACATGATTGGGAGCACTGGACACCGTTTCCCGAAGTCAAGTAAATGAATTGCTGTGAAACAGATGGGAAAAGAGTGTTCTTTTTTCTCCTTTGCCGGGCTCTCTCCAGGCCTGTAGGAGCAGGACGTTTCACTGAGAGGAACAAAGTGGTAGCTGTCGCCCTCATTTGCATGGCTTTGAACTGTTATCTGGGGCTCCTACAGAGTTCTGTTGGAACAGACTGTGAGACCCCACGTGGGCCCTGATAACCTTTCCTTGCTCTTTCAGGACCCACTCAGAGGTCTGTAGAGCTGCGGCAGAGGCCTGGAAAAGCAGGGCATGACTTTATAGCTGCATAATGGACACCTCATCAATAATAATTCAGAGAGAGGGGGAAAGCAACTTTAAATAACTTTAGCAAGCTTAGAAACCCACAAAAGCATGGGAGTTTAGAATGAGAAACCCAAGAGCCTTACTGTGCCTGCTGTACTATATATAGAACTTTGTCAGGGAACGATATTTGATACTATATATTCAGGGTGTCACAAAAATCTTAGTGCTGTTTTCAGCTGTTAAAGCTTAATAAATAATATTTCATATAATTATTAGTTTAAGGCAGCACTAAAACTTTTGGGACAACCCGTATCTCAGCATTTGAACATGATCTGGAAATTCATTCGCCGGGATGGATGTGGTCCTTATTCAGTGCCACTCCCTCCCCCTCTGCTTTTCTTTTAAGCTAACATATATCATATGTTTGGGGGGCAGCTAAGTCACAAATTGGATAGCACCCCAGGCCCAGAGTCAGAAAGACCTTAGTTCAAATGTGGCCTCAGACACTTACTAGCAGTGTGACCCCGAGCAAGTCACTTAACCGTGTTTGCCTCAGTTTCCTCATCTGTCAAATGAGCTGGAGAAGGAAATGGCAAACCACTGCAATGTTTTTGCCAAGAAAACCCCAAACAGGTTCGTGAAGAGTCAGACAGAACTGAACAAATACCACTTTTTAAGTTTGCCTAACGCTTTACTTCTCACTTGTCCCTCACAAAAAAAAAAAAAAATCCTGCGAGGTAGATGCTACTATTCCCATTTATAGACTGAGGCCCAGAGAGATTAAGTTACTTTCCTGAGGTCAAAGACCTAGTAAATGGCAAAGCCGAGGTTTGAAACCAGATTCTCTGATTCCAAATCTGGGTCTGCGGGTTTAGGGATCTGGGAGCGTTGGGTTTTTGTCTCTCTGTTTGAAAGATTTGTGTTTCTCCAAATCAGTCTGCTTCTGTCCTCGGTTTCCCATGTGGGCATTTATACTGTGTACCAGATCTCTTTGCAATTTGTACTCTGCATATACTTTTCCAGCACTGTGGGCTTTTGTTGTTAAGTCTGAGAATCGGACTCCCCCTCCCATCCCCCCCAGCCCCCAAATGCTGGCTTATTATGGAAACAAGGCTAAGCCCAGTATTTCAAGCATTATGCCATAATAAAAGTAACAGGATAATGATTTTCTTTCTCAGTCCAGATACCAGAGACCCAAGTATTGATTGTCTGTTTCTTTTGCCTCCTGTCCTCTGATGAAACTACATTTTTGACACAGAGTTACAATAAAATGTGCCCTTTCCAGTATGAGATCTCTGTAAATGTCATTCACACAGTCATTATTTTCTAATTCTCCACGTTCCCTTCATAATAGCACAGAGGACCTTCACAGCATAGAGAGGGAGAGAGAACAATGTTTAGATTCACTAGGAAAAAGGGGGTGAAAAGGGAAAGAAAAGAAAAATCTTCATTCCTTTTTTTTTTTTTTTGCTAGAGGCAGTAATCGTCTAAAAATAAAGGCTTTTCCTCCAGAGTGACTATGAAGATATCTCTGTTATGGAAGCCACTGAGTAATGAAGGCTTGGGTATGGGGAGGTTTTATGAGATGTTTCTGAGAGTATTGATGTAGACTTCGGCAGGTGAGGAGAGGCTGTAAAAGGGAGGGGGACCAAAAACCTGTGAATTTTAGTGTTTGTGGAGTGAACGGTCGGTTGCATTAGCCGAGGTCGAAGAGAACCATGGTAGGTAATGGGCAGATGCCCTGCTCCACTCTGCCCAATGTGTCTCCATCCTGACCTGTAACAGTTTTTCTGTCTCAGCCCTGTGTCTCTCCTGAGCGGGGCTGCCAGCAGATGATTTGTGATTTTGTTATGTGGATGAATATCCGTAGTAGACTAGCTTGAGGCCACCAAGCTCATTTCATGTGTGCCCTGCGCCAAATTTGATCCCAGAGGTGGCAAGCTGGTATATTAACCCAATGTGACACTTATTACCTTCTTTCCTCCTCCTCTGTGAAATCGGTTTATCTAAAAATCTCTCACACAAAAGAGCCTGGAAACACCAACCATACATACACAAAGCATTCAACTAATGCCTTGATAAATGTAATCAGTGCAGTAGTAGCTCTTTGAGACACGCTCGTGCTGTGACCCTCCGTTGGGCGTGCGGCAGCCTTTTTATTTATTTCTGATAGCTTCCCAATCAGTCAGGGCTGCCGTCCTTTTTCTCACCTCAGATCATGGTCTAATAACCAGTTTTGGTGCCTTTATTGGCCTCAGAGGTAGTTTGGGCTGTTAAGATCTCCCTTTAACAAGTTTTGCTTTGATGAGAGACGTTTCAATGGGCTCCGTGTCTCACTTACTTTTGCCTAAATGTTCCTGGAGTGACAGGAAATCATGGGTGAAAGAGACAATGGGAAGATGTTCTAACCTTGGCAAAGAAACCCTATCAAAAGGTTGATCGCCCACAACTTCTGGAAATCCTTAATCAAATTGGGAGAACAAGGTTCTAACCCAATTAGAGCACTCGGCCACATCTTAGGAGGTATTAAAAAGGTTGATGTCTCGAACACAACATCCTTTCTGCTGCTGGGTGGTTTTCTTATCTTTTTGGAAATGGAAAACAGGAAAGAGGATCAATATTTTATTTTTGTTCTCTATGCTTATTGCACGTGTCTGTCTCTTTCTCCACCTCAGTCTAGCCCCATGTAGCCACCCTGGGGAAGCCAGCCTGACCCGGTCTACCCAATTATAGTTTCAGTCTAGAGACTATTACAGCCAGGGGCCCTTCCTTAGTGAACACAAGGCGTATGTTCTTAACAACAACTAGAGACCAATTTGGAAAATCTTCATTTCTCATTAGGGACATCTGAACACTGTCAACAACAAAAGTTTTTCTGGGCAGCCTCTTGGAAGAGAGATGGAAATGGGAAGGGGACTAAACCCACTCACTTCTCTCCCTCTTTCTTTTTTTTTTCCTCCTTGTTCACCATAAATTATCACAAAGAAGGAAAATGCCAATTTGAGTTATTTGAAAACAGCCTGGGATAGACTGAAAGGAAAAGTAGAATAAGTTTATAGCAACTCACATTTACATAGTCCTGGAAGGTTTATTAAATGCTTATCACCATTCTACAGATAGGGAAACTGAGGCTCAGAGAGGTTAAATTTCTCGCCCCAGATCACACAGCTCACTGTCCCATCAAACTACATTGTCTCTCTTAGGTGAGGAGAAATTCCTCCTGCCCTGGCTAGGCAGCAGCGTTTGAGTTGTGAGAGGAAAAGCAAAGAAGTGGTGTAGTTAGAGATGGACTGACTCAGATAGTTCTGGGGTTTCATTTTTCAACCCATGTAAATCCCTCTACCCTACAACCTTTCCCCCTCCCCAACTCTGTCTCCTGAAAGAATCTGACTTAATATCAGCCATTTTGGCCGTGTCCGACCGTTTGTGACCCCATTCGGGGTTTTCTGGGCAAAGATAGCAGAGTGGTTTTGGTCCTCTTTGAGAACGAAGGCCAAACGACAACACCTGGAGTGGCTCGCCATTTCCTTCTCCTGATCATCTTACAGATAAGGAAGGTGAGGAGGGTGAAGTGACTTGTCTAGAGTCACACATCCAGTAAGTGTCTGAGACCAGATTGGAGCTCAGGAAGATGAGTCTTCCTGACTTCAGGCCTGGTGCTGTGTCTATTACACCACCTAGCCACCCCTAGGTAGCATATGCTAAGTGCTTAATAAATGCTTGTTGAGCAAATGAAGGAATGCTTATACATGACCAAGGCTGTCCCTAGAGAGACCTGGGGCTCTGGGCTGTCACTTGGGAGCTAATGACACAGTATGTGTTCCAAACCACATCTTGACAATTTCTGTACAGATGAAATAGGGTTAAAGGGTGAATCAAAGTTAGTCATAAAGGAGAAAAAGAAGTCACATAAGATAGCCTAATTGGCAAATAATAAAAGCTCACGTAAGCAAGAGGATACAGTAGAAAATGCTCAACTTAGAGACCCAGGATCTGAATTCAGATCCCATCTCTGTCATCTGTGTGACCTTCAGCAAGATCCTTAACCTCTTGGCCTCAGTTTCCTCATCTGTAAAATGAGGCACTTGGAATAAACGGCCACCAAGCACCTTTCTAATTCTGGATCTAGGCTTCTTTAATATTTATAATATCAAAGAACTACTTTAAGGTTTGCAAAGCACTTTAAGCATTTCTTTGAGTAAACTACGTGAGGCAGGAGAAGGGCAATCTGACCTTTTTGTCTGTGGTGGAGAGAAGTTTAATGGGCTAATCTGTATAGATATGACATGTGATACTTGGGGCATTTTCAGAACTCCCGCTCAGAGCCAGAGCCTTGAGATCCAGAGACAGGCTTAGATGGGCCATTATAGATACTCTCCATCATGTACAGATAGTCATTGCTGTTAGAGCAGGGAGGGTGGGAAGCAGCTTCCCCTTCTCTGGAGACCTGAGGGACAGCCTTAGGAGAAGGGGACAAGTATTTGCTAAGCACCTACTATGTGCCAGGCTTTACAAATATTATCTCATTTGATCCTGACGTGTTCAACAGCTAGGAATGGAGAGTGATAGCAGAAGTTGTCTCTTTCTTTTAAAGCTTACTGAATGGAATCTTCCTGCTCAGCTGTCAGTTCTCTTTGGCAGGTCGCCCCCCTCCCTGTCCGAGTCCTGGGGGCCAGGAGCCTCCATTTGTACATGTTCTTCAGCAGGAGGCCAGGGCATATTTGTTATCAGAAATGGCCCAGTCGTGGAGGAGGCCAGCTCTGTAGGAAGTGCCTCCAACCAGAATAGGTCAGAAAGGGCTGTCCTGATTACCACCATTACATTATGTTCCTGCCGTTCCAATGCCTGAGGTCCTACACCAGGACCTCCTTGTGGCATGAGAGAAGCCTGAGTTTTCAAAGAATCTTCCAAAAGGGCTGAAGCTCTGGCAAGTTCTATCAGCTGGAAAGGCTTTGAACACAGGCCTAGCATGGACTAGGTATCTGCCATCCAACGACCAGCCTAACTTCATCTCAGAAAGTCAGCCGTTGGTACTAAATTTGGGGAGCCGGAGGAGGGGAAGCACTACTCACAAAGACACAGGATCATACATTTAGAGCTGAAAGGAACCCCAGAGGCTGTCTCATCCAATATCCATTTTACAGATGAGGAAATTAAGGACAAGAGAAATAAAGAGATTTCTTCACGGACATAAAATAACTGACAGAAGTGCGATTTGAACCCAGGTCCTTTGATTCAAACCCAGTATACTTTCCCAGTACATATGCCATGCTAGAACAGTTAGGTGGCGCTATAGTGAATAGAGCACTGGGGCTGCAGTCAGAAAGACTCATCCTCCTGAATTCAAATCCAGCCTCAGATACTTTCTAGCTGTGTGATCCTGGACAAGTCACTTCACTCTGCCTCAGTTTCCTCATCTGTCAAATGAGCTGGAAAAGGCAAACTCTAGTATCTTTGCCAAGAAAGCCCCAAATAGGGTCACAAAGAATAAGGAAGCAACCTTACCACTAGAAAGTATTGAGTAGATTATTAACATCATTGTGACTGTGTAAAATGGAGAATAAAAGAAAAAACAAGAGAGTAACATACTTCCCTTCCACACCAGGCTGAGAGCTTATTATCCTGGCATAACTTCCCTTGCATGACATAATCAGTTATGGTTCTTCTAATATTTTTATTTGCAGAGGGGTGGAGGAGGGGGAGGGAAGAGCCTCTTCCTCTCATTCCTGTCTCTTAATACATTCGTCTCCTCCACACAATTTACTGTCTACAGTCCAGCCATGCTGGCCTCCTCACTGGCCTTCACATACTATACTCCGTCTCCCATCTCCGTGTCTTTGCCCTGGCTGTGCCCCATATCTGGAATTCTCTCATTCTGCCGACTCCCACCCATGAAGTTCTCTGACTTCCTTCAATACTTAGCTCCAGTCCTGCCTTGTGAGGAATGCCTTTTCCTATTCCCCCAGTGCTTTCCTCTCTAAGGCTACCTTCTGTCACTTCTGTATCTATCTAATATAGGCTGATTGTAATGTAAGCTCCTCGAGGTCACGGACTATTTCTCTGATTTCGTTGTGAATCTCCTTGTCCTCTCCCGATGGTGGATTAGCAACTTAGTCTGCCGTCTAGAATCATCAAGGTGCAGGAGAAGGAGAGCAGCGAGTGGTTAAATGACTTGCCCATGGCCACGCAGCAGTTTAAGTAAGGACAGCAGTAATTATTGACATTTATTTGCCCCCACAAATTTTGCGTAGCGCCTTATGTGTGTTGTGTCTGCTGAGCCTCACTGTAATACCATGAGGTAGATAGTATAGGGATTGTCCTCATTTAATGGATGAGGAAAGTGGGGCCCTCAAAGGCTAAGTTACCTGTCCCGCAGAGCTAGCAGGTGTCAGAGGTGGAATTTGGTCCCAGGTCTTCCTTGACTCCAAGTTAAGCTTTCTTTCTCTATGACTGTTGTTGTTTGGTCATTTCAGTCCTGTCCAGCTCTTCCTGACCCCATCTGGGGTTTTCTTGGCAAAGATACTGGAGTAGTTTGCCATTTCCTTCTCCAGCTCATTTGACAGATGAGGAAACTGAGGCAGTGAAGTGACTCACTCAGGGTCACACAACAGGAAGTGTCTGAGGCCAGATTTGAACTCAGGAAGCTGAGTCTTCCTGACTCCAGGCCTGGCACCTTGTCCACTATACAACGTAGTTACCTCTCTATAATACTCACCATATTGTTTAATGGGATGCACCATATGACATAGATATGTCTAGAGAAAGTTATTTTCAGGATTTGATGAATATTTATTGTATGTAAAATATGGCCAGCCCGAAAAATACTGTAACAGCATAGAGATACTAATACCACAGTTCTGGATGACTCTCCCATTTGGATTCCAGTCTTCTGCTTTGGACATGTGTTGGCTTTTTCAGGTAGTATGTTCAAGCTTTAGTTTTAAGTCAGGCCTCAGTTTTCCCGCTTTGTAAAATCGGGGGGCTGAACAAGGTGAACTCTAAGGTTCCTTCCAGCTCTAACATCCTACCTGTAATTCAGTGAAAGTAGCATTTTGGCTTACATCAGTAGATGAAATTTAAGGCTTACGTTTCTTAAAAGGTTATTCATGAAATCTATATAACTGTTGCCCTATCCTTCCCACATATTTCTTTTAGTAGTCACTGCATTTTGGACTTATGCCCTATAAAAGAAAAATCTATTTTGCATCTTTGCCTAAGAATATCATGATATTCCCAAAAGCACACTGTGAGATCCTTCATGCCCACACAAGGACAGCATAGTTTTCAAGAGCTAATCAGAAATCAGTGAGATGTTGTCTCTGTTTTCCAGGTGAGGAAGCAGGTATGTGGCTTTACCGGAGTCATGTGCCTTTAGCCACCTACTCGGTACTTTCCCAATAAAAAGCATAAGATGGTAAAATTGAAAGGGATCATATAATCTAACATTTCTCAAATTGTTTTCCAAGGGATCCCATTTTTTTGTGGAGTGTGAATAGGGGACCTATGACAAAGTGTCAACGCAGCTGATGTTTTCATTTTTAAAAATTAAATATGAAATTACATAGGTATTAAAAATGCTTTTGTATAGCCATGAAAATGGATATAATTTCTTCTGTTTGGGCTCCAGAACTTCTCCCTTTACTTCCAGGATATTGCATGCCATTAAACCAGTATTTATGGATCTTACCAATCTCTTTCATGTAGTATCCTGTGGCCAAATCAGTTTGGGGAACACTGGTTACCTCCTCTACAGCTGTACCTCTCTGTACGTGTGGTTTTATTCCAATAGAAAGTGAATTCCTTGAGGCCAGGGACTGTTTGTTTCTCTTTATATCCTTAGTGCCTATTAAGGTCCCTGGAACATAGTAAGTGCTTAATAAATGCTTGTTGAATGAATAAATATATATATGATTAAGGCTGTCCCTAAAGGGGAACAGGGGCAGCTAAGTGGCTCAGTGGAGTTTTCTTGGCTTCAGGCCTGGAGTCAGGAAAACTCATCTTTTTGAGTTCAAATCTGGCCTCAGACACTTACTAGCTGTATGACCCTGAGCAAGTCACTTAACCCTGTTTGCCTCAGTTTCCTCATCTATAAAATGAGCTGGAGAAGGACGTGGCAAACCACTCCAGGATCTTTGCCAAGAAAACCCCAAAAAGGGTCATAGTCAACAAGACGACAACAAAAGGAGATCTGGGGCTCAGGAATTTCAGTAGGCTCAAATGAAATGACAACATGCGAAGCACCTAGCAAATGTAAAGGCTCTAAAAATGCTGTTATTATCATTAGGTCATTTACACTGTGTGTGTTTTAGCCACATCTCCCAACATTTATATATAGATGAAATTGGGTTAAAAGTTACACTGAGGTCAGTGTTAAAGGGGAAAATAAGTCAGAAAAGTGGTCTAATATTACCACCTTCCATCTGTTGATTACCTCTAACTTTTCTCATCTGTGTTATGTGTACGCGGCTGTTTGCATGTTGCCTCCGCCATTGGACTGTGAGCTCCTTGAGAGCAGGCATTGTCTTTTACCTTTCTTTGTCTCCTCAGCACTTGGCGCATATAATAGGTGCATAATAAATGTGTATTGACAGACTAACTGGAAAATTAGGCTGGGGATGGGAGTGATTTTGGTGGTGATGATAATGCACATAAGGAACAGGGTGATGAGGGAATAGAGGCTTAAGGAGGGTCGTGCAGCTACTAACTGGCAGTAGATAACAGTGATTCCTGTAATCCAACCTAAACCGGTTTATTGCTCCCTCACAGTCTTCCCCACGAAGTAACAAAGAGCCACTGAACCTTTTTTTTTTTTTTTTTGAGAAACGTCTTTCCTGATAAAGAGCAGGGCTTCCTTGTACAGTTCAGGGGGAGGGGTGGCTGGGATGGGATGGAGATCACCAAAGGAAGGAAGCCTATGCCTTGTGTGCTGAGAAAGGCCGGACTACCTGCTTCCTCAGCATGGCAGCAGTAAGGCTGCACGAGAAATCTACAGTAGCTGGACATCCTGGGCTGCCTTGCAGCTTTCAGATAAAGTCACCGGCCAGAAAACCAGCAGAGTAAAGGGTTGACTGGGGGACATTCTGTTTACTTGAGGAGAAGCAGACCTCGTGGACCCTGCTGACCACAGGGCTGCATTTGCACTTCTGAGGGGAATGCGGGGAGGGTGGGGGAAGGGGCAGGCAGGAAGAGTGAGTTCCCAGATTACGAACTCCTATTACACTTTGTCAGAAAAGGACCTCCAGCCAGAACCAAGGAGAGTGGGTGGATCTGGGGCTTCCTGGGTTTGTTGTTTTTTGTTTTTTTTGTTGTTGGTGTTTTTTCCCTTAATCCTGATCTCATACTGCCTCCCTGTGGAGAATTCTAAGAATTGCAGTTTCCTCGGCAGACTTGTTTCCTGCCTGTCATGACCAGGGTCTGATTTGGTCTGGGACTTGAGAGCCACCATGGAAAAGGAATAGGAAATATGCTGAGGGTCTGCCTAGATCAGGAGGTTCTTAACCTTTTTGGTGTCATGGACCCCCTTTGGCAATTTAGTGAAGCCAAGGGACCACTTCTCAGAATAATGTTATTAAATGCATAAAATAAAATACATTGGATTATAAAGGAAACCAAATGTATAGAAATACAAATTTTTAAAAAAACACAATAAATTTATGGACCTTAAGTTAAGAACCCTGGATCAAGAGGTGGGTCAGATCAGAAATTGATCCAGTGTGCCTAGTGGATCTCCATTCTCATTTTCTGCTACTACTCCAGCAGAAAAAGGCACTAAGCCTTCCACTGTCCAGACTTAGGCTAAGGTTTGTGTGCTGGGTTTCCTCACTTAGAAATTTCACAGAAACAGATCTTCATTTGTATGTTTGAAGACTATTGGTTGCTGTACTTTATGTTTCAGAACTAGATCAAATCCTCTGAGCAAGATATGGGTTCAAATTACAATGTAATTTTAATTAATTAGTGAATTTTGATGTAATTAGAGAAACACCTTTTCATAACTGCCATCTTTCCATCCTGTCTCCATTCACAATTTGACTCAGACTATCCTGGTAGAATGGAGAGCGCTCTGAACTTGGAGTTGGGATATAGGGTCATCTAGAGTTGAAAGGGACCTCAGAGACCTTCTAGTCCAGCTCCTTTGTTTTACAGATGAGGGAACTGAGGTCTAGAGAGGTAAAGTGATGTGCCTAAGGTCACACAAATGGTAAGCCCTGGGGCGGAATTTGAAATTTGGCCCTTCCACTAAGGGCAGTTAGGTGGTACAGTGGATAAAATGCCAGACCTGGAATCAGGAAGATGAATCTTCCTGAGTTTGAATCCAGCCTCAGACTCTTACTAGCTGTGGGACCCTGGGCAAGTCACTTAATCCCATTTGCCTCAGTTTCCTCATCTGTAAAATGAGCTAGAGAAGGAAATGACAAACTACTCCAATATCTTTACCAAAAAAACCCCAAATGGGGTCACGAAGAGTCAGACACAACTGAAAAACGACCAAACAACAACTTTGCACGGTATTCCATAGGTGAGAGCTCTGGCTCCTCCAGTCACTAGCTTCACCTTAAGTGAAGTATTTAACTTCTCGCAGTCTCAGTTTCTTTCTCTCTAAAATGAGAGAGTTGAAATAGATCTTCTCTGAGTTCCCTTCCAACCCTAACATCTCTGAGTCTACAAGTCTATGGGGCATGGATAAATTTCCGTCATTAATAAGACTATAACCCCCTCCCATCACCACTGCCAGTCTTCATCCTTGGTATAAGGACAGTAACATATCTGTGATAGGAGCATTGCTGCCTCTGCCCTTACATTGGCACCTCATTGCAACAGAAAGGGAAATTACTTGTACACTGTCCTTTCAGCTGCCCATTTGAATGTGAATGTGAATACAACATTTCCTCAGTTTTCTTTACTGGTGAAACATCAGTCAGAAACCAGTAAGAAATGATGAGGACGCATGAATATGTTTGGGATGGGTAGAAAAATACATAACTTGGGTTGGTCAGTGATATATTCCAGACAAGATTTGGGAGCAGTGGGTGAAGGAAATCTATGACTGGTCTCACGGAGGACCTTCGACCCACCTTTTTTTTCTATACCTCTCCCTATCTCTGCTCAGGTCCCAAAGACGAAAGCTGAAGGTTGAAGAATACAAGCTGGCAGCTAGCTAGTGGTGAGAAATGAAAATATTTGGATTAGCTGTAATATGAAAGCTGATGATATTTACAAATTATCATCCTGCCGTCCTCACATCAAAACCTTTTTTTTTCCCTTTTGTGAAACACCGGCTGTGCTTTCAGTTTGTTTCAGGCTGTCAGGGGCCATTATTTGGTGTTCCTCCTTTTTTGTTGTTTACATTAATTAAGACAAAGGATTAATCATTTTGACTTTTTCTCCTCATGGGGCAAACAGTTCCGAGGCAGGGTGAGAGCTCACCACACTTGAGTCCCATGCAGGTGTTGGGGTACTTTTATTCATCGGTTATTAAAGCACACATTTGTTCTCTAGGTTGTGTGGACAGATTGACAGATTTTTTTTTTATTTAGAAAAATTTTTAAACCTTCTTCCTGTGGTGACAAATGACATTTTTATCTAGAACAAGTGAAAGTGGTGATGAACTTAATTCCTGTTTGAGAGGTGATTTTCGTAAACTACTGGAGCTAGACCTTGGGAAACTAGACCCGGAGTGAGACGCCCCACTCCTAATACTTGAATTATTGGGATTTTTTTTCAAATTATATTTTATTTTTTCCAAAACATGTAAAAACAATTTTTGACATTTTTTAAATTTGAGTTCCAAATTCTCTCCCAACCTTCCTCCTCTCCCCACTTCTTGAGAAGGTAAGCGATTTGATATAGATTGTACATATGCAGACATGCAAAACATTTCCATATTAGCCATGTTGTGGAAGAAAACACAGAACAAAAACAACAAAACCCGCAAAAAAAGAAGAAAAATAAAGTAAAAGAAAAGCTTCAGTCTGCCTTGAGACTTCATCAGTTTCCTCTCTGAAGGTAGATCGCATCCTTCCTTTAAAGTCCTTTGGGATTGTCTTGTATTTCTGAGAACAACCAAGTCATTCACAGTTGATCATTGTACAATATTGCTGTTACTGTATACACTGTTTTCCTGCTTCTGCTCACTTCACTTTGCTTCATTTCATGTCTTTCCAGGTCTTTCTAAAACCATCCAGTTCATCATTTCTTATAGCACAATAATATTCCATCACAATCACATACCACAACTTGTTCAACCATTCCCCAATTGATGGGCATCCCCTCGATTTCCAATTCTTCGGCCGCACAAAAAGAGCTGCTATAACTGTTTTTGTACATGTAGGTCCTTTTCCTTTAAAAAAAATCTCCTTAGGATACAGACCTAGTAGTGAATTACTACAGTTTTTGAAAGTCGTTTTACAATTTGCATCTCCCTCCTGGTGTTGTACAGCATTCAGGCCATCAGCAGTCTAGGGCCTAGACTTGGTTAGTTCTGCCATGAGGGAGTCTTCTCAGAGAGAACAATATGACATTGAAACAGAAGCAGCCATGTTCTTTCTCCCCATACCCAGATGACATTGCTAGCCCATATTCATGACCTCAGAGTGACTGTACAAGTGTGGCTTAACTATATCAAACTATCCACTCCTCCTTCAGTGCTATTTGTGACCAAAGTGTATTTTTGAGACATCTGATCAGGGTAGGGGTGCTTTACCCCATGGAAAACTACCAAACCTCTATAGGGAGTCAATTTGTAGCCTTTGTTTCATCAGGAACTTAGGATCATAGACTTAAAATTTAGGAGTCATCTAGTCTAGTCCCCTCATTTTACAGATGAAGAAGCTGAAGCTCAGAAATGGAAAGTGGCTTACATAGGAGGGCAGTAAGTTGCAGAGGCCAGGATTTGAACACAGGGTCCTCTGGCTCAAAATCCAATACTCTTTCCACAGTACCACATTCTGTCCCCCAGCTACTCAAACTATTAAACAACTGAGAAACAGTTAGAATGAGGAGAAATGTGTACATAGGACAATTTAGGAAGCTAAAAACTGATAGGAAACACCACTTTGCTTTTAACAGTGGGAAGGCCACTTGGAGATAAGCTGTTTTCTTGAGTTAACATTGCAGAATGAAAGAGTAGCTCCTGCTAAAAATCGGTCTGCTGTGGCTCTGGTGGGACTAGGATTATCCGTGGCGCTCATCTGCCAAGAACCTTCATGACAAGAAAAATATCTGGATTGCTTGGCCTGGGCCTGCTTCACATCACCAAGCCCAAATAGGCATCAGCCTTAGAGCTTCCTTAGGAACCATTGGTAACACTTCTTAAATTGCCCAAGCTACCAATATGTGAAAGGTTTTGGTCTGCTGCATCTCCTTGGTTAAGTATTACCTCATTCAGAGACACTATGGAACAGGTAAAAGATACATCCCGTCTTTGGAATCAGAGGACCTGGTGTCAGATCCTGCCTCTGTCACTTATTAGCAGTGGGTCACGGGACAGATGACTTCGCTTTTCTGGGCCTCAGTTTCTTCATTCTGAAACTAAGAAGTCTGAGCAAATGACCTCTTAAGGTGTCTCTACTGATCCTTAATTCACTAGACTGGAGATGGAATTCTGAATCAAGTTATCCCTAGAAGAAGTATCATCTTTCCAAAGACATGTTGCACACTCCATTTATTCGAAAAGAAATTATGACTCCTAGGTCGTAGTTAACTATTTTAAGCATACTCCTGGTCTTTACTAATAGAAAACACTCTCCTTTAATCATTAGACATCACCCAATATCTGGAATTAAGCCATTTTCTCCTACCGCACTCAATTGCCTTGCTTTCTAATGGGTCACTCCAGACTTGGGAGAGTGATTCCCACTTCTACGACAAGCATGCTGACAACCCCTAGGAAGGGCCCACTCCTAGTGACTGGTCCAGTGCCAATATACTTGCTCTTATCACTTCACATGATAAGCCCAAGTCTGGCCAGAAAATAGGTGGTTTGAGTAAGTCTGAGGACGGACTTTAGAGAAGAGGAGATAGATCAAAGAAGACACTACAGTAATGAGAAGATTGTGGTTAATATCTTTGGCCATTAAAAAAAAAAGATGAAGTGAAACTCCAAGTCCTATTAAAAAACTACAAATGCATTTTTTTTTTAGTGCTTTTTAGGTCACATGATATGGAGATTTTAGCTTCTGTAGAATGATTTGAGTACTGATAGAAATACTCGTAAGCCAAGCCAGCATTGGGATATAGACAAAATTGGCTCTTGGAGGCCTGCTTTTCAACTCCCATTTTAATGCTATCTGCTGTCAGGTTTTGACCAGCCATCGGGAGCTAGGAAGGAAGTGTTCTTTTAAGAACATGGAGAGGGAGAGTAGCCTCCATGACTCTGCAAAGCTATTAAAAGGCTCCAACACCTGCAGGTCATTACCATGTCTGAACTTGTTATTCATTCACCTGGCTCCTCTCCTTTAAAATCTAATAGCTTTACACCGCACTAAGACTTTTAGGACTTTCTGTATATCCCCGCCCACAACCACAGACCCTCCCTAGACGGTCTGACTGTTCTAGCTTCAGACATCAGCACTGCAGCTACTCCTGTCTGTGCCTTGGACTTTTTCTTCCATCTGTTCTGGCTGGCTGGCTCTATCAGATCATTACCTTCTGAATCTTTAGGACTAAAATCTCCACACTGACCTGCCTGACCTGACCTGCATCCCTTCCATCAAAGCTAAAAGTCATCTACTCGTGGGCAGTCCCTGGTGAGACCTCTGCTGCCCTCTGCTGTCACCAATGAAACCCATAGTTCCCTGAAAACTTAGAAATGTTGGCTGTCCTATATCCCTTCCACAAGCATGGTACCCAGAGATCCAGTGCCTTCATGCCGCCCTCATATGTCCAGAAAGCCCCTACCAGGCCTGTACTACCTGGGGCAGTATCCTACCTTTTGGGCCTAATGACCCCCCTAATTTCCTCCTTACCCACAAACCTCCACAAAACCCTCTTCTCATCAAGTTATTATGTTCACCGTTTCATAAATAAACTCATAATTCAGTTTGTTATCCCCAACTATTTGCGTTTTAATAATGGGGGGCTAATGTCTCAACCCAAAGGAATGTGGGGAACAGCCAGGTGGTGCAGTGGATAGAGTGCAGGGCCTGAAGTCAGAAAGACACCTTCCTGAGTTCAAATCTGACCTCAAATACTTACTAGCTCTGTGACCCTGGGCAAGTCACTTAATTCTGTTTGCCTCAGTTTCCTCATCTGAAAAATGAGCTGGAGAAGGAAGCGGCCAGCCACTCCAGTATCTTTGCCAAGAAAACCCCAAAGTGGGGTCATGGAGAGTTGGACACCAACTGAAATGACTGAACAACAAAGAAATGAAGGAGTGAATCCTTAAGGTTAGGTTTTTCAAGTGTCAGGGATAAGCCAATGGGATGTAGTGTTTTTAGTTTGGTGGAGAGAAGGGAATGACTTCCACATAATACAATGCTTGGGCAGCTTGCCTGCCCTTCCTAGTTTTAACTTCGGGCTTGTTCATAGGGTAGACTTTTGGAAAAATTGGAGTCTTATTTCTAGCAACTCGTTATTTTACCAAGGGCGTCTTTTCCCTTCCCTGGGTCATAGCTTTCCTCCTCTATAAAGTGAAGATTGTTGTCTCAAGGTGATGTCTCAAAGGTCTCTTCCAGCTCTTAACAGGATTTCACTGATGCCTCCTCTCCCATGGTCCCTAGAATGGAGGGGCAACCAGTTGCCTCCTGCCTGTAACCCAGTTCAGCCTGACTAGAAGTTACTGAACTCCACCCTCCAGTCCCTCCCCCTTCCACACATGCATACAGAGCATATAATCATAAACCAAGAATCCACGTTGGCCAACTGGCCTTCATTGCTCTACTCATGAGAGGTGCTGGGACACCCAGCCCCTAGAAGTTAGTGTGGGCATACCCTGTGTGAATATCCAATAGAATATAAGTTCTTTGAGGGCAGAGACTTGTTCATTTTTGTCTCCGTATCACTGGTGCCTAGTGCCGCGTCTCACCCTCAGAAGTGTTGGACAAACATTTGTTGAATCTGATTTCATTGAATTGAGCTGAATTAAATAACCCGCATCAAGTCGCCCTGACTGAAGTCATTTTACGTCCATTTTGCATTGTGGTTAACACATCATAACTGGACCCCCACTGTCAGGTTGCAAAGTCCTGCCGTAAAGTTGATTACTCACATAGAATATTTATGACATTGTTGTTGTAGCAGAAACGGCCCTCTGTAACATCGTTTCTACTAACTAGCTTGTTTCCCTAGAACCAATTAATGCCATCAGTGTGTTCTGACGAATCTCCAACAAAGAATATTCTACAGTATTTTAGGAAAACCACTGTCCCATATTGCATCAGATATGCAAGTGATGCAAAGCCTGGACAGAAAGCTAACACAGATAAGAGAATCAGTATTCAAAAAGAGCTCAACATACTAGAACGTTGAACTGCATCTGAAAAGGCAAAACGTAATGGCGATAAACATAGACTTCTAGTTTAATTCAAAAAATCAGCCTCACAAATACAAATTTGGGGAAGTATGGCCAGAGGAAATTCTAGGGGTTTTAATGGACTACAGTCAACTGTGTAATTTGGCAGCCAGGAAAGCAAATTGGATCCTGAGGTGCATTACAAGAGGCATTCCACAATGACCAAGTAGCTGAGAATTCCTCTGCACTCTGCCTTGATTGGACCGCATCCAGATTATTGGTCACTTGGTAAGGTAGAGAGCTTCCAGAAGAGGGCACCCACGATGGCGAATGTCCCCCAAATCATGTCACACAAGGATAAGTGAAAGGAGCTGGGTTCGTGTATGTACTCTGGAGAAGACTTAGTGGCGATAAGACACTGTGGGCAAGAATCGAAGGGCTGTTTTCTCAAAGAAAGGCTGCACTTGCTGGGTTCATTCCCAGAGGATAAAACAAGAAAGATTTTCAAGAGGGAAAAAATGGCAAATTTAGGCTTAATGTAAGAAAAATCTTCCTAAAAAGGCATCATCCTATTGAAGCTGCAGATTTTCCAGCAGTTTCCAGTAACACTACCCCAGGTTCAAACACCCCAGATAACTTTGCTCCCAATAACACTGCTTCCAGTAACTTGGATAACTTCATTCTAATAACATCGCCTCCAGTAACTTTGTTTCCATTACTGTCTTGGATAACTTACAATTTATAGCATAATTTTAAAATGTTTTAAGTTCACATATTCTGGATTTCTTTCTTTTTGGTAATAGCATTAGGTAAGAGCCCCTTTCATTTGCTGTTAGGCATTAGACAATTTAAAAAAAAAGCAGAGTAGAATGGATGGTTTAGGGTGGTTGTGTGACCCCCCTCACTAGATGTGTTCAAGCAAAGACTAGATGACTTTTGGTCAAGTACATTGTGCAAGGGATTCCTCAGATCCAAGTTGGTCTGGACAGCCCCTGCAATCTCTTCCAGCTCTGAGATTTCACTGACCTGACAACTCAGGTGTGGAAACTCTGCTTTCCTAGTTTCATTTTCTGCTAACGAGTATAGCATTAACCTGCTCACAAGGCTGGGAGGAGAATCAAATATGATTTTAGAAATGAAAATCCTTTGAAAAATGAAGTGCATGATAAAAATGTATGATGTTGCTATTATTTAAAGGCATTTCTAAGATAAGAAATATACACGTGCACGCGCATGCACACACACACACACAAACTTTTCTTTGTGCATCCATATTTCATATGATGCCAGAGAGAGAAAGTGATTAATGCCAAGGATTGGCAATGAGGACTCCCAACTTCTGATCCTGCTTCTTCCACTTACTCATTGTATGACCTTAGGCAAGTGAGTCACTTCGACTTTCCCTCCTTTAATTTCTCCATCTGTGAGATAGTTCTTATTACCTCCCTAACTCACAGAGATTGTGAGGATTAATGAATCCAAGGCTGTAAGAAGCCTTGGATAAAGCACGTTACAGCAATACAGAAAGGATTAGCCAGGAGGGGAGGTTCAGGTTTGTCCTGGACTACAAGGGGAGAGCTAGAGACAGAGCCCAGGCATCTAAGTCACCAGTCTCTTAATTCTCATTATTTCAAGATGGCTATTAAATGGTTGCATCGTTCTTGCCTAGTGAAAAGATGAGTTTTGCCTCTTGCCCATCTCAGAAGCACGTCAGATTTTGACCGCAGCCATTCTTAAACAGTAGCAGATTTACAACACAGCTGCAGACCTCTGGAAATAAAGGTTTTCTGATGGAAACCCTAATTCTAGATCTTCCACATGAACAGGTACAGAAAGAGCCTTGAGATACGAGTGGGGAGAGTGAATTTAGTCCTGCCCCTATTAATTGTTTATTTTCTTTCCAAAGTGGAAAAAAGCTGTTTGAGTTTATGTAGTTCATTTTATATACAAATTGAGGTCCTGGGGGAGAGTATCCTTCATGTGAAACACAGTTCTTCAGTTACCGGAGAAAACTGAGTAACAATAAAACCCTCAGGGAAATCATTTAATATTTCCAGCATTTTCACATGGGCTTCTGACACTCAGGTCTTCAAGGGGAAGGCTGATTTATACCTCCAGTCGTTAGACAATGTAAAGGTGAGGTCAGGCATGGGCATCCTTCATCCCTTTGCACAGTGCTGAGAGATCCCTTGGGCAAGGTGGAATCAAAGCATTTGAAATGGTGGAGGTCATAAGAGTGACACCGTAAGAAGTAAAAGAGCAGAGCCTCCTTCCTCTTCCAGTGGACCTGACGCCCATATATCTTCATATTACCATTGTTTCTCTTCCTGAAAAATTACACATCATTTGCTTTACTTTTTCTTCTGTTCTTATTCTTAAAGCTTGTGATTTTTACCACAATCTATAGAAATTACATCAAGGATAATGATTCTGTGTTGCTGATTTTTTTTGAGGAATAAAAAGACTAAATCTTTAAGGCAACAAGTGTCTTACTCTGATCGCCTTCTACTTCTCTAGTCCCATGAATTAAAAGAGCAGCAATCTTCTGGGTAGCTTTATGTGGACTTGACCCCTCTCTAAGGAAGCCTTTCTCAATCCCTCTTAATTCTAGGGCTTTCCCTCTCTTGATTATTTCCTATATAACTACAGTGGATAGAGTGCTCTGGGCCTGGAATCGGGAAGATTCATCATCTTCATGAGTTCAAGTCTGGCTTCAGACACCTCCTAGCTGTGTGATCCTGGGCGAGTCATCTAACCCTATTTGCTCAATTTCCTCATCTGTCAGAAGAGCTGGAAAAGGAAATGGTAAACCGCTCTAGTATCTTTGCCAAGAAAACTCCAAATGGGGTCCTGAAGAGTCAGATATGATGAAAACAACTTAACAACAGACAACTTAATTCTAGGGTTTCCCCTCTGTTGATTATTTCCCATCTAGCCTGTATCTAGCTTTTTTGTGCATAGTTAGTTGCGTGTTGTCTCCCCCTCTTCAAACATGAGCTCCTCAAAGGCAGAGACTGTCTTTTGCCTTTCTTTCTATTCCCAATGCTTAACACAGTGTCTGGCACCTAGTAGACACTTAACAAATTCGTATTGAGTGACTGACTGGCTTAACTGACTAACTCTGAGTCTTCCTGGGAAATTCACAGTGCCTGGCACAGAGATGGTCTTAAAGGGCTTCAGTAGATGCCCAGGAAATACTTGTTAGTCCATTCATGGAACCTGATCACAGCTACTGATACGGGGATGATGTGGAGATCAGCAGTAACAGTGCCTCCAGTTCTAACTTAGTGTAAGCAAAAATTTCTCTAAGTGTTCTGTTATCCATGATTTCTTGCAAAATAAAGCAGCTATTTCACAGAGAAGGACTACGGTCTCTTTCCTCAAATTGCACTGTAACCTGAACATAGCTCAGGCAACTGTGTCCATATTTTTACCTGTGTATGCTAGGGATAAAAATTTGAAGACATGATTGAGTTTGAAAATGGGCTAGAGGCTGAAACATGATAATAATCTTAAAACAGAACTGAATTTCCATGTTGCTTTACAGAAGCCATTGCATTTTTTTCAGTCTTTCTTCTCATTCCCAGATTCTTCGGCTATCTACATCCCTTTCCTCCATGTCCTTCCCTTCTGCCTAGAATGGACATCAGTATGAGTATTAGAGAGAAAAGGTACTTATTCATAAAATCCAAAGCTTGATTCAAGGAATAGGAATCAGCAGAGCTGGATTCTCAGATGCTGTCCTTGGTCTCAGCATAGAGATTCCAGACTTGTCCCTACAGTCCTAGGATCACAGATCCAGGGACCCCGGAGGTCATCTCATCTGTCCCATTTCACCACCACCACCTTTTTTATGGATGGAGAAATATAGGTAGAGAAAGTCTTACTGACTTATCAAATCCACACAGGTAATAAGTATCTGAAACAGGATGACCTTAGGTCCTTCGATTCATTCTTTATTTTCCCTTTTGTCCTCAAACATAATACTAATTTTTCCTAAAGCTTTTTGTGATCACCAATTTCCCTGTTCCCTTGCCAAGTATAATTTAGCGTAGAGGGAATTGACGTGAAAGTAGAAAGACCGACTCTGATTCCCTCTGTCACCGTCAGAGAGCAAGGGAACCTCTTCATCTGTCAGTTCTTCATTTACCTTGTGGAGATTTTGTGGTAAGAATGAAAAAACAGACGTTTGTTCTTCTGCATCCTTTTTTTAAGGAGGCATTTGGGGTTGAGTGACTTGCCCAGGGTCACACAGCTAGTAAGTGACTGAGACCACATTGGAACTCAGGTCCTCTTGACTCCAGGGCTGGCACTCTATCCGCTGTGCCATCTAGCTACCTTTCCAGCATCTTTTTAATTTGAAAGAGGCCTTTCTTACAATGTGTTACTACTTCCTGAAATTATGCTATAATATGAGTATTAGTCATAGCTATAAAAACATTTAACAGTTTGGGATTCAGATTATTTCCCTTTGTCTGATATGAGTAACGTGCTGTTGGTCTCCTTGTCTGAGAGGATGCTAGCTAGAGACCCCCTTACTCCTGGGTACCCTGTTTGTGTAAATATTTCAACCATGCTTACGTGTGTGTGTGTGTGTGTGTGTGTAGCTAAGTCTCTGTATAATGATGAGGCCTAGAGGTCCATCTCCTCCCCTGGAAATGCCAAGGACTGCATCATCTCACTTTTGGAGATTGAATACTTTAGACAATACATGAGGGGAAACAGTATTCTCATCACCCCACCCTAGAATTTATATCTGCCTTCCTGGAAGCCATGCCCAGGAAAGTTAAACTGAAGAATTTGGAGAAAAAAACACATTTGTTGTGAATTTTGTCCATGAAAAGGAAGATAGGACTAAAACTCAGGAAACCTAGATTTCATGCTTCTGCTCTCTTCTCTTTATAACCCTTGGGTAATTCTACAAGTATAGTTTGCTTTGCAAACAAATACTTCAGTTCTCTCCTATAAAACAAATGAATTAAGACATCCTATTCCTCAGGAACCAATCTGCCTTAGCCAGCCAATATGTGAAGCCTCTTTTTGTTCATGAGCAAACTTCAGATAATAAACTGGGGTGCCCATGTGGCAATGAAAAATGTCGGCAGAGAACAGTTTCCATCCTGAGGCTCCAAGGTACTCCACAAACCAATAACAAGGGAGAGATGACTTGGCTAAATGCGCATGACATGGTTTGCCATCAAGCATGCCACCTACCCTGCCACATATTATTACTTATGTTCCTGCCTCTGAATCAGGTGGCATGGGTGAGATAGTCTGCTTTTGTTAGACATAGATTTTAGGGACTTTCAAATAAACCCACAGAGCAGAACTGAACTGCATGTCTCCTAAACTTTGCCATTTCATCTGTCTATACCAAGTACTGTGGAACAAAATGGATGTGCCTTCAGCTTTCCATAGTCCTGGAAAATGAACCAGTCTACTTAACAGTAAATGGTGGTTGACTCAAACACACATGACTGGCCTCATGAAGAAGAAAAGAAAGTTGAGCTTAATGAAGTCCTGTATCTGTGTCCCTGTGTATGGACAGGAAAGGACGAGTGTTTTATAACTGTTTATTGGCGTTAATGGTAATAAATTCCTCACTTGTGATGCATTAACTTTAATGTTTTCATTACTTGGTGATTTAGGTTTTGCCTTTTCGCACTGTAAATCATGCTGTCCCAGGAGCAGCATAGGTCGAGTGCCTCACATAATGTTAGGTTCAATGGGGAGAGGGAGTGTTAGCTTTGCCTGTCCTGCAAACCCCTGCAGAAGATGAGTTGGGTTTTTTCTTTTGTCTTTTTTTTTTGGTCGACATTCTGATTTGCATGATGCCAAACAACCTGCACAGACAGACAGATGTGTCTGATAGGAGCAGAGCACACTGCAACAGGCCCCTGATTTAGATCATGGAGAAGGACTGGTCTCCATAGTAACTTCCCAAATGTATTTGGCGCTGAAGGTTTTTTTTTTTTTCGTTTGCTGAGTGTGAGCCCTTAGTTAATGAGCTGTGCAAATAGATATTGAGATTTAGTGTTTTTATTTTGCAATTATAGACTTAGTGATTTGGATGGAAACTTTTGGGTCCAGGGACATCACCCTCTTTCCCCCTAACTCCCCTAATTATTTCTCTTTGCAAAGTTGGATTGCCTTCAAACTCACCATGAATTTTCCCAGGTGGAGCATAGGAATCCAGTTAGTTTTTAAAATGTCGTATGCAAGGAGGGGAGTTTGTGGTGGTTACTGTTTGGTTTTTGCCCTGTGGACATTTTGTCACTGAGGATTATTTTTCTGTCCTACCTCGGACCCTTAAAGCTGAGACAAAGCCACAGAGAAACTGTCTGGGTTTGAAGCTTCGTGTTGGATGTCCATCCGTTTGTCCAGGGGGTGACACAAATCAGGTCAGAGCCTCCTCGTTAAGATCACTGCATTCCCATCAGGCTCTTCCTGATGGGGTGTGAGAGTTCTCATTAGATCACCCACCCTGAAATACCCCCAGAGAATCACTGTAATTAGTTCCTGAGTCTTCTTTTTTATTTTCTGCTTTGTTTGCTTTAAAGTTTTCCCTGGGCCTTGCTCTGGTGATATCCGAATGTCTTTTATTAAAGAGATGTGGAAAAGGCATGATTACTATCATTTGATTCTCTCTTTGAGTATTGTTGTCCTTTCAGCACATTGAAACAGGAAACAGACTTCATAGTCTGGTGTGCCGGGGCCTATGAGTTCTCCATTCTCAATTTAGCCAGTGCTTGGGAATTGTTAAAAGCTCTTAGGTAAACATATGGACCCCTTAGCAAGACTTATTCTTCATGTTTCAGTGATTTAGGAGTTTGGGAGGCAGCCTGGTGCAGTAGGGAAAGTTCTGCAGTCACTGAACCCAAGTTCAAATCTTTGCTGTGCCACTTGGTACCTGTGTGACCATGGGCGAGTCACTTCACTTCTGGGGACCTCGGTTCTTACATCTGTAAAATGAGGAGGTTGCACTAGATTACTTCCAAGGTTCGTTTCAGTTCTCAGTATATGATTGGCTGACATGTTTTTAACACTGCTGTCACTTCCAAATGATTCCCTCATCCTCCCTTTGTGAGACTCTGCACTTGTAACAAAGAAGTGTGTTTAAATAAATCAATACTTGCTTGTTGAAAAATCTATGACTTATTCCACACCTCTAGTCTACTACTCCTCTGTTAAGAGGTGTGAGTCCTCTGAAGTCACAATTGGTCATTGCATTGATTAGAATCCTACAGCCCTTCAGTGCTGTTTTATCTTATTTATCTCATGGGGTAAATTATTATTTTTTGTTTTTATATTTTATTTTTTCCAATTACACATAAAAACAATTTTTAACATTTACTTTTTAAAATTTTGAGTTCCAAATTCTCTTCCTCCCTCCCCTTCCCCCTTCTTGAGAAGACAAGCAATTTTATATAGATTATACATTTGCAGTTATGCAAAACATATCTCCATATTAGCCATGTTGTAAAAGGAAACACAAACAAAAAACCAAGAAAAATAAAGTAGAAAAGAGTATGCTTAAATCTGCATCCAGACTTCATCAATTCTCTGGAGGTAGATAGCATCCTTATTCTTTAACCCTTCTGAATTGTCTCAGATCATTCTATTGCTTAGAATATACCCAAGTCTTTCACAGTTCATATTGTGTGATATTGCTGTTACCGTGTCAAGGTTCTCCTGGCTCCACTCACTTCATTTTGCATCATTCATATATGTCTATCCAGGTTTTTCTGAAACCATCCTTCTCATCCTGCTCATAGCACAATAGTATCCCATCAAAATCACATACCACTTGTTCAGCCATTCCCCAGTTGATGGGCATCTCCTCAATTTCCAATTCTTTGGCACCACAAAAAGAGCTGCTGTAAATATTTTTGTACATATATAAGTGCTTTTCCTTTTAAAAATCTCTTTGGGATATAGACCTAATTGTGGTATTGCTGGGTCAAAGGGTACGCACAGTTTTGTAGCCCTTTGGTCATAGTTCCAAATTGCTCTCCAGAATGGTTAGATCAGTTTACAATTCCACCAACAGTGCATCAGTGTCCCAATTTTTCCACGTTATTGGGTAAATTCATTGCATGCTTTACTTCACTCTACATCAGTTTGTACAAGTCCTTCCAAGTTTCTTCATATGTGCAATTTCTTAAGGCACAATAACTTTCCATTACATTAATATACATATATATATATACACACATACATACCACAGTGTATTCTGCCCTTCCTTTATTAATGAGCTCTCTTACATTTTTCCAGTTCTTTGCTTCTATGGAATATATTTCACAAGAAACAAGTTAATGGACCTGTTGATGTTCAAACTGATAGTCTAGTGAGAAAAAGGGGATGGAGAGGAGAAATCCTAAAGGAGGAAAAAAAGCTCTGGGCTACATAAAGTTTTCAGCTCTTTGTAAACCTTAAAGCATTCCATTGAGGTCACATCTCACATGAGGGTTACATTCTAAAGTCAGTCAAAATTACCCTTAAAAATCCCTTAAATCTACCTCTAAAGTGCATTACAGCAGAGGTGTCAAACACCTTGCCTGCAGGCCACACTGAGTACAGCCAGAGCTAAATTAAAATGTTATTGGGATATAGTTAGTAAAATAAATAAAAATACAACAAAACATAGATAATGTTAATGTATGGTTTTCTAAATTGATATGTGCCTGAGGGATACTTACTCCGTTTGAATTTGACAGCAATGCATGATAGAATCTTTAAGCAGTTGTAACTGGAAAAGTCGGGGTCTCTTTGAAATAGCATTCTGCATCAGAGAGCCAATGGATCTGAGGAGATTGCTACAAAGACAAATGAAGGTAGACTGTATTTTTCACTATTCAGCCAGATCCCAATTAGTGTAGTCTCATGTATTCAAATTCACACTATTTGGAGTTATAATTATGTAAAATATGGTCATTTGTTCCAGCCCAGTGGAAATGAGCAGTGTGAATACAAATAATAGGACTACTTAAGGGAATGCACTATGGGTGCTAATTGAGACCTAGCTAAGGAATTGATCAGATACAGGACTTCTCCAATAAAAGAAAATGAAAAGATAAATAAAGACCCAGTTGGCAGAAAAACTGATGACCAGGGGGAAAATACTCTTGAAAGGGCTTCACACGTAAATGTAATTATTCTAGAGGCTAATCATATCACTGCACAGATCTTTCTTCTTCTTAAATTATCATGAGGCAAGAGGAGGTGCAAGGACACACCATGGGCCTTCTAGCCAGTCAGGAAAGCTAGCAAAGACTGGGCATCTGGTTAGCCCTACCAGGCTATGCAGAATGAATAGAGGAGATTCTAAAGCCACGCTCGATGCAGGGGAGTGTTCACACCATGAGAGGTATGTAGGAAAGAAGAATCATTAAATTTAGAGTTCAGAGAAACCTCAGTAGCAGTCTAGTCTGGTGTGTACCCAGAAGGGCATCTGGACAATTGCATTAGACCGTGAAAACAGAGACTATCTTTTGCCTTTCTTTGTATCCCTTGGACTTAGCACAGTACCCAGCATAGCAGGTGCTTTATAATTTTTTTTTTACTGTTTATTGACTGACTGACATATCCGACGAGTGATCATCTAGCCTCTCCTTGAACACCTCCAATGAGGGGAAACTTACAACTCCTTCCCCTTTTTTGAGGGATCTAATTATTGAGAAGACTTTCCTGTCATCAAGCCTCATTATCTTCCCCCCACCTCCCACCTCTCCACCACACTTCCCTGTGTCTTTTGAGAACAGCATGACTCTTCTAGTCACCCCGATTTGAAACCTTGATTCATCCTCAACTCCACTCTCACAGCACACGTCCAGTTGGTTATCAGATTTCATGTTTTCTGCCTTCACAACACCTCCCATGTGTCTTGTCTCTACTGATGCAGCCACCACCTTAGTAAAGGCTCTGGTCACTTCTCGGTGAACCATTTATGATATCCTTGTAATGGGTCTCCCTGCCTCAAATCTCTCCTTTCTTCAATTCTTCTTACACACAGCTGCCAGAGTGGTTTTCTTTAAGCACCAGTCTCACCATGTCACTCCCCTCCTCAATAAACTCCAATGTCTTCTCATTGTCTCTAGGATAAAAAAATATAAACTCCCTGTTTGACTTTTAAAATCCTTTACAATCTGAACCCAGACTTTCTAGTCTCTTTATGCTTTCTACTTTTTTTTTTTACTACTTTCTACTTTCTATTCTTTACTTTCCTACACTTTTTAGTCTAACCAAACTAGCCTTCTCTCTGTTTCTCATACATTACCCTTCCATGTCCAGTATCTAGGATCTGCCCTGGCCATCCCCATCCTAGAATGTACTTCCTCCTTACTTCCATCTTGTAGAATCCCTTACTTCTGTCAAGACGAACTCACATACCAGGAAGCTTTTCTTCTTACTCTCTCACCTTAACTGCTAGTGCCCTATCTCTCTCACTAGACTGAGTTTGATTAATTTCAATTTATTTTGTATCAACTCTTTATTTGTTTATTCTATAGGTAGCTGCGAATCCGGGCTCTCTTTCACAACATGTTTTGAATTAACAGTTTAGGTCCCCCATAAATCAGCCAACTACTGTTCCCTTAAAGGCTTCTGGGAGATTGAGGGGTAGTTTATAGTGCCGTTGCTCACAAGCCCTCATTGACACACTCCCTATTGATTATCAGTTGACATAAATTAACCAGATAGACTTAATTAGCTCTTAGACATTGGCATTTACTGAGGTGGCCTAGTAAGACTAGTTAGTACAGGGGTGGGGAACCTGCGGCCTTGAGGCCACATGTGGCCCTCTAAGGATTTGTTCTGTGAAGTTTGGATTAAGTTAAAGGGCTGCACTTGACCTAGAGGACCACGTGTGGCAAATTCCCCACCCCTGGTTAGTACAAACACCCCCCTCCCAAACTTGGGGCACATTCTCCCATGAGTTCACACAAAATTCTGGAGAATGTTCTAGGGAAAGCATACAAAAGCTTAGAAAGCACATGAAGCAAGAGAATAATTCACAGGCCCCAGTTGCAGGAAGCCCTTTCTTCTCTTCGTGAGGTTCTCATGCACGGCAAGGCCTTTTGGAAGGTTCTTTGTAGATACCCAAAACTGCTTTTTGCCTCATTGTGCCTAGTTTGTACTTAGTTTCTTAGACATATACTGCCATCAGCCACTGCTATTTTGGAGACGCTGCTAGGCCACCCACAGGAAATCTAAAGTCTTCCAACCTTTTGAAGTTTACATCATCCTCTCATTAAAGAGAGAGAGACAGAGAGACAGACAGACAGAGAGAGAGAGAGAGAGAGAGAGAATATATATCTGTCTATCCCCTCTTCGCTTCCTGTCAAGGGCTTGGCAGTAATTGCCTCTACCATTAGGCTGACCCAGGGAGCTTGAGGAAGCTGGGTTCCAACCTAGTTTGATGCTAGGAGTTGATCTGAATGGAGGAAGACTTTGAGGCTGGCACTTGGTTGGGGAAAGTAGCACAATGTACAGCTTGAGAGATAAAAGCACCTTAGGAGCTTGCCTACAATTGCCCTTTACTGCCCTCTATGGCTCCAGCAGAGAAAATCCCTCAAAGCCTATAGAGTTACAGACTAGAATATCTTGACAAATCCCAGACTTAAAGGAATTACTTTTCCCTGAGTGTCACGCTGCCTTGGTACCTAGCAAAGGAGAAGAACATATAAATATAGAGAGAGATCTCTCAAATCCTAAGCTTAAGGCTGCTATTTGCTAATACAGCTTTACGCTGCTTAGGTAGACCAAGAGTAACTGAGGAGCAGCTTTGTCCAGTGGGAGAATGAAGAGACTCAGGAGAGAAGTGGTTCCTGCCCTGCGGGTGACGTGTGAGACGGATGTCTATGGGACATCCAGGCCTGCAGTCAGAAACTATGAGTTGCCCCGGATTCGTGGGATTCCCTACTCATATGCCTCACTGCTTGTTGTTTCAGTCATTTTTCAGTCACGTCTGATCCTTTGTGACCCCATTTGGGGTTTTCTTGGCAAAGACACTAGAGTGGTTTACCATTTCCTTCTCCAGCTCATTTGACAGATGAGGAAACTGAGGCAAGAAGGGCTAAGTGACTTGCCCTGGGTCACACAGCTAGCAAGTGTCTGAGGCTGGATTTGAACCCAGGAAGATGATGAGTCTTCCAGATTTCAGGCACAGGCACTCTATCCACTGTGCCACCTAGCTACCTGGAGGTATTCACTACTAAATTTCTGTAAATTTGTGCCCACTTTTCCCTTTCTTCTGCCCCCACAGACATTGTATACATCAATGTTACCCAGATTTAAGGGTAGAATTTTATGATCTGATTAGTCCTGTTTTTGCCTTTTATTTAGTAAATGTCTTGTAATTAATATTCTTGCCTTGCTTTCTTAGTGTTTAATATTTGAGTTAATGGTGTCATTGAGGCAGGTTTATATAAATGGGAAGCATACTAGTGGAGGCTCAGGAGCTCTAGTCACGGTTGTAAACTTGTTTTCGCTCCTGTCAGAGTTACCCTAAGGATCTAAAAAGTGAATTGTAGTATCATGAGTACTCCCTCTAAGGAAATCATCCTAACCTCCCACTATGGTTGCAGATTTGAGTGAGCAAGTCAGCCCTGGCCCAAGAAGGGAGATAGAGTCTGAAGAAAGCTCAGGGTGGGGGTGGTACGATGTTCATCCATCCCACCGTTGTCTTTAAAGTGTGGCACCCATATCTGCACACAATATTCATGTAGAACAATCAAGGCAGAGTCCAGAGGAACTGGAAGTTATGCCTCTCTCAACTCAGCCCAAAATCACACTAGCTTTTTTTACTTATATGGAGATCACAGTCCACTAAAACCCCTCTATCATTTTTCAGACAACCATGCCTCCTCCATCCTGCATTCTGCACTTGTAAAGTTGATTTTTGAACCCAGATTAAGAGTTTACATTTATCCCTGCTGAATTTCATCAGATTTGATTTACTCCAATGGACTAATCTATCAAGCCCTTTGGGAATCTTCATTCCATCTTCCAGTGTTAGCTCTCCCTCCCAGCTTTGTGTCTTCTGCAAGTCTGATAAGCTTATCATCTATGCTTTTATCCAAATCATCGATAAAAATGTTAAACAACTTAGGGAACAGCAAGTTCACGTCTCATCTTACACATCAGACACACACGCTCATGGGGTAGAATGGTAGGCAGAACACTAGCACTATCACAGTCAATCAGCGGGCACTTATTAAGCATCTGTTACGTGCCAGGCAATGCACCAGGTGCAAGGGGCTACAAAGAGAAAAAAGAAAAAACAGTCTCTACTCCCAAGAAGCAGACATTCTGTCAACATATAAATATATAGGTAAATATGGGATTAAAACAAGGCAGTTAAATGTAATTAAGGAGGGATGAATCTAGCCATTGGGAGCATCAAGAAAGGTTTCTTACATAAGATGGAGTTTGGGCTCTGCCATAAAGAAAGTGAGAGATTCTATGAGGTGGAGGGGAGGAAAGGGGAGAGAGGAAGAGGAGGAGGCATAGAGTGGGAAGTACTATGTGTGGGGCACATAGAGATGCCAGTTTAGCCAAACCATAGAATGTGGGAAAGGAGACAGGAGCCAGGTTGTGATGGCTTTTAAAATCTGAAAAGGGAAAATTATGTTTTATCCTAGAGGCCATTAGGAGGGAAGGAAGTGTTTATTAAGTGCCTACTGTGTGCTAAGTGCTTTAACAATACTGTTTCAGCAAATGTTACCTCCTTACAAGAACCCTGGAAATGTGGTGGTATTATTATCCTTGTTTTACAGATGAGGAAACTGAGGCAGGCAAAGGTCAAGTGACTTGCCCAGGATCACATAGCTAGTAAGTTTCTGAAGCCAGATTTGAACTCACTCCTTCCTGCCTCAAGGTCTAGTGTTCTATTTACTGTACCACCTAGGGAAGTACTTCCACCTAGGAAAGTAACATAGTCAGGTCTTTGCTTAAGGAAAGTCATTTTGGCAGCTATGTGGAGGATGGCTTGGAGGAGGGATAGATTTGAGGCAGGTAAACCAATTAGAAGGCCACTGCACGAGTCTGGTTGAGAGGTGAGAAGGACCTGAACTAAAGTGTTGGCTGCATGAGTGGAGAGAAGAGGTCACGTGGGAGAGATATTGTAGAGGTAGAGCAAGAAGGGGCAACTGACTGAACATGTAGAGACTGAGAATGAGATCGTCTGGGGGGACTAGAAGAATGGTAAGCCCTCAAGGGGCAGGTTTTGGGAAAAAGATAAGTTCCATTTTGAACACATTAAGTTGGAGATATGCTGATGACATAGAAATTGTTATTTTAAAATTCCTATTGGGCATTTAAATTCTTTCTTTTTGTAGAATGAATGAATGAAAAAGCACATATTAAATACTTTCTGTGTTCAAAGCACTGTACTCAGCCCTGGGATACAAAGAGAAAAGCAACAGTTCCTGTTCTCAAGTTGCTCGTGAACTCTGATGGGGGAGACCACTGATAGAAGAGGTTTCGGCTGCAAATCAAATGGAAAGGCCCAGTGGTCTTTAGAGTGCAGCTACAAAAGCAGATGGCAGTACGTTTTCTTTAGTGTCATTTCCACAGACAAAACAGTATTGGTTTGTGATGTTGAGCGATTTGACAATGCCGGGGCTTTGGTAGTAACTTCTGGGGGACAGGGACTCTGGTACCTGCAGAGGCATTGGCCAGGTCGTATCTACATGAGGGAAACTAGTCCTGTGCTTGAGGAGGAGCTGAGGGTCAGAGGAGGGTAAGAAACCCCACAGTAAGCTAGAAGCAGGATGGGTTGCCTTGGTGGGGCTGCTTGCTATTCCTGGGGCTCCTAGGGATAGTGTCTTGAGCTGTCTTCACCGGGGTCTGAGGGGCAGTAGTGATCAAAGAGGTAGTGGTGATTTTACTGGCTGAGAACATGCCACCCTCCTGCCTCCCTTGGGGTCCTTGCATGTGGAGCATCTGGAGTTGAATTGGGGTAAGTTAAATGCCCATTCAATACAACTCGATTGTGCATAAACATGAGCTACGAGGAATGGATACCAACCAGTAATCTTATGAAAGTAATTGACTAGTTATAGACCAGCGCCTGGTAGATTACTCAGTAAGTATTTGCTAAATAAAGAAAAAGTAAATGTATTCCTACTTAGCTGGTAGCTCCCACTAGCTTGGTGTGATGTAAAGGATGCTGGCTTGATCTGGAATCAGAAGACATGAATTTGAATCCTGGACAAACCGTATGTGAGCTATATGTCCTTGGGCAAATGTACTTCTCTTCTCCAGGTCCAGTTTCCTGATCTGTAAAACGAAGGATTTGGAGTAAATGGGTCTGTCAGTTCCCTCCCAGCTCCAAAGCTTATCATTCTGTATTCCCCTTCAGAACTTTCTTCCAAACCCTTTTCCTGCTGTGGTTTCCTTGAAGCAGGCAGGTGAGGTACATGGTGAAATGCATCAGTTGTGAGATGGATCTCCTACCTGTCAGACTTGGGGCATCTCTCTGGGACAGCTCTCTTCCTCCTTCCACTATCCTCTTTCACTCTCCCTTCACCTTCTCTTCCTGTCCTGTCACTGCTGCCACCTTTCCCCACCTCCAGCCCTTCCCCCTTCCTTCTTGGTCTTTGTTAAATCTTTCACTCTTTCTTCCCCTTTTACTTCCTGTCCTAACACTCCTCTCACTATTCCTAGTCTGAATTTGCAACCCGAAGAATAAAAACAAAATGGTGGAGTAGTCCATAAAAGAGCTGGCCTCAGAATCAAGCAGTTGTTGTTTAGTCATTTTTCAGTTGTGTCTGATTCTCCATGATCCCATTTGGGGCTTTCTTGGCAGAGATACTGGAGTGGTTTGCCATTTCCTTCTCTGGCTCATTTTACAAATGAGGAAACTGAGGCCAACAGGATGAAGTGACTTGCCCAGGGTCACACAGCTAGTAAGTATCTGAGGCCAGATTTGAGGATTTGAATGCAGGTCCTCCCAACTCCAGGGTGAGCGAGCTATCCACTGCTTGTTGACCGGCAGACTAACTCATCAGTGCTCTAACCTGGTTGGAACATAGAGTGCGGGAAAATGGGCATTATGAAATAAGACCAGAAAAGTAGGTCAGACTCTAGTTACAGAGGACCTGTGTGAAGTTGTATTTTATCTTAGAGACAATAGAGAACCCCTGAAGATTTTGAAGAAAAAAAAATGGTGCGTTCAGACCTGTGCTATTGGAAGTTTAATAGCTGTATAAAGGAGAGAGGAAAGACTGGAAGTGTGGAAACTAATTAAGAGGCTGTTTTAATAGTCCATCTGACAGGTGTTGAGGATCTGTTTGTTGAATGTTTTGATGACTGAATAAAGGAAAGAATGAATGAAAAAAATGAATGAATGGTTGGGTTGATGAACTAACAATATGTTTTTAAAGGTATCTTCTAACATCGTCCCACAGTTTTTACCTCCAGTAGAAAAAATAAGTTGTTCCTGTAAAGTTTGAAAAGAAGAAGTGTAGGTTTGGGGTTTTTTGGTTTGTTTTCTTTTTTTTTTTTGCAACTTCCTCCTCTTCTATATTATATGCTGATACTATTCTAAGGTTGTATTGCTGGGTCCAGATCTATGTTCTCACACTGTACTGCTGCTGTTACTTGCTGCTTTTCCATAGCTGAAAACTCTAGACCATATACATCTTTGTGGTCAAGCACCTGATTCTGAAAACCAGCCAAGCTTGCTGAGTCATAGAAATACAGGTACAGTAGTCTAAGAAGAAAACCAAGTTTAGGTATATTCTCATCAGCAGCTGACCTTCACATGAAGTCAGATGGACTACATGATGACAAGTTACCATTTGTAACCAACAGCACTAGCTATGCCTGGTGTACAATAGTTATAATTATAACTGTTCACCCAAGTGATAGAGTAAATGTGCTGAAAGCCGGTGCACATCATACTCCGTTTCCTTGCATGAGGTTGCTTGATTTTATTTCTACAGAGTAAAAGTGCTTTTACATCTGCGTAAAATCCCGTAGAAGGTGGAGATATTGGCTAAACTGTCAGACAGCTAGTGGAGTTTCTCTCTCCTTACAGGCACTGCCATTTGATTCATCACCCTCAGTGATTATTTTTCACTTAGTTATTGTGTTCTCTTCTGTGTGTTTTTATTTTAGGTAGATTTTATTCACATATTTTGTTTTTACATAAGCTATATTTCCTCCTTTATTCAACAGTGTGCTGGTAAATATTTAACAATCAGCTTGCGGGGTAGAGGGGAAGGAGGAGAATATATGCAGGTCATACTTTTAAGTTTAATCTGCATTATTAACACTTTTTCCATCACTTTCTACAAATTCTACAATTTCTGCAAATCAGTCTCTGATTTGTAGCATTTGCTGATTTCCCGAGGTATAAAATGCTCTCACTGAAAATGCAACAGCCTGGCTGAAGCTGGCTCCAGCATACCCTTGGCTGTGTCCCTCTTCTCTACCCTCCTAGAGAGCCGTACCTTATAACAAAGATTTTTTTTTTGAAAAAAACAGTAAGAGAAAAAATTCAGCAAAACCAATCAACACGTTAAAAAAATCTGGCATATTCAATGTTCCACACCTATGGACCCTCCCCCATCTTTACAAAGGAATGAGGACAGGTGTTTTCTTTGTGGACAAGCTTGTTCTTTACAGTTTCACAACATTCAGTTTCTAATGTTTTATAGTAGTTGTTCTTTCCATTTCCATTAGAATTTGCAGACTTATTTGGCCCACCTGTCTCTTTTTAAAAAAATTACTTGGTGTCCTCCTGGAAACATACTTTTTTGATCCTTTAATGGTTTTTTTAAATTTGTATTGTCTCAAAAAATATTTTTTAAAAAAATGACACATCTTAAATTTAATAATTTATTGTAAACTTGTGGGTTTTTTTCCTGTATTGAAATTTTGATGACACAACATTGCCTCATGTAACTGTATAGTATCGTATTGTAAATAAGTCATTACATGCACATATTCCAACAATGCATGCTGGACTTCAAGACAGTGAGAGACACTTGCTTGTTAAGACATGTTGGCAAACTTAACCACTGATGGGTTATAACTTGCATTTTGTGAGCTTATTTGGAAAATAATGTAATCATTACCACTCTATTATACAACAGATGAAACACGTACCAACAGTTTTTCAAAATTTTCTTATCTTCTCTTTCCTTATGCTGCCACCTCCCCTCTTATTTTTGTTCAAACTCCCTCCACCAGTTGCACCCAAGGATACCACCACCTCCCTGGATTGTTCCAGTGCCCCTCAGGGGGCAGTATTGCCCACTTTGGGGGCCTCTGAACATTGTCGTATTCACTGGATACATTATTTTCCTGGTTCTGCTTACTTTATTTTTGCTTTAGTTCATATAAGTCTTCCAGTGCTTCTCTGTATTCATCATGTTCATCATTTTTTGAGGGGGAAAAGCAGGGCAGTTGGGGTTAAGTGACTTGCCCAAGGTTACACAACTAGTAAATGTGTCAAATGTCTGAGTCTGGATTTGAACTCAGGTCCTCCTGACTCTAGCGCCAGTGCTCTACTCACTGTGTCACCTAGCTGCCCCCATGTTCATAATTTCTTAGAGGACCTAAATATTCTGTTCCACCCATATACATACATAACTTATTAAAGTTCTTTTATGTCACCCACTTTTGCTGCTCCTAGTTACAACTTGTTATAGGCATTTTTCTGAGAATCACAGAAATTCAGAATTAGGAGGGATCCTAACAGTCAAACCTAAAAAATAATTGCATCTACCATTTACCCAACAAGTAGACATCCAGTCTTTTCCTTGTTTTGTTTTATTTTTAACCTATGGAATAAAACAAGCATTTCCATAACATTGTATAATTTTTAAAAAGATGATTGCACATATAAAATTTGCTATTCTTTTAAAATATATAATAAAGTTATCTGGTAAATTTCTTTTTTTCCCTTACCCCCCATAGCTACCATTAGACACAAATATATATATATATATATACATATATATATATATATGTAAAATCATTCTATTACATACACACTTCTGCTTATCAGTTCTTTCTCTGGATGCAGATAGCATCTTCCTTCATGTATCCATTGTATTTAATTTAGGTATTTATAAATAGTCAAAATGACTTATTTGCTCAAAGTTATTCTTAAAACAACATTGCTGTCAAAGGGAAGTCTTTCATTTTCCTTTTACTTTTTTGGGTTCCTCCCTAATCTGAATGCCTTCCCTCTGAAATTTTCTCTACTTTATTTATCCTGTGTATATTTTTTGTATATAGTTGTGTGCATGTGTCTGTGTGTTCCTTAAGAGCAGAGACTGGTTATTGTTGTTTTTGCCTTTCTTTGCCTCCTCAGCACTTGGCATGGAGCCTGACACATAGTAGGAGCTTAATAAGTGACTGTTGACTTGACTTAAAATTGCATCTTTGAGACTTCTACTCATTGCTCCTATTCCTGCCCTCCGAGACCAAATAGAACAAGCCGAATCCTTCCTTTATATGACAGCCCTTCAAATGCTTGGACAGCTATCATGCCTTGTCTAGGTATCTCCAGTTTTTTCAGCCATTCCTCATATGGCAACCATTTGTCATTCTCATTGCTCTACCCTGGATGTTCTCTTCAAATATTCTTCCTAAAATATGACACTCGGAATAGAATCTGATTCTCCAGATGTTGTCTTACCAGGACAGACTTCTTACATCCTTATTCCTGGAAGCATACCTCACTTAATAAGATTGAATCCATTTTTTTCACTTCCATATTTTACTCAAATTGGTGTTGACATCTGCTAAAACCTCCAGGTCTTTTACTGTCCAGCAATACCTCCCCCATTTTGTACATTAAAAGTTGATTAAAAAAAAAAGTTGACGCTCTCTGTGAAAATGGTGTGGAAAAAGCGCAATTAAACTTCTTCTTTTAACTCAGTGTCTCTTCCCTAGATAAATGCCCTATTACTCTGGGTTTTTTTCCTGAGATGTCATTCCACTATCAGAGAGATCTAGTAAACCTTAGATATGGGAAGCATCTTTTCCTGTGGGCCTCTTAGCGACCTTCTTATACTTGTACTGTCTTGTATTTACTTTCATCTTTCCCTTTATTGGGGGCAGCTACATGGCACAGTAGATAGAATGCCAGGCTTGGCATCAGGAAGATCTGAGTTCAAATGCAGCTTCATACATTTACTATCTGTGTGACCTTGAGCAAGTCACTTAACCCCATTTGCCTTATTTTCTTCATCTGTAAAATGAGCCGGAGAAGAAAATGGCAAACCACTTCAGTATTTTTATGAAGAAAACTCCAAATGGGGTCACAAAGGGTCAGATATGACTGAAAAACTACTGAACTTCCCTTTATTGCACAGCTTCGTGGAGCTTGACACATGGACTTCCATTCCTCTTTTGGAATGCTTCCACTTCTCAGAGAGGTGCAGAGAAAATACATGAGCCAACACTGAAAAGTAAACCATAAGGCATTGGAATTTCTTAGAAGCAGGGAACTTCATTAAAACCATCACATGCTAGGACTCTTTTCCTTCTCCATCTGTAAATGGTTTTCCTTTTGTCAAGGGAAGAGAACAAAGAAAAGAAGCTGACATTCCTCACGTCATTTTCCAGGACTGGGTTCTTTCTTAGCTACCCTACAGCCTGTTATGAACTGACATACAGTGGTTGACAACCAAGTGGTCTAGACTTACAGAATGTTAGCTCTCTCCAGGACCTTAGCAAGCATCAAGGCTCATCCCTTCCTTTGCAGGTAAGAAAACTGAGGCCCAGAGAGGAAAATATATTGCATAGGATCACCAATTTAGAGCTGGAAGGAACCATAGAGATCATATTCTAAGCCCCTCATGTTAAACCTGAGGAGGAGCTAAGGTTACACAGGTAGTAAGTAGCAGAACCAAGACTGGGACTCGGATCCTCTGACTACAGTTCCAGCACTGTTTCCCACTACACCATCCTTCCTCTCTGTATGCCAAGGTCACATTGATTAGTTCTCTTCCGTAGAGGCTGCTAGATGGTACAATGGGTCTGAAGTTAGGAAGTTGTTTTGTTCAGTCATTCAGTCACGTCCAGTTCTTAGTGACCCTGTGGACCATACTGTGCGTGGGGTTTTCTTAGCAAAGATACTGGAGTGATTTGTCATTTCCTTCTCGGGTGGATTAAGGCAAACAGAGAGGTTAAGTGACCTTCCCAGGGTCACACAGCTAATAAATGTCTGAGGCCAGATTTGAATTCAGGTCTTCCTAACTCCAGTCCCAGTGCTATGAGCTACCTGACTGCCTCCTAGGCAAACAGAAGTTAAGTGACTTGCCCGGGGTCACACAGCTAGCAGGTGTCTGAGGTTGGATTTGAACTCAGGTCTTCCCGACTCCAGGCCCAACGCTGTATCAGCCATCTAGTGGCTGAAGTAAGGAAGACCTGAATTCAAATCCAGCCTTAGACATTTACCAGCCATGTGACCTTGGTGAAGTCCAGGGGCAGAGAACCTCAAGGCCACATGTGGCCTTCTAGGTCCTTGGGTTTGGCCTTTTGATTGAGTCCGGAACAAATCCTTTGATTAAGGGGATTTGTTCTGTGGAGTTTGGATTCAGTCAAAAGACTGCACTCGAGGACCTAGAGGTCCACATACAGCCTTGAGGCTACAGATTCGCCACCCCTGGCCAAATCACTTAACATCTGTCTGCCAGAGTTTCCTCAACTGTAAAATGAGGATAATGATAGTATCTACCTCCCAGGTTTGTTAGGAGGATTAAACAAAATAATCTTTGTAGCAGTGCCTGGCGCCCAGCAGGTGCCTGATAAATGCTTGTTTCCTCTGGTTTGCTCAGAGTCCTTGCATATTTTCCCACCTGTCCAGAGTGTGACCCTTCTTGGAACCTCATTTAAATAACTAAATGAAGTGGGCACTGCCATCGAGCCGGGCTCTCAGCATTTTCTCAGATCTTGTGGCCCACAGTGTTTTCCTGCCATATTTTTTAAACTCTTCTGCCTTGTTCAGCAGCTAGCTTTAAATAAAAAATGATTACGCTTCAGTTTTGTTTCCTGTCTTTGGAAGCTGTGTTAGAGATTAGATGTGTTGTCCTCTGACACCTTTTTATATCTGCTTTTACTGATTCAGTTCTCAATGAATGATTCTGTTAAGAAAGTTTTAACTAGTCTGTGCAGGTGGTTTCCATTTTCTTAGAAACTGCTGGTCCTTCAACTGTTTATTTGAGTAAGACTATGTCATTCTACAAATGCGAGGCATCTAGATGGTACAGTGGAGAGAGAGTGGGACCTGGAGTCTGGAAGTCCCAACTCTTAATCCTGCATCAGACACTTACCAGCTGTGTAATCTTGGGCAAGTCATTTAACCTGGTGCCTCAGTTTCCTTGTCTGTAAAATGGGGATCATAATAGCACCAACCGCACAGGATTACTGTGAGGATCAAACGAGATAATAAATGTAAAGCATTTCCTAAGCCTTAGAACACTATATAAATGTTAGCTTTCATTATCATCATCCAAGTCTGCCTTCCAGATTTGAATGTGAGGAAGAAGAACAAACTTGGACACGTTTTAAATGAAACAACAGAAATTAAAGAATTAGGATAAAAGCAACATAGGTCTTTTCCACAGTGAGTAATAGGAACAAAGTTGTTGAAATAATAATAGTGAATGTTGATTAAGCTCCATTATGAAAAAAAACATTGTTGTGGAGTGGAGAGCTATCCTTGAAGCCAGAAAAACCTGAGTTCAAATCCTACCACTGCCCATGTGACCTGGGGCAAATCACTAAAATTCCCCGCTTTCTAGGCACCTCTGTAATGATAGAAATGGCGAAAGAGGGAAAAGGTGCCAAGCTGCATCGGTAGTAGGAATTTGCAAATCCAAGAGTTCCCTATACCAGTGAAGTCACAGGTCTGTGACCCTGTATGCAAGGTAGTCTGCTAGGAGGTTGAGACACAAAAGAGAAATAAACTAACTTGTTTGCATGTGTCATAGTTAGACTATCATCCCTGATGCTGCCACTTTTACACTTAGCTTTTTTGTCAATTCATTTGTCGCCTAAAGAAAAAAGTGAAAAGAACAATGGAAAAAACATAGCAGGGACGAGGAATCCAATACAGCAAAGAAACATAAAATAATAAAAAAGAGTGTCTTAGCCAGAGGAATACCACTGAGGAGTGGGTTAAATGGAAAGAATCAGAGGGAGAATTTGGAAGTTCTAGGGTCAAGAGCAATAGAACAGAGGAATCCTAACGTCCATTCCTTTTTCCTGACTGGTAGGCCATTCAAATGCATACACATAGACATACATATGTCATCAGTCCATGCCTTCCAAGGATGAATTCAGTATATATCTGGAACTTAACTGTGGCCTTAAATCTTAACTCAGTCCTTTAATAAAGGAACCTGGCTAACCTTCACTCCAGACAGTCCAAGAACTGTAGGCACCAAGAAAGAACTTGAATTTAAAAGAAAAGGGAGGGCAGGGGTTTTTGTGTGAGGGGGAGAGAAGTCTTAAGAACCTAAGAAGGGGGAGAGGGGAAAGTTGAACAAAAGGTTAAAAAAAAAAAGAATCATTGAGTCTCTTTTCAGGTTGATTTAGCAAAAGACTGAGCCAGCTGCCTCTAATGCAGGCTGGTGGGTGTCTGGTTTGTTCTGCAGAGACTCCAGCCAACGATGGCCCTTTTACAGTGGCCTCCTGTGTTATTAGCCTTGTGCTATGGCGTCGCCAACTGATTTCTCCAATTCTCTTTTCTCACTGGGCTAGAAAGCAGCTGGTTAAATAGGCCGTGACTCACATAAGCTCCTGTGTCTCTTTTATTGACTGCTTTCTGGAAATGTATCACACGCCAAAGAGTCCCCATTGTTGTAGCTATGCATAGCCGACTGGGGAGTCATGTTGAGTGCTGAGAGATGGAATCCTGCCCTATAGTTTATTGCAGGGTTGGGTGTGGGTGGGGTACAAGAATTTAAAGGACTCTGAGTAGGAAAAGAATGTCTGAGAATTTCTTTTATCTTCATCTGCCATGAAAGTTGGGTGGCCATCACCACTATGGTAACACACTTTACTTTGGATCTTATCTTTATGACCCCACATCCCTCAGTTAAGTGGGTCTGTTCTTATGTGGGTTATAATGAGAGATTAGTAAGCATCATGGTGCAGGTTGTGGCGCTGACATGCATCTGTCTGGTGCTTGATTGCAAGGACATCCACGTTTAGGTCTATCTGAGAGAGCTGTCCATTTCCAATAACGTACTCGTGGCCCATCTGTTCTTGTATTGTATTTTAAGGCTCATCACCAACTGTTGCACTTGACAGGTGTGTAGATTTAATCACCACAAGATGTGGATTAAGCCATCCAGACTGTCTGCCACATCGCCCTGTGTGTGACGCTCATGATGAGGCAGATGCTGTGCATTCACCAGTATCAACAATGCCTGATCAGTGGGACCCCTGGTTTGAGACACTGAGAGAAAACATCTTAATTACTACAGTACTTTCCTGCCTTGGTGTTTAGAGCATTGTGCTAATGAGGCCAAAGTCACCGTTAGCTTCACGCAGAGGAGGATTCTGTTATGACAGGCAGCTGGGTGTCTTGCACATAGTAGGCATTTAACAATTTTTTTTATTTGACACATTGACGGTTTTCCCACATTCCTCAGCCTAGTCGGCTCTTTTCCTAATGCATGTTGTGAGCCATAGCAGGTGTCAGGGAAAGGAGAGTGGGAGCCTGGATATCAAACTATGATTTGAGGAAGGAAGGAGAGGCATAGAATTTCAGGGTTGGAAGGGATCTCAGCAGCCACCTATTGAATCCAGCCCATATCCCCCAAAAGGCTCACCTCCACAGCATCCTCAACAGATAGTCATAACAGCCTTCTTTTCTTGAAGACCTCCAGTGAAGTAGAACCCACTAATACCTTCCAGCAGCAGCTTCTTCTCCCTTAAGATAGTTCTAGTTGTGAAGAAGTTTTTCCTAGAACCAGGCCTAAATTTACCTCTTTGCTTCTGGCTCTGCCCCCTAGGAGCAAAGAGAATGAGTTTAGTTCTTATTCTGCAGAACACCCTTTCTAATAAGAAGAAGAACATCTTCCAAACACATGCATTACTAACTTGACATTGAGCACCTCTAGCTAAGTATGTGCCAAACCCCATTCGTGGTCAACCAGGAAAAAAAAGAGAGAAAAAATTCATCAACCCATTCTACCCACATTCTTAGGAAACAAAATTTGGCTGCTGGCAAAAGCAGGTGTCGTTGGGGCCCCCTAATTCCCACTTTACTCCTCTGTTCCCTAGACATCTTTATGCCTTCTGAAATGCTAACAGGGACACATACACACACACACACACACACACACACATACATATACATATACACACAGAGAGACTATGAATTAGCCCCTTATATTTCAGCTATTTATGCAGCATTATTTCTTTGTTTTCTTGGTGGTGACATTCTTGGGGGGAGAAGAAAGCCTCGCGATGATAATGTACTGAAAGTAAATGAAATTAAATAAGCGAAGCCGTGCTCATCACTACTTCCTTCCCCCCTGGGTAATTCAATTCAAGCTCTCTCTCTGATGGCAACTCACAGGGACTGTCTCTGTCACCCCGCTGGGGCCTGGAGTCTTAACATCTAAATAAAAGTTTCACTCAAGCATTTTTTATGCTCCTGCCAGCAGGATCAGTGAGCTGGTGTGGGCACATTAATGTAATATTCATACTCACAGACTCTCCCTGCACACAAGGCAACATCTTCCCATTTTCATAATTATAGATGTTCCATAAAATGGCATTTAGATTTGCATTTAAGAAAAGGGGGGAGGTAGAATTCCAATAAAACGTTTAACATGTCTTTTATGAGTCAGTCTCTTGGCATCTTCAGCAAGATGTTGTGTCTCTGGGTTTAACAAGGTCTTTAAAAAAAAACTGTGTGAAAAAAGAATAGTAGAAAATTCTAACTCTCACTGTCCTCCCCCAGAGACCCAAATTTCAATTCTAGTCTCCTGCAGTTAAATATCTTAAAAAGTCCCCTTTTGCTTGGAGCTTAATTGGAAGGAGGGGGAACATTCTTGTCAAGTGTCTTCACCAGTATGCTTGGGCTGTTTAAGCAGTATTTACACTCTGATTCCTCAGCCCCTCCCAAACTGATTGATAAAGACCTTGACCACTGCCCTCTTGGACAGTAGCATGCAGCAAAGGCCAAGAATTTTCAGGGGATTCTGGAAGAGAGGAAGGAATCCTAGAAAAATGAACTTTCCTATGTTGCTGTTTGTCCTTTGTGTTCACCCTGAGACCTATTTGTGAGGATTTATAGCCAGCGTAGTGTTTGCTAACAATAAAACACAAAGGCAAAAATGGGCCCCAAACAAGAAAGTTGACAGTGTGCTTAAACTGGATGAAGGATCCGGGGCTGTAGACATGCTAACAAGGAAGAGAAGTTTACCTGATCTCCATTTTTCAAAAATGACTCATGCTTAGAATGCAGCTGGGACAGGTTCCCAGGCTAAGATTAGTTTCATTGAGATAGTCCTTTTTAAAGGACATATTATGATCACCTGAGATTCTCAAGACATTGAAGAGAGAATCAGGGAGGTTTCACACACACAGTGGTACCATGATGCATACCTCTAGTTCTGTTTCCATGCATGTGTAGGGAGAAGTATTCAGCATTTTTAAAAGCAAACTAAAAGAAATTGATTGGTGTTTGGGGAATGAAAGGACTCTGAATATATCTACCCTCCATTTTTCCCTAATGATGAGATCCACCGTTCTGATTTTTTTCTCCCTGCCTCCCCCCATCATTGTCTTTCTGGCTTTCTCTTTCTTACAGCCTCTGTCCTTTACCTCCCCCTTTATAAAACGAGTAGAAAGCCCAGCGGAGGCAGATGGATTAAGAGACCAACTTCTCAATAAATTTGTACCTAATGAGGTTAACTGAAAGCCAGGTGTGTTGCATAGAGCACAATTAAAGGCTGATGCGGGTTCCAGGGTTTCTCTCTTCATTGTAGAAGTCTCAGATTCTTTTAAGCTCTTTGAGATGATTCAAGGAAACCAGTGTTCTGGGCAATCATTGCTCAGTCTAGCTTGCATAGCCCTTTTATCCAGTGAATTTATAAAGTGAAGACTCCTAAAAGTTGAATCAATTCTGCTTTGTTGGTTATGTGTGTGTGTGTATACACACGCACATACACACATGCACATGTATGTTTTTGCCTGTGGTTCCCTGTAAGTTTGCTGTTTTTATGGTAAAGGCCATTCTCAGTACAATTCTTTTTTGTCCTAGTAGGATATAAGCAACTTGAGGACAGGGTCAGCCTTGAAATTTTTCAAAATTAAAAACATTTAATTCACCCAACAAGCAAGTTATTAAATACCTGCCTGTCAGTAACTTGCTTGTTGCATTGAATTGAATGTCTTCAATTTCAAAAGAAATAATTCAGCTCTTGATTAATTGAATGTGGATTATCCGGTTTAGGACTTAACTTCCCTATGTCTTCCTCCTCCCTTCTCCAGTGATTGATATGTGCTCAGGGAATTCCAATTCACTAATCTAAGGGGAAAAAAGCCTACTTACTAATAAAATAATGTATTCCAAAGACATAAAGAAAGTTTGGGTATTTACACGTTTGGATTTTTTTCTAATCTGCTATATTTAATCTTCTTTGTCTCGTCTCCTCAATAGAAATGGAAGACATCATCACAAAAGGGGCCCAGGAGCTGGAGGACATTATAAAACAGGGGTACTTGGAGAAGAAATGCAGAGGTAATAGCAATCAGCTACAGTATGACCAAGAGCCAGGAACAATAATGGAGTCTGGACCTAGTATAGAGACTGAGATATTTGAGAATGGTATGGTATGGAGCCATAGTTTTACATCGCATTCGAGATGTAATGGGTTCAGCTCCTGGCCCTGCCACTTGCTAGCTGCGTGACCTTGGATGAGTCACTTTGCTGTTCTGGGCCTTGGTTTCCTCATCTGTAAAGTAAAAGAGGTTGGACTGCGTAATCTCCAAGGTCCCTTCTAGTCCCAGACCTACAAGTCTGTATACAGGGGGCCATCTCTAAATACCCTGACAAAAGTGTAATGGACCATGTCCCCATGGGGATGCTTTTTGTGTCAGGTGTAAGAAGGCCCAAATTTAAATTCCAGGCAAGCCTGGGTCTGGACCATTTAACTCAGTTGGCTCAAGCACAGTGCTAACGCGCTGCAGCTCATGAACTTGAATGGGTAAATTAGCTTAGCACAGAGGTAGACTTGCTCCATGCCCTTAGCCTGGGGCATTATTTTTGTTCACAAAAAAAAAAGAAGGTAAAAAAGAGCCTGAAAACAGAGGGGTGAATCAGAAATGTTAAAATGAAGCCAGATGCAGAGATGATGGATAGAAGAAAGCCTTGATTCTGTGCCCTACTGAGACCTGGTTCCTCAGCTCTGTGACTCAATATGGGATAACCTGTGGGAGTAAAGGGGAGGGTTTCACAGTCCATTAACCTGGGAAATAAAACAAGAACACGCCGGACGGTATGTTGGTACATTTTACGGATTCTTCAAGTGGTTGTCGTTATCTGAATTTATGTCCTCTCCCGCTCCTTCGTTTAGATCATGGCTTCTTCGGCTCCGAGTGGCAGAAGCGGTGGTGTGTTGTCAGTAAAGGAATCTTCTACTACTATTCTAATGAGAAAAGTAAGTGTTCCCCCTTTGCACAGCAGCTGCTCACGCCTGGATCTAAAACCTCGGTAAATCCTCCAACACTGGGGGCCCATAGGCCTCCAGATAGCAGTCTTTAACTAACACCTATTCAGGGTAGGTGCTTAGGTAAGGGATACCTTGATGCTTTGTAAACAGTGAAGCAGATGGGAGGAGAGGCTAGGTGCTCTGCAGAAAACTCCAGCGTCTTATTTAGAAAGGATGCTCTTTTAATGATGCTGTCGCTCGTTATTCTGAGTGGCACAGTGAATAGACCTGGAATCGGGAAGACATGAGTTCAAGTCTGGTCTCAGATGTTCACTAGCTATGTGACCCTAGGCAAGTCACTTAACCTCTGTCTGCCTCTGCTTCCTCAACTGCAAATGGGGATAATAATAGCCATATCCCTCCCAGGGTAATTGTGAGGATAAAATGAGGCAGTATTTTTAAGCACTTTGCAAATTTTAAGGTGCTATCTAAGTGCTAGCTATTATCATTATCATCATTATGGCTTTCCTCCCAGCTGCCCTATAAAGGCAGGTAGAGCAAGTAGGATCATCTCCTTTTACAGGAGGAAAATGAAGCTCAGAGCCTTGAACTATTTCTGCTCGTAGGGTTTCCAGAGATGGGAGTAAAGCCTCGTCTCTTGAATCTAAGCTCTTGGGGTCTTTCTGCTACTCCATACTGCCACAGGAGCCCTGTTTACTCCTTGGAAGACCCTTCAGATCTCTTCCTAGAATGCCTTAGGAACCAGTCCTTGTGCCTGATGATTGAAAACATTCACTGCCTGGTGTCTGGCCTTCTAGCGATGAGCTCTTCCAAACTAAGCTGGGTTGGTCCTCAGACCACAGACCTCCCGGCAGTTGTATCTCACAAAGGAAAAGTAGAGGCCAAAAGGGATGTAAACAACATACCACACACCCCCACTCATCCCCATGCCCAGAAATAAACACCCAAAGCCAGGGAAAGGAGAGAGGAGAGAGCAGACGAGATTGAATGGTCAACTGGACCACTTATATAATAATAATTTTTTAAAAACTTTTAAAATAGCTTTAGTAGCTTAAGACTGCACCAAGACTTTGGGAACATCCCATATAATCATAGGCTTTACAACTAGAAGGGACCTTATCGGTTGTGGGAGCCTTTGTCTGCATGCTCAGTTCCGACTCAGCAGCCGACCAAAAGACTTTTTCTTCACCCCACTGTCAGCAGACGTGAAACAGTCGTGGAAGACTTGTACGTGCCCAGAAGTCCAGCGAGCGATACACTCTGTACGTGTTTATAAGGACTCTCATTGGCCAGGCTCCTGTTACATAACCCTCCTCACCCTGCCCCCTTTATTTTACTCACCATTTTGTAATTGAGTCATTTGGGGGTTTTCTTGGCAAAGATACTGGAGTGGTTTGCCATTTCTTTCTCCAGCTCGTTTTACAGATGAGGAAACTGAGACAAACAGGATGAAGTGACTTGCCCAAGGTCACACAGCTAGTAAGTATCTGAGGCCAGGTTTAAAATCAGGAAGATGGGGCAGCTAGGTGGCACAGTGAGGAGAGCACTGGTCCTGGAATCAGGAGGACCTGAGTTCAAATGTGACCTCAGACACTTGACACACTTAGTAGCTCTGTGACCTTGGGCAAGTCACTTAACCCCAATTGCCCTGCCTTCCTTCCCCCCACAAAAAAAAAAAAAGAAATCAGGAAGATGAGTTTTCCTGACTTGAGCCCTGGCACTTGATCCACAGTGTCAGCTGGCTGCCCTTTACTCCCCATACCTTAAGCATAGCCTAAGTTTTCCTACCTCCCTGTCTTTGGTCAAGCCAGTCCCTACACTTGGAATGCTTACCCTTCCCTTCTCTCTGCTCCCCATCTCCATTTGTTTAAATCATACTCACCTTCAAGACCCAACTCAGTAACCCCTTTTCTAGGAAATCTTCCTAGACCTTCCTCCTGACCAGTTAGAAATGACCATTCTTTGGAACTCTTGTAGCCTTTTGTTTGTAACTTCTTTTATTCAGTTATCTTGTCTTTGGGGAGGTTTGGGTTTTTTGTTTTGTTTGTGTCGTGGTTATTTGTGTACATGTCTTATCCTCCTTCCCAGGTTAGAACCTCTATGAGGGCAACGATTCTGTCTTGTTTTTATATTTCCCCAAGGACCTCAAACAATGTCTCACATAATAGATGCCTACTAAATATTTGTTGTGTTTGAATTTAATTCTATCCTTTCAAATGGGTGCACCCTACTTTCTCTTCATCCCCCATCTCTTTTCCCCTCCCTTGCCCTCCTTTTACCTCTTCTTTCTACTCTTGTTTTCATCCCAAAGCCCAGATCGTTATTCAGGCAAGACCCAGTCTAGTATTTCCCCTGACATATATGCCTCTAGAGGAAGGTAAGTATTTATATAGTGCCTCCTTTACTTAGCCCAGTGCTTTACAAATACGATCTCATTTAATCATTACAGCACTGTGAGGAAGATGCTATTATCCCCATTTTGCCATTGAGGAAACTGAGGCAAATAAAGGTTAAATGACCAGCTAGTAAGCATCTGAGACCGATTTGAACTCGGCTCTTCCTGACTCCAGGCCCTGGGCTCTGTTGTGCCACCTAGGAAGAACTAAGTTTTACCCAGAGAATAATCAGACATCTACTCTGCAACCTATCTAGAATGATGTTAGCCTCTAGCAAGTTCCCAAAGGTAAAGAAGAGTGATAGGAGCTTAGGCTCCTGAGACTGCCTAGAGGCCCAGAATCCTTAGGGTTTGCCTGCCTGCTTAGTGAAAGTTTCCTCACCAGGATTTGTGGCAGATATCACTGAACATTTTCATAATTATCATAATTCATTCATAAATGAATAATTCAGCAGTGAGAAGAACACTGGACAGGGGTCAAGGTGACCAGAGTTCAAATCTCACCTCTGCTTCTTACCACCCGTATGAAAGAAGGTAGTCAAACTCTCCAGACCTCATCGGATTATAGATTTGGGCCAGGATGGGACCTTAGAGGCCATCTAGTGCAGCTTCCCTCATTGTAGAGATGAGAAAACAGGCCCAGGGAGTTCAAATGACTTCTAAGTTTCACAGGAAGCAGGGCCAGGAGTCAGATGCTAACTCCAAAGCCAGACCTCTTTCCATCACACACTTATGCTCCTTTTAGAAGAGTGGAGACTACCATCAGTTACCGATTGTGCCCGCCATCAGGATAGAATGAATGCTGTTAATATGGCAAATCTGAGTATGGTAGAAAAAGAGGCTGGCCTGGTGGGTAACCTTTCCAGCCCTGAATCCTATGAAGTCAGCACACTCATGCCTGACTAGGGGTGAGGAATGAAACCAGTAACTGCAGCATTCCTAAGCCTGAATTGCAAGTACCCAGCCCATCATAGGATCATAGATTTAGCTGTGATTAGAGCTAGGAGGGACCTAAGGTCATCCAATCCAGTCCCCTTCACCTTATTTACCTATTTGTTTATTTCCTTTCTCTGTCATTGATTATCAGTGCCCCACCAACTGAAGCAGTGGTTCTACATCCCTCAGAGCTAGAAACTGCAAAGAAGTACTTGAGTAAATTGGAATTGGGAGTCAGATAACCAAGATTTGTATCCTGTCTCTGCCACTTACCCTGGGTGTGACTTTGGGCAAGAAAAACTTCCCTTCTTTGGGACTTAGTTTCCTTATCTATAACATGAAGGGATTGAACTCAATGACCTCTGAATTCCTTTTCAACTAGAAATCTATTATCCTATGAGCTTTCTTTTTTTTTTAATTTTAAAATCCATCATTTATTTTTAAACATGTTTTTAAATTTTGAGTTCTAAATTCTCTCCCTCCCTTCCTTTTAAGATGAGGAAATGGCGGCCCAGAGAGATTAATTACTTTGCCCAAATTCCAGCACACCTCTACACTCCAGCTCCTTTCCATCTGCTGTCTCTTCCCCTGTGCCATCATTCTCCTTCCATTAGCTCCCCAACTACAATTCCTTCTCAGGCTCCTGAGCAGGCAAGCCAGCCTAGCCTGGCCAGTTTTGTTTGGTTCAAATCTTCAAACAACCAACGTGATATATGTGTCAGCACAGAAGTATTTTGCTATTGCCCTTGTATAAAAATAGGTGGCTAATGTCTCGAACCAGCCCAGGCATCTCTAGATATATGACCACGTATGTCTTCCGTTCATTCAGAAATCCTTTATCCTCATGGCTTTAAAAGAGAGAGAAAGAAATCCATGCTTTTATTGACCGTTTTGCCATCAGGGTGAAATAAAATCTGGTGACCAAAGAAACAACAAAACATTTTAGTGGCCGGTTAGAACAAGGAGAGATACTTTAACAAAAAAGATTCTGGTGTCAAAAACCACTGCTCCATGGCTCCCTTCTCGCCAGTTATTTCTTATTGCACCCAAGACGTTCTGTAAGTACAGAATGGTTGTGTATTTCTTTGAGCTCAACCAGGTGAGGATAGCAATGGATGTGGGGAAGCCAAGGACTGTTTCTGCTATTGCTCCTGCTTCTCTCATCTCTGTTGTCTTTATCAAAAATGTTGAGGATATAAGGAAACAGCATTTATTAAGCTTCTACTGTGTACCAAGTCACCATACTAAGCACTTTACAAATATGATCTCATTTGATCCTCACAACAACCTTGGAAAGTGGGTGCTATTACCATCTCTATTTTACAGTTGAAGAAATTGAGACAGAGGTAAGTGACTTGCCCAGGGTCATACAACTAATATCTGAAGTAGGGTCTGAACCCAGGCCTGGCACTCTATCCACTGTGCGGCCTAGCGGTATTTATTAAAACAATCTGGTTCTGTATTGCCCTTGATCCTACTAGATCTTACTGTCCCTGTCTTTTTAGGAATTTACAAGCAAGAAATAGCATGATCATACACAGACTTCCTCTCTCTCTTTTTAAAATTTCTTTTCTATTTCTCGTATTAGAAGAATTTGACTTTTTCTACTTAGTCCCAGAGGGCAGAGCTCAGAGCAGTGAGTAGAAGTTTCAGAATCTATTTCAGCTTGATGTGAGGAAAAACTGCCAACAATTAGAGCTATCCGAAAGAAAAGCAGAATGGGCTTGTGTGAGAGGTCATGGGTGAGTGGGGTCCCCTCCGCTCCCCACCCACCCACTGCAGGTTTCAAGCAGAGTCTGAACGATCACTTGTTGGAGATGTGCTTGAGGAGCGTATCCTCTGGGTTCTTGTTCTCACACCGGATAGCCTCTGAGATTCTGTGTTACACTGTGACCTCTGGCTGTCAGAGAAGGAAGCTTGCATCTCCCTTTCTCTTGAGCACTTCAGGGCATTCTCTTTCTTCCTCTCCCCGCCCCCACCTTGCTTTCTTCCTCCACACCTCTCCCAAAGCACTGATTGCCATGGAGTGTGGAGTGGCTAGGGATGGAGGGGAAGGAAAGGTAGAGATTATCTGGATTAGTAAGAGACAAACTAGTCTAATTCATCTCGCCCCCACCCCCTTCGAGTTCTATTCAGGAAATATTCAGGCATCGTCTAGAGTTTGCCCAGTGACCTTGAAAAGGACCTCAACCTCCGACAGGATCCCAGAGGTAGGGGAGGCGACTCCAGCCCCTGATGTCCAGGAGTCTTTAGGATTTGCCTACCAGGACGGCAGTTTATGTGTACAAATAACATGGCATCATTCTTCTCTAAGAGAGTTCCTCCTCAGTTTGACCTCTGTAATATGAGTTAAAAAGAATGATCGTTTTTTTCATCATTTTTTCCCCTGCCGCCAAGCCCTCCACCCATTCCCCTACTTGCGAAGAGAGCTTCAGAGGGCACTAGCCCTTAGGACAGCCTGCCGCTGTCCCTGCTCTTGGTATGAGCTCTGCAGGCCTTCATAATAATGCCTCAACTCTGTAATGGCCTTCAAGAGCCCCGCATCACCAGCCCTACTCTGCTGGCTCTAATCAGCCCTCCTCTGTCTGCTATTATAGATCTCTTAACATTCTAATAAATTCTGCCTCTCTGTTGTACTCTTCTGGCACAATAACCTTTCATGTTGCATTCCCCCAGCCAGGCAGCGAGTAATCTTTGCTTTGCTTTTACGGTAACTTCTTCTTGCTCTCTCCTTAGAACCTTTCCCTGGCTACTGTGGCCCCTCCAGGATGGCACAGCTGGTTTTCATGTCAGGGAAGATGTCTTCCCCTAGCAGTGAGATCTCTCAGGACATAGCTGTCCTCTTTTCTAGGTAAGCAGCCCAAAGGGACCCTTTTCATCAAGGACTACAGCGTACAGATGGCCCCCCACCTTCGACGAGATTCTAAGAGGGAGTCCTGCTTTGAGCTGACCTCGCCAGACAGACGCAGCTATGAGGTAAGAGGAGCCCCTCGGAGGGTCCTCTCCCTCACTATCTCTGCAGCCTTGTTCCCTCTCACACAGAAGCCGTGATTTCTGTTCTGGTGTCCATCTGCTTCTAGTCAGGGAGTCATTCATTAGGCATTGAATGAGTGCCTACTGTTATCTTCATGTCACAAACTGGTTACTTGTATGTTTCAACAGGCAAGCTGATTCCTTTTGCATAATCTCTGACTTCGCCATAGAGTTGCCTCCCCTTTCCTGTTACTCTGTCCCTGCTTTCCCTCCCTTTCTCCTACCCCCTTCTCTGTCCCTCTCTCTCTCTCTCCCTCTCTCCCTTTCTGCCTCTCTCCTTCTGTCCCTGCCTCCTTCTCTCCCTCTCTTCTTCTTTTCTTCTCTCCCTCTCTCCCCAGTTCTTTTGCACAGCAGGCAATAGATTATTTTTCCATGTCCTTCCTATTATTCAACACAGTCTTCCTGACTCTGTGTATAACTCTCAACAAAAAAAAAAGATTCCTTTTTACATGCTGGTGATTTTGTCTTCTATTGGTACAGCCAAGGGACATTTTAGCTTATTGTGAAGAAAAGGAATGCTATGCTGAAATCAGTCCTACTCATGGTCATTAGCCCTTTGGCTAACTACTAATGCCTCTCCCTTTGCTCTGTCTGTAGACTTTTAGCTCTTATATAATTTATATACATTATAAATTAAATATATATAAATTATATAAAATTACCTAACATATAAATTACATTTTATATAAAATACATAAATTAACTCGTCCTTCACAAAGAGTCATATATCTATGTTTATTCATTTCCTCTGAAACTTGGAACATTTCCAGAGTCCCTAATAATCTTGGGTTTTCTGAAACTAGATATGAGATAGATAGACAGATATAAATCTATCCATACACATATATGGACATACATATATACACATATATGTATAATATATATGTTAGTAAATAAATAGATACAAAAATAAATTTTCTTGTATGTATGTTTTTAAGTCTTCTTTATGAAGTTCTCAGCTCAGCTCAAATGCAGCCTCCTCTTGGGAGACTTTCTGATTTCTCCCCAACTGTGGCAGATGCTTCCTGTCCCCCTCTGAAATGATTTTGGATTTACTTAGGTACATACATGGCATTTCCCTGCTGAAGAACGTAAGCTCCTTAAAGACCAGGCCTTTTTTCCTCCTTCCTCTTTGTATCTCAACTACCTACACAGGGAATGGAAAAGTACGGCAGGCTTTGAATGCTTATTGGATTGCATCGAATTGAATTCCAGAACTGGCAGATCTTCCTTTGTTCACGTTTGAATTTTGCATAATCTTTTCTAGTATCTGGTAAATCTTTATAAGATTGTAGATGCAGACCAGACTCCACTTAAAGGTCATCAAGTCAAACCTTCTGGTTTTATAGATGGAAACTGAGGCACAAAAGAGTGAAATGACTTGCCCAAGGTCACACAGATAATAAGGAGCAAAATTAAAGTTTGATGCTCGGTTCTCTGACCTCACATCCACCACTCTTTCCCCTGTACCGTCATCATCATAGCATTTATGTAGTACTCTAAAGTTTGCGAAGCACTTTACATGAGCTAACTCACTTGATCACCACAACAACCCCGGTGCTATTATTATCCCCGTTTTATAGATGAAAAAACTGAGGCGGACAGAGTTCAAGTGATTTGCCCACAGTTACATAGCTCGTAAATGTCTGAGGCAGGAGAGCACAGGTCTTCCAGATTCTCAAGTCCAAAGTACCAGCTAGCTGCCTTGTGGATTCTATAATCATTTGGAAAAGTTTTATGAAAATGCTTTAGTCTTAACTTTGTCACTGTCTGAGCTTATTTCCTTACCTGTAAAATGGAGTAATAAGGTCATAGGACCTGGCGCTAGAAGGGACCATAGATGTCATTTAGTCCAAACCCCCCACTTGTATGTGGCTGAGGAGACTTGAAGCCCTGAGAAGTTAAAGTGACTTGCCCAAAGTCATACAAGGTGATAAGGAGGAAAACTGGGATTTGAACTCAGAACTCTGCAGCTCTCAATTCAGTGTTTTTCTTGCCTCTTACTTTAGATTGTCATGTTACAAAAAAGTTTGTAACAGAGTTTATTAGGAATAAGAAAATAGGGGCAGCTAGGTGGTGCAGTGAGTAGAGCACTGGCCCTGAAGTTAGGAGGACCTGAGTTCAAATCCAACCTCAGACACTTAACACATTCATTAGCTGTGTGACTTTGGGCAAGTCACTTAACCCCAATTGCCCTGCCTTCCCCCCTCCAAAATTAAAAAAAAAAATTTAAAGGAATGAAGAAATGAACAGCACAAGACTTTTCATGCAATGTGTCTAAATCTAAATCTTTCCCCAAATGGGCCAGATAATTGAAATATTGCCCAGGAAGGTCCATTTTAAGTCATTCATTTAAAATAAGAAAATTAATGAGAGTTGAGTTTTTAGAGTTGAATATTGTGGACCTGCCATATTTTCTAGGCTATCAGCCCACGATGGTACTTATAGCTTTGCCTTGTTTTTCATTAACGTAGTCCAAACGTTCTTCATCTCAACCCAAAGCTACTGCAACAACCTCCCAAGTATTTTCTTCACCAACAGAATTTTCCTGCTGAAGTCTCCCAGTTGCTAGAATTACTTCCCTCAGATAACCTTTTCAGTTAGCCACTCCCCATATCCAGCATTTACAATGGTTTGATATTGTTTGTCATTTAAAAAAAAAAAGTTGCTCAATATACTTTTATTTTAATAACAACCACTTCTCAAAAAGCCACCAGCCCAGAGTATCCTCTCTTATTTAAAAAACAAACATGGGGGCAGCGAGGTGGCGGAGTGAGTAGAGCACCGGCCCTGGAGTCAGGAGGACCTGAGTTCAAATCCAACCCCAGACACTTGACACATGTACTAGCCGTGTGATCTTGGGCAAGTCGCTTAACCCCAATTGCCCTGCCCCCCCCCCAAAAAAAACAAACAAGAACAGTTAAACTGATAAAACTGTGCTTGGCAGAGCGGTAACACTCTGGATCCATGGCCCACCACCCCTTCTTGTTCATCTTTCATCTCAGAGAGGGCCAATGACATCACAGGGTAATGCCTCGAGTTTTGCACGAAATGGGTTTAAATGAGACAGAGTTCTGAGCATCCGTCGTCATTATGTTGTCTGTTATGTCGGATTTAAACTACTTTTCAAAGTCTTCAAAAGCTCTTCCAGCAGCTTTGCTCCCCCTGTCGCCTCTCCACTCTTATCAACAAAAGTCGTCTCCTCCAGCCAAGCCCAGCATCTGCCCCCTGTTCCCTCCCTGACAGTTTGCTCATCCCCCCAGGAGCCTTTCCAAACGTTATCCTCCTCTCATAACCTTCTCCTCCAGCCAGTGTCCGTCAGTCCTTCTAGTCTCTGACAAAACCAAGCTACTCCCAAGCGCCGTGACCGCTTCTCTATTCTGGGTCCTTCCGACATACCTGGAGCTTGTTCTGTTACGTCCTTCTCTGCTTGCTATTGTATTGTTTTGTTCTGATTTCATGGGCCTTTCCACATGTGTATCTGCTTTAGATTGAATGTCTTTTGAGCATTTCTTTTTAGTATTATAATTAATAATAACATTTATACAGTGCTTAACAGTTGGCAAAGCACGCTACATACATTATCTCATTTAAGCCTCAGATGGACAGGTAGGTATCGTAGATACGATTACCCCCATTTTACAGATGAGAAACTGAGGCTCAAATAGATTATTAAGGGCAGTTCGGTGGCACAATGAATAGAATGCCAGGCCTAGAGTCGGAAGACTCATCTTCCTGAGTTCAGATCTGGCCTCAGATGCTTCCTAGCTGTGTGACCCTGGGCAAGTCACTTAACCCTGTTTGCCTCAGTTTCCTTATCTGTCAAATGAGCTGGAGAAGGAGATGGCAAACTCCATTTATCTTTACCAAGAAAACCCCAAAAGAGATCACAGAGAGTCGGGAGTGATTAAAAGCAGCTGAACAATGACAGAGTGATTTGTCCATGGTCACACAGCTCATAGATGTTGGAACCCAGGTCTTCCTGACCCCAAACCTAGTGCTGCATCCCCTCTGCCATGCCGCCCTCTTTATAACCTCTCCTCGTAGTACCTGGTAGCTCTCTCCTCAGTAATTGCTTGTTGAGTGTATTGAATGTAGAAAGTGCAAAGGCCTGGTATGGGACTGATCTGTGCCGATGCAAAGCCGAATCCCTCTGGTAGGCACGCTTCTGTTCTGCCTGTGCCTAAGTGCATCCTCATTGTTAGAAGAGACACACAGGATCTGATCTGAATCCAGGGCAGTCAGGAAATGCTGAGCTCTGCAGGTTTGAGGCTCTGACGGACTCTCAGCTGCCCACTTCCCTTCCCTGTGCTTTCCTACCAGGGATCAGGGCAATTTCAGTGAAGTATTTGGAAGGTGATGAATTAACTCACTCCTTCTTTCTCCAGTTTACAGCTGTTAATCCAGCCGAAGCCAGAGACTGGGTGGACCAAATAAGCTTCTTGCTGAAGGGTAAGTATCACTAATGTAGGAGCAGCTGAAATTACCCAGCATGCTGAAGATCTAGAGCTCCCTGTGAAATACCAAAATTTTTCCTGTCCATCATCACAAATGACTGCAATAGGTCATAATAATAATAGGTCAATAAGGTTTATATAGAGACATATATATGCATATTGCTTTTGGTCTGCAAAGAGCTTGCCAAATATTTTCTCATTTGATCCTCAAGGCAACTGTGCATATTTGGTGCTACTATTATCCCTATTTTACAGATGAGGACATTGAGGCAAACAGGATTAAGTGACTTGCCCAGGGTCACACAGCTAGTAAGGGTCTGAAGCTGGATTTGAACTCAGAGTTTCCTGACTCCAAGTCGTGCGCTCTATCCACTGTGCCACCTAGCTGTCCTCTGATAAAAGGCCTGTCATAGTCTCTGGTGATTAGAGATGATCTGTGTAGTCCAGCCCCTTCCTTTTAAAGCTGAGGAGACAAAGATCCAGAAGGGAGGGAACAAGCACTTGGCAGTTGGGAGCCTTAATGGAAAGGATGCTGGTTGGGAGTCAGGAAGACTCTGAGTTCAAATCCAGCCTCAGATGCTTACTAGCTGTGTGACCTTAGGCAAGTCCCCTAATTTCTGTCAGTCTCAGTTTTCTTAGCTGTTAAACATAAGCATAATAATAGCACCTGCCACATTGGGTTGTTGTGAGGTTCACATGTGATATGTAAAGTGTTTACAAACCTTAAAGCCATATAAATGTTACTTATTAGTATGAGGAAGAGTCTTGTACTGATGGGCTTTGGAACTGGGGTTACAGTAACTTTGTTCAGTAATTTTTCAATTGTGACCCCATTTGGAGTTTTCTTGAAAAATATACTGGAGTAGTTTGCCATTTCCTTCTCCAGCTCATTTTACAAATAAAGAAACTGAAGCAAACAGGGTGAAGTGACTTGCCCAGGGTCACACAGCTAGTAAGCATCTAAGATCAAATTTGAACTCAGGAGGATGAGTCTTCTCAACTCCAGGCCTGGTACTCTATCCATTGGGCCATAGGCTGTATAGCTGGAAGAGACCTTAATGATTATAGCCCAGAGGTTCTCAACATGTGGTCCAGGGATCCTAGTGAGTCCCTGAGACTCTTTCAGGGGGTTCATGAGGTCAAGACTATTTTTATAATAATATGAAGATGTTTTATTTTCTAATGTGGCAAATATAAATAGATATAATCCACATTAACAAATGGGGCAGTTAGGTGGTACGGTATAGAGTGCTGAGCCTGGAGTCAGAAAGACCTGAGTTCAAATCTAACCCAAAGCTGTATGACCCTGGCAAGTCATTTAACCCTGTTTGCCTCAGTTTCCCCATCTCTAAAATGAACAGGAGAAGAAAATGGTAAACCACTCCAATATCTTTGCCAAGAAAATCCCAAACGGGATCAAGAAAAATTGGACACAACTGAAAAAAAACGACAGGGGGAGGGTGTGGAGTCTTGAAAAATTTTTAAGAGTGTCAAGAGATCTTTGGACCAAGAAATTTAAGAACTGCCGATCAAGTCCAATAATCTGTCCCAATTACTAGTGCCTCCATTCGAATTTGAATGATTGCGTGGCATGGGAGACACGGGCACAGGACCTCCCAGCATGGCGTGCCCACATCAAAGAAGGAGCTGTTCTCTCAGTGAGGCAGAGTTGCAGGAGGTGCTCAGATTTAAAGCCATCTCCTCTCCAAAGGTTCACGTGGACTATTTGTGCCCAACCTGTGCTAGAGCCTCCCAAGCTCGTGTCGGTCCGATCCAACACAGTCAGACAAGCTTTACCTTGAACCCAACATTACAATGTCGTTTTGATCCTCTCCAAGAACAAAGGACAGCAGCCACTTTGAATTTATTTATATTTAATCTGTTAATATTTACACATGTATTTGTCATATCCCTTAATAGAATATAAGTTTAAAAGTAGGAATTGTTGCATTCTTCATATTTATATTCTTAGCAACCATCCCAGTGTCTAATACGTCATGGGTGTTTAATAAATGCTTATTGATTGATCCAGCATCGTAATTATATAAAAGATAAAACCATGGCCCAGAGAGGGGAGATAATGATCAGTAAACAAAACATATACTGAGTCTGGAAAAGATCTTACAGGGGTGGGGAACCTGCGGCCTCAAAGCCACACATGGCCTTCTAGGCCCTTGGGTGTGGGCCTTTGACCCAGTCCAAGGGGATTTGTGCTGTGAAGTTTGGATTCAGTCAAAGGACTGCCCACATGTGGCCTTGAGGTCACAGGTTCCCAACCCTGTAGTATATAGAGATGGGAGGAACCTCCAAGATCATTTCGTCCAACCCCTTCACTTTATAGAAGAAGAAACTTGTCGTTGTTATCGTCGAATCATGTCCAACTCTTTGTGACCCCATGGACCATAGCACAACCAGGCCCTTCTCTCCTCCACTGTCTCTCAAAGTCTGTCCAAGTTCATGTTCATTGCTTCCATGGCTCCATCCGTCCATCTCACCCTCTGCCTTCCCCTTCTCCTCTTGCCTTCAATCTTTCCCAATATGAGGGTCTTTTTGCAGTAAGTCCCGGCTTCTCATTACATAACCTAAGTATTTAAGCTCCCTTACCACAAATGGTCCGATTGAGGCCCAGTAAACAAATCACAATAATGAGACGGGGCAGAAAAACCTCTGAAGTCATCCAGCTCAAACCCAAGTCTGCACCTGTGCTACAGGGTGCCATTCCACAGTCTGGCAAGGACTCAACCACGAATTTCCACCCATCCCTAATTTAAATTCAGCCTGTTACAGCGTAGCCCCCACTCTTTCCTATCCTGCCCTCAGCAGAGATAGGTAACCCAGAGCAGAGTATCATGGTGGGTTTATTCAGGGCCCTGGAGGGTTAAAAACAGGCCGCTTGTTTGCCAGTCCCTACCATTCAGTTTGGGTGGGGAGGGCAGCCTGAGGCGTGGTATCTCTGCTCTTAGAGCACCCTCTGCTGGCCAGTGTAGCCTCATGACAGGTCAGAGGCAGCATGGTCTAGAAGGAGGCTTCTTGGCGTTCATTGACCTGACAAGTAGACTGAGCCAGCCCGGGATCCATATCCTGAAACTGTCCAGTCTAGACAGTATTTGTTCGTGTTTCAGAGCAGCCAAGGCCCTACCTCCTCAGGAAGAGGAAGCAAAGTCCAACTTTGTGTTTAGCCTATGAATTAGTAGGGAGATCTCCCAGAACTGGGAATTCCAAGCTTCACCCAGCTCTGAGCTCTTTTCATAGATGAAAAGGAGCACAGTTGTGTTCATTGCAAAGAAGCGCCCGTTGTCTTTGACTGGGCCTTTGCCATCATGAGAACATCACACATAATGAAGTAGAACGAGGCAAACACAAACGTTGATGGAGACAACCGCCTGCCGGCCGATCTAGGTGCCCTGGATTTATGCATGTAATATACCCCTAAGTGTGTAAACCTCCATAAAGCTCAGCACAACTTTATTGAGCTTTACCCTATGGTCCTTTCAGAATCCCACATTGAAGGAATTATCCATTCCATTTATTTTTTGAGAAAACAAACAAAATAACAACATATGAACAAAGCCACAAATGCGCCTTTGCTCTTTTCCTCATATCAGGTGGCTCCAGAAGTTTAGATGAAAATGATTGCCTACCCTTTATTAAAAGCCTGATCCGGCTGAACATTGTGAAATCAGAGTCGAAAGATTGCACATCCTTCCCTTCCTTAAAGTGGGGATGGTTTCATTCATCCATTCTGTAGAGTACCCTCAGCTGAAGGAAAAGCAAAAGAAAGGCTTTTGAGGGTACTCAGAATCCCACATCAGAAAAGAACAAGACATATGCTTATTAAGAACCACATAACCCTCTCCCTCTGGTGCCCTGATGCAGGCCTATGGTACTATGTCTCAGCATCACTGTGCAATGACCCACTTTATGTTAGCAGACTTTATAATTGCAAGAGGACATTGCTGTGGCTGCAATTCATTTCAAGTCAATTCTGCCCACATTTATTAAACCCTCTACTCTGTGCAAGGACCCCTGCTAGGCACAGGGCCTATAAAGACAAAAATCAAGCACTCTCTACCTTCAAAGAGTTTACATTCTACTAAGGGGATGCAGGGCCTTCTCTAGCGGGATGGCAAGAAAGAAGCAAGTATTAATTACTGGGTGGGGGCAGAGAGGGAGATCAAGGAAGGCTCCATGGAGGAGGCAGCAAATGAGTTGTTCTTTAGGTCTCAGAGGTAGAAACGAGAAGGGAATACATTTGAGAAGGGGAAAAGAACCAAGGCAGAGGCAAAAGATGGGATGTCATCTGCAGGCAACAACAGCTGGATTGTAGAGAATGTGAAGACAAGAAATATGAAATACAGACATGGACCTAGAGGTGGGCAGGTCCTCAGAGGCTGTCGAGTATAGCCCACTTTACAGATTGAAGTAATTAAGGCCCAGAGAAGAGAGAAGGAGACTTGACAATGGTCACACCCGCAGTAAACTTCAGGGATAGGATATGAACCCAAATCCTCTGGCCCCAGAACCAAAGCTCTGGAGATATAGCAGAGGGGCCAGGAGATGGATTATGGTGGGCTTTTCACAGCTGAGGAATGTGCATTTTATCCTAAAGCGAACCACTGGGGACTTTTGAGTAGGAGGGTGACGGCGACCAGGTCTGTGTTTTAGGAATATCCATTTGGCAACTGGGAGAGGGGAGGGGGGACGAGGGGAGAATTTCACCTCTGAGTTTGTCCGTTCATTAAATATCTCAGATAAATCCACTTCACTTGCACGTCATGGCATCACCTCCCTAGTGTCATGGTCCTCTTTGAGAACAAAGGACAAACAACAATACCTACCTTTATCTACTTTATTTATACTTTTGAGGTTTGGGTGGTAGGCTTTTGTTGCTGTTATTCCACTTCTTCTTGTTAGGACTCTTCTATAAATTCCACCAGCTCTCCTGAAGCCCTCCAGACCAAAGTCCAGGGGAGCAGGGCCACTAACAAGAAGTGCTGCGTTCAGCCTCCAAAGCCACCATTGATCCCCACAAGACTCATATACCTTAGAGAACCTCTGGAGAGCCCTGTTCTCATTTTCTGCTTGCCAAGCAGTGCTGGCTTGTCGACACTCACTTTTCTGCCCTTTTCTCTTGTCCTCATGTACTCGCACACACGAGCATACCCTCCCCCACACACAGGCACACCGCCCCCCCGACTTTCTGAGATTGCTTCATCCTGATCAAGTTTTATTGCAGAAAAGGATTTATGTTGATGGTTTAAACCTTACACAGTGTTCATCTGGCCTTTTCTCTAGATTTCCTGCCACTGGGGCCCACATTAAAAATAACAGCGCTTAACCTAGAATTTCCATTTTCTTTTGACATGTTTTATCCCCTGGACTTCTCTTCTCCAGCTCTTCTCCTTTTCTCCATGTTAATCCCTTGCTGTCCTTTGCCCTGGCAGATCTGAACTCTTTAACCATCCCTTACGAAGAAGAGGAAGAGGAGACGTACGATGATATTGATGGCTTTGACTCCTCAAATACCAGTCCACACTGCAAACCTGTTATCTTTCCTGGGAATTTGGGGAAAAAAGAAACTGTGATGGAAGAGGACCAGGAGAATGAGGAACAAAAGGAAGAGGATATATATGAAGTCCTGCCAGGTGAGATGCCAAGTCTACCTTCACTGCCAGTTTGACTATCTCTAGAACTGTTTAAAGGACCGGCTTTGATGAAGTCCAGGGTAAGCTCTTCTTACCTTCCAAAGGGAAGAAAAATGGGACCAGTCCTTGGGAGTCTTCTTGGTGTCCCAGCATGGAGATCTCTCTTGATCTGACTACAAGATAGAGTTATAGACTCTTAGAGTTGGAAGGGAGCTTCAAGGCCATCTACCCTACCCATCTGAAGCATAGGTACAACATCCCGACGAGCTCCTGCGTTGTATGATTTAGATAAAGGAGGATGCTGATAAGTGTTTAATAACTGGTTCTTGGGGTGGGGGGGGAGGAATGTACACACAAGACACTTATAAGTTTAATCTTCATTAGTAAATATTTTATCCGTCACTTTCTTAGGTCTAGGCAATCAAAACAGAACAATTAATTGAGTCTTGATTTGTAATGTTTGCCAGTTTCTGAGGTAAAAATATAGACAATTTACACACATAGAAAATTTAACAAACGGCTGCCCAGCGTATCACTGCCTAGATGCTAGTCTCCATCCTTCCTGTCTCCTTGTGGGAGCAAAGAATAAAATGTCTGGAGAGCCCGAAGTCCTTTTCTGGGTCTACTACTAGCTTACTGGGAAGCCTTGGGTGAGCCACCTCATTCTCTCCAAGTCTCAGCTTCCTTCTTTGTGTAATGATAAGTGACCATAGTAAATAACAAAGGTAACCATGGCATGATAAATAGAGAACTGGGCTCAGAGTCAAAAAGACCTCCTGTACGTTCTAGCTATGTGACTTTGGGCAAGTTACTTAACCTTTCATTGTTCTAGACAACACTCTGAAACTCTAAGGTGCCCAGAAGGTGCCCACCTGCATTGGTAAAGGGAATTTCCTTACCCAAAAGTCTCCTCTATCCACAAAACCATAATTTCAGTCCCTATCCTACAGTAATAGCTGCTATTGGGTTTGCAAAGGAAGGAAGGAAACGAGTATTTATTAAGTATTTACTATGTGCCAGGCACTGTGCTAAACTCTGGGGATAATAAGGTAAAAAGGAACACAGTCCTTGACCTTCTACAGGGAGTTAAAAAGTAAGGGGGTGGAGGGAGGTAAGTGTACATAGTGCAGGGGGATGTTTTTGAAGTCCAAAAAAATGAGGCAGTAAAACCTGCCTGGACCCTACATAAAATGGAGACTGCAGGAGGAACTGGCCGCTGGGAGGAAGAAGGGGGTGGGCCTGGAAGAAGGCCATGCCAGGGTGAGCAGGTCACAGGGATGGGAGGTTATTGGCCATAAGAAGCCTTTGAGCACTTCCAGGCTGAAATAGATGTAGAGCCATGATTTTAAAGTCCAGAAAGTCAAGAGCAAGGTCAGGAAAGGAACCACAAAGCGCATTAGTCAATCATCAAACCTTTATTAAGTGCTTACTGTGTGCCAGGCACTGTGCTGGGCCCTGGACGTTACATACATTATCTCACAGGAAATGTCCATTCACTCAAAATTGTATAAAATATTTCACAAGTCCAAAGAATAGCAATAGGGATAAGGACTGGACCAGTGAATCTACTGATAGAAGGAAATCTTGGAAGAGGAAGATCCCTCTACCAATGGAGGTGGGTACCTTCCATGTAAATTACGGCCTTAGAGAGCCTAGAGCCATGAAAGGGTAAGTAACTTATCCAGGGTCACTCAACCAGTATGTGCTGGAGTCAGGACTTGAACCCAGGACTTGCTGGTTCTGAAGCAGTTCCCTGTCATTCCTATCATTATTGTTACTATTGCGTATAGAAGAAAGCTGAGGCCTAGAGAGAACGAGGTGACTCATCCAAGGCTTCCCAACGAGCCAGCGGCAGATCCAGGATTCATTCCTTGCTTATACAAGGAGACGGGATAGTAGAACGCCAGCTTCTAGACCGGGGCTTCTCCTTTCTTGTGTCCTTGACCCCTGTGGCATCCTGGTGAAATCTCTGGACTCCTTCTCAGAAGAATGCTTTTAAATGCATCCAATAAAATTCAGAGTATTACAGAGGAAAATGATTATGTTGGACTAGAGTTACCAAAATATTATTAATAATAACCATAGCTGGCATTTACATTGCACTTTAAGGTTTGTGAAGGGCTTTGCAAATAGTATCTCATTTTATCCTCACAGCAACCCTGGAAGACAGGTGCTATCATTATCCTCATTTTACCCATGGGGAAACTGAAGCAGATAGAGATTAAATGACTTGCCTAGGGTCACACAGCTAGTAAGTGTCTGAGGCCAGATCTGAATTCAGGTCTTCCTGACTCCAGGTCCAGCGTTCTATCCACCAAGCTACCTTGAGGGAAAAAAAAAAAGAATGGACCCCCCCCCACCCCAGTTAAATAGCCTTGATCTACATTATGTGACATGGGATCCTTTGTTGGAGGTATTGGGTAGAGGAGTCATGCTTCAGATGGGGAGCTAGAATAGATGACCCTGGAAGGCCCCTCTATAGGATCACTTTGTAATCAGAACAAGATAGGGACTCAATAGGTGCTGGGACTTACTAGAAATTAAGGTAACAAAATTTATTAACATAGTGTTATGTTATGGCTTAATTTATTATTATATGAGTCTAAAGAGCTATCTATGGCCAAAAAAAAATACTAACCTTTAATATGGGTGTGGACTCTGTCCACAGACTCTCCCTACAAGCATTGTACATTTGTTACAAAGAGATACCTACTGACCTCTCCAAAAATATGGACAGCACCACTTCTTGAGTGGATGGCAACAGCTAGTGTGCAGTACAGAGTCCAATGTGGGAGAATTCTGAAATTGAAATTAAAAGACTAGCAATCTCATTAGGTGAAGGTAACCTTCCCACCCTCACAGATAGACAACAACTGCTTTGAGCCAACAGAGTAGGGTGCGTTTTGAAGGTCCGTATGCATTAGAGCTGAGTCCTGTATTTTACAGAAAGTAGAAAATGGGTCTTTATAATTGTGAGGTTAGTTTGACCACTGACTCTTAAAAACCTATCTGGAAATCTCCACTCCTGCAGAAAATTGGCAAGAGCTCTTTGTATCTTAGAAGATAGAGGTAAGCTGGAGTTTACTGGTCCTAGGTGAACTTGGGACTCTGGTAAAAACCAGCACTAGGGACAGGAACAGCTGCTGGTTGGTTGAAGAACTCCATTAATAAGTAAGTTGTGTCTCAAAGTTCCCCAAGGAGAGAATTCCTGCCTTTCTTTACCCCAACCACCAGTCAAGTCCCCTGAAATAAGCAGCCACAAAGGGGCATAGTTTCCAAAACCCGAGAACTCCTCCCTAGTTGGGTGGGGGCTTCAGACACCACCCAGCCAAGCCCTTGGGATCTCCAGCCTCTTTCTGGGCCACCTCCAGTCTATGCCAGTCTGCCGATTTCCAACGCTCTTTGTTGTGGTGTTTTATTATGTAAATGAAGTCTTGGTTGAGGTCGAGCTATTTCTTGTGTCTCAAGTTTAAAAAAAAAAATGATAATTTCCCCAGCAAGTCATCGTCGTTAATGAAGTTTTACAAAAACAGATACAACCGAAGGAAAATAAAATTTCACAGGTGATAAATTTTTCCAATTTCCCTGGCAGAATTCGATAGGATTGTTAAATTAAGAGTGAAGGTGTCTGTTAGAAAGCAACGAGCAGTGATGGGTAATTTTATAGAGTGGAAAATTGAATCAAATTGCTACATTAAAACACAGCTCCTCTGAGAATCTTCCCTTTTGCAGTCTGCGCCATTGCAACAGCAGGGGTGCAGAGATGTAGCTAATTCACAACGCCATCTAAAAAGAGATGCACTCCCAAATTTGGCTAGGGTCTTCCTAATGATAGCATACTCCAGCTCACTCTGCCCCTCACCCAAGCTCAAGGAAGTATCCAGTTGACAATCTACTTTAGGGTTACAGCTGTGGAAGAGAGCTCTGTGGAAACCTCATTGAACAGATCTCTGGGAAAGAGAGAATAGTCTTTTCATTCAGCATTCTTAGTCCTAAAAAAAAAATGGTGGGGGTGGGGAGGGGTGACTCAGAGTTTGGTGGAGCAAGGCAAGATAAAATAAAAGCTGCCTCTGGAGCCAGTACTCACACCTGGGCACTCTGAGGAAGTGAAATACTTTGGGTGTCATCCCCCTACCCCAGGTGGGAGCCGATGTGATTGGATCCTTCATTACCATCTTTTCCCCTATCTTCTTCCACCCTCCCCAGCCAATGTGGAAGTGCCCTGGGTTAGAGGGCATCCTGCCAAAATTCATGCCAACTTGGATGAGTTTTACTAGATCCAAGGGGGTTGCCCTGGCAAGCAAACTAGTCTGCTTTATGTTGAAAAGAGACAAATTCCATGTCTGAAATAGCTGTCCGATATAGAGGTGGAAAGCTTAATGGGAAATGACCCATGCCCATGCTAAGAGGAAAACCCCATCTCTTCTCTGTCCTTGAAGATATAGGAACTGGAACCAACATGCCTCAGAATTTCCTAAGGAAAATACAGCACCAAGTTTCCAAGTTCCGTTCCTAAAAGCCTCCATCCATCACTACACTTACAGGGCGCCTTGCAGTTGGGAGATATTGGCATTTAATTATTATATTAATGTTTCAGCCACAATTCTTCATCCTCCAGCTTCCACTCCAGCACAGTTTGGTGCTTCTGGAGTTCCTTTAAGAGCCTTGATTGTACTACACCAGAAGGCCGCAAGAGAGAGAGAGAAAGAGAGAGAGAGAGAGAAATGGGAAGATCTTCTCCCTACCTGGTTCTTTGCCTCTCCTCTCTCTCTCTCTCTCTCTCTACCTTCTTCTCACTGTCCTATCCCTCCTACATCTCTCCCCACTCCCACTCCTCCCACACCCGTCCCATAATAGGACTGCATACGAAGTAGTAAGATTTGAACATTATGCTTTGGGTAAGAGTAGTACCCTCTATAAGGTGGAGACTACACAGACCTCCCCCACCCAGCCCCTAGACCAGGGTTTCTTAACCCGAGGTCCATTGATCCCTAAGGAATCCCAGGGTAGATTTCAGGGGATTCATGAACTTGGATGAGAAAAAAAAATTACACGTTCCTTTCATTGTATTTGGTTTCCTTGGTGATCCTAAGAATTTTATTTTATTCATTTAAAAGCATTATGGTGAGAAAGTGGGTGGGGGAGATCCACAGGCTTCACCAGAGTGCCAAAGGGGCTCATGACACGAAATAAAAATTAAGAACCACTGCCTTAAACAGTCTAGTTAGAAATATTCAGCTCTATGTGTGTGTGTGTGTAATTGTGTGTGTATGAGTGTGTGTGTGTATGTATGTGTGTGTGTATGTGTGTGTTTAAAGCAGGTGAGATTGAAAATCCTGAGCAGATGGGATGCCGGGCATACCTTCTGCTCAGGCCCATTTTTACTGCAGGGGCCAGGTGCTGGGTGTAGGAACGGCCGACAGTCAATGTTGGATTGTTCTAACGTGGCAGCCCCATTCACAGCGTCAAATAGCTCCTGCCTCTAATATTTGTTTCATTATCCCAGGTAAATGGGCTTTTTTGAAGAATACTGGGCATTGACATTCCCTCTAATTCCCACCCTCTCCAGGGTACTCTTAACCATCTCATCAATAAGGGAAGCTGTGTAACTGAGATCTCCTTCTTGCCCCAAAATACAGATGGATTTCGTGGTGAATAGGAGAAGGGTCTGATACCTTGTCAATGTTGGGGAAACTCCTCTCAGGTAGGATCACAACCCATGAGATGAAGTGGTCCATCTAGGATCATGCAACCAGTCTCAGTGGGATTTGAACCCATGCCTTTCTGACTCCAAGCCCAGCAGCCCACTACCCAGTGTGGGCTCGATGAAAGGCACATAAAAACAATCACAGCATCTGAAACATCGAGTAAGACCTGGTACACAAGTGCATTTGTGTCAGAATAATTCACTTTAGGAGTAGGTCTAAGATGCTTCTTCCTCTGGGGTAAAGCCAGGGCATACGATGTTTTCGGCTAGACCAGAGCGATGTTGGCCGCAGTGAGGATATTGAAAACCCTGGTTCTAAGCCAGCTATCCCATGGGGCTTCTGCACATCCGTGCTGAGCAGATGGGGGCCCTTGATTTTAAGATCGCATTTGAAATAGATTAAACCACAGGGAACCACAGCAGGAAAACATGAAAGTAATGCGGGGAAAATGGGAGGCCTTCTCAGAGGTCCCCTTCCCATCGCCAGCTGATGTTATTGTGCAGGCAACTATGGGCCCACATTGATGAGTCAGGATACCCCCCAAAAAGGCCACTTTTGTCAGGTTCTGCTTTGCGTTGGGTCTTGAGGCTAGAATCCAACAAGGCACCTGAGAGATGCCATTAAGAAGCTGTAACTGGACCTGCTGCTGCAGCTGTGATATAGCAACAGGATCCAACTCTGTTCTCTAGAGAGATTTCCAGTAAGCTGAGAGAGAAAAGATGAAGAACCCACCATGGGAATTTCTGTGTACATTCCAGGGCTGCCCACACTGCCCCCAAAGGGATTATTACAGACCTGTAAAATAGACTGCTTTATAATAATGCGTATTATTTTTGGTTTTGTTTTTTTAATTTAGGACTCAATCTAAAGCAATGTTTCCTGAGGAATTTTTTGTTTTTGCTATTGAGCTATCTACTCAGTGGATGGGGAGTGTTTCTAAGGGGTCTAAGGCCTTTGTGTTTCCTTGATGGGTGGGTACGGGGGTATGGGTGTATAGGTGGGTCGATGGGTGGGTATGTGTGTATTTTTAAAGGCTTATAAAAAAAAGCTGTTTCCATTTTCAAAAGAGCAGGTTGCACTTGAGGAGACACACACAAGGTAGAATTTACAGGTATATTTAAGCAGCACTAAAGGTCTGATTTCATAGGAAGGTTACTGGGCACTAGCTGAGTGAAATATTCAACTCAGCAGGAGCCTCCAGTGGAGACAGGATGCAAATTATTACAAGTAACAACAGCAAAGATGGCAGATGCACCATCAGAGAGCTCTGAGTACCAACCCACTTCTCACTCACCCCTTTCAGGGATGACTGAAAAGTTGCTGGGCTTTTCAGTAAATAGTAACTGTTTATCTTTTGGCCAGGAACCATGAAGGTCTTCCTTTCCCGATTTGATTTTTTTTTTTAATTAAAGGGTCTATCCCTTAACTAACTTCTTAAAGAGGCCTCTTCACTGAATGGCCATTACCTCACTCAAAGTGAGAAACTGAAAAGACCTTAGCCTGAAAGGGCCAGGGTCTCCCAATGCATCCTGCGCCGCCTAATGATGAAAATCTGGCCGCCGGACCCAGATAGATGGCTCTGGAGGAGAAAGTGAGGCTGGTGACCTTGCACAGCCCTCCCACGCTCAAATCTAAGTCATCTGCAAGTCATGTCATCAGTTCCCTGATGTCATGGTCCTCTTTGAGCATGAGGGACAAACATAACAATAACATACCTTTGCTATACTGTATAGTAGTTTCTGTTTCTGCTTTTTTCTTTGTACTCCCCTTGCTCATCCGTCTTTGCATGTTTGATGAATCTGTCATCAGAGCCCTTGATCATGTGGTTTAGATACACTTAGCCCTTTTTACATTTCTGTTGCTTTGCTTTGTTTTGAGAGGGAAGTGATTTCTCTCTCATTGCTACCCCAACTTCTTTTGGGAAACTAGGTATTTTTTTAAGAACTAAATTTTTTTCACTTTTCTAGGGGTATCAAAGCAAGGGTTTAGAAAGAAGCCAAGTGACTTAGGAAGTTCCCCTCTGTATAGCCCTTCAAGATGGATCTTCTCCTTTTTATCCTTTAGAAATAAAATCACTGGTCCAAGAATGTCGAATGGAATCCACTCTCCATTAGCCGGATACCCATTTTGATACTGCTCTGTCTTACATATTCTCACTTTTTACATGAACTTCTTTAATTGCCTTCTCAATTGACAGTCTGTCATCTTTGCACAGGCTGTCCCCATATACCTGGCATGCACTCCCTCCTCACCTCTGTCTTGGAATCCCTCACTTCCTTCAAGGCTCAGCTCAGGTACCACCACTTACATGAAGACTTTCCTGATCCCCCTGGTTATTTGCACCTTCTCCCACCCCAGTTACTTGGTGTCTACTTTTTATATATTTTGTATTTATTTATCCATCCCATCCCTGTAGAATATAAGCTCCTTGAGGGCATTTCATTTTTATCTTTGTATTGCCAATGTCTAGTATTGGCTTAGCATTAAGTGCTATTATGTACATATGGTGGGCACTCAATAAATATTTACTGAACAAGTGAATGAATGGAGACATTTGGATATTTGGGACCAAGGTAGAGCATTTAACGTAAACTTAGAGACCAGTCATCTTGAAGCTAGTTGCTCAGTGGCCATCTGAAGTTAAGGGTTTCTATGTCATCTTGCAAGGCCATTCTAGTCTATGGCTGAAATTGACATTTAATACAGAGTTTACACCTGACATGTTTTACAAGGCTTAATGATAGAAGATGCTGAGTAATATTTTTGTTAAAGAGTTTGCAAATATTTTAGTGTAATATAGACCTTTTCATTGCGGTTGATTGAAAACTAAAATTATGGCTCAAATAGAAGGGGTGAACAGGGGAATGATGGAGGATGATCAGAATTTTATGGGTTTGAAGGGGCTTGGGGGTGGAGCATGCAAGTTTTAGCCAGCAGCTTTCTTGCCTGTGAGGTTTAAAGGTCACTAGTTCATGTTCTAATCAAGATTCCTGGCTAGATCATCAAAACTAAAATAATCAGCTGTACAGATCTATATCAGGAAGAGAGGCCCTGGCTTCTGTGATAAAACATTGGCCGAGCCAAGGCATCAGCCAGCCAGTTGGCAACCACTGCTAACTCACGGAGCTAAAAAGGTATTAATAGGGTGTATAGGGGGAGTGTGGAGGAGCCAGCTCAAACTGACTCTCACAGCTGATTGTTAAAGCTGCTAAATTTTCAGTGTGAACATTGATACAAATCAAAGCTTAATTTGTAGATTTGTCTAGACTTAAGAAAGTGAAAGTAATGCAGATTAAACTTAAAAGTGTATCATAGGTATATGCCTCCCCTCTCCCACAGCTGCTTGTTAAACATTTATATCCACACCCCTCTTATGGAATATGCCTTTTTTTTTATTTTGAGTTCCAAATTCTTTCCCTCCCTCTAGATCCTCTTCCCACCCATTGAGAAGGCAAGCAATAGGATATCCATCCTACACGTAAAATCATGTAAAACATATTTCCATATTAGCCATATTGCAAAAAAAAAGAGGGAGGAGGGGCAAGAAAAATAAAGAAAGTGAAAAAATATGCTTCAGACTACTCAGAGTTCCTCAGTTCTTTTTCTGGAGGTGGATAGCATTTTTCATCATAGGTCCTTTGGAATTTTCTTGGATCATTGTCTTAATCAGATTAACTAAGTCTTTCATAGTTGATCATCATACAGTGTTGCTGTTCCCCTGGTTCTGCTCACTTCGCTTTGTATCAGTTCATGTAAGTCTTTCCAGGTTTTTCTGAAAGCCATCCTGCTTGTCATTTCTTATAGCACAATAATATTCCATCATGATCATACATCACAACTTGTTTAGCCATTCCCCAATTTGTGGACATTTCCTCAATGTCCAGTTCTTTGCCACCACAAAAAAAAAAGCTCCGATAAATATTTTCACACATTTATTTTGTACATGATTTTTGTACATTTTCCTTTTTCTTAGATTTCCTACGCCCTAATAGTGGTATATTGCTGCATCAGAGGGTATGCAGTTTTATAACCCTTTGGGCACATTTCTAAATTGTTCTGCAGAATGATTTGACCAGTTTACAACTCCACCAACAGTGCATTAGTGTCCCTATTCTTCCACATCCAGGTTATGCTTTTCACTGACTTTTTTCAGTTTTTCTCGGCTCCTGTTGTAAGATGTTTTCATGATGTGGAGATGCTCCATTCTTAGAGATCCCAGGGTACAATTCAATAAATTTAACTTAACTTTTATTAAGCACCTACAGTGGTATGCAAATTACTTCAAACAAGCAATGGTTTCATTTTGTGACTTGTTTGCATGACACTAAGTTGACTTAAAACATATGACCTTGACCTTATGAAACTGGATTTAGCTGATTTCCTTACTTTAGTTAGTTTTCATCTGAGTATTCGATTTAAGTCATAAGCACATTTCATCGTTTTCTTTTGTTGCATTTCTAATTCTGTGGTTTTGAAGAATAAACATTACTATAAGGAAATATGCAAAATTTGTAGCTCTGAAAGAGCATACTTCAACAACTGTTAGAAATATTTCAGCAGCTATTGGTTTGGGAAAGTCAGGCATTTCAGGAATCACTCAAGCTCACAGTGGAACACAGTCAACCACACTGAAGTGCAAAGAAAAATCTGATGGAAAACACAAACTAACAACTAATAAACTATCAGTGTAAGACATTCTAATTAATCTTCAGAAAACAAAGACCTACAATAGGACCTGACAACTGTAGGAGCTGTTACTGATTTTCCTGTAATGAGGCTTAGGCTTCTTGAAGTTCAAAGTATAATAAGAAGACTAATTTTTTAAAAGTTTATAACCATTGCTTGTTAAGGGGAAAAAATGTTTGTCATGCGCAGGACAATAAAAAGACTGGAGTACTAAGGTTGGAAAGAGGTCATTTTTACTGATGAAATTCACTTTTCTGTTGAAGGCTATATCAAAACCTTTGTCAGAAGAAGTTCAAATGAGCCTATAAAATCTAGGCATCACCATCACACATCTGCCCAAAAACGTTTGGGAAAATTTTACTTCAAGTGAGTCTGGAAGTCTTATCCTCATTGAAGAATAATAACTTGTGATAAATATATTGATATATTGAGAATCAAAATTGTACTAAAGGAAATTCCCACCTGGAGCTGAGATACTGCTACTGCAACATAACTTTATGCCATGTCATACATCATTAAACATTTAAAAATATTTCCAAGAGATTGAGGTAAAGATGCTTCCAGTGGTCAGGAATTCACATAATTTAAACCCCATTTAAAACCTAGGGGTTATAATTAAGGCTAGACTTGGGGAAATGGATAGTTTATTAAAGGTACACTTAATATCCAGTGCAGAAAAAGTGTGGTTTCACAATGAAGAGTAATTCTTGTGAACTTCATGACAAATAACATAAAACAAGTAATTCCAAAAAAATGGGGGTATAACACATATTATGAGGGGTTTTTTTGACAGTGTAAAAAGTTTTAAGGTTCACTATATAAGTTGATAAATGTAATTAATTTTCTTTATCCCAATTAATTTGCCCACCACTTCACTAGGTACAAGTATATTAGATGCTAGAATATAGGGATGAAAAACCACACCTGCCCCTGAGGAGCTTGTAGTCTAATAGAATAATATATAATTCCTATCACTGTGATTGACAGTTTCATCCAAGAACCTTTAGCCACCAAAGTCAAGTTCTTGGATTCTGTTCTACCCTCATCTACTCTGGCAAGCATAGGGTTAGATGGCAGAGATATGGGGCTGAGGACTGCCAGGGTCACGTCTATAACAGTATAGTCTATTGATGATAATGAGTGGCATTCAAGATATATGGGGCCGAGTTACACTTTTTTTCTAGGTAACTCCAAAAGCTCAGTAGAAGACAGGGTGTCTGTTCTGAAAATGAACAGCATAGACAAGCAGACTTTTTTTTTTTCCATTTTTGTGCCTTGACCAGATTAAGTGCTGTTGTCTAAAAGGATAAAGGAATCAAGTTTGGGTTGTCTTTTTTATCATTGCAAATACATTTACATTCTCCTATTTTACAAATGCAAAGAGCAGGCAAGCCACTTTCAATAATTTATTTTAAAATCAATGCTAATGAGGTTATGTCTCGTCAGTGGCCGAGTTTTACAATAAAGTCTGATTTATTTAGAAAAGATCTTTGGTGTAGCTTCCCATCTAATGGCGGGGGAGGAGGAGGTAGAATAGCAGTCATGGTGACCCTACAACTTCGGATCCAATTTGTAATTCACAGTGGAGATCTGACCTAATTTACATTGATTAGAATTGGGAAGAGGAGACAGCTGGGCCAGGCAGTCGAGGTGCAGTAAACTCTCTTTAGAAAGTGCCTAAACACAGCAAATTGTGTCTCTCTTTCTGTGTGTGTGATTGAATTGCATGAGATCAGCAAAAAGGCAGTCTCTTCTTCACCTTAAGCAGGTGCCTCTGAACCTGTAGATACCCAGAAAAGATCTCACTTTAACATTTTCCTTCACTTGAAGTCAATGAATAGGAACAGAGGAGGAAAAACAAAAAATGGCAGAGGAAAGAAGGAATCCAGGAAGTGTAAAGAATGTTCTCTCTCTGTGTGTGTGTGTGTGTGTGTGTGTGTGTGTGTGTGTGTGTGTGTGTGTGTGTGTGCGTGTAGTGTGTGTAGTCTGTGCAGTGTGATTTATTTCTTCGTGGACTATTTCCTGTACGCAGGTGTCACCTCCATCATGTCCCATTCTCTATCTTTCATTTTAGTCAGAGGATAAGTAGGATGTCTGGGAGAACAGTTGTAGATAAGAGTTAAGTAAGATTGCTGCTTTTGCTAAAGGATGTAACCAGGTTGAAATAAAGGCATATTGGGAAATTATATCTCTTATGATATGGATTGCCTCTTACCAAGCCCTAAATTTAAATTTTTTTTTAAATTTCATTCTGTGAAATGAGATCATTTCTTTAAAGCTGTGTGATTTGTTTTGTTTTTGTTTTGCAAAAGGCAGTGAAGTATAGTAGATACAATGCTGGGGGCTTAAATTCAGGAGAACCTGGGTTCAAACCCTACCTTTCACTCTTGACTAGCCATGTAACTCTGAACAAGTCATCTGTTTAGCTTGGGCAACACCCAAGGACCTGATTAGCAAGTCATAAACTGGGTTGTAACATACAAGTTTCTATATCAGGTATTTTCTATACTGATGGAATCAGATATCCTTCTTATATTTCAGTAAAGTTTTTTATGGGTGTTTAAAAATAATTTATCTTCCAGATGCCTGTGTTCAAAGACTTTCTTCTCTTGCCTACTTTCTTTGTCTGTAGTTCAACAAGGCTTAAGCCATCACATACACAAGCCCTTTGATATATCCCATAAAATTTAGTTCAAGGGAAAATATATACAAAAAAAGTAAAGTGGCTCAGTGGATAGAGCGCTGGGCCTGGAGTCAGGAAGACCTGAGTTCAAATCCAGCCTCAGACACTTACTAGCTGTGTGACCCTGGACAGGTCACTTCACTCTGTTTGCCTCAGCTTCCTCATCTGTAAAATGAGCTGGAAAAGGAAATGGCAAATCACTCTAGTATCTTTGCCAAGGAAACTCCAAATGGGGTGACGAAGAGTTGGATACAACCGAAACAACTAAACAGCAACAATGCCAGCAGGGGAGGGCTTGAGTCAAGCCTTGCCCTCGAGAGCTGCTCATGCGTCAAGGATTAGGAACCATCAGTATATAGCCTGGGTGCTGTACTGGTATCCTCTTGATGTTAGAAAAAAGCAAAGTTATCACCCAGCACACGAAGCAACGTTAGGGGAAGAAGGCATCAGTGAAAGGGACCCAAGGTGGGATTCTGATCAGGAATACTGGAGAAAAGAGCTTTGTGGATGAGAGCCCAGTTCTACTAGAGTTTATAAATAATGGCAGTTAGTTAGCTACATACGAGCATCTCACCCTTCGACCAGTGGGCCTTACCTTCCTAACTCCTTCCCTCTGCGCCCTTCCTCTCTATAAAGGCCGGGTGCCAGATGGGGAACCTACTTGACTGCTTCCCTCTTTGAAAAGACTTCATTTCTTCCCCGTCTAGAAAGCTTCGCACAGCCCCTCCACAGTACTGCATGCCTTCTTTTCAAGGCCGTGGAAAACTCTGTATTGTTTTGTAGATTGTCTAGACATAGAAATTCAACAATCTGTTAATAATATGAATTAAATTTAAATTTGTGGCATTCATTATTTCCCCAGAAAATCCCAGTTGTTAAAACACCCTTATAGCACTCTATAAACATTGCTTGAGTGCAGTAGAGGTCTCAGGGAATGAAGTCATCCCCAGACTGAGGGCCTAGTTACTGTAGGCTAACAATAATAGTAACTGGCATTTATACAGCACTTTAAGGTTTGCAAAATGCTTTCCATCCATCATTTTATTTGAACCTTGATCTTACTGTACCAGCCTAGCATTTTTTCCGCAGATATTTCTTTGATTGGCATCATTCATTCCAGTTCTTCATAATTCCCCATTTGGAATGCATCGTCTGACACTTACCTTGAATCTCTCCATCGCCCTCTAGGAAATGCTCGTTCTCTTTTGCCACCGTAGTGTCCCGGGACTCAACACCATTCAGCACCACTTTCTAATATCGATCTTTTATTTTTTCCTCACCCAACAGATGAAGAGTTTGATCCAGTTGAAGACAACAGTGGAAGTCCGTCAAAAAGAGGTACACAAAGCTTGGTTAATGCTCAGTGGCCTGCTTGCTGCTCCTTGCATGTAACACTCCTTCCCTGGACTCTTTGCCTTTTCACTCCCCGTAACTGGAACGTTCTCCCTCTTCACCTCTACCTCCTGACTTTCCTTCCTCCTTTTCCCTGGCTTCCTTCAAGACTCAGCTTTCTACTTTCTGCGGGAGGCCTTTCCTGGTTCCTCCACCCACCCACTATTCCTAATACCATTTAAGCTGTATATAGCTTGTATGTACGTAATCATTTACGTGTTGTTTCTCCACACAACACCCCGTTAGAACGTGACCTCCACGAGGGCAGGAACTGTATTTGTGCTTTTCTTTGTATCCAGAACACTTAGCACGGTGGGTGGCACATAGATGGCACATAGTAAAAGCTTGTTGAATGCTTATTGACTCATTGAAATAACTGTAGGATATGTCAGCTTCAAACTGGAGGAAGTACCTTTTTTTGACAATATGAAAACAACTGGACTCTCTGGGAAAATTAGGAGAGAACTTGAGTGTCTCCAACACCAAAATCCCCTGGGGAAAAACAAAAAGATGACATAATACACAATGCTCCTAAAGAGGCAATACAGTATATTCAGTTCGTCAATGTTAGAGAGCACCTCGGATCTGAACACAGTGAGGGGGAAGATCTAAACCAGATCCTTACTTTTTTTTTTTCCCATCAGTACTTCTAAATCAGGACAGTGGAGCTGGGCCATTAAAGAACCCATAGGACTAAGAGTGCAGAGAATGGAAATGTCTCCTCTCTAAGAGGCCCAGAAATTGCAAGTTCAGAGGGGAAGAAGATGTGTCAGATCTGAAAAGTGAATGTAGAGTGAAGAATGGAATTACTGGGTGCTGCTGACTTTTGATGGCCCTGTTTGATTCCAGGCACATTTGGAAATGAATATGGAACAGTTTGGTTGAATACAAAATCACAACTTATTCATCCCAGACGGTTAACCATGCTTCAGGCTGTTAGTTAACCCATCTTTTCTGAGGTCAGATGCCCCTCTGAAGCCTCTTTAAAGTGGCAGGAAGCCTCACCAAGGGCCTATTCAGCTGTTGTCAGTAAAGGAAGACTGCTTGTTTCGAGTGACGCCTCAAGGACATTCATTCCATCAACCATACCTGAATTGTGCCTGATTTAGAATCCAGTCCATTTTTTTTTTCTCAGTAACAGAGTTCCCAGTATAAAAGCCTGAGCTTGTGATCTGTTTCTGACTCACTGTCTCTATGTCTATGTCTCTCTTTGCGTCTCTCTTTTCTTCTCTCTTTTTATTTCCCTCCTTCCTTTCTCTCTGCCTCTTTCTTTGTCCCTTTTCCCTTCTCTTTCTATTATCTACTCCCTCCCCACCTCCAAGCCCCTTTTTTCTTGGTCTGTTCTCTCCAGGAAATGACTACAAAGGTTTAGAGAAAGGCTCCGCCTCATAAACCTCAGACAGCCAAAGGGAGAGAAAGAAGAGAGGGACATCAAAGAGGAGTAAGGGACGTTTATCCCAAAAGAGGAGGGCTAGAGACAATGAGACAAATCTGTTTGGAGGCATGCTAGCCCCACTTCAAATGGCCCTGGGATGATCACAACACAGGCTAAGCGCATTCTAAAACCTGCCTGTGGAATCCAGGGGTGGTCCCTTGCTTTTACTTAGGAACACTGATTTCTACTCACTGTACAGAATTCAAGCGGAAAATCTGTTTCCTGACTAACTCGTGCCCCACCTGCTTCTCTTCCCCGTCAAACTTCCATCTCTGGCAGGGGAAAGAACTATCTGGTCTATGTGGGAGTGTGAGCCTGTAGTGGGTGGAATAAGTATGGTATGTGCTTCCTACAGCCCAGCTTCGTCCTTACCTCCATTCAGGAAATAGACTTCTGGCAGGCCTCTAGAATTCAACAGCAGACTTGTCCTTCACCTCATTTCCTCCTCCCCACACCCCTCTGTTGTGGTTCATGTCTAGGAAGGGGGGAAAATGTATTTTTTTCCTTTTCCTTAGCTCTACCAATAGCTATAATTCAACTTGGTTTAAAAGAAAAATTTCCTTTTGTTACTTGAGTTTCCTGTCCCCTTCTCCTCAGCCCCACAACCAAGTAGGAGTTGTTATGGCATATGTGTTTTATACTTTCTACGGTTATAATGATTGGTGTCTCAGTGATTAAAAAGCTGAAGAAGACCTTTTGCTCCCTCGGCAGAATCTTGAGGCAGAAATTTTTTTTAATTTATTGTTTATTTATTTACTGAATTATTTACTTATTTTACTTATTACTGAATTCACTTATATATAAAATGATTTTAAAAAATAGTAGCTGAGGAGAGAAGGAATGGGGGGTGGGGGTGGAGAAGGAAAGCAGTACAGATGAAGGCCTATAAAAGGCTGGAGGGATCTGAGAAGTGACAGTCAATGGTGAGTCCTAGCATAAAAGGCTTTAGCCCAAGTTCCAGATTGTGAAACTCACTTGGATCAGCATTGTATCAGTTGCTGTTTTCCTTTGCAAGTAAAAGCAAGCAATTTTTGGTCCTTAGGCTCTTCCTCTTAGGAGGTCACTCTGAGAGCGATGTTGCCTTTAAAATCTGAGCACCGTCACCACCACCTCTCATTCCACAGGGAAAGTAAATAAGATCACCAGTCCCTTTTCCTGTACATTGTGCCTTTGCTTGTTCAGCTGAAACTGTCAACGTTTCTGAGCTCCAGTGAAAACTTTTCATTGCAAGGGGGGAAAGCACCCCTGTTGGGTGTTAATGACCCTATAAAATGTAATTTCTTTTATTTTACTCGGTTACCTAGAAAATCTATCGCAGGCTTGTAGTATTGATTGTTCAATCTATAAAGGGCTCAGTTTACAGCATGACTGTTAGTAACAGGGTTATTTTAATGAGTCACTCTTCAGCACCTTTGATCACACTGGATTCCAGCCTTCAGCCTAGCCTTGCTTTTATAGTACAAGACTGTCTGATTTGGGGCTCAGTAACTCACACTTATCTCTTCTTCTTGTCACTTGTGCATAGGTGACCCAAGGTGAAACTTGGTCCATGCTGTCCTTAATAAAATCACAGGCCATTGCTTGGGTGTACCCTGTCATGTAATAAGCAGTTCTGGAAGAGCAAATCACCCTCAGACTTTTTATTCCTTTGATTAGTCAGTGTCTGACCAAAGGAGACCTCTGAACAGGTCATTATTGCTCATGGGTTATTGGCCGACTCAGCCAAATAGAAGTCAGAAGTTCAGCTATTTCTGGAGAACGGAGCAAATAGTTATTCCACTGAGCGTTACATTACTGAGATGCTCTTACCATGCAAGGCCCCCCCACCGTAATGAATTACTAGGCCAAGGAAGCATACGGTGACCACAGCAAGTATTTGTAGCCCTGAACTTTCAAACGGGCATTTCCCCAGACCAAACATTAGTCGTTAGTCATTACCCAGCTCTACTTCAGCTTAATAAAAGGGCAGAAAGAGGGAGGTCAGGATCAGTGAGAGATTTCCCATACCAAAATCCTATAAATCAATCAGTCAGTAAACATTTATTAAGTGCCTACTATGTGCCAGGCACTGTGCTATGTGCTAGGGATACAAAGAAAGGCAAAAGACAGTGGTACATTGTCGATTCATGATCGCAGGGCTGGGTGGGATCAGCTGCTTCTCTTGTTTTCCGGCCAGCCTCGCTGAGAGACAGCAGTATCTTGCTTCCTTCTAATACTTTTCATTCTGTAACGGTTATTAAAGGCTCAGAAGAGTCAGTTCAGTTAGCTGAGATGCCAGGCCTGAACCAGTATCAGTTTCAAATGGATGTGATTTGGAACCTCACTGACCAGCCCCTCCCCTCCTCATGCCCAGGTCGAATGGTTTTAGTGGGCTTTCTTGTTTTGTTTCTGTTTTTTATTCATTTGTTCCTTTGCTAATGCCCCACACTGATACCTCATCAGGGTATAGAGAGAACTCTGGGTCCTCAAAGGCTGTGTCAGTGGAAAGTAAGTTCTGGTAATGATGTTTTCGGACATTAGTCCAGTGACTGTAAAATAATTATCCCAGCCTAGAGAGGTTAAAGGAGGCTAATCAATCAATTAAGTACCTAAAATCTCCCTTTAGATGAGAAGTCTTTCCTGATTGCCCTTAATACTAGTCCATTTCCCTCTGTTGATTATCTCCAGTTACATGTGTGTGTGTATGTGTGTGTGTATATGTATATATACACATATGTATATGTAATATATATGTATTTAGAATCTTGTTTTCATGTCCTTTCCCCCATTAGACTCTGAGCTTCTCAAAAGCAGGGACTGTCTTTCGCCTTTCCTTATATCACCAGTGTTTATAGCACAGTGCCTAGCACCTGGTAGTCGCCTAATAAATTGCTTATTGACTGATTTGTAGCTGCAAAGGATACATAACAGCATCATTGTTACCCTCATCATCATCAGAATAGCTAGCATTTTGCTCCCTTCTGAAAGAGTTGATGGACTAAAGAGTCAGAATTTTTGGACATGCCCAAAATTGTGGAAATTTTGTTTTGTCTGTGCGTATTTGTTGGAAACTTTTTCTTTTTTTTTTCCCCTAATGTGGGAGGAGGTTGGAGGAAAAGAAAATAGACTTTTGTTAATTGAAAAAACATTTAATTAAAAAAAAAGAAACTCCATTGAAGAAAATCACCAACTCATCTGTGACTTACAGATGAGTTTTGGAGAATTGCCTGGGGACACTGGGAAATTGTCACACAAGCTTAGAAGTTAGGAAGCCCTGGGTTCAAGTCAGATAAAATTAAATAACACTTGGTTTATTGGCATTTTCTGCATTAATTTTCTCATGGTGTTTCAGGGCCAAATTGGTTTTAGGGTAAAAGTTTCTGTACACTTGATATGTGTACCATTTCTATAGAGAGACTGTACTTAATTTCCTAAAGTAAAAATAATAAAAAGCTATTCTAAATAAACCTCAAAAAATGGCAGGAACTTAGCATTTATATAGAATTTTAATGTGTACAAAGCACTGCCCTCAAGGAGTGTTCTATAGGAGGAAACCTCGTCTGGTTGACTAGAGGATAATGAAGTGTGAGGCTGTAGCAGTGTTCAAAGACTCTCTCCTTGGTCAGAGGGCTGTGATCAGGGTTGACAGAGGGAGTGCTCAACAACAAGAATCCTTCAGATCCTTGAAGTGTTAAACCATATGCCCAGTACTAGACCCCATTAACTTAAGAAAACTAAAGTAACGTGCCAAGAAAGCCTTCAGCTTTCAGTTTCTCGTGCCTCATCACAATTTAAACTCTTCAGGACCCCAAACCCACCTTCTTCTCAGTCAAAAGCTAGGGTTGACAAGGGCAGCTAGGTGGTGCAGTGGATAGGGCACTGGCCCTGGCGTCAGATGGACCTGAGTTCAAATGTGGCTGAGACACTTACTAGCTGTGTGACCCTGGACAAGTCACTCAACCCCATTGCTTACACACACCACACACACAGGAAAAAGGCGGGGGGGGGGGAAGGCTGGGATGGGGAAGCTAAGGTTGGTCTAGAAAGTCCAAGGGAGTTTAAGGTGTCAAAAGCGCATGTGAAGTATAGACTCACAGAGTTTCTACCTAACAAAGTCTAGAGGCTGATGTTCAGAGACATCTCACCTGGTCTCAGATAAGAGAGAAACATGTAGGTAATCTCCTAAGTATTAAAGGTGCATTCCTTAACTATGTGAGCAAAGTGACCTAAGCCTGGTCCCATAGCTTTAACTGGAGAAAAGAAGAAAAGCAAACCCATTTTTTTTCTTGGTTTATTCCCCTTCTCCTCATAGCTGGTTCCACTCTGGTTGCTTTGGCATTTAGCCTTTCTAAAATAGACTAAAGCACTTGGATCACTGCCTGTCGAAAAAGTAGAAGATTCCATCCCATTCCTTCTCCAGAAAAAGTCCATCTCAGCTCTGCCAGCAATTTAAATGCAGTGATCACACCCATTAGCTTCTCTATCATTGTAATTGTTGTTAATTGTTATAACTGTTTTAGTTATTAGTGTTGTCACTTATCGCTCTAGGTCCTCTGTCTGTTTTATGCTGAATGTATTAGTGCTTTGCTTCTGAATTAGCAGCCTTGTATTTAGTGGGGAGGTATATTCATGGAGAGACATTGAGAAATACTGGCATTAAGCTTTATTCTTTTGTTTTTCATTCCAAATGGACAGACTGGAAAAAAATAATTAGGTAGAATAATGTCCTGGAAATGAGAATGAGGATGTTTGCAAATTAATTAAATGGTCAGAATGCTGTGCCACTTCTGATCCCTGAATGCTGCCAGAGACACGTAAACCTCAAGAAGACCCATATCTAACCCGCAAAGCAAATCCTGTCCCACCAAAGACTCCATTTTGGAGGCTCTTGCAGACTCTGGCCCTCCTGCTCTCTACAGATCTGAAACAAGCTTAGGTATAAATCAGACTTGCATCTTGTACCAGTTCCATATTGGATGAAATGGCAAAGTTTTGGAGTAGCTGGCTCTTTGGTGGTGCGGCAAGCTGCCCATCTTAACTGCCACCACCCTTGGTGTGCTTTGTGATATGTGTGGCCTCTGGAACTCAGCCCTCCCCTTTGTTCTCTGTATTTCCCCTTCATAAGCCATCATAGTTGTGATATACTCTCAGGCTAGTCTTTTCGGATGTCACAAAATCTATCTTATATAGTTAGTCACAAAACATTTCTTTTTTAGTTAACACAAATCTATTTTTTTCACCTCCAGTCTCCTACATCCCAATGCAAAAAAGAAAAGAAAAATCCACGTTACAAGGATGCATAGTTAGGCAAAATTAATTTCCACATTGGCCATGTAAAAAAAAAAATATGTCTCATGTCACACCCAGAATCCAGTACATGGGCAGCATGTTTCATCACAGTCCTATGTAGTCATGGTTGGTCATCAACCCAATCAGAGTTCTTAAGTCCTTCAAAGTTGTTCCCAAAACATCTCAATGGGAGATTGTTAAACAGCTACTAAGTGAAAAGTGTTCTGCTAAGCATTCAGGAAATTAAATAAAACACAGTCCCTGTCTTCAAGGAACTTGTAGACTAGTAGGTGAGATGAGACATAGGCATGGATGGCTGTAACGCAGAACAGACATGATTGCTCTAGATATAGGGAAGACTTCCTAGATGGGAGATAGAACTATGTGAGTAAGGTGTTATTGTCTGTATTTGTCTGGAAGAAGATCATGACCTCAGGAAGCTGATGCCATGACATGTCAGTGAATTGGTTTGAAGTGAGGGAGGGCTGTGCAAAGTCACCGGCCTCACTTACTCCTCGGAAGCCATCTGAGGCCAATGGCAAGATATAGATCAGGATGACTAGAGATGGCCCCCTTATCAGTAAGTAGGAAATAGAGATATATAGTAGGAAGAAACTTGGATTTGGAACCAGAAGATCTGGAGTTCGAGTCTTGGCTGTGCTACTTACACATTATGACAGAAGGCGAGTGAACCGATTTCTCTGAGCCTAAGTTTCTTCATCTGTAAAGTGGAGATAATGATAATAGCTACTTAGCTAATAATAATAAATAATAAAGCATTTATCTAGCGCTTTAAGATTTGCAGAGCACTTTAAAATATTATCCATGACAACTCTTGAGAGGTGGGTGCTGGTATTATCCCCTTTCTACAGAAACTGAGGTAGCGAGTGTGTGAGTGACTTATCCAGGATCACAAAGCATTTAATAAGCATGTGAGGATGGGCAGTCTTCCTGACCCCAGGTCCAGCATTCTAGCCACTGGGCCATCTAAGTGGCTCCAGTAACACCTACATTGCCTGCTTCACAGGACTGCTCTGAAGATCAGGTTAAAGAATGTTTGTGAAAGCACTTTATAACCATAAAGATGCATATAAAAGTGAATTATCATTATTATTGTCGAAGGCAGGCTCCTTGAGTACCAGAACCATCTTTTGTCTCTGGATGGCCAGCATTGAGCATAGGATGTTGCACGTGAGAGGTACATAGTAAACATTTATTTAATTGAATCATTATATGACTATAAATGATACATTCATAAGCAGTTGCATGCTCTTAAAGTAAAAACAGACTGCTTTTTTCCAGCAAAGAAGATTTTTTGCTGATTCTCTCCAATCTGAGATGCTTCCCTCTAGCCACCCAAATTCACTATATTCTTGGGAAGTCAGACCAAAGGACTGTGAAGTCTATATTTTCTTCCTAATTCTATTTAATAAGGGCCTCCTCCGTCCTAGGCACTTTGCTGGGTTGTTGGGGGTTTAGAGATAAAAAATAAAACACTTCCTGCCCTCAAACTTACATTCTATTTAGGGGGAACAAGATGTACATTGAAAATTAAATGCAAAATATGTATAAATCAAAATCTACTTCCCATGGAGCTGAGTAATAGGACTGTGGAGGCTAAGAGGGGAGGTATCCCACGGAGCATGCACAAAGCTAAGCTTCTGCTTAGCTACTTCCAGTGCCATATGTTCTCACTAAAAGTCCAAGAGAGAGACTTCCTGACTCCCAAGCAACACACTTCAAAGGGAAGAGGAGAAATAGAGCAAGATAAGGTGAAGTCACTTCTCTTAAAGCCAGGCCCCTCCTGGGTGGTCAGTTAGCATTTATTAAGTTCCTACTATATGCCAGGCAAGGTGCTAAGTTCTGGGGATACAAAGAAAGACAAAAGGCAATCCTCACTCTCAAGAAGCTCAGAATCTAATGGGAGACACAACATGCAGACCACTGTGCACGAGCAAGATATAGACAGGATAAATTGGGGGTAGTCTCAGAAGGAGGGCACTAAGATTAAGGACGACCAGGAAAGGTTTATGACAGAAGGTAGTTTAGCTGAGACTTGAAGGAAGCTAAGAAAGTGGAAATGAGGGAGAGAATTCCAGGCACCCACCCCTCACCATGAGAGACAGCTGGTGAAAATGTCCAGAGTCTGGAGATGAAGTATCTTACGTGAGGAACGTCAAGGAGGCCAGTGTCACTGTGTCACAGGGTACTTGGAGGACATAAGGTATAAAAAGACTAGAGGAGTGAGGGGGGCCACAGCAAGCCATGAAGGGCTTTAAAAGCTGAAAAGAGGATTTTATTTTTGATCCTGGAGGACAATAGGGAGCCACTGTCTTCTTTTGCACAGGCCTCCTCACCCTCACATCACCTATCCCTGTCATGGTCATCAAGGAACCAACCAGAAGAAGCCTCTGGCCTTACATGTACTTTAGCAAGAAGTCCACATGTGTCACCAGAAGTGGTCTGATATCAGGACCCGCTGGAAGAGACTGAGGCAGACGCTCAGCCCCAGACATGCTCCAGGAAATGGCCCCCTGAGCAGCGTCCCAACCCAGCGGATGGGGCTGGATCCTCTAATCACTCTCTTATCAAAGTAATTTCCCAAGGGAAAGGATTATCAAATCAGGGATCAAAATAACCTTCTTATAAGTGATTGTTCTTGAGCTAAGTTTTGAAGGAAGCTAGAGATTCTCCAAAGAAGGGCGAAGATGCAGTGCATTTCAGGCATGGAGGACAAAGGCACGACATGTGAAAGGGGATGGTACAATAGCCTGAAAAGGTAGGCGAGAGTCAGATTGCGCAGGAGGAGGAGGAGTTGTATTTTATCTTAGAGACAATAGGAAGCCATCACCATATTTTTTTTTAATTCACAGAAGAGAGTTCAGCAGGAAACATGGACAGCTTTGAAAATAACCTCTTGAATTGTCACCTATTTAGAGGGAGAAAAATCCTTCTGGGTTCAGATTTGTGGTTACATGTGCAATCCTCTTTCTGTATTCCCCTTTGTATACGTGGAAATGCTAATCTTATTCAGTGTTCATTAATTAAACATCTTGGTGTTTGGAATTTTAAAAAAGAAAAGTTTTTTTCTAAAGAAATTACTGTGACCAAAAATCAATTGCCCTACATTCTCTGAACTTAGTTGAACTGGTCCTTGGATCACAGAAAAAGTCTATCAATAACCCTATGAGTGAAGCCCTTCCAATTCAATAGATCCTCCTGAGTGCTCATACTCCCCTGGGATAGCTTTCAAGAAGCCACAATCAACTCTGTGTCATAGTATCTGTAAGAGACAGAGAGAGGGACTGGCCCTTTGATTTCGTTAGTACAGGGAACTCCTGGATGAGGAAGCTCCTCCCAGCCATGTAATAGGTCGTCATCTTCTCTACAATTTATAGTCTTAGAGAGTTGTCTAGAGCAATAAGGACTTAAGTGTTTTTTCAGTGTTTCTGGTCCCAAGGCCAGCTCTCTATCCACAATACAATTTTATGTCACTGCCATAGTACCTGTGAGGTATGACTTAAACAGAGCTCTTGTTTATTCAATTAAAGTTAACACATTTATGCAGAAATGCATCTAACATTCAGGCACTGAAATAGTAGACTAGTTGCCATAGTGAATTGTAGAATTTTAGAGCTGGCAGGGGCATTAGAGGTCATCTAGTCCAACATCCTCAATTTTCAGAAGAGAAACCTGGAGCTCAGAGAAGTCGCCTAAGACTATACGGCGTCAGACTTATAAGACTATAAGAAGCGTCAGAACCAGGGTAGAGCCCAGATCTTCTGACTTCTGTTCTAATCCACTTTTCACTTTAGCACTCTGCCTCCATATTCTAGATCTAGGGATCTGGTAAGCCTAGCCTCTTTTATTTTTGGTGGGGAGGAGGAAGGAAGGGGGTCATATTCTGCTACTTGAATTGATGCTGTTGTTGAGTTGTTTTCAGTTGTGTCTTACTTTTCATGACCCCTTTTGGGTTTTCTTGGAAAAGATACTGAAGTGGTTTGCCATTTCTTTCTTCAGCTCATTTCACAGATAAGAAAACTAAGGCAGATTGAGTTAATTGGGGTTTTCTTGACAAAGATACTGGAGTGGTTTGCCGTTTCCTTCTCCAGCTCATTGTACAGATGAGGAAATTGAGGCAAACAGGGTTAAGTGACTTATCCAGGGTCACACAGCTAGTAAGTGTCTGAGGTGAGATTTGAACTCAGAGAGATGAGTCTTCTCAACTTCAGGTCCGGTGCTCTACTACCTAGCTGTCCCCATAGTGGAGAGCTGATGCCTGTATTGTTACAGGATTCTGTTCTTCTATTCCAAGAGTAAAGAAGCAGTTTGGCATAGCAGATAGAAGAATCAGCCTTTGTTAGCCTTTGTTAGCCTTGGAGTCAAAAAGACCTCAGTTGGAGGCCTGCCTCTGGTATCCACTGGTTGTGTGGCTGCAGCAGGTCAGTTAAGGTTCTCAGTGCCACCAGGACGCCCCCTAAGACTATCCATTACAACAGAGGCCTCGATGGTAACCTTTGTCATTAGGCCTATTATAAATGAAAATGCAGTCATGCTTTTCCAGGGCTTCCCTCCTATTTTAACAAGCTGGTGTCCCCCAGAATTCATTCGAATCACTCTTTGTCTTTGTACTCCCTACATGTTTTTCCTTGAAATGCATACATATATGCTTAACTCTGTAGCAAAATGCTATCCTAGTTGGTAGTCGTTGGTCTTTTTGCTGCCCTCTGTTGTCTGCTCTGAGTAGTAACAGTTCCATGTGTTGAGAAATTAAGCCTGAGCTCCTCTTCTGTTTTAAGTAACTGGACGTCATGCATTACAAGAGCCTGACATAGGTCAATAGTGTCTGCCCTTACCGAGCACTGCCCATATCTTTCTTGTAAGAGTCATTAAAGTTTCTTTTCCATGAGACATAGCTAATTCCAATGGGATTCATATACACATACATGGACACATACCTCCTAACCCCCAATCCCAAGTTCTGTCATTTCAATACAAGAAACATTTATCTTAGTGTTCAAAGAGCTGCTGTGTGTAAGGCTTTGTTCGAGAAGCTGGGGATATAAAGACAAAACTACATAGCTCCTACCCTGAAGAACTTAAGTTGGGGAGGGGGGCAGGGATACTAGATATACATAGGTATAAATATAGGATATGTGGGAGAGGGAGAGAGACAGAGAGACAGAGATTACTAGCCCACTAATAACTAGTGGAATCAGAAAGGCCTTGTGTAAAAGATGCTTTGAAGGCTGAGGTGAGGAGAGAATTTCCAACACTTGGCTAAAGGCGTGGAATTCCAGAGAAAGCATTCTCCTTCAGTGAACCCTCCCTGTTATCTTATACCCAGAGTCCACAACTGAGCCCTGTTTTCTAGGATAGAAAGTTAAGATTATGTTTATTATAATTCAAGGCTGGACAATTCTAGGCTAAACTTGACCAGAGCTTTCATCATGACGGACTTCCCATTTCTGGCACGTTCTGTATTGGCTCTGGAGCACCATGACCCAGAACTGTCACAGATGCCTGTAAACACCACCCACCCACCACAGTGATGAAGTAAGGGGTGAAGATGTAGGACCAGATGCTACAAATACTGCAGCTTAATGGTGCTTCCTAGCTAATCTAGATGGCAGAGTGGGCCTGGAGTCAGGAAGACCTGAATTCAAATCCAGCCTCAGACATTTCTTGGCTGTGTGACCAGGGACAAGTCATTTTACCCTGTTTGCCTCAGTTTCCTTAACTGAAAAATGGGGATAATAACTAGCAAATGAGCTATTTGTAAAGCGTTTAACACAGTACCTGGCTCTTAATAAATGCTTGTTTCCTTCCCTTCCTCTCATTCTTTCTACTGACTTGTGCCATGCTCTTTACCATCACCAAGGGTAGGCCGGTCCAGGCCAAAATACATACACCAGTGCCCTTCCCATTCTCTAGCTCCCTTAAATAACCCCCAAGGAAGCACTAACACTCTTTTCTCCTCGGCTGGGTCTTCACAGCTCCAGTTCTTCAGAAACTGTCCGCAGCATAATCTCTCACATCCCATGTATCATCGGACTTGTGGTTCCTTTCAGTTTCTGCAGGACCCTGTATTCTCTGCACTCATTGGTGGGTAGGGAGACACACAAGGAGTCTGGGCATAGCTGGAGTCTGGAATTCAGGCTCAGTGACTTTCTCCACATGGCCCTTCATTCACAGAGCCTGGTTAGGAGCTAAGAGCCATCCCTGTGTTCTCTCTGACCCAGTGGGCATGAGAACTCCTGCCTCCTAACCCCCCTGGTTCCTCTCCCACTTTGTGCTATCTAGTGTTTAACCTTTCCGGGTAGAAGAAAATCAATACAAATTCTTCATTGTTAAGAATCGATGGTTGTCCTGTGGTATCATTGCCATCTAGTCTCGCTCGCAGAGAAGCCTAGTAAATCTCTTCCGCTGCTTCCAAGGCTTGGTTTGTCTTCTTCGGTTGCTTTCATTTTTAATGCAGATCACTTTAGTTTCTGATCTCCCGGGGGCAAGGAAATAAATCCTGGCAGACATGTTCAGGGTGTCCGAATAAGATGCTGGAAAAGAGCCAGCCCACCCAGGATTTAGTTGTAATGGATGAGATACCCCCTTGGTTCCAGTTAAAGTGGGACTGATTATTTTGGTATCTGTTGTTGATTACATCAGACAGTATCTGGGTGAGGGGTGCCCAAGGTAAAGCTGCTGTGTAGCACCAGGGCCCAAAGTGCAAGAATCTGGTCCTTGAGTGAGTGATTCCTTACTCAGCTTCATTTACCAGAGTTTCCTTCAAATACAGTGAGATGGCATAACACAGTGGAGAGAGACCTGGCCTCGAAGCCAGAAAGACCTGAATTCAGATCCCATCTCTGACACCTACTAGCTGTGTGACCCTGGCCAGGTCACTGTACTCTCAGTATTCTGGGCAACTCTCTGAGCTTTAAGCTGCAGAGCAGGTGCCAGCCTGCATTGGCAGAGAAAGGTTCCTTATGCAGAAGTTTCCTCTACCAGTGAGATCACAGTCCCTATCAATACATGTTGCCAAGTCAGGCCAAGTAAGCCAGCTTTGAGATCAGCAAGTGTTTAGATGGAAGAGATCTCTCTTGCTTAGTTACAAAACAAGCGAAATCTCCTGCTTGACTTTCTACTATTAATGAAGAAATGCATTTCATCACATTACCAAGTCATATCCTACTGGTGGTGATCTGTAAATATTTAATGTTAGTTAATGATCCCCTTCTCCCATAGTCCTTTGCTTGGTCTGTGTGAAACTGCTTTAATATATGCCTGTAGCTGGGCTCCATCCCTAGAGTGTCAAGTTTCCTGGGTATGAGTTCAAGCCCAACTTTGCAGTGTTCAGCTAGAAATTAGAGGCCTTTGAAAACAGGCGGCCCTCTATCGACAGATTCAAGAGGTTTTTTTGTGGGTTTTTTTAACCATATATCTTTCTTCTCTTTCATTAGGAAACTATGCTAATTATTACCAGGGGCTATGGGACTGTACCAGCAACCATCCAGATGAGTTGCCTTTCCAGCGAGGTGATGTCATCCGAATCCTGAGCAAGGTAGGAAGAGGAGTGTGGATTGAAGACCAGAAGTTCCTTTTTTGAATCTTGAAAAAATTTTCTCCCATCTCAGTCCATTTTTCATCATAGACAACTCTCCTTATATCAAAATACATATGTCTGTCATCTGAGGACAAGCACATTTCAATCCAGAAAGGCATATATATATATATATATATATATATACACACACACATATATATGCCATATATATATGGGACATGTATGTAAATGTCATATATTTTATATATTACATATGAGGCAGCTGGGAGATAAAGTGAATAGAGTGCCAGGCCTAGAGTCAAGAGTTCAAATCTGATCTCAGACACTTACTAGCTGTGTGAACCTCAGCGAGTCACTTCACCCTATTTGCCTCAGCTCCATCGTCTAAAATGAGCTGGAGAAGGAAATAGCAAGCCACGCCAGTATCTTTACCAAGAAAACCCCAAATGGGGTCACAAAGAGTTGGACAGGACTGAAACAACTGAACAATAGTAAATACTATATATGAAACACATACATGTATGTGTATGTCTTTCTGAATTGAGCAGGGCTTGTTCTCAAATGAGAAATGCATAAATCTGCTGCTAGGCCTGTGCTCAAAGCCTTTCCGTCTTGGTAGAACCTGCCAGAGTTTTCAGTCCATTGTAAGACAGCCTTCAAGAACCCAGGGTCTATCGCTAACCCTAATAGTAACACTTATCTCCTAGTGATGTTGTGAGGCAGCTAGATGTGCAGTGAATGGGGCATTGGGCCTAGAGCTAGCTAGACCTGAGTTCAAATCCAGATGCAGAGGCTTACTAGCTGTGTGACCCTGGGCAAGTCACTTAACCTCTGTTTGCCTCGCTTTTCTCAACTATGAAATGGAAATAATAGTAGTACCAACCTCACTGGATTATCGTGAGGACCAAATAAGATAATATTAGTTAAAACACTTGCCACAATGTCTGATCCATAGTAGGGGCTCCATAAATGCTTATTCTCTTTCCCCTTCTCAAGTAAGATAACATGTCCATCACATTACAAACCTTAAAGTGCTTATATAAATGCTAGCTATTATAAGGCATTAGAGCAAGATGTTACTGGAGGGTATAAATGACATGCAGAGTAAATTTCCATTTATCCATTACCACTAGGGAAAAGCAAGCTTTGATTAATTGAATATTCTCATTCAGTTTAAATGAGAGTTACCACCTAGACTGTACACAGATTATATCAATACATCAAGGACCAGTGATTTTATCAGTGTGAGAACTGCCTCCCCTGAATTGATCATAACCCATCTATGACTTACAGCCCTGGAGAGTTGCCTGAGACTCAGCATGGTAGCATGACTTGCCCACAATCTAGCTATGAAGTATTAGCAGTGGGATTTGAACCCAGGCCCAGTACTCTCTAGCCACTGCACCATGTTAGCTCTCCCTACGTCACAGGTTCTTAACCTCTTTTGTGCCATGAACCACTTTGTCACTCTGGTTAAACCTATGGACCTCTTCTCAGAATAATGGTTTTAAATGCATAAAATACACAGGACTACAAAAGAAAACAATTATCAGTATATTTAAAGAAGAAAGAAAGGGTCCATGGACCCCAGGTTAAGACCTACTGCTCTACATAGATTACCAATGTTTTTAAATTTGAATTGACTCAAATAAAACTATGCTGATCATAATTTGAACTTTTTTGATGACTTAGAAGGCACTTGTTTTTGTAGTGGCTGAAGACCATTGTTACGTATATCATTTATCATTATGCTGTATAACACTATAAAAAAGGTGCTCATGCACACACATACACACACTCTATACCATTTCGCTTGGTGATCTCACCAGCTTCCATGGATTCAGTTATCACCTTTATGCTAATGATTTTCAGATCTACTTATCTAGCCCTAACCTCTCTCTTTATGTCCAGAGTTGCATCTCCAGCTGCCCATTAGACATCTCAAACTGGATGTCCTGTAGACATCTTAAATTTATTATGTCCAAAATGAACTCATTATCTCCCCCTCCCAAACCTTCCCCCTTGTGAACTTCCCTGTGAAAGTACAAGGGTACCACTATCCTTCCAGTCACCCAGGCTCACAGCCAAGGCCCATCGATTTTATCTCTGCAACATCTCTTAAATATGCCCCCTCTTTCTTCTGATACTGCCACCACCCTGGTACTAGTCCTCATCACCTCACACCTGGACCAGTACAATAGCCTGCCTGCCTAAAGTCTCTCCCCACTCCTGTCCATCTTCAATTCATCTGTCAAATTAGTCTTCTAAAGGACAGATCTGACTCCTCCCATTCGGTAAACTCCAGCAACTCCCTATCACCTTCAGGATCAAATATGAAACCCTCTGTTTGGCTTTCAAAGCACTTCACAACCTGGCCCCTTTCAACTCTCCAGTCTTCTTACAGCCTGCTGTGCCCGGCTCATACTCTTTACCCCAGTGACGCTGGCCTTCTGGCTGCTGCTGGAACAAAACACTTCATCTCAGGACTGGGAATTTTCATGAGCTGTTCCCCGTGCCTGAAATACCGTCCCTCTGTATCTCTACCTCCTGGCTTCCTTTAAATCCCAGCTGAAATCCCACCTCGAGCCTTCCCCCTGAGAATATTCTCAATTTACCCTATATCTCGTTTGTACAGTTGATTGCCCGTTGTCTCTCCCATTAGCCTGTGAGTTCCTTGAGAGCAGGGCTGCCTTTTGCCTTTAGATATTCCCAGCACTTAGCAACGTCTGGCACATAGGAGGAACTTAATAGGTGCTAGTCGACTGATTGTGTGTTAGGGTTTGAGTGAAAACTGATTAGTTCAACTGGTTAGAATTCAGCACTGATGACGTTAGAATATATAACTTTCCCCAGTTCTTCAATGAGTCAGCTACTTTTACTCTCCCACAAACACCAGAAACCCCTAACCCTCGCTAACCATCTTAAAGGTTCATTGGTCACAGTGGGGCCTGAACAAGGGAGTGTTGGCTGTTGGGAAAAAACACTCCTAGTTCATGTCCTACTGATTGGAGGAAGAGAGAAACGAGGAAGGGAAAGGGTGAGATCAAAAGCTTGGTCACCACCTGCCCATTAGACATTTTAAACTGGATGCCCTGTGGGCATCTCTAACTCCACATGTCTAGAACAGGATTCGTTATCTTTTCCTCAAAACCCTCCCCTTTTCCAGACTCTCCTGTTGCTGTCAAGGGCATGACCATTCTTTCAGTTACCCAGGTTTGTAAAATTGGTTATGGTTGTTCAGTAATATCCAACTCTTTGTGACCCCATCTGAGGTTCTCTTGGCAAAGATACTAGAGCGGTTTGCCATTTCCTTCTCCAGCTCATTTTACAGATGAGGAAACAGAAGCAAACAGGGTTAAGTGACTTGCCCCAAGATTGCAGAGCTTAGCAAGGGTGGCGGGATTTGAACTCAAGTCTTGCTGATTCCAGGGCTGGCACTCTATCTACTACACCAACAACTGCCGTTTTGCAAAACTGGAGTCATCTTCCACTCCTTACTTCCTTCATCCTACATATTCAATAAGTTGCCCGGTCTTATCAATTCTATCTCAAATTCAGTCCCACCTCTCCAGTCACATGGCCACCGGTCTAATTCAGGCTCTCCTCTCTTGTCACTTGGACTATTGCAATAACCTCCTAATTGGTCTTTCTCCCCGCCTCAAGTCTCCTCCCTTTTGTAGTCAGTCCTCCATACAACTGCCAAAGTGATTTCCTTAAAGTAAAGGTCTGTTACATACAGATTCACCACTCTCTATTGTCTCTGGGATTTAATACAAACTTCCCTGTGTGGCATTTAATCAGTCAATAATTATTCCAGTCCTTAAGCATTTATTTGCCATATTTTATATTATACATTTTATGTTATATTTATTATATATTTATATATCTACTGTGCTCCAGGCACTGTGCTAAGCCCTGGGGATATTAAGACACAAGCCTAGCCCCAGTTGACCTTTCCAGGCCTGTAAATTTTTCACAAATGCCGCAGTCCCCCCAGTTGCCCTTTCTCAATGTTCCTCACATACAACGCCCTCTCTCCTGTCTCCAAGCCTTTGTAGAGGCGGCCTTCATGCCTGGAATGCACTGCCTCCATCTCCAAGAATTCCTGTTTCTGTCAGTGCTTACTCAGCTAGCTCCACCTCCTACAGGAGGAGGCCTCACTTGATCCCTGGTGCCTTGGCCCCAAAACTAACTTGTAGTCATTTTGTGCATTTTTAATACAGTCATAGATAGATAGATAGATAGATAGATAGATAGATAGATAGATAGATAGATAGATAGATAGATGTCACCCTGATAAAACATAAATTCTAGGAGACAAGGGCTGTATCATTTTTGTCTTTGTACGCTCAGCACCCAGTATAATTCTTAGCATAGAGTAGGTACTAACAGCTAGCATTTATTAATAGCTAATAACAATAATAGCAAATAATTAATAGCTAATAACAATAATAGCTAACATCTAGATAGCGCTTTAAAATTTTCAATTACCTGTGTCATGTCTTTTGATCTTTCCAACAACCTTGGGAGGGGAGGTGGTGCTTTTATTCCCATTTTTTAGATAAGAGAACTGAGGCACAGGAGGTTAAATGACTTGTCACAAAGCTAGTAAGAGCCCGAGGCAAGATTGGAATTCAGGTCTTCCTGAAGTCCAGCTTCCAAATCCAACATTCCATGCAGTGTCCTACTAACTTACTGATCGATTGACTAATTAATATTGGTCAAGACTGATAGCATACGTGCTGTGTAGATGAGACCAAGATATAATAGCCTCCCTTTCTATGTGGAACAAAGCACTGCTATAAATATAGATACCTTCTTTGCGCTCTATAGGGTTAGTACTGTTAGGAACATATTCCCAAATACGTATAAGCATGGTACTTATTCTACAGAATATATTTTCTTTACCCCCCCAAAAAAAGTTCCTTGAATTTTAACTGATCGCAGGGAGTGTTATCAAACTGCATTTCACATTCTATCTTTTTTTCTGTCTAGCTTATAAGCCATTTGAAAAAAGAAACTTTATCTTCCACCATGCTCTCCAATACTGCTCCAAACATGTTGCCTTATAGTGGCTCACATGACTCTTCTGGACTCTAGGATTGTATTCTGGCCTCACCCTGAAAGGGAGCACCCACAACCCAAAATGCACCAAGTGAGATCACACCCAGCCCTCCAGCGTTTTTACCCCAACTCTGGCCTGGAATATGGACTCGCTCCATTCTCTTGACATTTCTGTGCAGTTCTGAGCCTCCAGGAATAAATTGGAAGCAAAGAGGGGAGTGGACGTTGGCCTGATTGGTATTTCAAATGCCCGAAAGCAAGGTTTGCCGTGTAATAGAATTTGTGTACATTACCGTACTGGCATTACAGGGGTAATCGAGTTATCCACTCAGGTGTGACCAGGCCCCTGTTTGCCCAGAGCCCGCAGGTGAATAAATTAACTGTTTACATTGTCTGGAGGTGCCTGTAACAGGAGGGGGGAGAACAGAGCCAGATTGTCTGCTGGCCTCCTCTCTCTGTCTTGATTATTCTGTTTGTTTTGCCCGTCTTTTGCCTTTGTTAATGGCTTCTCACTGGGGTTCCCTCTCTTCCTGTTTAAAGGAGCTATGCAATGACCTGTCCTATTACATAGAGCTGACTACATCTGTCAAGACTATTGTATTTCCAGGAGAATATAGAGAACTCTCCTCACTTCTGTTTATCTTTCCTCTTCCCCATTCCCATTCTTAGAAGCAGATAGATCAGAATTCATTTCTATGGAAACATCTTACTAGGTCTTCTACTTCCATTCTGCTAGAGGATGCCAGTTCTATCAGTTCTCAGATTCAGGAGCAGCATGAAGGTTTCTTCCCCTCACGATATACCAGCTGCCTTTGTTTCCATTATTTCTAACACCTAGCTGTCTACAAAGAGAGGAATAAGTCATAAGCTAGAGATGAGGGTCTCTCTTGTCAGCTCCATTCCACTTAACTACTTGGTATCCTAAAGCGTATGCAAAATTGGATTTTCGTTCGTTTATCTGCTTTGAATTTATTAGAATCCTCAGGCTGGTGAACACCTTAAGAGGTCATCTGGTCCATTCCCCTGTCTACCAGAAAATGCACACCTGAACCATGCCAGGTAAATAGAAAGAATGAAAGTTTGAATAACCAGCCTTAGTCAACCTTTCCAATGATTAGCCACCTTTTCTCTGGAAGTTTCTCTATATGTATGCATAGTCTAGGACTCTGTCTCACAATGGCAAATGGGTCCCTAGAGGACAATACTTCTTCCCTCAAAGTTTTAGAAGTGTGAGGAATTGGAGTTTCTGATACTATTGCTCACAAGGCCCCAAAATCAACCAACATCTCCCTAGTATCAACCGATTAATATTATCTTTTACAAAGGAATGTTTACCAAGGTTCGGCAAGGACCAAGTACAAAAACATTTCCCCTGAATTGGAGGTACACTTTCCCCTCTAAATATTCACAGTATGCACATGGAGAGTTGGTGAGTTGGATATTACAAATGCTTTAAATGTGCATATATACGTATAGGTAGTCCTGAGTTTTTCCTAATTCACTTTTGACTTATTTTCTTTACTTGGATCCAGGTATCCAGATTCTTAAGAGATCCGTCTGCCTCTGGAGCGTCCACATTTAAGAGGCCTGGGTTGTGGCCTGAGACCATAGTGGGCTCAGTTCATACAGTATTAACTAGAGGGAAAAAAGCAAAGCCAAGAAAACAAAAGCTAAGAAGTTCTGGCTTAGTTTCCCTAAGGCCATTTGTCTTGGGACAAGTGAGACTCTTGTCAACCAAGGAAGAGCCAGCCAGGGACTTGACGAAAAGCCATTTCCTTCCAGAGCCTAGATCTGATGGAAGGAATCATTCTCCAACCTCAAGCTCAAGCTTAGCAGCAACAAGCTAAGCCCAAGGCCACCAGCCTGATTAGGCTCAGGGTGGAGTAGCTCACTGCTACAGAGTGGTGCCATGTGTGGGCTTCTCTGCTCATCCAAGATACATGTAAGATCAGCCGGCAGGCAACTTTTTGATGTCCAGTACTCCTAAGTGCACGTCCCTCCTCCCTTTTCTCCCTCCCTCCCTCCCTCTGCTGAAAGAAAGGTCCTTCTTCAGTGTGGGCTAATGAGAAGGGAGACAGCCCTGGGTCGATAAGGGGATAAGGAGCTTCATTCTTGAATTCCTACTGCACTCTACTGTTTCCCCACCAACCGTCTGTGTTTCCTTCAGTCTTGAGTCCCACATAGAAACACTAGAATTGAAGGTGACTACAAGAGGTTTACTTATGTCCAAATAAGAATAAGCCCAGAAAGAGAGCCATTTTTCCTCACAAAGATAGATAGAGAGAGAAAAGAGAAGACAGAGAAGAGGGGAGAGAGACAGAGAGAGGGAAAGAGAGGGAGAGAAGAGGGGAGACAGAAGAGGGGAGAGAGAGAGAGATAGAGACAGAGGGAGAGAGAAGCTTCCTGCAAGCTCTATCTACAAGGAGAAGACACAGCTCCTGAGCCTGTTGTCATTAAAATTCAATTCAGAAAGTTTAAGTTTCAGTCCTGGCTCAGATATTCTCTAGGTGTGTGACCCTAGGGCAAGTCACTTTTGCCTCTCTGTGCCTCAGTTTCCTTATATGTAAAATGATAAAGTTGGACTTGATGGCTTCTAAGGTCCCTTCCAGCTCTAAATCTATGATTCTATATTGTTGTTGTTGAGTCATTTTTTAGTCATGTGTGACTCTTTGTGACCCCATTTGGGGTTTTCTTGGCAAAAGTACTGGGATGGTTCGCCATTTCCTTCTCCAGCTTATTTTTCAGATAAGGAAACTGAGGCCAACAGGGTGAAGTGACTTGCCCAGGGTCACATGGCTAGTAAGTGAACTCAGGAAGATGAGTCTTCCTGGTCTCTGTGTACTATGTGCACCACCTAGCTGCCCCTAGCTAATGATTATATAAGCCTATGATAATTCAACAAACATTTATTAAGTGCCTTGTATGGGCAAGATACTATGTTAGGACACTGAGGATATACTCCAATACCATCATCTGTGGTCTTTATCAGTGGAGGTATTATTTGTATGAGATGCAGATCTCAACCCATCCATGCCTGCCCAACCTATGCAACTCTTGTCCACATCCTCCTGTAAATTCAACGTGAGGGCAGTGGGGGTCCACCCAATATGTGAGGGGCCTTCTTTGCTCTCTCTCGATATTCAAAAGATACCAGTAGAATACAAAGGCTAGTCATCACTTATGCCTCGCTCTCAGCATGTGACTAGCCCATCTTTTAGCCCATCTTTTTCATTCACATATTTATTATCTATCTTTACAACATATACTTGTATATTCCTTTATAACGATTTTAGAATATATATACATACAAATATGTATGTATGTATGTGTATATGCACATGTACGCACAACAACAAAATAGTCACTGTTTTCAAGGAACTTCTAATTCTACCAGAATAAACAACATATATCCAGAGAAGTAACGGAAAAAGTCTTTAAACTTTGCTCCTAGAGAACAAAAAAGAGCCAGTGGAAGCGGGTTATCTCACCAGAACTCTTCCAAGAGGCCATCTAAAAACCTCATCTCTTTGCTCCAAAAACACAAAAGAGCTCCACTCGAATAGGGAGACACAACAGCTTAGACAAAAGGTCTCCTTGGGAGTCTACTGTCCCTTATTCCAAGAGACTGTCATTGGCTACCTCTGTTCCAACGGAAAGGGGGATCTAGACATCCAGGGGACTTCTTGTACGTAAGGCAAGCCAACGAAACATGTTAGTGTCCAGAGCTAGTATTGTCAATATCATGATCATTGAAAAAAAGCACCTGCTGCTCCCCTCCCCCCACCCTACCAAACACTTATATTCTCAGTTACCAGGTAGCTACATTTCCACTTAATTCCCCAACTTCCACTTTGGTGGCTCTAAAATATATTGAAGGGGAAAGTGGGTAACAAAGCAGACCACTCTGGCAAGTACCCAGTGGATAATCATTTTGTTCCTTCCTCTGGGGGTTCAGGTTTTAAAGGTTTTAAACCCTTCCTGATGAAGGAAATTAGCTTTTTCTTCCCCCCCCCAACCTCATATACACACATCCCCCTCCTCAGTGTGGAAATGCAGCTCAGTGCCATGGTGGGATTTTAACTCCCTTCAGTGGCTCCAGATTGTGGGCGCTTGTGCGGGCTTTCTCACACGTAACCGATTGCTCCTGAGAGCCTGCCTCTCGTAAATTACTTTGCACGATGCCCGCGACCACCGCAGAATTCAAGTTTGAATAGAGCAAGAAAAAGGTGTTTGAAAGGCCTGTTCACTCAGCTGCATTTTAATTTCCTTTTCAATCTTGTCCCAATTAATTTCACAGAATTAATCTCACAGAAGCAAACTCGGCAGCGTCGAGGCTGCAGTTTTAGTGTGGCGGGCGGGTGCTCTGCCTGAACATGAAATAGGAGCTAATATAAAAATCCATCTGCTGTGTTTGAAGCACGCGCGGCTGCCAATCAGTCCTGTCTGACATTCCAAGCATCCACAGCGGGGAAAAGTGATTTGGGGGTTAGTGGCCATCAGTACTTGGAGGGAGTTCAACAACAGGTGTACTCCCCAAATCCATCCAGCCCGGGCACTGGGCATCACAGGGCAGGTGCTGAATCACCCTTTGTGTGATGCTCTCATTCCCTGGTACAGCACCTTCCCTCCCAAGACCTCAGTGACTTTATGCAGACCAATATTGCTATGGGTAATGAACATCATCCCCCTATCATTTGTGGAGAAAGGAGGCATGGGATGAACGAAATCATTGATCGTAGTTTCCAGGGCATGGGCCCTCTTGTCTCTGCCTATCTGCTTCTCTGTCTCTATCTGTCTCTGTCTCTGTCTCTCTTTCTCTTTCTCTCTCTCTCTCTCTCTCTCTCTCTCTCTCTCTCTCTCTCTCTGTCTCTCTCTCTCTCTCTCTCTCTCTCTCTCTCTGTCTGTCTCTCTCTGTCTCTGTCTCTCTCTCTCTCTCTCTCTCTCCCTCTGTCTTTCTGTCTCTCAGCTCCATGGCTTTCACAAGGAAGCTTCAGAGCTTTCTTTCTAGATAATAAAGGTGCATGCCAAATAACTCACACCTACTCTTAAATAAATAAATGCCCATTATGAAAATAAGCCTCCCGTACCAGAAAGTAGTTTACAATGATAACATGAGCTGCTGAACAGATAGATGTGCCTGTTTAAAGGGGAAAAAAGGAGTAGAAAAAACAGCTCTCCGTCTCATTGTCTCTCTGTCTCTGTTTCTCTTTCTGTCTCCCTTCTCCTCTTCTCTCTCACATCCCTTCTTCTTTCCTCCTGTCTTAGGCCAAAGTGCCAGAAAGTTGGATCTTTGGGGTGTAGAATGGCTTTTCCTCCAGAGTTTCAGTTGCCTATACAATCAGTGGGCATTAGCTCAGGAACGGGGCAGGATTATAATCCTTCCCTACTTGTCCTGCACAGCCTTAGAGCAACAAGTTAGACATCTAGAAATTCCCAGGTGTCCTGTGCACAGTTCAGACTTAACTGGCCTAATTGGTGCCAGCAGAACGTCCTCAGAATTGGGAATGTTTCAGGCCTTACCAGCTTTCTTTGCTGCTGGGTGCCCTGGAGCGAGGTTCCAGAGTAGCATTCACCCCAAGCTGCTGTCAGATTGACATGGGCCTGCCCAGAAGGCCCAGTCTGGCATGTAAGGGACTGAATTCATACTGTTGCCCAAGGTGGCACTTAAGCCTCTAAGAGCTTCCCCAACTACTTAAACTCATATGGGATTCTGATCCCCTCTCCCTCTTCTATTGTTTGATCTCTGATGCGGCAAGGTCAGCATTAGTAGCATGGGTGAGGTATGTTAACCAAACATGGCCTCAGTTGTCAGAGGACCTCAAAGTCCAGGGTTCTCCACTCACCCTTCCAAAGGCTACTTTTTCAAATGTCAACCCTTCCCTTCCTCTCTCCAAAAGTATGCCATAAGAATTATTCAAATACAGTTATACTTCCAGTTTTAAGTGTGCTTAATTGGATGTGACAATCCCCCCCCAAAAAAAAACAGATGTTAATTCTCTCAGTTGCTTTAAATGAAGGAAAAATATACATACATACATTCATTCATACATACATACATATAGATAGATATGCACATATATATGTGTGTACTTATAATTTCTGGTTATCCAGAGAAAGGAGGTGTTTGGTGACATCTAGTGTCCATTTAAGTCTTCCTCAGGAACAGGTCCTTTCAGTTTGCCTGGGTGAGGTGGGGGAGGGGAGGCAGTATTGCAGGGCCATGTGGGGGTGAGTAGGGGGATGTAGGCCAGGGGCTCAGTAGGCCTGAATGGCATGATGAAACTGATCAATGCTTGTCAAATAGCTATTATCCACCTCTGACCTCACCAAAGGTGGGGGAGGTTTAAGGGGGAATGGATATTATCTGGAAATGTCTGTCCTTATTTATGGTGGTCCAGGAGGGAAGCAGGAAGCCCATCCCCAGTACCCTATTGCATGTTAACAAGCAGTTCGGTCTTGTGCTGTGATGACGGAGAAGATGATGACGATGATGATGGTGGTGTTTGCTCTCATTAATAACCTCTATGGGAGGCTATAGAGTTAGGAAGATGGGAATGGGGTTTGGGGTCAGCTGGAAGGCAACGGTCATACACCGGTCAAATTCAGTAGAGGCCATTCCTTTCCCCCAGACAGGAACCAATCGTCTAGAACAAACCCTGGCAGCCTCATTCCTTCCAGGTAATTTTTATAAATGAGGGGACACCCATTCCAGGAGAGGACAAAGGGGTGTGTGTGTAAACCTGCTAACAGGAAGCACAATTGCCCATCAGATCTATCCTATCTACACTAGCCATTTATTATTTTTTAAAAAACACATTTTTTCCCCATAGAGAGTAAAGCTGGATTTTCCCACCCCAGGCCCCTCTCCTGCAAACCCCTGCTCAGAGCAAGACCCTTAGCTTCTCTCCTTCCTCTGCCAGCCCTTCAGTCAGGTGGAAATGTAACACATCTCCCTCCAGACCAGATAATGAACCACAAGACTCTTGCAAAAAGTGTTTACCTAGAACCATCTAAACCATCTTGGGGTTGGGTTAATGCTCAGAACCGCCCGTTGCTTTGCAAACTCCAGCGTAAAAAAAAATCCAGCCATTTATTTTACAGTGAATTTATAACAAATGCTGTTAAAGGCTTCGTCTTTTGACAGAGGTAATAATAAATTCACTGTTAAAGACGGTAGTTTAATTCCTTATACCTCCAATACGGCACAGAATAAACTATATTCATCACTGAGTAATTTTTTACCACATAAATCTTTAAAACTAACCGGTGAAGGCTGTTGAGGCTGAAATATTGTGAATTTATTAGATATGCCCATGTAGTATTGGATTCGGAGGTTTCCATTCGAATATATTACGAGGAAAATTTGTGTCTTTAACGGTGACGTTCCCTCCATTTTCTGCAGCCAGTATTATAACAAGCAGCTCCTCTAGAGTCAACTCCACGTTTATTAGACAGAGATTTAGTAATAAACTCCTCACTAATCTGCCAAAAAGGCTGGATGACATTTCAGTGAGATTCTCTATTTGAAATCTGTGGTGAAAGCTTTGTTTCCATGTAATAGTTTTCTCAAAAAGAACTCAGATTCTCCAAACCTGTAGGGTTGCCTTGTTTCATTTCAATATTCATGGCAATTGACAAATCCAGTCCTTTGACCAAACTAGGAAATACCAATGCATATTATAAACCAGAAAATCTACATTTGGGGGCAACAACTTTTGTGTTGCTTATAGGTGTAGAGGATTTAGGACAATTAGTTCAAGAGAAAATGGGAAGGAGCAGACCACCAAAATAAACAGTATCAGAGATACAATTTTAAAAGATTATGTTGATTTTCAGAATTGTCCAGGAGAGAAAATAGTTTCAGAAAACTTGCATTTGAAACTTTTATTTTGAAATGTGATAGATCTCTTTGTAACTCAGTTGTTTCCTCAAATCCAGTATATAACAATCCTGTTGCAGAATAAAATGTTGTGAGAATATCTGTACCTGACAGATGAGAATATTCAGAACCTTTCTCCTGATTTGTTGGTGAAATGACATTTAAACCAACCGATTGATAATTCCCAAACTGTAATGTCCTCTCTAGTTTCATTAAGGAGACATTAATATCACTGGAATGAAAAACACATTTTATTTTTTTTTTAGTTGCAGAAATTTACAGCAAATCTTTTCAACCCACAAAAACCTTCTCTCTTCCGTAGCCAAGGCAGTGGGAGTTTTAAATAACCAAACAAACTTCCAGAATCCCTGTGAACTTTAGGATTTTTTTAATTAAATTAAATTAAATAGGCTGACTAACTGTTAAACAAAGGAAGAAAATCTTCTGTCTGCCTAATACTGCTGCCCATCAGAATAATTGTTAAAAGACAGAACCCGGCTAGGAAGATAAGAGTATCACCAGCAATTAATATTCAGCATTTCACATTACAGTCAAGGGGAGGTATTTTTCTTTGTGATGTGGCTCATAAGCCAGGAGTGTTGGAGAGCTGGCCTCAAAGCAGTGTCTTCTTTTTGTACAAGTGGATTGAGAGAGAGAGAGAGAGACCCACCGCTCCATCTGTAAACGAACAAACATCTTGATTTTATAGCTATTTGCTTTGTAAAACTGAGAAATGAAACAAAAATTACTGGATGCCTAAGTAACACTTTAATTCCAAATTCATTTACGTTGTAGCTCTGTGGTTGTCACAAACCATAATGCAGTATTTAATTAAAATAACAGAAGTGTATCTCGATATGTCCTGGGGTAGCTATCACCAAATTATGTCTATGCCATCCGTATTTTATTTATGAAATGGCAGATTCTAAGGTGCAACTGAGCTGATACAGAAGAGTAAAAATTTTAAACCTGCATTTTCTTCCTATTATTTTTAAACAAATGCCTCATTTTCAGCTACAGTCTTTTACAGTTTCTTCCTTTGAGGAAAGGCTGTTCGGTGGGATCATTGTAGCCTCTATGAAAATCCCCCTTCATTCTGAGTCTCAAATTCTTGCTTTTTCAACTATTGACCTCTCAAGTTTTCTGACTGTGAAATCTCCCCGTGTCTGTTGTCATGGAAAGGCTTGTGAGAGCTAACGCAGAGTCCAGTCTAAGAATGGCACTTCTTGGTGGAACTTGGACATGGATTCCAGAAGAGCCAGAGGAGCAAATCTTTTCAGTGTGTGTGTGTGTGTGTGTGTGTACACTTGTTCCCACACTGTCTCCCTTGTACCTGTTTTTTTTTCCACCTATAAATACCCTTTATGGTTTACACGCTTGCCTGCCCGACTTTGTAGATGTTCAGGAGCAGACATACTGTTCCTTTTCATAAACGCACAGCATCTATCTTACACGCACCCACTATCTATCTCCCCGTTCACGTCGGCTGTCCCATCCACCTCCTTGTCTGCAGAATTATGTTCAGCAAGGTCCCGATTTATAGGAAATAAATAATGAAAATGGAACAGACTGGGAAAGATAATCGAAACATTCAAATTGTGATTTTTCACTGTACTTTCGACCAACAGTGTCGGTAAACAAGCAGATGCTCCAGAAGAGGCGCAGAGGCCAAATCCCTAAAATTAGGCATCTTCCTTCTTTACTGAAATCCAAGAGAATGTTCGGAAGGGGTGAGGGAGCGGGTGGTTCTCTTTATGGCTTCTTTGCTGGTTCTCTCTCTTGTATCTCAAGATGCACCAGAGTTCTTCCCGTTTTTAAGTGCCAAGTGTTATCACTGACGTTTACCATTTTTCATCCTTCTCTCTCCTTTGCCTCCTGTATAATTACAAGGGCCTTGCCATTTTTATACAGTCGTAAAAGACAATCTGGAGAATTGTGAAACAGAAAGAGAAAATAATTGCAGTGACCTTTTTAAAGGAAGCAGCCCTTGGGGTTACTGTAGAGAGATATTTTGATAATAGATCGTCTAATCACCATTCCGTTTTACAGAGAGCACCTCTGGACGAGGTGAAACCTCACACGCTCTCTCGCCGTTGTTTGGTTTCCTGTGGCAGGGAACACGGGAAGTTAACTTCAGTAAGCAGCAAATGTCCATCCAACAAGAGCACCAGACTTTCAGCCACATAAAAATTATAATAATGATTGGATTCCAAACAAATTTAGGAAATCGAGTGTGTTAGAAAGCAAATAATAAAAATATCCTTTCAGTAAAAGAAGAGGATAAGGTGATAGCAATGGCCTCCCCCCCCACCTCCTCCCTTCCCTTTCCAACAACTTTACCATTAAAGTTGCACCTACAGCTAGAAGTTTGTCCGTGAAAAATGGTCATTTTGTTTCTCTGCTCAAAGAATGTTATTAAAATGCTAATTTAAAAGAAAAAGGAGTTAAATATCTAGCGATGGTGCATTCTAATTGCAGCCATAATGAGCTCTCTAAATGTGAGTGCCCCTGACACACACAGAGCATAAACAGCCAGTAAACACATCATTAGTATCCACGTTCATTTATTCTGGCGACCTCGCCATGACCCCACTGAGGGTAGGGTGAAAAGCAGGTGGATCTGGCTGTGACACCCCCTAGAGGGATTCAGGAAATGAAGCTATAAGGGGTTGCCATGGAAACGCCGATGTGTGCAGATGATGTAACACACCGACAGGCTGTAGGGCTTCGCAACTGGGACGTTGCCTTTCCCTCGCCAGAACAATCTTAAGGATTAAATTATTCATTTCTTTAATTCGCAGAGCAAAAGAATTCCTAATTTCCTGGGCCCTGCCTCACTCCTCTTCCATTTGTCTCTATTCAGAAATGGGGGTGACCTCACATGTTTCTTCTCCCTCTCCCCCCAATACCCACCTTGGGTTCTGAAACTCCACCCTCCCCCATCACCATTCCTGACAAGATTTTTGTGGCAAACAAGGAAAATCAGAGAGTGGGATCACTAAAAAAGCGCTTTCGAAAGGAAGAAAGGAAAACAGTTGGAGTTAAAATTGGAGTGGTGGGCCTTGTCCTTTCCCAAGTCAAGGCACAGTGACCTGGCAGTGAAGTAAGGGCACCTGCCCAGGGCAAAGTGATTGGCTTAGAGCAGGGTGAGGCCTGTTGGCCCAGGCTGCCAAAGACTGCAGAGCCAACAGGCACAAACCCCAGATGCAAGCACCACATGCCCAAGGTATACGGGAGAGGGAAATGAGAAAATGAGCTTCCCTCCTGCCCCCCATCTCCAATTGAGAGAATCAAGATTAATAAAAATAATTCTTCAGAGAACGATCTCACTCTATCCTGTCCTATTTTGCACCAAACAGCCTCAATAACCTTACGGCAACAGTAGAATAACTTTTTTTTTCCACGTTCTTAAAAAGGGGGGGTGGGGATATGGAATACTGTTACCGGAAAAGACAATCTTCTGAAATTATTTTAAAATAAAAAATATCCCAGCCTCCGCCCCCCCCCCCTCGTTGCACTTTAGATGAACCTGTGATATTGTAGCAATGGCCCTTGAAGTGCAGTCGGGAGGTGATTTAGGAGAATATTAAAGGCAAAGTGGAGATTCGAGGCGCCTCTCTCAGGGAGATCTGGAGAAATACGCAGCACAGATGGGCCGAGCAGATTAAACATTTCCGTCACATTGTTCCCAAATTGTGTTGTGGTGCCTGAGGCTGGTACTGCGGTCAGAACAAAACAGAGCCTCGCAAAGCTGGGAGCTGCTTCGTTTATGGAATACATATTAATACGGCAGTCTCACATGGCATGGCAATCCTGTCGGCTCCGACCGAATGGGTACATTGCCTATTGTTCCTGAATGCCGTCCTTTCTGCCGGGCCCTCCTGGTTAGCCGTGAATATATTCACCTCTCTTACCAGTTCTCCCATCCCTTTCCTTGAGGGTCCGACTGGAGTGTCTTCTCCCCTCTCCCTTCCCTGATGTATCTCTATAGGCCCAGCCTGAACGTTGAACTTCACTGCCCTGTGTTTTCCTTTCTTTGGGATGCACACACGTGAAAACTCACCGTGTGTCATGTACCTTATTCTATAAACATCCAGTTTGAGCTTTCAGACACCATAATCCTCCTATGGATCTCACATCCCCAACACTTGTTCATTACTGGAGAAACTCTAGACTCAGGAGGCTGACCTCCTCTCCCTTGAAGCACTCAAACATTCTTCTTTCCTCTAAGTACCTATTCAGACCCACCCATTACTCGCCCTACCCAACCTTGCTGTATGCCTTTGTACAAATGCTATTAGATACCTACCTACATCTGTCTGCCCCATGACTGAACTTGGCCAACAGTCCACTTACCAGACTTTGGCAGATGAGAACCATCCACCACCAGTTCACAGAATTATATTTAGCAAGTTCCCGGTAACAACAAATAAATGATGGTTCAACAGAGCAATGTTAATAATTCATTTTTATTATGATTTATTAGACCAAAACTCTGAATAATGAAAGAGAAGAACACGATTGCCAAGAACCCAAGACAAGGAGTGATACTGATTGGCAAACCTTCTAAGCTGCCAGAGGTTTATATAGAATGCAAAACTCTGAACCTTTCATAGGTTCCAGCTTCCCCTAAATCACTGACCACCCAGCTGACCATTTCCCCTCTCCCTCTGAAAACACTCAACGTAAAACCACTTGTGCCAGGAAATTGGCACCTGTTTGCCTGTAGTGAGTCATTCTGCCTTCCAGCCTTGTTTTTCTCAGAAGTTAGAGGGGATGGTATTTATCATGGAGCCCTGGCTTCATTTAATTTTTGACATCCTAAGAAGGCAATAAATTTTCAAAATAGCACTGGTACCAAGCAGGATTTTAAAAGTTAGAAAATTCTTGGCCAGCCCAGAATGATAATCCGACTCCAGAATAACACAAAATCAGCTTTGCTTATAAATTACAATTTTCTGTTAAAAAAAAACTAATGATAATATACAATACACCACCACTAATAAGAGAAATAAGCAATCATAAACCAATAATTCTGTGATTGATTAGCCTTTCCTGTACATATATCAATGATTCATTGATTTTCTGTGTTAAGAACTAATCAATTGTTCTCCTGTAGTAGAATCCTGTTGTTTACAAAGCCTGCTGGAATGAGCTTAGGATGTTAAAAGTACAAAGATGTAAGAAATTTGCAGGGACTATCCCATTGAGGCCTAGGGGAACCCCATTAGAGAGGAAAGAGAATTTCCAGGAAGGAAGTTTTTGTCATTAATGTCCTCAAGAGCAATGAGATTGTCAAGTAACTCGTTCCAGAAACTGTCTTGTGGGTTTGGAATGAAGCCCTCAAAAGACACGACTTTCCAGTCACTGTCTAGAAGGAATAAACCAGCTTAGCTGTCTCTTGTGCCAAGGAAGAAATGGTCCCTTTAGCAGGGAAGATGAAACTCATTGTAGAAGCCACGAATCACACTGGGAAAACCAAGCCTGGAAACGTAGAATTCAAACTCTGCTTTCACCCCAAGAAAGCAAGCCTAGGCTGGATTGATGAGGTAGGCCCAGGCCTCTAAGACCACAGAGGCTTCCTTTTCCTCTTACCCTAAAGGAGGATAGAGAAATGCCTTTTGTTGGAACAACCCAGGACTCACTGAGCCTGGAAATTGAATTCTCATCCCAGGACAGAGTGGTCATTCCAGGTCATGTCTGCGCTACTCCAGGGGAGCAGTGTAAGAGATTATACAAATAGGAACCAGCAGGGAGGAGAGAAATTAAAATGTAGCAATCACGTAGTGGGGGTATTTAATCTCTTTTAAGGCTTATGATGGGCGCCTGCTGTTTTTCCCCTGATATCCCCTGACACCTACTGACAGGGTATTTGCAGCACCACACAGGGACTCAGGGCCCTGTGACAGGAGGAACACTAAGGAGGTCCGTGATAGTCTTGAAGCTATAAAGAGCGACAGGGAAACCACTTGAGGCAGATTCAAGCTGTGTGATCCACCCGTTGTTGGTGGCCATACTGCTTTTTTGTTTATAGAATTTGCTGTTCTTTTTTTATGGCAGGTTTGGTGGGGCTTTTTTTTCCTTGTTGATGGAGATGAGCTGCATAAATCCTTTTATGGGAATGTGCGATCCCCCATAAACACTGTTGATGGTTGCTGATGAGGAAGGAGGAGGACTGCATCTATTTCAGGTTGCTCTTCCATACAGAAGCTGCTCTGTCCTCCAGCCAGAGATAACCCGAACCAAATAGCCATTCTTTTTCCAGTTCTTTCATTATTTGGGTAGAAGGAGGGGCATGGGGTAAATGAAGAGCTGGGAAGAGGTTAATTGAGCCTAAACCTTTTTATGGTGAGAGGATTCATTGAAATAAAAGCTTGTAAAAATGTAGCTTGGCCGGAAACAGGGACAGCTATGGAAATAATGTTTGGACTCTAGTAGTCTTACCTGGGAACCTTTGTGGTTGACATCTCTGAGTTATAAAAGTGCCAGACTTTGGGATAACATGACTGACTACCTATGTGCATGAAGAGTTACCTCGACCTGTGTGTTAAAACACATGAGCCCTAATGCCTTGCAACAGTCATTTGAGGCATGGTGCTCACTTCTTTGGTGTGGGTGAGGGTCCACTTCCCCATTCAGGGTTAAGGGGCTCCGCAATGTTAGCTTATAGTCCAGTCTTTCCCAGTATCCAGATGGGGAAAATTCAGACTATGGTGGGATTGTTGATTCCAGGAATCCTGTCTTCCCTTGCTACTCGAAAACTAAAACACAAGAATCAGCAACTTCATTCCAAACTCAAGTAAATTAACACCTCCAGACAGGAGCAGGGTTCACCCTGCGCTGGGGTCTGCCTGGCTGAGCCAGTGTTCTCTTCGTTTTAATAGTTTAATAAAAATTAGCATAATTAACGAACATCTGTATGATCCAGAGTGGTGCAATTTGGCACTTGGAAACGAGGGCTTAAACATGATTGCTGTGAGTTTAATGTTGTTTTAATTCTTTCTGGCACTGTGCAGTGAAATAAACGTTTGGTGGTGATCGTGCTCGGCCGGATCTAATTTGCATTTTTCTCCCTTTGATTATGAGCAATTGTGGACTCCCCAGCAATTCATCAAAGCAGAAATTATTTTAAAATACCTCGTGGTGTTCTGCCTGGGTTATAGCAGTGCATGGGGGGTGGCGGGGAGTGAAGGAAAAGCTCAGTTTTCTCCATTCATGCTTTAAACATCTCAGCCCCATAACCCTTCTGGTACTCTGCCAAGGGACAAAATGTGAAAGAGGCAGGCAGATTCTGGGCCCACTAGGTCCCCAGATTAAGTTCCCAGGCCCTGATGGCAGGATGTAGTCTCTGAGGCTAAGTGCTATCTTTCTTGCATTGCTGTACGTTTCTTTTTGTTTTCAGGGACTGAGGGCTTTTTCCACTCGTTTCAGTTATTGCCACTGTGGTGATGCTGTTGCATCTGAAAACAGTAGGGTCCAGTGTTCACCTCCAGCAAAACAACACTAACTTGGAGGAGGGCACCTCTGTGCTGCCCTTTGGAGCTTTATCTGCTTGCTCCCTCTTTTCACTGTCAGAGAATAGCTTCCCTAAGATCTAATCTCCACTGACCCAGCATCATCTAAGGGAGAGCCCATGAGGCATAAGCCTAGGGCCCTGCCTGAGCTCCCAAAGCAGGCATGCGACAGTATCTGGCAGGTAAAACCCAAATCTATAACACATAGGTAAGCCATTTTGATCATGAAGATCTCAAACCACGTCGTACCTTTAAGCCTCCCACCCTCTCCTTATGAGGTGGTGAAAGGGTTAAGATTATGGTTTTTATTTCCTCTGATATTGAGATGAAGGGCCCCCATGGACTTGAGTCCTACAGCTAGGTGGTAGGTGGATAGCACAGAGCAGAATTACAGAGATAACTGAGTAGAGCAGGGCTTAACTCTTGTACAACCAAGTCACTGTAGAGTGGGATGGAGGAAGAAAGTGTTAAGACAATACAGACAAGCCCAGAAGAGGGATCTCATTGTACCTCCAAACAAGGTCACTTTAGGCTTAGTGGAGGGAAAGGAAGGGGGGAGGGGGTGGGCAGAAAGCTTAGTTTGCGCACATTTTTTCTTTTAAGAGCTTCTGATCACAACAAAGAAATTATTTCCCGGCACTTTCAGGCCCAACCCCTCTGGGTGAAAGTAAGCTTTTCTCTGGTGCTGGAGGAGTCATTTGAGAAGACTGTTTGTCTCCAGGGATGGCTCCAGCTGCTCTCTTCCTGCCACCTACCTTGGCTCTGTAAGCCTACTCAATCACCAGGGGAAACTACCAGAGATATAACTAAGTCTGCTCTTTAGAAAAATGTCAAACCTTCATCTAAGAGTGTAGCCTCTGCATTACCTTGGTGATGGGTCATAATTCAATAACCCCAGCAGGTGTAGAGAGGTAGCTTTCTGCTGCATAAATGTAATCCCAGAGATCAAGAAAGCAGGCAGTAAAAAGAGACAATGCTGAAAACATCCAGGTTGTTTGACTTGGAATAGACCTGGAAGACGTAGCAGGGGGCTGTGGAAGAAGCAATGGATCTGAATCGGGCAGACCTGGATGCCCCACTTTTAAACATTTATCTAGTGTGCAGCAAAAGGCAAATGAATTCACTCTTAACCTAATATGAGGAGGTTGGATTGGACAGCTCCCATACTCCAGCCATCACCCTTACCTCCCTCCTACCAGAACTCTGCTGGATTCTAAAAGCAAGATTTCGCCTCGTCTTACCCAGAACCAGGCCTCCGCTGCCTCTTCTGGGGCAACTCCATATGAGACCACTACTTGGGTGCTACCTCTCCCCTTTCCAGCTCCCCTTTATGCATTATCCCCAATTAGAATATAAGCCCTTTGAGGGCAGGGACTATTTTACTTGCTTGTATTTGTATCCCCAAGGCCTAGCACAGTCCCTGGCACATAGTAAACACTTAAATGCTTTATCTGTTTTTCACCTTTCAGTTTTCCCGTGAGAATGTTGTAAGAGACAGCATCATAGCCAAATCCCAGCAGTGACTGTCTTTCCTCCCTCTCTTTCAGGAGTATAACATGTATGGCTGGTGGGTAGGAGAACTGAACAACCTCATCGGGATTGTTCCAAAGGAGTATCTCACATCTGCCTTTGAAGTGGAAGAAAGATGAAGCCTGCCAGGTATGGGCCCCTATCCAGAGAACTCCTGCTTGTGAATACAGACACATGGGGTCTACTTCCTTTCATTCTCTGCAGAAAGAATAGAATTCTCAGTAAAATGTCCTATCCTATCATACAGAAAGATATTTTCTTCATCAGCAAATACTACTTAATTAATTCATCCTCCATAAGAGATGGGCTTGGGATTGTTTTGTTTGTTTGTTTCTGGTTTGGATTCATCCCAAATTCAATTCAACAAACATTTATAATGTGTAATACCTAGTGAATAAAGTGCTGGTCTGAGAGGGCAGGAAGACCTGGGTTCAAATGTTACCACTTACAGTTTTCACTGAAACTTTCAGCACCATAAGTATCTCTCAGAGAGTTAGGAAGTGTTGATGGGGCATTGGTAGGGGACGTTCCTCACTGGCAGCTCCCTAAACCGATGAAATCTTAAATCCCATAAAGGCTCTGTATGAGGCACGATGGGGAAACAAAGGAAAAACAAGTGTTCCGGACTTCAAGGAGTGTGCTCCCTACTAGAGAGATACAAATGAACACAAGTAATAAATAGAAAATATATTTGAAGTTATTTCAAAAAGGAGACAATGTGAACCACCAGGGAGATCAGGCATGGTCTTGTGTAGAGGCGGGCATCTTTGGAGCAAGATAGGGATTTTGTGAGGCAGAAGGGAGTACTCTACAGACATGGCAGACCACCTTGCAAAGGCACAGGGGTGGAAGATCTGTATGTACATGTATATGTCAGGTATGCATAGCAAGCCAGCCAGCTTGATCAGGACAGAGTGGGCATGAAGGGGAACATTATGAAACATGACTGAAAAGCTAGCCATACTCTCTCCTGGGACCCCTTATTACCACCTGCATATACTTTATCTGTGCCATGGAATAGGATGCAGTTCACCAGCCTTGATGGAGGCAAACCCAATGGTTTGTCAAGGCTTGGTGAGTATAAAATATACTAGATCACCAGATTTCAAATGGGATGCGTGCACACGTGCGTGTGTGTGTGTATGGGGGTGGGGGTGAGGGCCACCCAGAGGAAGACCTGGTGGTCTAGAGGAGTCATGATGCTGGAAAGATGTTATCTCCATCTTCTGGCTTGAAGAAGGGTGGACCACCTCTGTTTAGGATGAGGTTTCATAGGGTGACAGTGGGCCTTAGCATTTTTGAGACCAGAGCCAGCTATAGTACATCAAAGGAGAAAAAGGCAGATTTGAGAATTTGGCAGAGAGGTGCACAAAGATGGATCTTGTTTTCCAATGCCCATCGGGTAGCAACTCAAGCTAGTCCTTGAAGCCTTGACTCCGGACTCTTCTGTACATATCCTGAATTATAGCTACAGTCAAAGGATATGAGTTCAAGTCCTACCTCTCACACTGTTGAGGGCCAAATCCCTTAACTTCCCAATGCCTCAGTTTCCTCATTGTGTAAAAATGAGAGGAGGGGTGCTAGACTCAGTGGCCTCTGAGGTCCCTTCCTTCTCTAGATCTACGATCCTAGTGTCCTTTTCTAAAGAGGACTCAAGCTGTGAGCTGCTGTTCTTCTTAGGGAAGTCTTTCACATGAGCACTGGAAGAACCCATTCCCTCATTCACTTCTTTCAAAAGATTATAGACGTTAGCAGTAGCAGAGACCTCGGAGAGCACTTTAGAGTGATTTAGCCAAGTCACTCTGTGGCAGAATTGAGATTTGAACTGGGTACTCTGCCTCCCAATCACACCATGTTTCCTAAAAATGCTTTGCACTTGAATTTTGATGGGGGGAGGGCAGTGGAGAGTGGGTCCAGACAAGGGCATTCATCAGAGCTGATTAAATTGTAACCTTAAGGTCCAAGAGTTGCCTGGGACACTGAAGGTAAAGTGATGCCCATGGAGTCACTTAAGTGGAGTAAGAGGTCAGAGGCAGCACTCAGACCCACGGCTTGGGCCTGTACTCACTCACCATGCTGCCCTCTTGACTTGAGCGTGAATCGGGTTTAAGTGAGGCAGAGCTGAGACATCACCCTCATGATGTCATTGGTCCTCTTTGGGAACAAAGGACAAAAAACAGTACCAGCCATGTTGCTTCATATATTGCATCCAAAATGTCTACAGATGTTGAGACCATGGAGAGTATTAAAAACTTCTTTTCAACTTTCACCTTATAAAAGCAAATTCTTATTTCCCTCCCATCTCAAGGACCCACAGCATGTATCCTCTCCAGTCTGCCCTTTGGGGGCACAAATGGGATGCGAAACAGTCATAAAACAAATCCTATCTTCACCTCAGAATGTGTCCTCTCCCCGCTGACACTTTTAAGATTGGTCTTTCTACCAGACAACCTTAACTTTCCTGTTGTTGTTGAGGCCTGTCTGAGTCTTTGTAACTCCATTTGGGATTTTCTTAGCAAAGATACTTGAGGGGTTTGCCATTTCCTTTTCCAGTTCATTTTACAGATGAGGAAACTGAGGCAAACAGGGTTAAGTGACTTGCCCAGAGTCACCCAGCTCCAAAGTGTCTGAGATCAGATTTGAACTCAGGTCTTCCTGGTGCCCTATTCCCTGAGCCACATTTCCTCACTTAGGATCATAGAATTTTGAATCTAGAAGCAGAAGGAACCTTAGAGATTATCTACAACCCATTTATTTTGTAGGTGAGGAAAATAAGTCCTAGAAAGACTGCTAAGATAATAAGAGGCATCCTCAGGATTTGAACCTTGGTCCTCTGGCTCTGAATCTAATGCTCTTTCTGCTTCACTTCTTTTCCCTTTAAATTATAACAAAGAACTGGGTGTGATGGAGAATACCTTCAGCCCCTCTGCTGGAGAAGCTTGAATTCAAGAGTTCTGAGCTGCCTCTGTTAAAGTTGACCAGGTGTTTACACTAAGTTTAGCACCAATATGGTGAGCTTCAAGGGAGTAGGAGGCCTCAGACTGGCTAGCAAGGAGTTAACTGGCCCAAGTTGGGAAAGTAGAGCAAGTTAATCAGTATTGATCAGGCCCAAGAGGCTACTGCACTTCCAGCCTGGACAAGAAAGATGATGGAGGGAGGGAGAGGCAGAGAGACAGAGAGAGATAGAAAGAAACAAAAAGGCAGAGAGGTAGAGAGAGAGAGAGACAGAGAGAAAAAAGGAGGAAAGAAGGAAAAGATTTGTCACAGAAAAGGAAAATTGAAGTTGTTTATTTGATTTTTAAATCACAGTGGATAGAGCACCGGCCTGGAGTCAGGAAGACCTGAGTTCAAATATGACCTCAGACACTTTGGAGCCAGATGACCTTGGACAAGTCACTTAACCCTGCTTGCCTGAGTTTCCTCATCTGTAAGATGAGCTGGAGAAGGAGACGGCAAATCACTCTAGTATCTTTGCCAAGAAAATCCCAAATATGGTCACTAAGAGCTGGACACAACTCAGATGTCTGAACAACAGCAAAACAAGGTGCCTCTAGGTGCCAGATGTAATTTTCTGACAACGTCCCTATGCCTGCTCCAGCCATCTCCCTTTACCCACCTTCCCAGTCAAAGGAGAGAAGTTCTTTCACAGGTAGGGAAGTAAAGGTGTGGGCAGAGAAAATGGCAAGCCTGCCAGTGGAAGCCAGGCATGCCTCCTTGCAGATAAACACGGGCTTCCTTTATCAAACACTGCCTGTTATTGGTTTCTCCCTCTTCTGGCTTCTGGCTCTCACTGAAATGAAGCAGTAGCTGTGGACAGCTCCCTATGAGGACTGGCCTCCTGGCAGATTGAAGGATCTTCAACAGGCTGCTTTATTTATTCATTCATTCATTTATTTATTTATTCGACCATCCAACTGTGTCAAACCCTGGCAATGGTGGTTTCAATGGCAGCGATGGCCCTGGAGATAATGGGGGGAAGGAGCACTTTAGTCAACATTGGACTACCAGTAATCAGTCTTCAGTGTCCTCCTTTCCCAGTACCTGATGCATCTGAACCTCCAGCAGATAGGCTTCCAGTTAGATCATCCTTTCCACACGTTAACATTTTGAAAAGTAGGGAAGTTGGGTGGCTCTGAAGACTTTTTTCTAAAGTGGCTTGTTTGGGTTCAGCCCCCAGGGATGGTGATGGAAGGTCACTGTCACGGAGAATGGCACATGAAGCCTCCAGCTCACCCTATTTTGGAGAGGAAAAAAAGAGTAAGCTGGAAACTCAGGATATTGATTCCGGGCTGGTAATAGATTCTCTGTTCCATAGGGGAATGAGGTAAAGAAAGGAAGGGGGGTGGTGTTTAAGCTCAATCTTATGTGGTGAAGAGAGAAGGCCCAAACTAGGAGAGGGAGGGAGAGAAGGAGAAGGGGAGAAAGAGATGGGAGGAAAGGGAGAAGAAGACAGAGGCAGAGAGACCAAGACCCACCCTTGATCTTCAAGGTTTCTTCCATTTCTGTCATTTAGCCATTCTATGCCTCGCAATGTTAAGAGGCCAGAGGGCTGGTGTTGCTGATGGAGTGATAGAGGAGGAGAAGCCACTAGGTGGCAGTAGCTGTTAACAATTCACCCCAGAATGTGGCCCATTCCTTTCAGAAATAAAAATGGGGGTGGGAAGGAGGGTCATTGAATCTCCCCAGAAACAGGAGCAGGTTAAACGGCAGTGACTAAAAAGATTGGAGTAGGTCATACTACTATTAGTCAAATTAATCTTCCAGAGTCTAACATCGTCTCCCTCCCTACCTCCCCTCATACTGATTTTCTCTCCCAAGGAGGGCAACTTTCATCTTATTTAGGAGCAAGTATACTAAGCTCCCTAGTTTCACATAGTAGAGTCAGAGGACCTGAATTCAAATCCTACCACCCACCTGTGTGACCTTGGGCAAGTTACTTGCCTCTCTGGCCCTCAATTCATCTATAAAATAAGGTTGAACTTCATGGACTCTTCCAGTTCTAAAACCTCTAATCCTTATATAATTTTATTTTCAATGGTGTCCAACTCTTCATGACCCCACTTGGAGTTTTCTTGGCAAAGATACCAGAGTGGTTTGCCATTGTATTCTCCAGCTCATTTTACAGATGAGGAAACTGAGGCAAACAGGGTGAAGTGATTTGGCCAGGATCACAGCCAGTAAATGTCTGAGGCCAGATTCGAACTCAGGAAGATGAGTCTTCCTAACTCCAGGCAGGGCACCTTGTCCACTGCAACACCTAGTTGCCCTAATCCTTATATAATGGCAACTCCTAATTCGTTATGCCCCTCTAAGCTCTCCTTTTGGAGGCTCCATTAGGAAAGATAGAGGTAGAACTGGGTGTAAGAGGGAAAAAAGAATGAGCAATATGACTTGGATTTTCCTACATCCTGCTTATCTTCAGGAGCCTAACCCAGTGGCTCTTAAGTCACGATTCCCTGAGAGTCCCCAAGACTCTTTTGGTCTCCTGAGGGGATCCCAGAAGCCAAAACTATTTTCATAATAATAATAATACCAAGATGTTTTAATTTCTAATAAGGCAAATATAAACAAAAGTGTTTTGGGGGTGAGGAATCCTGATTTGAGAGCGTAAAGGCGTCCTTGAAACCACGGAGTTTTGAGAAGTGCTGGCCTAACCTGTGGATTTTGACTTTATCCTAGGGCACAAGGCAGAATCCTGTTAGACCAAAAGCACTGAAACAAGAGTAGACAAAAGTGACCCCCTCCAAAGCCACCAAGCCCCTCATTTTCAGCCATACCTGCTCCTTACTCCACCACCATCACAAAAATCAACCTGTGCCTAAAAAATAAAGATGGAAAAGATAGAGAACTGACTTAGGAGCCAGGAAAACTGGGGTTTAGGTCCCTCCTCTATCGCCTACTGATAGTGTGTCCCTGAAGAAGTCTCTTGATTTCTCAATGCTTTAGGTCAGAGGTGTCAAGCAGGCTCACAACACTCCAAAAGCTGCCCAAATCAGATCAAAATGTAATTGGGAAAAAGTTAAAATAAATAAAAATACAATAAAACACAGATAATGTGAGGATGTAGTTTTCTAAGTCAGCACGCTACCAGCGACCCTTATGTATAGTTCAGTGGCCTCCTGTTTCTATTTGAGTATGACACCATTTTGGTAGGAGAGGGTGCTGACTTGCATTGATGTAGGGAGTTTCCTCACCTAGAACTTCCCTAGATCAATGAAATCACAAGTCTGGTCACTAACCATGAAAAGAAATTAGGCTAGACTTAAAAGGAAGACACATGAGATCAAATCAGATCAACAGAAAGTAGGAGTACTACCGTAGTCCTGATCCCAGCCGCTAACTATATCCCTGACACTTTTAAATCAACAAAAATGAAACAGGCCCTGTCCTTCAGGAGCATGCCACAGGAGGGGAGTACAGAAGTGGGATGTAAATTCCTGGGAGGCAGGGATTGTTTCATTTTTGTTTCTATCCCCAGAATCATGCCAGCAGCTAGGTGGTGAAGTAGATAGAGTGTCAGGCCTGAATGGAGGAAGACCTGAAAGACCAGAGTTCAAATCCAGCCTCAGATGCTTACTAACTGTGTGACTCTGGGCAAGTCATGTAACCCTGTTTGCCTCAGTTTCCTCATGTCTATGAAAAATCACATCAGTGTCTTCGCTAAGAAAACCCCAAATGGAGTTGCATCGGATATGACTCAATAACAACTAGAGTCTTGCACAGAGTCTGCTGAGGGCATGGCAAAATCAAGTAATTGTGAAATTGAATTGAATTTAAATAAATAATAAAATATATGCAAAGTAATGGGGAAGGGGGGTGAAATCAGGAAAGGTCTTGTGTAGAAGATGTCAAAAAGATTCAAAGGAAGCTAGGAATCCTAGAAGGCCTCAGAAAAGAGAAAGAACATTCAAGTAGGGGAAAAGGAGGGGAGGTTTAGAAAGAGGAACCTGTGAAAAGGAATAGAGGTAGAATTATTAGCTATAGGAAGGGGTGGCAGAAGTTGAGTGAGTGGGCACTACCTGCTGGATGGACCTCCCCTGAGAGAAAACGTCTGTTGAGAGAAGTCTCCAGTCTTGTCCTGGATGGATGGTGGGGAGGGACCACGAGGGAGTAGGCAGCTCCCACGCAGTCTTTTTACCCAGAATCCCAGCCCACCAACTGCAGCCCACTCAGACTGATAGCCATCAGCTTGGCCAACTGCTACCAGATTGCAAGCCGGTAATCAGATTATCCTGACTCTATTTGACTCCACTAACTAAATCACCACCTCACTGCCTGCAACTAACTGGATAACTGGTGCATTATACCATTTAACTAACTGCATTACATGCAAGATGGCTTCATAATCTAGACTAATTGCTCCGGCATGTGAAATAGGAGAAGAGTGGGGTAGATGGTTGGGTTTTTTATCTCCCTTCTTCCTACTCCCCTCCCCCATTTTATTTGAGGGCAGAGGTAGAGCTAAACTCCCAAATTAAAAAAAAATTAACAAAAATACTCTTGCCTTTAACAAACTAATATACACATTTAACCCCAGGAATATACAAGAAGCTGTTGGGTAGGCCCTATGGTTTTGAGCTGCTCTTGGAGATTTAGTGTGAGAGCTGCAAAAACTGTCTCCTCAAACCCCTCTTTGCTTTCTTTATTCTGTGCTCACTCTCACGAAGGGGCAAATGTGCCTCAAACTTCCAGCTTAGTAAGACTCAAGATTTATTAAAGGCAGCATGCCATGATAGCAACGGTACTAGACCTGAAGTCAGGAAGATCTGGGTTAAAATCTAGCTTTTAACACTCAACACCTGTGTGACCATGGACAAGTCACTTAATCTCAAATAGCTGTTTACAAACTATATATACATGGCAAAGTAGTGCTGTTTTTAGAATCATGGGACTGACCAGGGTTCAAAGACTTTGTCCCTAATTAGCTGTTTACCTTGGACAGCTCACTTAACCTCTCTGGGGCCTTTATTTTCTCTCCTATATTATGACCTGCTCATTAGAGTAAATGACTGTCTTCCCCACCTTTTTATGGACTAGATGACCTTTGAGGACCTCTCCAGCTCTAAATCAACGATCCAGTTAAATTTGAAACTGAGAAAATTAGACATGAGCTTTAATTTACTATGAAATCTGCTCCTAAGATGCCACATTTTTCTTACCCTAGTCTATCTTTTTACCTCTCAGAAATCTAAATCTCGACTTGACCCCTTGACAGGCAAAAGAAAATTATCTTCCTGCTAAATCCCAGTTCTCTAAACCCATAAAGCTAGATTCCGTGTTAGATATCACAGTGCCAAAGAGAGTTGAGAAAATATATTTGCCTCACTTAATTCAGAAGTTGGGCACTGTAGGTGAGGAATGTTTCATAGACTTTCAGGTACAGGCAATATGCTGGTTGGATTTGCCGAGCTAATTCTTTTTTCCTTTTTTTGTTTTGTTTAGTCTTTGTTACAAGGCTTGGCTTTCTGATGATGAGATATGTTCAGAAATCAATGTGCCATTAAAATTAAAAAGTGCCCTTTTTTTCTAAAGGAAAGAGAGTAAAAGAAACTAAATAGAGATTATTAACTACACATTTCTTGCATGTGATAGAGAACAGAAATCTCAGAGGCGGTCCTACCACTTTTTTAAAAAGAATTATTTACTTTTAAATGTTGCACTGTCTTTTTCATCAGTTATTCCTTACTAGTGAATGAATGAATTTAAAACGGCCATTAAACACATAAAAGTATGTAAGCACTGTGCTAAGCAATGGGGATACAAAGACAAAAGCAAAGACAGTGCCTGCCCTCAAGGAGCTTACCTTCCAATGAAGTCAGACAATGCACATAGGGTGTCGAGGTCAGGGTGGGACACTCTGATCCAGAAAGTTACAGGGATGGTGAGTGAGGCCACAGGGGAGTAGACTGACACACCTCCTTCCAAGAGCAGTGGTAGAATTGATCCGATCATATTTCCAGAACTGGTAGGGAGTAAGGCAGGGTAATGGGGTAGGGTGTACACATGGTGGGCAAGAAGAGGGCCAGAAGGTCAGGAGTGAAGTGAAGCTCTGCTGGGAGTGACACCTTCACCAGTCCCCTCAGGACTGAAGTTCTGAAGATAAAAGTAAACCTCCAGGGCATGCTTTCAGAATCTTGGAAAAGCAACTGGTGAGAGAAAGGCTGGGGGTTCTTGGACTTGGGGGGTTGAAGTGATTTGTCCAAAATCATTCAGCAGATCGGTGGTGGAAGAGAGACTTGGGAATCACCTTTGTGACCCCAACTTGGTTTCGAATCCTTTCTCCAACTTTCACTAATTCTGTGACCCCAGACAAGTCACCCAACTTTTCTAGGTCTCAGTTACTTCATCTGTAGAATTTGAGGGTCCAACTCAACCTCCAAGATGACCTGCAGCTCTAAATCTGTTGTCATATTTATGATTCTGAGGTGCTCATGTCAATAATATTTGTTTACTGCCCACTATGTATAGAACTCTATATCACATGTGATGGAAATTTTTTAAAATAATATTTTACTTTTCTCCAGTTACATGTAAAAACAATTTTTAACATTCATTTTTTTTTATTTTAAGTTTCAAGTTTTCTCTCTCCCTCCCTCACCTTCCCCCTCTCTGAGACATCAGGAAGCAATTTCACATTGGTTATACATCCTTCAGTCATGCGAAACATATTACCACGTTAGTCATGTTGTGAAAGAAGACACAGACCCAAAGGAAAAAAAAATACAATGTAAAAAACAACAGAAAGTGAAAAATAGGATGTTTCAATTTGCATTCAGACTCCATCAGTTCTTTCTCTGGAGGCAGATAGAATTTTCCATCATGAGTCCTTTGAAATTGTCTTAGATCATTGTATTACTGAGAGTAGCTAAGTCATTCACGGTTAATCCTCTTGCAGTATTGCTATTACTATATACAATGTTCTCTTGGTTCTGCTCACTTCGCTTTGCATCAGTTCGTGTAAGTCCTTCAAGGTTTTTTTTCTGAAATCTCTCTGCTCATCATTCTTTGTAACACAATAATATTCCATTACAGTCATATCAGGCAAACTTTTCAAATTAAATGTCTTATTAGAAACTTGACAATGAGCCCCAGCCGGACCCTACCTGGTAATAATTTGCACTTAATTGCATTTCAATGCATAAAATATCTTGACATTTTTTTATTTCCCCCTTCCCCAAGTCTCCATTATAAATTCAGTCTCATATACTTTTCCTCAGATAAGCATAGTACCTGGGTACTTATTTCTTCTGCTTTTATTTCATGGGATCATACATCATGAATTTCAAAGCAAAAGAGACTATAAAGGCCAACCTATCAGTCCAGTCCCCTCAGGTTCCAGGTAAGGAACTGGGGCCTAGCAACGTAAGGGAGATTTGCCCAGGGTCACACAAGTAGTAAGTAGCAGAGCCAAGACTCAAACCCAGCTTCTCTGATTCTAAATCCAGCATACTTCCCGACTTACTACCCTTTCTGGATTTCAGACACCTCAGTCTTATTGCAACAAAGGTCATTTTTTTATCTTTTATATCCACAGTAGTTAACATGGGACCTTGTACATAGCAGGCACTTAATATCCATTTATAGACTTGAATTGAATTAGTACCTGTGTAATCTTGAATAAGGAGGCAGCTAAGTGGCTCAGTGGTTAGAGCCCAGAGTCAGGAAGACCTGAGTTTAAATGTGGCCGCAGGTACTTACTAGCTGTGTGACCCCGGGCAAGTCGCTGAACCTCTGTTTTGCCTCAATCCACTGGAGCAGGAAATGACAAACTACATCAGTATCTTTGCCAAGAAAATCCTATGGACAATGCGGTCCACAGGGTCACAGAGCCGGACACAACAGAACAACTTTCTCGAGCAGATCACTCCCTTCCTCTCTGGGCCTCGGTTTCTTCATCTGCAAAATGAGGGGTTTGTATATGAGATGATACAGTTAGGCTTCTCTTTAGTTTGATTCCAGGATTTCCATATCTTTAAAAGGGAGCCTGTTATAATGGGATTCTTCTGAGAAAGGAAATAGGAAACAGGAAGAGTAGAACACTGAATTTCTGATTTCAGGCCTTATGATCCTATGTATGAGCTGTTACAGGGAAGGAGAGGGTTTGGTTCAATTTAGCAAATATTAAGTGCCTACTGTATGCAAGGGACTGTGCTAGATGCTGGGAATGTAAGGCAAATATAAAATGTGCCTTGCCCTCCAAGACCAGGCATTCTACGAGGGGGTAAAATATGCCAGCTAGATGGCACAAAGGATAGAGTTCTGGACTTTTGTTGTTGTTCATTAGTTTTCGGTCATGTCCAACTCTTCATCACTTCACTTGGGCTTTTCTTAGCAAAGATACCAGAGTGGTTTGCCATTTCCTTCTCCAGCTCATTTTACAGATGAGGAAACTGAGGCAAACAAGGTTAAGTGACTTACCCAGGGTTACACAGCTAGTAAGTATCTGAGGTTGGATTTGACCTCAGGAAGATTCATCTTCCTGACTCCAGGCCCAGCGCTCTGTTACCCACTGCACCACCCCGCTTCCACCTGGAAAAACCTGAATTCAGTTCTACCTCAGACATTTACTAGTTGTGGGACAGAGCGAGTTATTTAACCTCTCTCTGATTCATTTTCTTCATCTGTAAAATGAGAGGGTTGGACTGGAGGAGCTCTAAGGTCCCTTCAGACTCTAATCCAGGGGTGGGGAACCTGCAGCCTCAGGACCACATGTGGCCCTCTAGGTCCTCAAGTGTGGCCTTTTGACTGAATCCAAACTTCACAGAAAAAATTCCCATAATAAAAGGATTTGTTCTGCAAAACTTGGACTCAGTCAAAAGACCACGCCTGAGGACCTAGAGGACCACATGGGGCCTCAAGGCCGCAGGTTCCCCACCCCTACCTAAATCAATGATCTTAGGTTCACAGGTTAGTCAGTAAATACAAAGTCTATACAGAAGCATGATCATTCTGTTCTCTTGTAATAGGACAAAGTTCTCAGGAGCATTAGGGTTAGAGGTACTTTGCCTCACAGGAAACCATCAACAGGAAAGGATAAGTAACAGTAACAGCAGTAATAATACGCATTTGCTGTGTGCCAGGCACCGAGCTAGATGCTTCACAAATGTCTCCTCTGATCCTCACAACGATTCTGGGAGGAGGTGACTTTACAAATTGGGAAACTGAGGCAGGCAGCGTCCAGGTCACACAGCTAGTAAGTGTGTGAGGCTAGATTTGAACTCGAGTCTTGCTGACTCCAGGCCCAGTACTCACTCTATCCAGTGTGCCACCAAAGCGGATCAAGTCCAAAGGACTAGCCTAACATGTAGTTAAGTCATCTTCTGAATGGGCCTTTATGGCCAAAGATTTATACCAACCCCTCATACCCAGGAGCTGATTTCTTAGTTTGTAGGTCAGGCCAGTCATGTTTCTCTCTGTCCCTCCTGTCACCCATCTTAAAGCTATTTCGCTTCCCATTAGAAACTTCAGATGGCTAGTTGGCTCAGTGGACAGAGTGCCCAGCCTGGAGTCAGGAATTAAGATACTAGAGTCCAGGATTTAAATCCGGCCTCAGCCATTTCCTAGCTGTGTGACCCCGGGCTAGTCACTTAACCCTGTTTGCCTCAGTTTCCTCATCTGTAAAATGAGCTGGAGAAGGAAATGGCAAACTACTCTTGACAAGAAAACCCCAAATGGGGTCATGAAGAGTCAGATACAAGAATAAAAATGAAGTATTTCTTGCCCTCAAGGAGCTTATATTCCAGTAGCAGAACAGGTAAGGCAATTAAGTGGTGCAATGGATAGAGCCGTGGCCTTGGAGTTGAAACCTGGTTTCAAATCCTAGCTCAGATACTTACTAGCTCTATGAGATACCAGGAATACAGCTGCCCTGGGCAAAAAAAAAAAAAAAAGACTTGAGAACTAAGTGACTTCTACAGGATCACATGACTAGTAAGGAATAATAGTGAAAGCTGACTGTAGGTCCTTGCAGTTGACTCCAAATCTAATATTCTGGCCATTTCACTGTATAATCTGTTTATTCAGTTTCTACGGATAATAGTTAGCTACTTGAGAACACAGTAGTGATAATAACTGCATGTTTAAATATCATGTTAGGGTTGTTTAAAAACATCTCATATACATTACAAGCATTTTATAATGTATTTTTAATTTTAATATTTTCGTTTTTAATTTTAATATTTAAATTATATATATAATCTCATTATATACATTACCTTATCCAACCATGTTTTCTTTTTTTTTTTCTTTTGGAGGGGGGAAGGCAAGGCAATTGGAGTTAAGTGACTTGCCCAAGGTCACACAGCTAGTAAGTGTGTCAAGTGTCTGAGGTCGGATTTGAACTCGGGTCCTTCTGACTCTGGGGCTGACTCAGTGTACCACACACCTGCCCCTCAACCATGTTTTCTTAAAATGTAAGGACCTTTTTCTTTTATCTCTCTGAGACAATGACATTTTCAACACTACAAATAGCACTCCATTTATTCAAGAAACTTTTCAAAATATAGCTATACTTGGGGAAACTGAGGTATCACTGAAGGGAAAGGGACTTAGTCATTGAGCAGTAGAGCTGAAGATATTACCTGGAACTCCCATCACTTGGCTTAGCTTGTTACTTCTAATGAACTCCTGTCTCCACAGGGTTTGGCTCTTAATACAGAGCCTGCCAACTTGGGTTTCCTTTCTTTGCTACCCAGACCATTCTGGGGAAGATCTGGTGTCCCTGGCAGGAGGCCGCCTCTGGAGCTGGCGAGTTTTCAGCAGCTCTGTGTGTGTGTGTGTGTGTGTGTGTGTGTGTGTGTGTGTGTGTGTGTGTGAAGCTCCCTAATGAGGACCCTGTCCCAGCCAGCCTCCCCTCTGTGCCTGGCAGAGTGCCATTGAATCATTTTGTAGAGCTGGGCAACTGTATGATGCTTCCTTGCCTCCTGTGGCAGGAGTGATTTCCAAGAGGATTCTAGTGCCGGTCCTCGAAGAAGACATCTGGTTCCACTGGAGAGACTCTCAAGCTGATTGCAAGCAGCTGGCCACCTTTTTGTCCCCTACATGGGAACACTGAGTCATCCATAAACATTTCCAATCCAAAACTTGGGTCCCAAATCAGGCACTTGACAGTGGCTAGCCCTGAAGTAAGCTGGCCCATCCATTCATTTGGTCATCCATACACCCATTCATTTAGTCAACAAGTATTTCTTTAGTGCCTACAAGGTACAAGGCTCCAGCGTAGACTCCTCAGCACCTCTCCCTGCCCCAGGATTGCTCCAAGTCTATTCATATCCCAGACACTTCAGTGGTAGAAAATAAGGCCATAGAAAAGGCAAGTGAGAGGCAATGCCTGAAAAACAGTTTAATATTCCAAGCTTTGACATCATCATCAAAACCATCATCACGAGAGCATCCGAAAGAGCCGGAGCTTTTTCTTCCTCTCCTGGATTGGGCTATTCCAAGTGGGTGCTGAAGAAACTGACCATTTGGAGTGCCAGTCTCTGAGGGGAGAGGGGCAATCTGGACAGGGGAATGAGCCTGGTGTGATCCCTGCTGCCAGGAAGGCTGAGGCTGAGGGAGTAAATGAACTCAGGATGCCAGTGGGGCATCCACACTAAGTCTGGCACAGATAGGGTGAGCCCTCAGGAAGGGCGGTTCACCATGCTGCCTAAGGAAGGGGGAACGATCCCAGGTCAGAAATGGATCAGGGCCTGTGCCAGTCAGTAGTAGGATGAGGCCTGGGAGGGGCAGATGCCCTTCCAACTTGGGTGAGATAAAGAAACCTAGTCTCAAAAAAGAACAAATAAGCACTTATTATGCACTTGCTCTGTGCTTAACACCATTAAGTGCTGGAGATACAAGATAGTCCCTGTCCTCAAGAAGTTTACATCCTAATGTTTAGGCCCTTTCAGTCCTATCCAACTCCTTGTGACCCCATTTAGGATTTTCTTGGCAGAGATACTGGAGTGGTTTGCCATTTCCTTCTCCATCTCATTTTACAGATGAGGAAACTGAGGCAAAGTGGATTAAGTGACTTGCCCAGGGTCACACAGCTAGGATGCATCTGAGGCTGGATTGGAACTCAGGTACCTTTTTCGGACTCCAGGCCTAGGGCTCTACCCACTGCACCACCTAGCTTCCCATTACATCCTGCTAGGTAGAGACAACACCCAGAGAGGAACGTCGGCCGGGAAGGGGTGCTTTGGCCTGGGAAGTTACAGTGATGAGTAGTTACAGTATCGACAGTTGATTGACAGGTCTTTTACAGAAGCAATGGTAGTATTGATTTGGTTACTGTTCGCAGAAGGAGATGGAGATGCTTACACAGACCTGTGGCAGGGAGGTACAAACCTTCAGGGCTCTTGGACTACAGTAGAACCCAACCAATGCCTCTAGGTTCCCTTACCCTGGCTCAGAGTGAAGCACTTGAGATGGATAGTAGTATGATCAGACGACCTGAGTTTGAATCCTGACCCTTACATTTGCCAGCTGAGTGGCCAAGGGCAAGACACAGATTCAGCTTCTGCATCCATAAAATTCCTCTAGTCCTTCCCTCTCAAGGTGGTGAGACTCCAATGAAATGCTTCGTAAACCATAAAGCATCAGTATCTTCCCATTCCTAGCTGTGGGGAACAATCCAGATACGAAAGCCCAATGGCTCAAAAGTAAAAAAACAGCACCAAAAATGAGCCAATTGCCTTGCTCCAAAGGTACCTCCAAGATGTGCCTGCCTGGTGACATCATTGTGACCTTAACTCACTCCCAGATTTGGGCTGTTTTGTGTTTACCGGTTACAGTCGTATTTGCAAATACTGAGATGCCACATGTGTTTTCTAGCCAGCTTATGTCTCCTGTCTGCAGAGCTGCAGTCAATGGCCCCCTTGCCCTCCTCCCCAAGCACACACCTTCTCTCCCCTTCCTTGCGGCAGACCTCTCTAAAAGATGAGCACTGGACGCTAATCCCAGCTCTGGGGAGAAGCTTTGGGGTTAGAAAAGAAAAGAGCACAGGCAGCTTCAAGCTGGGAAGGTCCCTGCCTGGTGTCTCTCTGGTGCAGCTTGGCCTGGAGGGGGCTTGGTGCATGCGGGTGGGGTGCTGGTCCCCTTGCTGCAGGACCCAGGCAGAACGGAAGGGATTCAGGACAGATTTCCTTCTTCCTGGTTGCTCTCAGTTTCCCAGGCTTTGACATTGGCTTATTTAAGAATGTCTCCTTGCAGCTCTTGGTGTAGACAACACGCTGAGGGAAAGCCAGCACCTGCCCTGGAGCCTGGGACTGGGCAGGGAGGTGGGCAGCCGGTTTAGGTGCTGCCCTTGCAAGCGTTGGGCCAACAAGGATAGGGGCTGTGGAGCCTGGCACCCGCCAGAGCTCTAACAACTCGGGTTCCCACAGGCCCACGATCTGAGGCACCTGGAAGGGTTATTAGCAGGATTGGAACTCATCCCTCTACTGGGACCAGATCATAATTACAGTAATTTTCTAACAGAGCTCAGCGGTAGGAGTGTTTAATCAGCATCTGACTCCCTCATGCTCCCAGCCCTCATCACTCAAGGAGAGGAGTGGGATGGCTCTTAAAGAGACAGTACCCGCCTTTTAGCATTTCGAACAGATGTGTCCTAATTGGTAGAATATATCTAAGTCTCGTCTCTTACAGCAGGCAGGTTGCATTGCATCCAACACAACCCTGTTTCTGGCTCTTGCCATCCTGTGCCTGCTGCAGAAGAGACCTGGGTCAGATGTCCTGTGGATCCATAGGCCCAAAATGAATGGGCCACTTTGGGGAGGAGGGGAAGAGTTCACTTGAACAGAGCCTTTATTGGGGGGTGGGGCATTCAGCTAGCTGCCACTGGCCAGAGCCAAGAACTGTTTTTAAGCAAAGCCATCAGCCTATAAGTATTCCAAAGCAAAGGCGGGGGGGGGGGGGGGGGGGGGGGGGGGGGGGGGGGGGGGGGGGGGGG
>CM053626.1:188242435-188254970 GCA_028646595.1 Phalanger gymnotis
AGGAGTTTACCTACATAAATTGATTCAAAAACTGTTAAAGTACTACGGAAATGTTATTATGAGTGACCGATCTGCAGTTTGTCTTAGTCTTGGGAATTCCTTTCACCTATGAAATCACAGATCTTAGCCCAACGCTGCTGCCACCACCCACACAGTTACGGTCAGTGTGTATAAGTTCTGCTGGCTTTGCTCTGTATTATTTCACATAGGCCTTGGAAACCAGCTCTTTAAATAAGCTCAGTGTCTTCTGGATGGCAAAAAATATGACAAGCCAAGCAGAAAGCTCATAGCAGAAAGAGAAATGAATCGGAGAGGATGTTCTGCCTCTGGTTAGAGGGAAGCAAGCCTGGGACCTTTGTTTCCCTACACCAGCCCGGTGTGGCCCTTTCTGCATTGTCCATCCCAGGCTCTCAAGGACTGGTGGCCACTTTAGCCAAAAATTTATGGATGTGTAGGTACAATGCAACCAGTGGTACCTTGAAAGAAAAGGTGTTAATGATGCATTTTTTTTTTTTGCCTTCTTTCCTGGGAGCCAAGGTTGTCATACCAGTTAAAAGCTTCCCCTTCAAAAGAATTCCACCATAGGACATCCCTCCCCAGCCAGTGGCCTCAGAGACCTCAGACCAGGGAAGGTTTGACCAGCCTTAGACTGAAACCATGCTTATGGGTGTGTGCATCCACTCTAATTAGTCACTAAAAAAAGACTATGAAGTCGGGGGAAAAAATTATTTCCCTGTCTTCCTCCAGCTCCAGCTGTCCCATCAGCCCACCCTGCTGGCAGGACCAGGAGCTGAATGCCAGCTCCTGGAGAAAAAAGTGGGGAACAGAAGACGACCAACCCAGCTTGCTGTTTTTTTGGCTGAGTAGGGAATTGACACAGACCACCTCCGGCTCATGTCTGGAAGTTTTGAGATCAGAGAGCTTCAGGCACAGCTGGGTTCACAGCTGCACCATTTGGAGCATTGGACTTATTAATATTCATGAACCATCCCCACCAATCGGTAAAGCGGATGCCATTAGCTTAGCATCTGTCAGGTTTTTTTGTAGGGGTTGTGTATGTGATTTTTGTTGTTGTTGGTGTCCTTTTAAATGAACTTGTTTTGACATTTTGGATTTGCCTCTGTAGGCACTTGTCTCCTTGCTGCTGTAGCCTATTTGCACCACAATGCTGCAGCACGGGGAGGAAAGGAGAAAAGGAAAGGTTGGGGAGCAGTCAGGGCTGCATGTCTGCCTGTTGATCAAGTTTATTTCTTTTTCAGCACCTGGCACCTCCAGACAGGCGAAGCAGCATCAAGTAAATTATACCTAAGCAGGTAGATGCGGAGACCTGAGAGAAGAGCTGGCGGGCCAAGCTTTTAGAAGACACCCTCTCTGCCAATGGTTAACCCGAGCAGTGCACTCCCCTGCCCGATGTGGAAGGGAAGGGCTGCCGGGCGCAGCTCTCAGTCATTATTTTCACGCTGATAAATTCATGATTTATTAAAGTAACTTACCACCAGCCCTGACTCCCTCCTTCTCTGCCACAGCTTGTTAGACACAAATTGCAACAACAGTCTTAAATACTTGAATTTTATTTCAGGCCAGAGCACCTCCACTCTGAGCTAAATGCCATGACAGTCCCGCAGTGTCCAGTGGTAGTAAGAGAGTACATAGACAAGGTGTGATGAGCAGAGGAGGAAAGGAGAAGGGAATAAACAGACACACAGCCATCAGAAGAGCTGAGCCACGCTGAACGCCAGCAGAACTCCCAGGAGCCCCAGCTCTCGGTGGAGAGGCAGCAGGAGGCCAGAATGCCTCGTTGTCTAAAGGCATCCTGTTCCTCTTCCCTAGAGCCCTTTGCTTACATGGAAAAAACAAAGCTCTCATCAACAAGCACAGTCCCCTGGCCCTGGAGAATCGAGCAGGCTGTCTTACTGTAACACAGAGGGAGAGAGATCGTGCAGCAAGAAAGACATTGTGGGATACGGGGAATACGACGCACAACGAAGCCGGCATGGCAAAGGTGCACTTCTCCGAGCCCAGCCTGAAGTGGAAGCCTCAGCCCAAGGCTGCCGCCCCCAAACCAACCCACTGGCCCCCGGCACAGCAACCGTTTTCTGCCCTTCTAACTAAAATCAAACCTCTGCTTTGTGCAGGGCCATGAAGCAGCTGCTGCTGCCGCCTTCACCCACCCTCAAGCATGGGAGCGGCAGCCTAGCGCTGTAACAAACTCCAGCTACAAACGGGACTACTGCTGCCCCAGCCAGAGAGAGGAAAGAGCAGGAAGAACAAGGGGACATGAAAAGAACTATCCAACAGACTGTAGGGGGAAGGCCAACTTCCCAAACAAATAGCTGCAGGGGCTGGAGGAAAAAACAGGCACCAATCTAAACACAAATCCACTTCTAAAGCAACGGGATGCCAGCTGGCTCAGTGGCCACTGGGACAATGCAGGAAGCAAAAGCTAGCACCTTCTTACCTCTAGGTCCCCAATCATACCCAGATCCCCCAAAGCTAATGTATTACAAGGGGCTGTTCCTACTCATGTAAACAAATCATCAGAAGAAACTCTGCTCCCAGGAAGAGTCAAATGCAGGGAGTTGTAAGACAAAACAGACCCTAAGCTTTCCAATTTGTGCAGAGCACAGCCAGCTTCCTGTCCCCCCAGCACTGGGCGGAGGACAAGAGAGAAGAGGGCTGCAAGCTGCTCCCACCATCACCATGTGAGGGTAAGGCTGCTCAGGAGGCCAACCGCCCTAGAGACTGCTGGTCATCCTACTCCATCCACCTGGACTGGCCCCCTCTGGCCTGTCCCTTCACATCTGATCTCAGACCAAAGTTTACCACTTCTCAGACCGTTTCCAACTGGCCAGATTCCAAGTCCATGTCATAAGATGGGTAAACTTGGTGGTCTTCTTCCACTGTCCTTTCATCAGACTGGACAAAGTCCCAGCTTGAAGACGAGGTTGGAAGAGGAAGAGAGGAACTTTCCAAGTGAGGAGCCACAGTATCAACCGCAGGAGCCCACACTGCCACGTGATCCTTTTCTTCATCCTGGAGAGGTGATGTAGAGGCCTGACCACCAGGTCTTCGGATAAAACAACAACTGGAAAAGATTTGGGAAGTGAGCACAGAAGGAAGCAGACTCTCTTTTCCTATTCCCCGGGTTTCACATCCTAAGTCATGATGATTCAGTGAGGGGTAGAAGGTAACCAAGCATGACTGCTACAAAGTCCTCAGGAATACTCTCCTTTCTTTGATACCATTTTGCACATAAGGGCACCAAAATGGAGTACTATGCTCAAGGTCACACTGCTAGTATCAAAGCTGGGACTGATTAAGGTCTGACTCCCAATCCAGAATTCTCTCCTTTTCACTGCTAGTCCCTACCCTTTCCTTACCTCTTACGCTGATCTCCCATTGCGAGCTGAGGGGAACCCATGTTCTCTTCTTGGACCCAGCCACAGTTAGACATGGCATAGTGGAGAATGGCATCAGCTACAGTCATGGGGCTCCGACCCTGGACACAGGCTTCGATCTCTGGTACCGACAGCTGACTCTGCAGGAAGAGGTGTAGCTGGCTGTCGGACAGGAGGACCACGTTCTGCAGGACTCTATGGCCAGATCCAGCAGTGATTAGACAGCATCCTGAGATAAAGCACTGCCCTGAACTGCGGGTCTCACAGGGACTGCTGGCTCCTGTGAGCCTTCAAGGCCTCAGGAAATGGACATCATAGTTCCACACCCATCCTGGCCAGGACCTGGCCCCTCCTCATCCTGCCCCGGGCTACCTGTTCCCTGGGGTACCCCTTGCCCACAATGTTTATAGTCACCACCTTGGCTAGCACAAAGGCCAACTGGCCACTCACTTCTCCAGGAAGTGCTGAAGACCTTGTCGCCGCTTTTCAATAAATTCATCCGAGTTGCCAAAGAAGGTGGACTTTCCAGGGAGTTCAGGTACAGGCCTGGGGAGAACAAGAGAGAGGAACATGATGCTAGCATCTGGTCTAAAGGAAACCCATCAGAAACAGCCCTATTTATGATTAGCAGTTAATGGAGTGTGTTTGCAAAACTGCTCATTTCTTTCCCTGTCACAAAAAAAACAGGAAACCCCTAATAGCTCTTTAGAGGTGAACATATAGCTTCTAAACTGATCCGACTGATGAGGGGCCATGTGATGTGAACTGATCTCCCAGGAGTGGGCATGGGCAAAAGCGAACAATTTATATTGTCACCTAGGGTTCTCCCATCCCCTGAAAAGGGACTACTCTGGTAGGAAAACTGACAAAGTATAATGAATGTGATCTGTGGCAGTGACATGGAGTGAAGTCACCTGGTCACCTATTGACAAGGAAGGCACAAACTGTGACTTCTGGCTCGTAACAAACGAACAGTCGGTCAAATTTTCAACAAATCACCACTAAACAATCAGAGGATTAAGTTGCTGAGAATGCAGATCACCATGACATGGAAATACCGTCCCAATACCTACACATTTCAAACCATCCTAAAAACACAAAAAACCTAACACCTACTTTCTCACCAAGGCTCTCAGCTAATTAGCTGAATCCCCAGGAATGGGAATCTGCATTCCAAATTCACAATTTCTGCATTTCAAACAGATGGGAAAGCAGCGACCCTTCAGATAAGTAGAGGAGCCTGATGGCTCCAATTTCAGTATTAAATTTGTTCAGATTTTACTTGGCATGTTCAAACAGAAGCTTATTCCATAGTACCACTGTTTCAGTCAGATGACAGCCCTATGAGATTCACGGTCTAAAGGTCAAGGGTTCTACAGACATACATAGAGAGATAGACACAGAAAAACAACACACACAAACACACACCATCTGAGGAAGAAGTCCCCTATCATTCCCCTCCTCCTGCCTGGCAAGTTCTTTTGTCCTTTGGGATGCCCTACTCCACCCCAGAACACTTCTATGCATTTGGGACCAAGGTCCAAGAAGGAACCATATGACAGACTCACACTAAGCCAGCATTTCTCTGGAGCTGCTTTCTCAGCCAAACAAACTCCCGATAACGGCGCCGCACACATGATGTCTTGGCAGTAAAGGCCTTGCTGTTGGTCTAAAGTACAAAAAATTTTAAGAGACAACTGACCTTGAGAGCCCTTTAAAATTCACAGAGCACTTTGCAAACATCATCTCAGTGGGCCTCTTGGAAACCCTGGGCAGCAGATTCGCGTTACAGTTACACTATCCTCCCCATTTTAGAAATGTTAAATGCCCAGAAGCAGGCTTTGAACTCAGACCTCCCTGACTCCAAGCCCTGATACTCTGCTACAGGGCAGAAAGTCACTCCTTTGCCATTTGTACAAGGCTGCCTTGGACTTCCCAGCTCAAGGAGAGTCACATTGGTGCTCCTTGTGTGCGCCTTAATGCAAGCCATTGATGGTCCCTTACTATGTCTCTCCTTTCACACTTCTTCTGCCAATCTCCCCAGGCCTTAGGCCTGCTAGTGACAGCACTAAGCCCCAACCTTGGACTTCGAAGCCAGGAAGGCTAATGATCCCTGCCGTGTAATGTTCCATATTGGCAGATAACTGGTTTTCCCAACCCCTCAATACTTACGTGGAGGAATATCTTGTAGTCCACATAAGAATTCCAGGAACCTTCATTCTGTACTCGAGGATCCTGGACCCGTACAGTAATCAATTCCTGAAGCAGAAGAATATTGCCTTAGCTTCAGCTAGATTATGTATCAAAGGCTGTTCTGCAGAGACTACCAGCTCCCTCACAGGCAGCACCAAAGAGCACCTCACTCGCCAAGATGGGGTGCAAAAAGACTAATTCACAGCAATGTCCAGTCTATTACAGGGGAGTTTATTATAGCCTCATCAGAATCCCTAAGACTGACTACAAGGAGGCAAGCATTGCACTGGATTGGATGACTGTTTCATATCCAATTTTTCTGACCTCGCTCCTCCTAACCCTTACCTCCACGTTCCTGCTACCTCTCCCCCACTGGAAACTAAACTGAGGAGCACATTCTTACCTCCTGTTCTTGATTCTCCAGCATCCTATAGGAAGAGCCCATCAGAGGGGACCATCTGATGAAGAGAAAGAAAAATAAGCACTGCCTGTCTTAACCCTTTGACCAGAATGAAACTTTGGAGATGCTACTGAGACTCTAGAGAAGCCCAGACTGAATTTGCAGACTCCACATTCATGATTTATAGAAAGCAGGGATCCTCATCTCCAAACTAAGGGTCCATGCACATTGGCATCCTCTCCCTACCCTCTCTGAGCTGAGACTGATCTCACTTTTTGTGGGCAGAGACCTCATTTCAACTATTCTATTACAAAGGGCAAGGCTAAGCACATTAGTCACAAACCAAAACATGTTTGTCCCAAGGACAGGGTCCCTAGGAGGCACAATAAGCAGGTTCATCTAGAAACCTTTCAGAGCTGTCACTCAGGCAGTCTTGAGGCCAGCTCAGACAGCTGTGCCTGGACCAGGCAGGTTTAGTGAGAAGCAGTGCAGAAGCCAAGGCTTTAGAAGTGAGCCCAACACTGCCCCCTCCTGGCTATTTTTTAAAACAGCCAAAGCCTGAAAACACCAGTGCCTGACTCAGACCCTGTCTCAGAAAGTCAGTCAGCCTGTCTGTGCTTTCCCAGAGACAGATTCACCTCAGCAGAGATGAACAGCAACAGCAGCACCCATGGGCCCTCAAAATGACTGTCTAGTTGCCCTCTTCCCTACTTCATCTGCTCCTTGGAACTACAGCCAGCAGTTCTATCATTTCCTCTCTTGTGTTCCATCAGACTTGTCTCTCTGCCCAGCCACCCCACAGCTACACAGGTCAACTCAGGACCCTTTACACTCCTTTGGTAAAGATTCGTTAAAGTCTGAGCCTCCTACGATGAGCAGGTTTACATTTGTAGCAACATTGCCCATTCTGACAAGGGGACCATGAAGGCAGCAGCTCAAGGCTGCTGGAGTCCAAAGGGGCCCATGATGTCACCTTCTGTTAAAATACAGCACTAATCTTATTATTCCTAGAACCTCTCCAACAGGATCCACGCTCGCTGCTGCCTCCACCCCCTTCTCTCTCAAGACTGTAACAATAAGGTTTAATTTCCCTTTCCAATTTACCTTGAAATGAAAACGGACTACAGCCAATATGCACTGCCAACAAATGATGCAGGCTGGCTCATGGGAAAACAAGCCTATCTCAAAGATCTCCCTCTCTGCCCCCCCCTCCCCCCAACCACACACCCACTCATTTTTACAGTCTCACAATTAATTTTAAACACATTTTCTTATTAGTTCTGCCTTAGCATTAAGAGACAATGTAATGAGTTTCCTTCTATTTTATGTTTTGCCAACACAAGGCTAACGTTTCTAGAGAAAGGAAACTCATTTGCACCATGAAATTAGCAGAGCAAACAGCTCTTCTAATTCTCTCCAATATACCAGAAGGCTTCTCCACAGACAGGCATCACATGCAGAGATATGCCTGAATGGTACATAACAAGATTGGACTACAACATCAGGCAAGCCCAGGCCCTTCTGATTTCAACATTTATTTTGACAGTGTTCTATCAGCTGACCTGTTCCAAGGGAGCCTGAACTAAGGAGACAGGAAGCTCCTGTTCTGCAGCAGCAAATCATTCAACTTCTCTGGGCAAATAAATCACTTTTACTAAAAAGAACCTGCACACTCACCTCAGATGCATAGGCACAAACTAGCTTTGCGAAAATCCTTTCTTCTTTGTTAAGACTTTTGGCGATTTCACTAGGATCACTGACGTACTTCTTTCCCAGGAGTACCCCCACGAACACACATGAAGTAGTACCGTCTTCTAATGCACCATCTATAGGGATAATAAAAACCCCCTAGGCATTGAAGAATGTCCCTATGGCCACAGTTTAATGGATGCATGGCTATCTTCCAATGCTGCATTTCCCAGCACCTCATATTTTGGGGACCTCTGGCTTTACAATCAATTTTTCCCATTGATTTCTCCCACCACACACTGGCCACAGGCATAGGACCTACCTCCTCAAAAACAAACAAAAAACTAAGTCTCATTATGTCTGTTAAGAGCTATATGTTAGGGGCAGCTAGGTGGCACAGTGAGCCCTGGAGTCAGGAGGACCGAGTTCAAATCCGGCCTCAGACACTTGACACATGTACTAGCTGTGTGACCTTGGGCAAGTCACTTAACCCCAACTGCCCTGCCAAAAAGCAAAAAAAAAGAAAAAATATATATATACATATATATATATGTTAGAATCTGTGATCACCAAGAGGTATTTATACTTTTATTTTTCTTTCAAAGATACAAACCACCCAAAATCTAGTTAGTTATACCAATCAGCTTCTCCAACAGCCCATCAGCATCACTCCTCAGCAGGAAATGAGACGCAGACCTTCTAATGGAAGAAAAGGAATAAGGACGTCTAACTGGCCCATGTGGTATAGGGGTACGAATTTCTATATTGTCTAGTCAAGACTAGATTTGTTGAAGCTCTCCACACTAGACACAAAGAAATTAGCCAAAGCCACCTACACGACCTCCTCCTAGACCACTTATACCACATCTATAACTTTCATTCACTTCTTCCCCTTAGAATCTTATCCTGTTTCAACACCAGCAGTTCAAGCTATGAAATCTTGCGACATTGAAGCTCGGAAAGGCTATTTGTTTTAACTGTTTTCTAGGACAAGTGATTTGCAAAGAAACAACAGTAGAGTGGAGCGTTTTCTTTTTTCCTTTTCAACTACCAGGAGTTTTTTGGGGGAAGAAGCAGCATCATCGTAACTGTTACTCAACCTTTCAAGCCTGGTGGTATCAGCTGGCACTTGACAAAAAGTCTGAGCTGAAGGGAAAAGATGCTGTCGGCCTCCCCCCTTCTCCCCCGCCCCATTGCCACAGCTGTTACTAATCTGCATTTTAGAAAACATTAAACCTCAAGCAGGGGCAGCTAGATGGCATGGTGGATAGAGCACTGGGCTGCAAATCACATTCTTGAACTCAAATCTGGCCTTAGACACTAGCCAGCAAGTTTTGCCTCAGTTTCCTCATCTGTAAAACAAGCCTGATAAGGAAATGGCAAACTATTCCAATATCTTTGCCAAGGAAACCCCAAATGGAGTTTATAAAGAGTTGGACAAGACTGAACAAAACAAAATCTCCAGCAGACCATCTTTTCCCCAGCAAGGGCCTTGAAAGAAACCCAGATGGGATCTGCAAGATACAAAAGGTTTATGTTGTTGGTGGAGAGAGCACTGAGAGTCAGAAGCCTGGATTCTTAGGCCTAGCTCTGTGTGACTCAGAACAAGGGGCTCCACCTTTCTGAGTATAAATTTCCACACCAACATTAGGAATGTGAATGACAGGTGCTCCTCCCTACCTCACCAATAACTAATGAGGCCAATAGGAGATATGAGTAAATTTTTTTTTTATAAAAGCAAACACTTCTAATAATGTTACAATTTATAGAGGTTTGTAAGGCGCTTTTTACAAAAACTATCTCATTTGATCCTCACAAACCCGCTGGGAGGTAGGTTCTACTCTCTCCATTTCGGAGATGAGAAAACTGTGGTAGCCTTAACCTAGGATCACACAACTAGTAAGTGTCTGAACCAAGACTTGAACTCGTATCTTGCTGACTCTGAATCCAGCCTCCACTCGCTAGCTCCACTCTCTGCCTACATTCGGGGGTAAACTTTTGCTGCCTTCCCTAAACCTCTCGCTCCCACCTCGCCAAATACAAAAGCTGCCCCCAAGCCCTGGGATCTCGAGGGAAGCCCTCCATCACCTCCCCAAACCGACGAGTTCCGAGTCTCGAGAAGGGAACGGCCGACAGTGGTTCAAGAAATCCCCAAGCTTTTAAAGGGCAGGGCAGGAAGAAGGGCAGGGCCCGAGGGTTCAGCACACACCGAGGAGCCATAGCGTGGGTAAGGCAGGGGGCGCGACCAGGAACCTCGGATACTTAACAGCTGTACCGCCCCGCCCCCCTCGGAATTGTTTCCTCATTTGAAAAAGGGGGGCGAGGGTGGATTCACCGGACTCTGAGGACCCTCTAGTCTAAAGCTACCATTCTTCAACCATCCCTTGGCACCTCGGGCTGGCTCCACTAGGCTCACCCCAGGCTTGGTTCTTTCCCCTGCTACCCGGGCACCCCAGGGCCTGCTCCACTACCTCCACCCCCAAAACCCCGGGCCCGGTCCCTCCCTTTCCCACGGCCCGGCTGCACCGTCCCCTCTCACATCACTTTCCCCATCTCTGAGGCTCCTGGTAGGACCCAAGCTCTGCCGCAGCAGGCAGTGACTTTGGGCTGAGCCCCTACCACTCCCTGGAGCTGCCCGCCCCGAAGGAGCGCATGAAGCCCCTCACCTGGAGACACAGACTACGCCCCTGACCGGCGATTTCGCCGCCCAGCCAGAGCCGGGATCGCCGGCTTCTTCTTCCGGGGCACAACGCCCCAGGGCATGACGGGAAGCAGAAGGCGACTTCCCTCTGGGCCAACCACAGCGGTCCCAAGATGCCCCGCCCCCGCCCTTTCTTAGACAGGAGATCCGAGCGTCGGGTCTCCGCCTCTCCCAGAGCCACCAATTACAGGCCTGGTCCCCTGGCGGCCCACGTGCTTAGCGCACGTGGGTGGATGCATTTAGGAACAGGGCCGCCAATCTAGCACCAATGACCAATCCGGGAACACGTTCCTCCCGTCTTTGCGGGCTTCAGCCAATCAACGACCCGGGTGGAGTGTTTAAAGGTCTAAAGGCCACCCAGGTGTTTCATTGGAACGTTTTACTACATCTCTGATTTCTATTAGCTAGGCTCCAACTGGAGGAAGTTGGGGCTTTTTTGAAATGTCTGAGCCGAGAGTGGGTCTAAATACAGAAAAGGTGTGCCTGTAACCACAACAGATGTTGAGACTTACCCTGCCATTCCATTTACTCAATAAACATTTAAGTACCTACTATGTGCCAGGCCCCCGTGCTAAGTGCTGGGGATATGTTCAAAAAGACGCAGAAAAACAGTCCCTGCCCTCAAGGAGCTTATCATTTAAAGGAAGAGACAACATGCAAACAGCAAACTATGTACCTAGCTGTTTCACGAACTATACGCCACATCTCTCAGTTCCACCTATTTTCTCTGGCTGTCCCTCTTGCCTGGAATGCTCTCTCCTACATTCCCGACTACTGACCTCCCTGGCTTCCTTTAAATCTTAACTAAAATCCCACCTTCTACAGGAAACCTTCCCTGACCTCTCAATTCCAGGGCCATCCCTCTGTTAATTATTTTCTGTTTAACCTGTATATGGCTTGCTGTGTGTGTGCATGTAAGCACTTTTAAAATGATTACTGAATTAACTGAATTGAATTGACAAATAGGAAATAGTTAACAGAGGGAAGGCATTAGAATTAAGAGGGATTGGGGAAGGCTTCCGGTAAACGGTGAGATTTTATTTGGAACTTAAAGCAAGGCAGCTCAATAGTCTGAGTGTTCCAGGTATGGAGGACAGTCAGAAAATTCCCAGAGCCTAGAGATGGAGTGTTTTGTTCATGAAACAGTCAAGATGCCACTCACATTGGAAGAATGTGCTTTGGAAACAGGGTATAAGAACGAGGGGGAAGGGGCTAGATTACTTAAGGCTTTGAATGCCAAAGAGCATTTTGTATTTGCTTCTACAGGTAATAGGAAGCCGCTGGAGTTTATTGAGTAGGGAAATGACACAATGGGATTTGTGCTTTAGGAAAATCACTTTAGTGGCTGAACAGATTAGGCAACTAAAAAATAATTAATAACTTTTGAGAGAGTATCCCCTCTGTCATCCCCACTCTCACTTACTTTCAATCTATCCTCTCTACTGGCTTGTTCCCCAATAACTAAAGATTTGTATGTCTCCTCTATCTTGAAAAAATCCTCTCTTGATCCTTCCATCCTTGCTATATCTTCCTATACCTATATCTATATCTTCCTATATCTCTTCTGCCCTTTGCAGCTAAACTCCTTGAAAAGGCGATCTAGGGGCCAGAGCCAAGATGGCGGCTGGAAAGCAGGGACTAGCGTGAGCTCCCTGCCAAGTCCCTCCAAAAACCTATAAAAAATGGCTCTGAACCAATTCTAGAACTGCAGAACCCACAAAATAGCATAGGGAAGCAGGGCTGTAGCCCAGGACAGCCTGGATGGTCTCTGGGTAAGGTCTATCCCGCCCGGAGCTGGGAGCAGAGGGGAGCTGAGCTGAGCAGAGCAGGGCCCAGCATGGGGAACACGGACAGACCAGACCGGGAGCCAGGCGGAGCGTGCCCTAGCACCCTGAATCAGTGAGCTGTGGCAGTTACTAGACTTCTCAACCCACAAACACCAAGGACAACAGAGTAAGTTAGTGGGAGAAGCTGCTGGGGACTGGGATAGAGTTTGTGGTTCAGCCACCGCCCCAGGGGCAGCAGAGGTGGGGCAGCTTTAGAACTACAGCTGCAGTTGCTTCTGGCCCCAGGCCCATCTGGTAGGAGGAATTAAGTGGCAGATCAGAGCAGGAGTGAAGAGCCTGCTGAAGATCTAAGTCTAGTCCAGGTTTG
>CM053626.1:188264407-188286015 GCA_028646595.1 Phalanger gymnotis
TTTGGAACTATGCCCAAAGGGCTATAAAAATGTTCATACCCTTTGACTCAGCAATATCACTCCTAGGGTTGTATCCCAAAGAGATCACACAAGTGGGAAAAAAACCCATATGTACAAAAATATTTATAGCGGCTCTCTTTGTAGTAGCGAAGAATTGGAAATCAAAGGGATGCCTATCAATTGGGGAATGGCTGAACCAGCTGTGGTATATGAAGGGAATGGAATACTATTGGGCTATAAGAAATGGGGATGATGTGGATTTCATTACAACTTGGAAAGACTTATATGAACTAATGCTGAGTGAGGGGAACAGAACCAAGAGATCATTATACATGATTACAGACACAAGGTATCTGTAAGGACTAACCTTGATAGATTTGGCTCCTCTCATCAATGCGAGGTTCAAAAACAGCTCCAAAAGACTCATGATGGAAAAAGCTATACATGTACATCCACAGAAAAAATAATGGAGTCTGAATGCAGATTGAGGCAAACTATTAGCTCTCTTTTTTTTCCTTCTTTTTTGGTTTTGTTTCTTCTTTCTCATGATTCATTCCATTGGTTATAATTCTTCTTTACAACTGGAGTATTATGTAAATAGGTTCAATGTGAAGGTATATGTAAAACCTACGTTGGATTCCATGCCGTCTTGGAGGAGAGGGCAGAGGAGAGGTGGGGGACAGAAAATTTGGAATCCAAAAACTTGCGGTACTGAATGTTGTAAACTAAAAATAAAAATAAATGTAATTTTAAAAATGTCCTCCTCATCCATCTCCTCACTTCCAGTCTCTTCTCCTCTACAAGACATCTTCCTCACGGAGGCCAAGCCGTCTGATTGTATTGCTCTCCAACTCAAAAAGCTCTACTAGCACTCTATTACCTTTTTAAAAAATATTTTATTCCCCTTTGACCAAGCAATACCACTTCTAGGGCTGTATCCCAAAGAGATGATAAAAATGGGAAAAAGACCAACATGTACAAAAATATTTGTAGCAGCTCTTTTTGCGGTGCCCAAGAACTGGAAATTGAGGGGATGCCCATCAATTGGGGAATGGCCAACAAGTTGTGGTATGTGAATGTAATGGAATACTATTGTGCTATAAGAAATGATAAGCAGGTGGACTTCAGAAAAACCTGGAAAGATTTATATGAATTGATGCTGAATGAAAAGAGCAGAAAGAAGAGAACATTGTGCGATGACTTTGATAGACTTAGCTCTTCTCAGCAATGCAAGGATCTAAGACAACTCTGAAAGACTTGTGATGGAAAATGCTATGCACATCCAGAGAAAGAACTATGAAGTCTGAATGCAAATCCAAGCATACTATTTGCTCTCTCTCTTTTTGTTTGTTTTGCTTTTTTTCTTTTTATTAGAAATTGCCCAGAAAGTATATGTCACCCGTGGGGAGGAAGTCAAGCAGGAGCAGGCTAAGCAGACTCAGGCCATGATGCAAGCCTTAAAGCAACAGGAGGAACACACCTGAGTTATGCTACAAACAGTTCAGACTGTAGCTAAATCAGTGATGCAGCCTCAGGTGAGGGGCAGGGGACACTGGCATCCTATGGGCTATCAACCCCTCTCTGGGAACTCTGGGGAATGTAGGGCTCCCCTTACTTGTTTTGAATGCAGACAACTTGGGCACATGAGGCAGGATCGCCCACAAAAGAACAGGGAGAGTAAAATCTTTTACCTGATGGAAGCTGAAGACTAGGGGTGTCAGGGGTTCATAGAACAAGCCCCCTCCAAGCCCTTGATAAATTTAAGGGTGGGCAGAGAGAGACAGAAATATATATTTCTGATTGACACCAAAGCTACCCAGTCCTCTGAAATCAAATTACCTAGGGGAGTGAAATTAGGAAAAGAAACCCTTTTGATCTCAGGGGTAAAAGGAGAAAATTTCTGGGATTGGTCAGGTACTGTAGGATGTGGATTGACTCTTACACGATCCTCACTAAACCACTCTATTAACACCTTTTGGAAGAGGCACCCTCTGATATCATCTGGGACCCAGAAAGGAGGGAGAGTTTTGTCACATCGAAGAAGACTCTAACATCTCCCCCGGCACTGGCTTTGCCTTTGCTAAGCAAACCCTTCCATCTTTTTGTAAATGTGGATAAAGGTACAGCCCTGGGAGTCCTAGCCCAAGTTAGGCAACGGCGACCAGTGGCCTACTTGTCTAAAATATTAGACCTGTAGCAAGGGGATGGCCCACCTGTGTTTAGGCAGTAGCTGCCACCGCCTTCTTGGTAGAAGAGAGTAAGAAATTCACCTTTGGGGGAAGCCTAGTAGTCAGCATCTCCCACCAGGTGAGGACTATACTCAACCAAAAGGCAGGGCAGTGGCTCACAGATTCTAGGATTCTAAAGTATGGGGCCACTCTAATGGAAAAAGACCACTTGATCCTCACTCATGATAGCAATCAGAAGCCTGCCTCCTTCCTTGTCAGTACTCCTAATCACAATCTGGAAGGAACCCATCGTTGTTTGGAATAGATTACCAAACCAAATTGAGGGAGGATCTACAAGAGTCCCTAATACCCGGAGCCCTTTATTTGTTCATAGATGGGTCTTCCTGAGTAATGGGAAGAAAACGGTTGAATGGATATGCCATCATAGATAGAGATAAAATTTCCCTGGTGGAACAGGTGGCACTCCCCTGTAAGTAGTCAGCACAAACATGTGAACTATATGCCCTCAATCAGGCTTTAAAATTACTGGAAGGAACAGAAGGAAACATATTCACAGATTCAAAATATGCTTGGGGCGTGACTCATGTTTTTGGAAAAATCTGGGAAGAAAGGGGCATGGTAAATAGGGGAGGAAAAGAATTGGCCCTTGACACCTTGTTGAGGCAAGTCTTGGAAAATTTGCAGCTCCCTAAAGCAGTGACTGTGGTACACGTGAACAGCCATCAAAAGGGAAATTCCTTTGAAGCTAGAGGGAATAGGCTAGCCGATGAGGAAGCCAGGAAGGCTGGAGAACTAGAACTAAGGGAAGAACCTATATTGGTCCTCATTCCTTCCTTTGACCTGAAACTGACTCCACCACTCCTGACTAGGGAAGAGGAGCAGCAGCCAGTAGACCTGGGTGCAGAGAAGGACCCTCAGGGGAGGTGGCTTCTACCTGACCATGTGAGGTACTGAACAAACCTAGCATGAGGCAGGTCCTACAGCATTTACATCAGGGCAGCCTTTGGGATGTCCAGAACCTATGTGATGCGGTCTTGACCCATTATGTGTGTCCTGGAACATATACACTGGCACACCAAATGGTTGATGCTACATTGTGTTGTAAGGACAAAAAAGCATAGGCAATACCAGACCCCAATGGCTGGGCAGCCCCCGGGTATCAGACCCTTTTAAAGCATACAGGTGGACCTCACTGAGTTGCCCCTGTTGCGACAACTAAAGTACCTGTTGGTCATTGTGGATCACCTCATTTCTTGGGTGGAGGCTTTCCCCCTTGCACAGGCTACTGCCTCTGTGGTCACTAAGACTCTGTTGGAACAAATAATCCCTAGGCATGGACTGGTGGAATGCAGAGACTCGGATCCAGGGACCCGTTTTACAGCAAAAGTTCTTAAAACTATGATTAAGTCTTTAGAAATATCCTGGGAACTCCATACCCCCTGGCATCCTCCTTCTTCCGGCAAAGTAGAAAGAATGAATCAGGAAATAAAAACCCAATTAACCAAATTAATGATAGAGACCCAATTGCCCTGGACAAAGTGTTTACCCCTAGCGCTCCTTAGAATAAGAACAAAATCCAGGAGAGATATTGGCCTATCCTCCTATGACCTTCTTTATGGTCACCCCTACCCCACACAAGCTCTTGATCTCTCCTCACTTACCCTGAAAGATAGGTTCCTTAGTGAATATATACAATCTTTAGCACAACAACTATCGGTGCTACAAAAGAAAGGAATAATTGCTCAAACACCTCCTTTACGGTTTCCAGTTCATAAATTTCAGCCTGGAGAATGGGTGCTGATCTGAACCTGGAAAGAGGAGAAACTGACTCCCGCCTGGGAAGGTCCATACCAGATCCTCCTCACTGCCGACACTGCTGTTTGAACCAGAGAAAGAGGTTAGACTCATCACACCTGGGTGAAAGGGCCAGAACCAGTTCGGACCCAGTGGGCTGTGGCATCCCAAGATCCTGAGACTTTAAAATTAACCTTGAAGAAGGGACTGACCCATCCATGACTGAAAGAACCATTGTAATTTTATTGTTTCTGTTAGTTGCCATAGCCTCATGTCTGCCTCAGATATTTTCTTTTGTCTTTTGCCCCCAGGCTTTAACCACTTTTGCTACAATGCGCCCGGTCATAATTCTATCTTTTTTGGGGTCTGTGGGTTGCTTCCCCCTTACCCCGCAGAGGACAGAATCAGTACATACAATTAATGGGGAGTATAGCAGGGAGTTTTAATTTAACCAGTTGCTGGGTTTGTGGTGGGCCTCAAGGGGAGTTCAAAAGTTGGTCCTGGGTACCCATTCCCCTGAGCCCTGAATGGATCTTAAGTAATAGATCTGAGGTCCAAAATGGCACTGGATTCTGGGGATCTTGGGAAAAGCACTCCTGGCCCTTAGCCTAAAACCAGGAGACAGGAATATTGCCTTAATCAAACTGGAAAGGGAGAGGCTAGGGGAAAGCAAGTGTCATATGACCTATAGTGCGGAGAGCATAAATTATACTACTAGCTGTAGTAGATTTAAAAAAGGAGTAGAATGAGACTCATATCCAGCTATGCAATGGTGCCTGGGTCCAGAAAATAGGGGACACACGCTGGACAGCCCTTCTTCTCAATAGCCCAACCAGTACACCTGAGGAATGATCGAGCACCCTGTTGAGGGGAGACTGGACTAAATTGGCAGAATGTCATGACAAAAATAGGAGTGAAGGGAAGATTGCTAACCCATATCCATTTATAGAATGCGGTTGGAGGAATAATTCAGAGGCAAGAGGGGGAAAATATTTCTAGGAATTCTGGAGTAAGGAAAATAGGATATCAAGCTCTATTGTGCAAAGTTGCGACTGGAGGAGTGGTCAGCAGTTACAGAAATGTAAATACTGGAAGAATGGAACTCATGCTATAGAAAGTGGTCCCCTAGGGTTCCAGGACACACAGTATTATCCACTTGCAAGGAACACCTCCACAGTGTTTCCACAAGAACAGCTGACTCTAAGAGGCCATTATCAGATCTGTGGTCTCACAGCCTACATCTGCCTCCCCATAAATTGGACAGGTCTTTATTACATAGAACTAGTCTGGCCCAAATTCTTCTTCCTACCAGATAATGAAAGAAATTATCTAAAGATAAGACTGTATGATGATCTGGATAGAAACAAGAAGAGCACTGAAGCCTCTATCACTAGCACAGGGGATGTGACTGGATAGGGTGACACTTGGCCTCCTGAATCATTCGGACTTGTGGGTCAGCTACATGGGCACAGGATGGCAGTTGGGGGTATAGAACCTCTATATACATCCTTAATAGGCTAATTCAACTTCAGGTGGTAATTGAGATAATTACTAATCAGATTGCCCAAGCCATTGACCTATTAGCAGAACAGGCCACCCAAATCAGGGGGGTTATACCTAGCACCGATTGATCTTAGGTTATTTATTGGCAGAAGGAGGAGGCGTCTGTGGGAAGTTAAACCTTTGCAGCTGCTGCATGAAGATCGATGATAACGGAGAAGTAGCTAAAGGTATTACTGAGAATATCAGCAAGCTAGCACATGTCCCTGTCCAGACATGGAATTCTCCCTTGTTCATCTCTTGGTTCTCTTGATTTAGTGGGTCCTGGTGGAGACAAGCCTTCTGGTTTCTCCTTGTAGCTCTCAATGGAATCTTCTTACTCCCGGTATGTCTCCCTTTACGATGCAACCAAAAACTAGGACAGTACAGGATTCCCTGTCCTGCTTAGTTAAACTTGAAAGGAGAAATGAAGTCAAGCTGATGGTCCTAAAAAGTCAGGGCTAGGCACCAGTGGGTAAAAACCAGGACCACCCTGATGATGATTCTCAGGAAGACTTAGTGTTCCAACAATGGGGTGAGGAGGCTTCAAAGTGTAAGAAATAGAAAAGGGAGGATTGTGTGGGAATCAAACTTGTGAAGCCCCTCAGTGGCCTTGGGAAAATGGGCCTTGGGCTCATTGGAACATACTTCCTTACGAAACATCACCTGCAGCTAGATGACCTTGCGAAAACATACTTTGCCGCTGAAGCCCCCTAGACCCTATTTTTGAGCACGTGGCAGAGAAACTTCCTTGTTCTATGTCTTTGTGCAAGACTCTGTAATTTTCCACTACCCTGCCTTTTGTTGTGGGAGAAGGTTCCCTCTAACACACTGTGCCTTCTGAGGCCCAGCTAATGGGATGAGGAGACAGGAGGTTAGGGAGGAGAAATGTTGCGTTAGGGATAAAAGGCAAGGGTGCAGCTCCCAAATTGTACTCTCCCTTTCCAGCCCTGCTCTGAGCATCCTGGGGCTGTACCCTTTCTCCAAGGAAGTAATAAACCCCTTTCTGCTTCCAAGGTATACAAGTCTTTGTCTTGATTAATTTGAGTAGTGATCTTTTGTCCCACACATTAAAAACTCTGAGCAATCCAAAGACCAATCATGCTTCCTGCGGCATATGAATCGTATTACCCACCATCTGACAGAGAGGGGACAGAGTCAAGATGCAGAATAAGATAAGTGTTTTGGGCCATGGTCAGTGCACGAATTTGTTTTGCATATTTGTTACAAGGATTTTTGTCTTTTTTTCCGTTGGGGTGGAGATGAAAGTGAGAAAAATAAATTCTTGTTAATTGTAAAGAAATTTTTAAAAATTTTAAAATGATTGTTGATTATCTCATAACTTGCCCTCAGCCATTCTGCTAAAAAAACAAAAAACAAAAACCACCACTCTTCTCTTGATCCTGCTGCCCTTCTTCCTATCAATATAAGTAATGAGCTTACCATGTAAATTAGGCAGCCTGGACAAAAGTAAAGTTACAGGATACGTCTACTACTGTTGGAAAGGGTGTGACAGTAGTATGGCTGATCTGATTATGATTGCCAGAGCAAAAAGTACAGCAAGAGCACATGACAACATACATATGGTGCTGTGACCCTGGTGTTCTACTCCAGGGCTGGAGGCATAGTTGGATAGGATGAGGCTTGGTCTCAGACTGAACTAGTTGTAGAGGGTGGAGATAAAGGATGGTTTACTTACCCTCCAGTCAACCTTTTACACACCAGTTCTAAAGGTGAGCTGATAAACTCCCCCTGGATTTGGGGAAAAGGAAGGGTCTGTGGAAAGTCTGAAGGGTCACTACTTCTGCCATGTCAGCACAGATCAAAAATGATAAGGATAGGATTGCCCTGTTTCCCTACTTAGTTCAATATTCTTGACATGAAACCATGCTGCCTCTCATATGAATGAGTGAAGGAGCCGGAGATGTTTATAGAGGGAAAGACTTGGGGGTGGAGAAGAAGGAAGTCTGTGATTTGGCGTTTCTGTTCAAGCATAGGCTTGGATGAAAAGCTGTCAGGGATCTTATGGAAGGGATTTCTAAAGGAGTGGGAGACTGGATTAGATGACTTACAAGTTTTCTTCCAACCCTAAGAGGCTATTATCTGATTAAAAGAAGAGGGCAACAGGATAATAGATCCTAGAGGCAAAGCAGGGTCAAAGGAAAGGGTTCTTTTAGGATTTTTTTTGGGGGGGGGGAGTTGAGGGGAAGGGTGAGTTGAATAGCTATGCAAACTTGCTGACAGTAGGAAATAAGCAAAATGAAAAGAAGATTGAAGATTTGAGAGGACTCAATTAATTAATAAGCATTTACTAAGCACCATTATGTGCCTGGCACTACATACTAAATACTGAGGATGCAAAGACAAAAATGAAACAATCCTTGCTCTCAAGAAGCTCACATTACAACCGGCGAGACATTTACATTTATGTATGTGATACATATAATATACACAAAATAATTACAAGGTAGTTTGGGAAAAGAGTATACTAGCTGCTGCAGAAATCAGGGAAGGCTTCATGTGGAAGGTGGAACTTGAACTAAATCTTAAAGGAAACCAGGGATTCTGAAAGGCAGTGAATTCCAGGCATGGGAGACAACCAGAGCAAAGATACAGTCAAGAGAGGGAATGTCATGGGTAAGGAACAGTCAGAAAACAAGTCTGGATAGATCTCAGACTGAATGTTGGGAACAATGTGTAAGAAGGAGGAGTAATTGAGAGATCAATATCTTAGAGGAGGGGTGAAGAGAGAGGGATTAAGAGCACAGGTTAGCCTCGGAAGGGAGAAGAAAAGGAAGAAAAAGTTTGTAGGAAAGATATACTTGTGAGGAACAGAGGGAAAAAAAAAAAAAGATCTTGGATGCTCCATGGGCTTTAAGTTCCGTGATTTGGCAAACAAAGATAAAAGAAGTATCCAGTAACATTTAATGCACCATTCTCTGCCTGCCTAGGTTGCAGAGCTGTAAATCCTAATTGAGTTCAAGTCCAGTACCCTCTCCCCTACAAACTCTTCTATTTGACATTTAATGCCCTTTACAATCAGATTCCAACCTACTTTATCAAACTTAATACACATTACCACTCGGTACTCCTCTTGAATTCTACACCCACCAAACTGCGTTTCTTGTTCTTCATAAAGGACATTCCATCTTCGCCCCGGTCCTCCTGCCCTTTTCCTAAGAATGATTTCCCTGTTCATTTCTGAGACTCAAAGAATTTCTAGCTTCGTTCAAAAGAAAACTCTGAAACTCCATGGCAGAGAAAGTCAGCTCAACCCTCATCTCCTATTTGAGGTCATTCCTGATACTATTCTTGCTAGTGCCTTGCGCCCTAAATTATCTTGTGGTTACTTAATTATCTTTTGGTTACTTTGTATACATTTTTGGCAACGAGGGAACAGTGTTGCTAAGTGGGGAGGGAGCGGGTCTCAAAGTCAGTAAGACCTAGGTTTAAATTCTACTTCTGACTCCCGAGGCAAGTTGCTTAAAGTATTCCAATTCCTAGATTTATATCTTAATAAATATGCACCTTAGTTTATAACAGTGTAATATCTCTTAATTTATAATAAGTATTGTAATTAATATAGATCTTAATTTAGAAATTACAGAGAATTGCCAAGACGTCTGAATTCACAAGACTGGTTCAAAGCCATATGCGAACGTGCTTCTGTGTCTAGGTTGTCGTGAGGGAAGGGACTGTTACACTTGTCTCTCTGTATCCCTAGCAACCTGCCCGGTCTCCAGACGCTTAAATAAATGCTTGTTGCTAGATGAGATGATTACACGTGCCACAATCCAATCAGACACTACTAGTCCCTGGAGCCGCTACCCTGAGCTTGGAGCTTCGTCGGGTGACGTCACCACGTTCCTTCCCTCGCAGTACCCTGGGGGTTGTAGTCTGGAAGGGACTTCAAGTTCCACACTGCTCCGCGTTGGGTCGCGGCGCCTGCGCGTTGCGCGCGGCGGGCAGAGCTGAGTACGGGGCTCTTTTGTTCCGTGGAGCTGGGACGATTGGCTGGGCCCGGGGGAGCTTCGTTTAGCCTAGCGTAGGTGAGGAGGGGCACCAGGCGCTAGCCGAGGTCGCCGCTCTTTCTGGCTTAGACAGCGCACCCTCCTCCTCGTCTTCCCCAGCCTCCTGCGACGCGCTAGCGGCGCGACACCGATTCCCCCCGGGTTGAGTCGACGCTGCTCTGAGGTAAAGAGGGAGGGGTGTGTGTGTGTGTGTTTGTGTGTGTGAGAGTGTGTATTTGAGAGTATGTGTCTGGTGACACTGGGGAGTGGGGGGGGGCGGTAGGGGGCGGGGAAGGCGGTCCGCCGTTGGGGATGTAGCCGTTAGGAGCCTGGCGCGCGGGAGACACCCCCCCGACCCCCTCCCCCACTACTCCCCCAGCCCTCGGTTCATTCCCGCGCGCAGACCCCGGGAGGGGGCGGGGCTCGTGGAGCGCGCGCGGCGCAGGCGAATCCCGAGTCGGAAACGGCCGGTGTGGTGGTCAGGTCCCCTTTCCCTCCCCCCCGCACGTGGGGCGGGCGGGGGGCTGCTTCTCTACTACTAGTTGCTGGAGGTTCTCGGGTAAGGGCCCACCAGCGAGAAGGAATGTGGCCCCGGGGCTGTGGAGGAGGAGAGGTGGAGCTTTAGCTGCTTTAACCGGTGTGGTTATTACCCGCTATTCTGTAAAAGAAAGGGGGTGAGGCATAGGTGGCATTGAACGCCCTTCTCCTGCCCGAGTGGGGAGGAACGGCTGTTCTCGGGTCCTGGATTTTTGTAGCAAATGCAAGTTTATGCGTTTAAGAAGAAAACTTGAGGTTTGAATAACATTCAGGAATTCAGTTCCCCATCTCCTCCTTCCTGCGGTGGATTGTCTCCAACTGATGCAGTTTGTAGTTTGTTTGTACATAGTTTGCATGTTGTCTACCTCACGAGGTGTCTGAGAGAGCAGGTACTGCCTTTTGCTTTTCTCGTGCCTGGCACGTGGAAGGCTCTTAGTAAATGTTTGTCGACTTGACAGGTACGTGGTTGCATGCGAGTTGTCTCCCCCATTAGATCATGAGCTCCTTGAGGGCAGGGATTTACCTTCCTCTTTCTTTTGTATCCCGGATGCTTATAGATAGCACTGTGCCTGGCACATAGTAGGCACTTAATAAACGCTTATTGATTGATGAAGCGTTAAGACAAAAAGCTTGAGAAACCGAAGGGCTCTTGCCTGATGAATAGTGTTAGCAACTAGTAACGAAATTTCGAAATAAGATGCCACTCATGTTACACTAGAAGAATCATTTCCGAGGCAAATGCAACTTTTCATTCATTTCATTTCACCACGTTCTCACTCCACCATCCCCCATCTCATTCTAGACCTTTTTCCACAAAAGACCGTGGAGGCAAACTTGTGCTCAAGTTTTCTAGAGAGTTGGGAGTGAGGTAGACGTGGAGTTGAATCCCACCTTAGACACTAGCAGGTTGATCCTTGGCAAGTCCCTTAACCTTTTTTCAGTCACAGTTTCATAGTTTCTAAATCGAGAGAAGTTGTATTCGATGACCTCTAAAGTTGCTTCCAGCCCTAAATCTGTGATCGTGGGAAGCTGTCTTCTGCTTTCCCTCCCCCACTAGATGGTGGCCTTGTTTTCTACAGATCTTTGGAACTTTGGTTTCAAGCTGAAAGAGAACCTGGAGAATCAAGTACTTTAAATGAATTAAATTAAAAAGTAGTTGATGGGAAAGCCTAGGTGTTTGTTTACCTGCGACTTAGCTTTGGTGGATTAGGCTAGAATTGTATTTCATTATCCAGCCTTTTGTCTGACGAATTTGAGCCCTTGGTGGAGAGCGTTGACTGTTAAGGTTTTGTAACTACCTCCTTTGGAAAGAATTGCACTGTTAGAGTGAGTGCGTAGGAGAGGATGCCTTTTCTTTTTGTCCTTTTGTAAATTGAGGTGTTTCTTGGGAGCCAAACCTGGGGAATCCTAAATTTGAGAAGCACCTTTTGAGTCATTTAAAAGCAGCAACTTTCACCTCTTTCAACACTACCCAGAAGACTAAGTTCTAAGTTTTGTTAGGGCTTGTATGTACATATTACTGTATTAAGAGGCATCCTGTCTGTGTGCCTTTGCTAGGGCTGTTTCCTGTGCCTGGAATGAATCTCTCCTCACCTGAGCCTCTTAGAATTCCATCTTTCTTCAAAGCTCAGCTAAGCATCACCTACTACAAGAGGCTTTTCCTACTTTTTTCCCCTTCTCCAATCTGTAGTACCTTCTACCCTCCCATATCTTAAGTATATTTTGCTTTTATTTATATGTGTATATATTGTTTCCCCTGTGAGATGTAGGCTTCGTGACTGCAGGGGGCTTAATAAACGCATGTTGATGGATGAAGCTACCTAAGGGCAATGATTTCTGCCCTTTTCTTTTCACTGTTGCCTCTAAACGAAGAGTCATCTCAGCAGTTAGATGAATGTCTGAAAGATCTGAAAGTGAGTAGAGGCATGTGATGCTGTGATCCTCCCTAGAAGCCTTCCAGACCTTTATATGGAAGATAATACAGTTAAAGAAAGCCTCTGGGTTGTGGGAAATCTTCATTGTTTTGTTTTTTCCCTATGATGACATTTTTGCTCCCAATAACTTATATAGTCCGAATTGTTTTTCTTCAAAAGTGAGTAGAGGATATAGTAGTGCCTACAGGATAATAGTGCCACAGCCCACTTGTCAGGTTCTTCATAAGAAAAGATGTGCCTACTGTTTTCTTCCTCCGTTTCTTTGTACATATGGTTAGATACCTGAATTTTTCTAACCCCTTCTAGAGAAAGGATACCATTTAAATATGCCAGTAGTCTATTAGAAAGGAATTTTTAAATGAGAAAACTTTAGTACACCTTAAAAGAGGATTGCTGAATAATGTCATTTTTCAAAAAATATTGTAGAATCATAAGAACGGTAGATGCAATTTTGTTTCCTAATTAGAAGCATTTATTAATCACCTACTATGTCCTAGGCATTGTGCCAGGTGTTGGGGATACAAAGAAAAACAAAAAAGTCCCTGACCTTTCCTACTGTACCATCTTTGGAGATGAGGGCTCTGGTAGCTGGGGGATCAGGAAAGGCCATATGTAGAACAGGACACTTGAATCTGAGCTTTGAAAGTAGGACTTCTGAGAGAAGAGGTGAGATAGAAATAGATTGTGATGGAGACCTGAGATGGATTGTCACGTATGAAGGAAGGGCAAGCAAGTAGGGCAATTTCACTGGAAGGTAGAATGAGTAAAGACAACTAAGGTGTAACATGGCTAGAAAGGTCTGCAGATATGTTGTGAAGGGCTTTAAATGTCAAACAGAATTTGAGTTTTTATTTTAACCCAGAGGTAGTAGGGAGCTTCTGGAGCTTTTTGAGTACTGAGTCTGGCAGTCGATAATATTCCTATAGAGATTTATTCTGCGATGGTGTGGTATTTGTTGTTTACTTGTTTCAGTTGTGTCTGATACTTTATGACCTCATTTGGGGTTTTCTTGATAAAGATACAGGAATGGTTTGCCATTTCCGTCTCCAGCTCATTTTACAGATGAGGAAACTAACTTGTAACAAAGGATTAAAAAAAGAGTAGAAAAACAATTGAGCAAATCTAATCAGCACATCACCAGACTAATAGTCATAGTGTATACAGTAGTCAATACCCATAGTCATCTCCACCTCTGCAAAAGGAGAGGGGTACATTTTCTCATTTCTTCTTTGGAGACAAGCTTGTTCATTTTAATTACCTAGCCTTTTTCATTATTTAAAAATTCTTTCCATTGTCGATTGTTTTCCTGGTTCCTTTTTCTTTATCAGTTAATATAGGTCTTCCCATGCGTCTCTGAATTGTTACTATTTTCCATTTCTTATGGCATGGTAGTAGCCTATTGAATTAATACCCCACAATTTTAAGCCTTTTCTCAGTTGGTGGGTGTTTTGTTTTTGCCCGATTCTTGGCTACCCTGGAAAGTATTGCTATGAATGTTTTGGTGTATGAGGAACCTTTTGTCTTTAACCTACTCCTGTAAAAAAGATCTCTGGGTCAAAGCATTTTAGTCACTTGACATAATTTCAAATTGATTTCCAGAATAGTTGGACCAAATTAAAACTCCATCAACAGTGTATTGGTGCCTGGTGATGAAACCTGAGCTGTTTTGATTTGCATTTCTCTAATTTTTAGTAATTTGAAGCAGTCTCTCATGGCTATTAATAATTGGTCATTCTTATGAGAACTGTGTTGTGTTTTGTTTTGCTTTGTTTTGGTTTTTTTTTCAGTCATCCATTGAAGAAATGGCTCTTTGTCTTACATATTCATATTAGTTCCCTATAAATCTTTAGACACCAGGCCCTTATCAGAGATATATGAAGCAAAGATTTTTGCCCCAATTGACAGCTGTCTTCATCCTAATTGCATTTATTTTGTTCATTCACAACCCTTTTAATTTTATGTAATCAAAATTATCCATTTTGTCTTTTGTGTTCACTCGTTTGGTCAAGAACTCTCCCTCCAGCCATACCTATGAGAGATACCTAATCTAGTTTCCTTCTATTTTTTTATTTCATCGTATGACCATTCGTATTCAGATCTCATTTACTTTTTTAAGGTTGTCCTGTTATATAGCTTTTGATATTACTCTAAATTCAGTTTTTGTCCAGCTGCTTTACACTCCCCCCTCCCCCTCCCCAATTCTTGTCTCATAGGGAGTTCTTCCCCAAGTAATTTGTGCCCTCAGGTTTCTGTTTTTTCCTTATCTAGTCTATTCCACTGATCCACTTTGCTATTTTTAACAGGCACTAGAGTTTTCTTCTCCTTTCACAGTTTGATAAATTGATGAGTCTCATGATATGCTTCACTGAACCTTCATTTAAAATAAGCCCCCCAAGGTCAGATTTATGTTCTTAAGTATATTGTAGATGTCTGCATTGGCCTTGTAAGATAACTCTACTTTTTGATGGTTTTCAAAGGGAAAATCCTCCAAGCTGCACGTGGCACCTGATATTTTGTACTTTTTAGATTCTTCTGTGAAAAGTCTTACCACACAGAAATAAAATAATGAAATCAATAGAATTTACAAAAATAGAAAAAGCTTTTAAGCTTTGAGATCATTTTCTTTTACATCTTAAATATATTTATGTGAGAAACACTGTTGTCGGGATCACAGGACTCCCCAGGCAGGGTCCGGAAGTAAGCGGGAGCGTGCTGCTGTAGCTCATTGCTTTCCTAGTTGCAAGCCCTTAGGAAGATCCACGTAATAGACCCATTCTCACAGAAAGAACTCAGAAACAGAGGAAGGTGGTTTATTACACTTCTCAGGAAGAAGGCCATGTGTGGTGCTCACTAGGAACACCTACACATTTACAAAAGCAGGAGTGAGATTAAACAGTTCTACCCTTCCCCTCAGAATTAGAGTTGGTCTAAACCCCTCAGGGTTACATTCTTCATTACCCTGCATTCCCTCCTAATGCAGATTAGGTATTCCGGTAGGTAGTGAGGATACTTGTGACTGAGACATGACCCCTCAGGTTTGAACCCGTTGTCCCATCCCAACCTTTCTAGTGCCCCCTGGTGCTAGGACGGCCATTGTCTTAGTAAATTAAGATAAATGAGCTTCCCCACAGCTATTGATTATCTCCCAATAACTTCTGTGGGAGCAAAATAAGATACTGTAATATCCCTTCTTATACTTATTTGGGAACCAAAATAATCTCCAGGTCCTTGATCTTTAAGTATATTTATGAGGAAGAAGTTGCAGAAAAGATACCTATTTGCGTTGAGTTTCCTCACTCTGGAGCTCCCTATACCAAGTTAACAGACCCCTCTCCCCAAATCTATCCATAGACCTTTTGGGGAGATTGTTTAAGGACCTCTTGATATAGAGAAAGAAGAGACAGCATATCCTCGAGTAGTAGGTGCATTTCATGGATGTCTTCTGGATGAAGCTCCAGCAAACAATACTAAGAAGTAGCAATCAGGAGAAAGCAGTGTCATGAAAACCCAGAAAAGTGGAGAGTAACCATAGAGGGTGATCAACGGTGTCCAAGGCTGCAGAGGTCAAGGACGAGGTTAGGAGAAGGTTAGGAGATTTGGAAATTAAGAGATCATTGGTAATTTTGGGGAGAGCAGTTTCGGTGGAATAACATAATCCAGATGTATTTATTAAATGCATACTACTATAAGTAGGGCACTGTGCTGGCCCAGTGGGGTTACCAAAAGAAAGAAAAATAGGCCTTGCCCTCTTGGAGCTTATATTCTATAGAAATTCCCTTTAGAAGAATACAATTTTCTTCTTCTCTAAATCCCACCTGTGAAATTGTAATCAATTACTACTTTAATCAGTTGAATTTGCAGGTTTGACCTTATAAATCATATTAGGATAAGTTACTTTAGTAATGGGGAAATAGAAGCTTGTACTCGATCCTCCGCAGGATAGCAGGGCATTTGTTGGCTGTAGCTAACTTCCCTATTTATGCAAAGATGAGCTCCTGCGGAAATAAGCTGATGTGCCAAGTTCCTCTTCTCAACTAGTCTTAACCAGTCCCCTTCTATGCCATGATGCCAAGCATTCCACTTGTTCTAGCCTTTGTTAATACTCTAACCTGTAGGGGGAAAAGGGTGTTACTGCTTGATACTGTCACTCTCCCCAACTCACCCAATAACTTATTACAAATCAGCTTGATACCCTATTCCCTGAATGAGTTCCCCTTTTCTGCCCCCTATTTTCAGAATATTTCAAACATATGTTTGTGTAATGCTCCTATGTTACTCAAAATTCTGTAACTTTTGATTCTTCTTTTGTGTTCCTCTTTATTGAATATAAAAGAGCCCTATAAAACCTCATGAAGCATCCTTGGCAGTTACTGAAGAGCCTTGGATCTCATTTATTTGCAATTGCTAATAAATTGATTATGCTTGGATTTTATCGCCTCAGTTTCTCTCAGTCATGTTTCACATTGTAATTGGGACACATCTGTCCTGGATCCAGCTTAAATTTCATCTAAGTCTCAAGTGATTGATTCCATCACTTTACAGAATTGTTGTCTGAGTCTTTCATTTACAAATAGTCTAGTACTGTCTTGTACCATTTCTGTTTGTATCTATATCATTATTTACATTTCCTCATTTGTCATTTTTCCTAACTAGAGTTTAAGTTCTTTAAGGGCTTATACTCTTCCCCCCCCCCTTTTTAAACATTGTCCTTCAGTACCTCTATAAACCTGTTAGTTTGTTGCCTTTCTACAGAGTATGCAGTCTTTGGGTTTTTTGCCTCCACTAAAGTCCTAACCTCATGTTCATGGTGAAAGAGGAGATCACCATCATAAACAAGTGCTTGTTTTTATATCACTTGAATTTTTCCCAGTACTCCCTCCCAGAGCATTCTGTATAACAATATTTTTAAAGAAAAAAAAATAAAAAGAGGAAGAGGACAAAAAAATAAATCAGGAAAACTGATCAGCAAATTTGAAAATATATGATGTGTTCTACACCTGAGGACCGCCAACCTCTGGAGTATTGTCTTTGACCCATATTCAATGTCTTCTCATGTCTCTTTGGGGGCATGCTGTCAACAAACATTTAGACATCTCATTTCCTACCTGGCTGCTCTCATTTTGGACTTCTCCACCATGCCCACATCTAATCATCTTGCAAAATTGAGTCAGACTTGTTATTCACATTTTTTCAGTAGCTTCTCTGGCCATTAGATTGTGAACTCCTTCAAGGCAGGGACTGTTTTTTGCCTCTTTTTGTATGCCCAGCACTTAGCACAAGGTCTGGCACATAGTAGGCATTTATTGCTTTACAGATTCTGCCCCTCTAATTGGAAGAGCCATCAGGTCTTCCATTTGAGGAAGGGGTGGGGCAGGACAGGACAGACCTCATTTCTCTCCAGACTACATTCATTTTGGATTTCTTTGCCTTCCATCCTCAGCTACCAGGCACTTCCCCGCCCCTTCCCTTCTTTTTCATGTTGTCTTCCCCCATTAGTTGGTAAGCTTCCTGAAGGCAGGGACTGTCTTTTCTTCTTTTGTATCCCCAACACAGCACCCTTAGTAGATGCTTAATAAATGATTATTGATTGATTTACTACTATGTGCCAGCACTGTGCTAGTTGACCAGGCTATTAAGAACCCCCACACACTCAAAGAGCTCTCATTCTAATGGGAGAAACAATATACAGACAACAATATACATATAAGATATAGAGAACACAAATAAGAAGGAGGGGGAGGGAACAAACATTTATTAAGCACCTACTAAGTGCTGGGCACTGTGCTAAGCACTTTATAAATATTTTGTCATTTGATCCTCCCAACAACCCTTTGAGATAGGTGCTATTATTATTATCAGTTAAGGAAACAAGAGGGAGATTAAGTGACTTGCTCACTTCCTAACTCTAGGCCCAGCACCCTCTTTACTGAAACTCCTAGCAGGGGAGGGGGAGGGGAGGATTTGAGCTCAGTCTAAATCTTAAGCCAGGAGGGGAGATTTGAGGAATGAAAAGCTGGGGTAGGGGAAGAGTGAAAAGAAGAAGCTCAAGTCAAAAGGTGAAGTATCACGTGTGAGGAAGATCAAGAAGGCCCGTGTCACTGGATTATAAAATTTTAGAAGATTGGAAAGGTGGGAAAGGGCCCAGGAGAAATAATACACATGGTGGGAAGTGGTCTCTGGCTACCTGGAGAAAATCTTGACCTGAATGGCCCAGCAGCACCTTGGATTCAGCCTGTTGTGTACTGTTTGTTTTATCACTTACAGCTCTTTCTGTCTTTCTTCCCTTTCTCCACCCTTCTTGAAATTCCCCTGCACCATTCTGTTGCAGTAAACTGACAGGTCTTCTGCTTCTTCACTTAGTAGGATCCATATGGAGGCCAGGAAGAGATTATTCTTATTTCAATCCTCAGCTCAACACCTTTTAGGAATTTCCTATTGCCCTTAGACTAAAGGCTTTCCACAATCTGGCACCTGTTTTTTGCAGCTTTGCTGCCTGTTGCGTTCCTTTCTTTAGCTCAGCTAAACTGGACTACCATACTACATCCAAATCTTACCACCCCTGCTCCCCACCCCCTTTCCTTTTCCTGGGATCCCTTCCCCTGACACTGTCCCCCCTTTTATACAGACACATTTTGAATTATTCTTTAATCTTTAAAGCTGAACTCAAATGCCTCTTTTAGTAGAAGGTTTCCCTTGATCTTCCAGTGAGTCCCTTTGCAGTTCACATAGAACTTTGTACTTGCAAATTTACCCATTTTATATTCCTGAAATCAACCAGCATTTACTGAGCATCTGCATTTGTTAGGCTAATTTTGAGCTACAGATACAAAGATGAAACAATGCCTACTCTTCAGGAGCTCACATTCTCTGGGAGAGACTCCTATATAAATTGGAGTATTGGAGAGGAACATTTGAGATATCAGGAAGGCTTGGTGTAGAAGGTGGTGCTTAAGCTGTGTCATAAAGGAAGAGAAGGATCCTGTGAAGGGGAAAGGAAGGTAAGCAGGGTAAAATGAGGTTGGAAAGACAGGATGGGAGCTGTATGTGAAGATGAAGGCCTTTAAAAGCTAAACAAAATAGGAGCCACTGGGATTTAGACGAGTGATGTGATCGTATCTAGGCTTTACTAAAAATGATGTTGGCAGCTCTGTGGAGAATGGATTTGGAGTGAGAATTGAGGTAGTGAAGTCCAGTTAGTAGGCTATTACCATAGTCTGGAGAAAAGGAGATGATGAAGACCTGAAGCAAGGTGGTTGGCTATGTGAATCTAGGGAACAAAATGGATGCAAGAGAGGATGTGCAGGTAGAAATGATAAGGCAGTTGTTTGGATATGCTGGATGAGGGAGAGTATTAGAAAAAAAGTTATGAATCTGAAATGCTGGGAGAATGGGGGTGCCTTTGGCAGAAAAAGTTTGGCAGAGACATGAGTTGGGGGAAGGTAATGAGTTTTGGTTTGGATGTGTTGAAATATGCAGGATTTTTATGCAATTTGAAATGTCGAGTAGATAGTTGGCGATGTGGAGACTAAAGCTCAGAGGAAAGATATATAGATTTATAAGTTATGTACATAAACATAGAGATGGTAAACCTAAACGAGCTGATTATGACCAAGAGAGTATGTAGAAAAAGAAGAGGAACTAGGACATTCCATAGTTTTGGAAACAGTACAGTTAATGGGCATGGTATAGATCAGGTAGAGATGATTATATAGAGTTAATAAAGGAGACAGAGCAGTGGTCAGCCAGGAATAGCTCCAGGAGAGAGTAGTATTGGGAAAACTCACAGGAGACTATCTAGGAAGGTGGTCAACGTGACAAATGCACAGATCTCCTTCCTAGACTTCCTAAGGATAGTGACCCTATCTCTTTAAACTTTGTATACTCTAGGACATAGCACAGCGCTCAGGCCACTGGCTTAATAAATGTTTATCTAATTATCTCAAGGCTATACTTGCCTGAAGTTGTCTTCATTAGCATTGAGATAATTGCACAAATTACCAAAAAAAAAAATCAGCTTCTATTCTTTCCATTTTACCTACCTCTGAAATGAAGGCTAGAATTACTTTATATTTACTGATTCTTTCATCTGTCTAGATTGAGCCTAGACATAGCTCTTAAATGATGCTAAGCAACAGGGATACAAATACAAACCCCAGATAGTCCCTGCATAGAAGGAGCTTATATTCTGATGGGGGAAACAGCAATACAAGGTAGTGGTGGCCTGGGAAGTCACAGAGAATAGTGAGTAGAGCAATAGAGTATGCCCTATTCCACAATTGACATGCCCTTTCCAAAAGCATAAAAATAAAATACTGATTTGATATCTATTCCCAGAGTACCATCTCATATCATCCGGATGTCTTCTCCCATATCTCCTCCATCACCCCTGTTTCACACAGAGAGGTAGACCTACTCCTTCCTGAGCAAAGCCCTTTGCCTGTACGAATATTATCCCATCCTAACTCCTTGAATAGATTGCCCCTCTCTGTCATTCCTGTCTGTCACTGATCTCCAATCTCCTTCTGACTTTTGGCTCCTCGTCTACTATTTATAAACATACCCATGTCTCCTTCATACTTAAAAAAACTCTCACTTGATCCTTCCATCTCCAGTAAACCGTTGTCCCTTATATTGTCTGCCCTTTGTGATTAAACTCCGTGAAAAGACTGTCTGCAATGGGTGCCTCCACTTCCTCTCCTCTCACTCTCTTCTTAACCCCCTGCAATCTGGCTTCCTATCTCTTCTAAAGTTTCCACGCCAAATTGCCATATCCTTTGGCCTTTTCCGAGCCATCATATTTCTTGGCTCTTTTGTAGCCTGTGCCACTCTCTCCTCCTTGATATCCTCTTCCCTAGGTTTTTGGGACACCATTCTTTCTGGTTCTCCTAACTATCAGACCTTTTCAATTTCCTTTTCTGGATCCTCATCCAGGTCATACCCACTAACCATCAGTGTCCCTTGGGGTTCAGTCCTGGACCTTCTTCTCTCTATTACATTTCACTTGATGATCTAATCAGCTCTTAAGGATTTGATTATCATCATCTCCGTGCTGACGATTTTCAAATCTACCCATGCAAGTCCCAAGTTCTCTGCCGACCTCCAATCTTGCATTGCCAACTGCCTTTCAAACTGTAGACATCTTAAACTCAGTAAGTCCAAAATTAAACTTATCACACACACCCCCTCCAAATTCCACTATTACTATCAAGTACGCTACTATCCTCTTGTCCTAGGCTTGCATCCTGGGTATCATCTTTTTTTTTTTTCCTTTTTATTTTTTCTTTTTCTTTTTAGTTTGCAACACATGGTTCTACATAATTTTGAGTTCCAGATTTTCTTCCCTCTCTCCCCTCGTCCTTCCCCAAGACGGCATGGAATCCCATATAACTTCCATGTATAACTTCGCATTGAATTAATTTACACATTAGTCAAGTTGTGGAGAAGAACCATGACCAATGGAACGACTCATGAGAAAGAAGAAACAGAACCAAAAAAAACACAACCCAACAACAAATACAAAAGAGAGATAAAAAAAAGTGGAGGGGGGGGAAGGCGAGTATGAAGTGTGCCTCGATTTGCTTTCATACTTCATAGTTCTTTCTCTG
>CM053626.1:188286515-188306076 GCA_028646595.1 Phalanger gymnotis
TCTCCCAATATTATAGTTTTGCTGTCTATTTCTTCCTGTAACTCCCTTAACCTCTCCTCTAAGAATTTGCATTCCATACCATTTGGTACATAAATGTTAAACAATGGTATTGCTTCATTGTTTATGGTGCCTTTTAGCAGGATGTAGTGTCTTTCCTTATCTCTTTTAATTAAATCTATCTTTACTTTTGCTTTGTCTGAGATTAGGATTGCTACACCTGCTTTTTTTACTTTAGCCGAGGCACAATATATTTTACTCCAGCCTTTTACCTTTACCCTGTGTGTATCCCCCTGTTTCATATGTGTAGGATATTGTAGGATTATGTTTTTTAATCCATTCTGCTATCTGCTTCCGTTTTATGGGAGAGTTCATCCCATTCACATTCACAGTTATGATTTCTAGCTGTGTCTTTTCAACCTAGGTATTATCCTAACCTCCTCACTGTCTCTCATCCTCCATATCCAATTTGTTGCCAAGGCCTGTTGATTTCACCTTTGCAACATCTCTTTAATATGCCCTCTTCTCTTCTGATATTGCCACCACCTTCATGCAAGCACCTCCTGCCTGGACTATTGTGATAATCTGCTGGTTGGTCTGCTTGACACAAAAGAGGCATCTCAGTCCATTCTCCATTCCACTACCAAAGTGATTTTTCTCAAGCGGAGGTCTCTGTCAATTCCTTGCTTAGTAAACTCCAGTCACTCCCTTTCACCTCCAGGATCAAATTTAAAATCTTATGTTTGGTCATCAAAGCCCTTCATAACCAACACCCACCACCCCCTTGCCCCTCTAGACACACACACACACACACACACACTCTCATACACACTCATACATTCATATATCTTTCCAATCTTTGTGTGTGGTAGAGGTGTGAGGTATACAATCTTTAATCTGGTAACACTGGCCTTCTTGCTTGTTCCATGAACAAGACACTCCCAAGTTTCAGGCATTTTCTCTGGCTGTCCCATATGCCTAGAATGTTCTCCCTCCTTTCCTTCAAGACCAAATTAAAATCTCACCTCCCATAGAAAGCCTTTCCCAATCCCTCTTAATTGTAGTGCCTTTGTTCTTTTAATTATTTTCTGTTTATCCTATATATAACTTGTTTGTGCATGTTTGCTTGTCTCCCCTATTAGATTATAAGTTCCTTGAGAGCAGGGGATATTCTTTTGCTTCTTTTTGTATCCTCAGCACCTAGCACAGTGCCTGGTAAATAGTAGGCTTTTATTAAAGCACTTATTATTTTATTAAGCATTTATTAAAATGCTTATTGACTGGTTGTGTGTGATTTGTCCTTCATTCTTGAAGAGGACCATGACATGAGGAAGATGATGACACGATTTGCAGTTGACTTTGATTTGAGAGAGAGAGAGGGCTGTGCAAAGGTCACCAGCTTCACTTTCTCCTCCAGAGCTATTGGGTCCAGTGGCCTGATATTTACCAGGACTACTGGAGATGGCCCAGAATACAGTGGGAGACCTTGGCCCTTTTAAGCTAAGGTCTTTTCAAGTTCTCATTTGTAAGTGAGTAAGGCAGAGCCCATTCATTAAGTAGGCTGGCCTCTTTGAGACTGACAGACTGACTGAGGAAGGGAATACTTGGCTGAAGGCAGAGTGGGATGGTGAGATGGTCAGAGTAAAGTATGGTTAGGTTTGAAATTGGCTCAGTTTCACCAATCTAGGCAACACTGCCCCAAAGCTGTAGTTCTCTAGCTGAGCAATGCAGCTCCTCCAGGGAATGCTTCTGATGCTCCTTCTTGTTCTGTTGAAGAGGACTTTTCCCATCTTTTTACCTCTTTCCTTTCTATTCCAGTGCTTCAGTTTTGAGGCCTGAGAAATATTTGTGTTATTAGTACTGTCTCCTGACTAATTTTCTTCCCTTTGTTCTTTGTATCCTGTTCTCAACTATCAGCCTTTATTTAGTTTAACCCACATCTGAACAGGAGTTCCTGTGTATAAGTTGTGCTTGGATACTTTCAGGGATGGGGAACTCTTTACTTCATCAGGCATCCCAATCAATGTTGAGACAACTGTAATTGTTAGGAATCTTTCCTTATTTTTCCAAGATGGAACTTGCCCTTACCATAACTCCCAAACATTTCACCTAACTCAGCCTTTTGCATGAAAGGAGAGATAGGCTTTGCAGGGGGCCATACCTAATCACATACCAGGAAGCCTACATGGCCATATATACGATTGTTGGTTAGCAGAGCTCTGATTAACTCCTTGAACAAGATTCACAAGCAGTTGCTCTTCAGCTTCTGCTCCAACAGGTCCTCCACACACTGGCTTTTCCTTGCCTACCAATTTCAAGGTCCCTCTAGATTGCCTCAATCTGCCTTTCTAAAAACTAAGTATAGTAGTATAAAGAACACCTGGGTTCAAATCATTACTCTTTTACTTAAGAGTACTACCTGTGTACCCTTGGGCAAGTTATTGATTTACTGACTGTTTATTAAATGAGATCTTATCACAGTGCCTGTCTCTTCCCTTATCCTTCCTCATCCTTAGCTTGATCTTGTGTAAGATGAAGATTCAGATTCATTCGTGTCTACCTCTAATCCTGTAATCCGTATCTCACACAACCCCGTGGACTCTACATCCCAGCCAGTCTTCTAGCACATCCTGTGTTTTTATTCCTTTGCTCTTACCCAGTCGTTATGTTTGTAATGGGAGCCATTCCATTCCCAAGTTTTGCCTCTTGAAATCCTACCCATCCTTAAAGGTCAAACTTGGAAGCCATTTCTTCCGTGAAACATTACCTATTCTCGCCTCTTCAAGTTGTAGATGATCCTTCTTCTTAGGCACTTATTTTCTTTTCTCCTTTATTTTCGATTTATCCGACCTTAAGAGTAGAGACTGGTCATATTCTGTAGTGCCTCTCCTTCAGCACCTAGTTAATTGCCTTGCATAGGCATTGAACAAATATTGAATGAATGAACTTATATAGCCCGTAGGTTGCAGTCATAGAAATCTGGTTCTTAAATTTTTTTCCTAAGTTCATGGGAGTCAGTGTGGTACAGTGGAAGGAGCACTGTATTTGGATTCAGCTGTGTAACCCTGGGCAAATGACCTCTCTGTGCTTTAATTTCCTCATCTCTAAAATGGGGGTGATAATACTTGGACAGCCTGTCTCCCAAGATTTTTATGGGGAGAGTTGGAACCAAATGAACATGGCTATTTAATTCTTCCAGGGGAGAGGGTCATTTAAACATTTACTTTGCTTTTTAGGATCTGTAGGGGAAGAAGAGATTTACTTTTCTTCTTTGCAAGAACAGTATGGACAGTAGCCTAACAGGATAAGTGGACATGAAAGGATTTTAATTAAATCTTTGAGTGGAACAACTAAATATATCACAGATCCATCTGATTATTTGCTATAGTGCCTACAGCAGGGGTGGGGAACCTGAGGCCTTCTAGGTCCTTGGGTGTGTGGCCTTTTGACTAAGTCTAAGTTTTACAGAACTTAAACTAGGGGATTTGTTCTGTGAAGTTTGAATCCAGTCAGAAGGCAGTACTTAAGGACCTAGAGGGCTGATGGTGGCCTTGAGGCTACAGGTTCCCCGCCCCTGACCTACAGAACTGCTGAAGTGGCTTACTGATTTGCTCGGATGTCAAGTTACTTACAACTGCTTACTAAACTCACTGCTGGCGTTTGATTTTCCAGACTAACAAGTCACCAGGATCATGGGGACATACTGAAATAGCTGTTAACAGTTCCTGCTTGCATTTCTGAGAGGACTGAGTTTCTCAGAGAGACCTAGGTGGAACTTCCTTACAGCAGTCTCCCATGTACTTTCCAAAATGTTATGGGGCCTTGGTATCCAAGAAAGATCATCTTCTCTGTGATGCATCATTTGAGTATATCAGAATATGGATACAATGATTGCTAACTTGTTAAATGTCTCAGAAAGAACAAACTGTAAGATAAATCGTGTGTGTGTATGTGTGTGTGAGAGAGAGAGAGAGCGAGAAGTTTTCCGTGTTATCCCAGGTTCGTGAAGACTTTAGTAATGGGTCTAGGACCTAGTATAGGGCCAACCTTATTTTGAAAGATTCATCACCAGCTTTAGCCACCAAGTGGTTTAATTTTGGGGGGCACGGTTTACTTCTAGCTGAGGTCTGCTTGTGTCTTGGGCACTACTTACATAATGGCCTCCGTCTTGTGCTTTGTCGCTTAGGGAATGATGGGCCTGGAGCCTTGTTAGCTTCAGCTTCCTGTCAGTGGTGGAGCCCCGGGATGTGGACTGTCTCACCCCGCCTCCGCACCCTCCCCACTCCACCCCTCTTCCTTTGTCCCACCCTACCTCCCCACAGAAACGCAGCTCTCTGTAGAGCCTCTGCATGAGAGCTGCTTGGGACTCTTTGCTAGTTCATCACTAGCTGCAGAATGTTCCCTTTTGACATCTTTGTCTTATCTGCATAACTTCCATAGATGTTCACCATGGGTATCAGAGTTCTGGATATCTATCTAGGGAAACACCTGGATCACAGTCTTTCATGGCATCATCCAGAGAGCCAGATGTGCCTGCTATTGAGCACAGTACAGGTAGGCTTCTAGGCAAAATGTCTTTGCCAACTGGAATGCATTGTCAAACATTCAGTTATGATGATGTCCTGGAGGATCCCACACCCAAAGACTCTGCCTTCATCGGACATGTGTAATAAGGTTCTGTGGGAAAAGCTGGTCATCCCAGATCGGGAGTACCAACAGCTTTCCAAGGTTGAAGAAAGAGAAAATAGTTTCTCTAACTCCCTCAGCTTCCAGTAATCAAATGAACAAGACCTCAGTGGTGAAGGCCAAGGCTATGCACATTGTCATAAATTCTCTAATTACAAAACAGACATGGTAGCATCTAGCACTTTGAGCAGTAGGCAGGGTTGGCAGATGCAGGATACACTCCCCATAAAGGCCTCATCACAGAAGAAACCAAGTACCACTGTGTGGCAGAGGCAGTCCATAAATTGGAGTTACAAAATGGAGAAATGACAAAAGAAGATAGACTGTTTCAATCTAGTCTTCTGCAAGTAGTATACCCCATTCTTCTCCCAAGCAAAAGCCCAGAGGCTAGTTTTACTTGTGGATCTTCTACTTACTTACCTGGCCTTAGATGTCAGCAGCATGGACTCTGGAAATGGAGATAGAGACAAACTCTCATCTGAAAAATGGTCCAAAAATGGTTTTTGGACCAAGAACCCTTCAGAAATCCAACTCGGGTTTCAGTGTCTAGTCCTACAGAGGTACTCAGAAGCCACCACCAATGGAGCTTATTCAGGTTTAGGCTACTAGAATTGCAGAAGACCCAGCAGCCTTCAAGCCACCTAATATGGACTTTCCAGTGATGGAAGGAAAGAAACAACCTCCATGACTCCCTAACACAAACCAAGAGATCTAAATGTGTTGACTCCTACAGGGTTCTAACGCTCCCTTTTCATATGAGCAAAAAGTTGTTTTCCCTGGTGAACCCACTGTTATGTAGAGAGTATCTCAGATTTTTCTTTCTTCCTATCCACCTTGCACTTGACATAGGAAAGGTGGCATCCATTTACAATTCTGCTGAGGACAGTATTCCTGGGAGGTAGTGATTGTTTCTTTAAATATTTGTGCAGAGCTTGAATCATTCTAATGCAGAAAGAACTGTTCTGTAATGTCCCAAAGTTGGTCTGAATGACTTCTCAAAGCATAGTTGACTATAGCCAATTACTGGTCTATAGAAGTAGATTGCAGGGGCCAAAGAAAATAACTAGTATCTAGTAGACTTTGTTCTGCATATTTTATCCAAGATTTAAAAAAAAATTGGAAGGGGTCACACAACTCGTCATGAATCTCTAAAGTATTAATCTCTTTAGCACCTACATATTGCGATAACTTACTGTCTGCCTTGAGAGTTGTTGCTTCATTTTTTCTTATAGTCTTCCCAACAACTTGAGAGGTGGAGGGAGAGATTCTCAATAAATTGCTCTTTTGATAAAATTTACTGTGAGTTCAGGCCCCTTTTATCACTCTGTACTTTTTTGAAATTGACATTTTCTTGGCAGGTGTTGAATTCCTGGCCAGCTTACTTGCGTGTTTTGTTTAGACAATTCTGCCTTGTTAGGATTTTATGTTTGCTGGCGTGTTGTTTTTGTTTTGGTGCATATTTAAGGCAATCACAAATCCTGCTTGCAATATCAGGGTTACTTAAGCTCTGGTATTACCTGTATTTTTTCACTAATAATGCCTTTCATAGAATACTGATAAGAGATTAGTGGGAACCTTGCTCAAGAGACTCCTAATTTTCCTATTCAGGGATATTTTTCACCTTAAAGGACAATAACCTTGTCTTATTAATAAGCAGATACATGTCTCCTGGGTATCTCAAAATATAGCTGGTAAAGATTTAGTAAAAAAGTTGGAGTATCAGAGCAGCTCGGTGGCACAGTGAGTAGAGCATCAGCCCTGGAGTCAAGAGGACCTGAATTCAACTCCAGCCTTAGACATTTGACACACTAGCTGTCTGACCTTGGGCAAGTCACTTAACCCCAATTGCCCTGCCTTCCCCCCTCCAAAAAAAAAAGTTGGAATATCTTTGATTTGCTTTGGCTACATGATTGTAAGAACATGCAGTGGTTTGGTACTCAATGGGTGATGGATCCATAAGTTACTTTAGGATAGAGACAATATCTTTTTTCTGTTCTTTTTCCTATATGATTGTCAGCACCTGAGGATGGTAATGTCAGTGTTAATTCTTGAGTAGTTCATGATTAAACTAGAATGAATAAGGTATCATAATTACTTCCTTCATACAAACTTCCTTTATCTTCCTTTAGAACTTGGCCTTTTGGTTGTAATACTAGGATGGGGGATGGGGGGCACCTTTTGTGCCAAGGTGAACTGTGAAAGGTGTCAGGGGAAGTAGGTAAAACATCAACTAAATGTATTTCTCCATATATCCCATTAAAAATTGTCTGAACAGCCCTAGTTCACAAAGTGGAATTGCTTGGTGGAGAAATGTCAGAAGTATTTTCGTCTGTAACATGTCCTTCTCCACATTCAAATAGGCATAAACATAACAATCTTATCTCACTAGGTAGTTTGCTTCTAGGGGAATCTTCCTTGAAAGAGCTAATTTTGAACACTTTTAATAAGTTTTTTTCAACTTCTGATCTTGGAGGGTCTTCCTAAGGGTGTGTCAGATTAAGATGGCAGGGAGAGTCTACCCCCTTTATAATGGTTTCTGACAACCTGCTTTCTTGGCCCCAAGTAACTAGATGTATGAGAAAGAAAATGTCACAGTAGATGAGCTGACAAAGTGCCTCAGACCAAACAGCCCAAGCTGGATGGGGAATCTGAATTTGCTTAATGGTTGTGTGTCCATGGACAAGTCACTTAACCTCTCTGAGGTTAAGTTTTTTTTGTTTTTTTGGTTTTTTTGACCATTTGTAAAATGAGAAAGTACACAACATTAACTACCCCACAAGATTGTTGTAAGAAAGGTCTTTTGTAAATTTTAAGGTAGTATATATAAATGTGAGTTGCTGCTGTGTAGTCAGTTATATTCTACTTTGTGTCAGGTGTGGTGATAGACACTGGAAATACAAAGACTAAGAGAGAGTTCTTATCTTCAGAGAGCTTATATTCTACTGGGGGACAGGTATGGGATAAAACTAGATCACCTGTAAGTTAATGCAGGAGATACACAAAATAAATATGGAACGATTGGTAGGGGAGGGGAGAGGCCAGGCAGGACTAACTACTGAGAAAGCTAGAACAGGTCTTTGGAAGGAGGTGGCACTTGAACTGAACCCTGCAGGAAGCTGGGTAGGGGTCTAAAAGGGGAGGGCATTGCTGGCATAAGGGACTGCAAAAATAAAGAGGTTAAAGAGGAACTGCTATGTATGAAGCATAGCAGCAAATAGATCACTCTGGCTGGAGCATAGAATGCATAAGAAGGTGTAAATATTGAAGAGCTTTAACTGCCTAATAAACGTGTTTGGATTTTATCTTTTTTTCTGTAATTCTATTTTTTTTTTTTTAGATTTTTTATTTTTAGTTTACAACACTCAGTTCCACATGTTCTTGAGTTCTAAATTTTCTTCCCTCCCCCCACCCCCAGGATGGCATGGAATCCAATATGTGTTCTACATACACCTTCGCATTAAACTTATTTACAACAATAGTCAAGTTGTAAAGAAGAATTATGACCAATGGAATGAATCATGACAAAGAAGAAACAAAACCAAAAAAAAAGATTAAAAAAAGAGAGAGAGCAAATAGTTTGCCTCAATCTACATTCAGACTCCATAGTTCTTTCTCTGGATGTAGATAGCTGTTTCCATCATGAGTCCTTTGGAGCTGTCTTTGAACCTTGTATTGCTGAGAAGAGCCAAGTCCACCAAAGGTAGTCATCACAGAATCAATATGTCCGTGGTTGTGTACAATCTTCTCCTGGTTCTGCTCCCTTCACTCAGCATCATATCATGCAGGTCTTTCCAGGTTTTTATGAAGTCCATATCTTCCTCATTTCTTATAGCACAATAGTATTCCATTACATTCATATACCACAACTTGTTTAGCCATTCCCCAGTTGATGGGCATCCCTTTGATTTCCAATTCTTTGCTACCACAAAGATTGCTGCTATAAATATTTTTGTGCTGTATTTTATCTTAAGAGACCATTGGGAGCCACTGAAGCTTCTTGAATGACATGGTCAGGTGTGCTCTTTAAAAGGAATGTAATTTTGGCCACCATGTGGAAGATGCTGAGCCCAGATATCTGAGCTTTTTGAAGTCTGGTCTTCCTAGGACCTTAGGAAGAGATGTCCTTGGTTAAAGGTAATTGGGCTGTAAGTTATGCTGGAATTATTTGGATCCATACACAGAGGGAGGCAAGTTGAGAAGGGTAGGCATTTAGTTAAGAGATCTGAGATAGGATTGAGTGTTTCTTTTTTAAATTTTCTTCACTCTGTTTAAGCAAATACTTATAAGGATTAGTTCAGTGGGCAAAGAGAACAATTAAGAGAAGCCATGTTTGTGGTTTTCTCATTTTCCAAGTCATTCTGCTCCCACTTCTAAAAATTACCATTCTAACATGACCCTTCCATAAGGATACTATGTTAATGACACAGAAAGAGGCTTGTAGTTCCTGGAGATAAGCCAGCAGCCGTCCTGGCTTTTTCCATAGTAGCTCTAGACTACAGGAGGCAGGGAGGATCAGGCAGTCAACATTCAGTCTTGTTTCTGAGTAAGAGACATCCAGCCTTTTATGTAGGCAGCCACTAACTGAGAATATCCCTGTACTTTGGAGCCATAGGACCAGAATGGAATGCCCCTCCTTACCCCCACCGTCCCCCCCACTTCTAGGGCATCTTTGGCCTCAAATTAGATGGATGACTAGGATGAATAGTTGTAGGAGAATTATCACTATTTTTGAATTACTGGTAACTCACCCTCTCTACTTGTATGTCAAATGAAGCAGGTACCTTCTGATTCCCAAGGCCAGGTAGTAGAGGGAGTAGACATCCTTACATGGTGCCCAAAAGCTGTTAAGTCTCTGTAGTCCCTATAGGCTCTGTTACTCTGTTGTCAAATATTGACTTTGTTGAATTCAAAATGTTGTTCAGCAGGCGATTCCACTAAATACACAATGAGAAATCAAAACGAAAAGAGATTAGAACAGATTGCCAATGGACCTGAGTTCTGATTTTCAGAGGTGTATTACTCACAGTTTCAAATAGAAGATTCAGCACATCTCAGTGGCTCACTGAGGGGCTTATCACTTCCCAAATGTTTAGAAAGTTGCTGCAAGGATGTCCATTACATTACTAGGCAGGTAAAGATGTATAATATGTTTTGATGGTTCCGTGACTTATGACTGCTCCTGTCTTAGAGTCAAAACAAATCCTGGAAACATGTCCTAGGTCCTAACCATCAATACTTTGATTACTTGGGCAAGCATAGTCTTGTATAACAATTTTCTTCAGCCAACTTTGGTAGCTTCTCATACATTTCCTCATGTATTTGGTTGTTATTCTGTATATTCAGTGATAAACTCCTATTTAGAGCTTTTTATTTAAAAACCTATTTGCTAGTGAACTAACTAATGAAGATAGTTTTTTTTTTTAATTCTGAAATTATTTTAAATTATCTTAGGAGCCAAGTGTATGGGTCAAAAGACCACTGACTCAAGTTAAAAAAAAAAGAGCTGTCTCAGTTTCTCAAGGCAGAAAAAAACCAGAAGCTTTATTTGATCAAGTCTCAAGAATTGGGCATCTCTCACTACAGGGCGGAGATAGCAATGAAGAGAGGCGAGAGGAAGAAGGCAAGCAGGGAGATATATACCCTTGTACAAACAGTTCTAAGAAATCCCACCCTAGAGGCTGGACCCCCGTCCCCATTTGTGGAGACAAGTAGCCTCACAATCTAACCAGGAATAAGTTTTTACCCAATACAAGCACAGAAACTACGGAATAACCTTATAGGGAAACTTTAATGCTAAGATGGCTGTTTTTAAGTAGGCTAGGGGAGGGAGAGAGGGGAATATCATCTGGTTTCCTTGAAATCATGATTTACAGGAAAACGAAACTTAGGCCTGGTAAGGTTCACATCCCAACTAAATTTGTACTATCTCTATTTGAATATTGCCTTGCCTGAGTTATTCATAGGGAAGCTTTCACAATCTTGTATTCCACTCACAGCTGAGGTGACATCTATAAATCTAAAGAAGGAGGAGGAGAAAGACATTCCTAAAAGCTAAATAATTAGATTCCCACAGACTCAAATTTATCCCATTTCCCTAAATATTGATTCTCAAACATTTTAGATATAAATACATATATATACATATACCCTGTGAAGCCTTCACACTTTAATCTGTCACTACCTCACACACAAGGAAGAAAAGAAAGAGCCTATGTTATAGGTCTTATAGTGTTTATCTGGATAATAATGGATAAAATGTGAAGTGACTTTAAAATTTTAAGAATATTTCATCATATTGCAAAATTTGAATCACCTACTGGGTGTTATGTGGAAGACAGATATTTCGTGACAAAGTTAGAGGAAGGAGAGACATGCATTCTTTGCTTCCGTTTGGTTTATGCAAGATCAAAATGTTGAGAGCACCTGAAGAAGCTTAAAAAAAAAAAATCTGCTCATTCTGACTCTTAGTTCTCCTCTTGTAATTTAAAACCTTCTAATTGGATACAGATGCAGTATCGTAGAGCGCAAGGGCCTTAGAGATCATCTAGTCCAGTGTTTCCCAACCCAAACTGTACAACGGACTGGTAAAAGATTAGGCAGTCTTCTACCCTCCTTAGCTCAGTGGTGGGGTAGGTATTTTAAGAAGTGAGGCTTGCTAGTAATTTTGTGAACTGGTAAGAATGTTCTAGATCAGTCAACAAGCATTTATTAAGCATCTACTGTGTGCCAGGCACAGTGCTAACCCCTAGATCAGCAATTAAGAAACTGACCTAGTCAGACAGCCCCCTCCCTCTTTTTTTTTTTAAAAAAAACAAAGAAACTAAGGGCCAAAGAGAACTTCAGACTTCTCCGTGGCTACACAGTAACAGAACTAGAGCTAAAATTCAGATATCCAGATTCCCAGACAAATGTTCTTCCTACTTTGCTAGGGGTTCACTAGTACTAACTTTATTTACTTTCTAGAATACCAATTTGATAATAAAAGTAATCACTTTATGGTCTTTCTAGCTATGTTAGTGATGATTTTAGGGAATTTCCCTTTATCTTCTCTGTAATCAAAATCTCATATGAGACTTAGGGCCCCACGTAGCTGCATATGAAAAAAAAAAGCAGCAGGGACCAAAGCTTATACATATGGGGCCTCCTTTCATTTCTTTTAACGTTCTTATCTGATTAGCAGCCCTCTAGCAACCTCAGGTACCCAGGCCTAGCTCTGCCAGTTGTGAGACTTTAACATCCTAGAGCTTCAGTTTCTACCTGTTGGGGGGAAAGGGTTGGATTTGACTAGATAGGCTCCAAGGCCCCTTCTAGGTTTGACACTCTGTGATTCCATAATTTTGAATAATGTTCAACCCCACTCAGACATGGGGTGGGGCACAGTGGCAAAGGCAATTAGCAACAATGGAAATAGCTGAAAAGAGCCAAATATTGAATATTTGTTATGTACTGGGATTGTTTTCTTAATTAACAAGCATTTTATTAGGCATCTTCTATGTGCCAAACACTGTGCTAGGCACTGGGAAAACAAAGATAAAATATCCTTGGGATACTTTCTAGGAAAGGCAGGGGACGATAACATGCAGACATATAAGTAAATGTATAATAAGTGTAAACAAAGTAAATGAGGTAGTTGTTGGGAGGAGGTGGAATAAGGAATCTGGGGAGATCACTAAAGGCTTCAGGTAGAGGTGGCATTTGAGCTAAACTTTTTCAGGGAAACTAGGGATATGAAGAGGTGCAAGTCAGGATGGAGTAAATGGTGGGGTAGGGTGTCATGTGTATGAAACAGCAAAAACAGTTTGGCTGGAATGTAGAATGCATTTTGTCTTTGTATCCCCAGCACTTAACAATTGTTAACACATAGTAAGAACCTCATAGATGTGCATCTTTGGTGGATTGGAGACTTCCCAAATCAGAAGGAACCAAGTGCGTTGACTGTGATTGTCTTGTAAAAGGCCATTTAACAGGAAAGCTGAAAGAAGTCAATCCAAAAGCAGGTATTGAAGCACCTACTATGTGCCAACAGACATTGGGGATGCAAAGAGCTTATTCTCAAGCAACTTATTCTAATTCTTATATAGAGGGGTACTACATGAATATAAATAGATTTTAAAAAATAAATACAGAGCAGTTTGGAGAGGAAGGGCCCTGGCACCTGAGCAGGATTAGAAATCAAGAAAGGTTTCATGTAGAAGGTCACATTTGAACTTGACCACCAGGGGTTCCATGAGGTTGAAGTGAGGAGTGTAAGCTTTAAGAGTTGATATTCCATCATCCCTTCTTTCTAATCTTCAGTATCTTTTTTTTTTTTTGAGATTTTTTACTTTCAGTTTACAACACTCGGTTCTACATAATTTTGAGTTCCAGTTTTTCTTCCCCCTGCCACCTCCCCAGACAGCATAGAATCCTATATGTCTAATACGTATAACACACTAGTTAAATCTTCAGTATCTATCTTTGGTTCCTTCCCTACTGCCTTCAAACATGCTCGTTTCCCCTGCTCTTGAACCTTCACTAGGACCCTACCATACCCTGGAGCTCTGGTCCTATATATGCCTTACCATTTTTCACCCATGCTCCTAGAAAAAGCTATCTTCACTCCTTGCTTCCACTTCCTTGGCTCTTTTGCCCTCTGGCTTCTGACTTCATTGCTCAACTGAAACAGCTCTTTCCAAAGTAGTTTAAGATCTCTTAATTGGCCAATCTGATGGCTTTTTCTCTCTACTCATTCTTCTTGACCTCAGTGCTGAATTTGCTAGTATTAACCTCCTCCTGGATACTTCTCTCTGGGTTTTCTTTATTCTTTTCCTGCTTATCTAACTATTCCTCAGTCTCCTTTGCCTCCTTTTCTTCTCTCTCCATATAAACTTTTGGTAACCCCGTTGTCATCTCTATGCAGACGACTCATAGAACATAGAACTGCCCCTATTCTTTCCCTACATTTCAGGCTGGGTTTCCCAAGAACATTTCTAACTTAACATATCCAAAACTGAGCTTATTAGTCCTAAAACCCACCTCTTTTCTAAACATCTCTTATTTCTGTCAAAAGGACAGCCATTCTTCCAGCTTGGCATTATGCTTGACTCTTTCCTCATCCTCACTCCTGTCGCAATAGAAATCTGAGGGGTAAAGGTTAAAATTTCCAAGCATATCAATTTTTTTTTTCTTAGCAAAGCTAGCAATTGCCAATAAATTGAGTCCAAGACTTCCTCAGTAGATATGACACCATTTGGTGGTTTACACACCATTCTTACAGTCAATAAAGAACAAATCAGATGACATACTCTTGTGATGTAAGTGTTCCTTCATTCTGATTGATTGGCTAGTGATTGATGTACTTCTTGTGGTTAGAAAAGAAATTAAACCAAGAAGTTAAGTTTGGAACATTTGGGAACAGGGAATTGGGTTTGTACCCTTGCTTTCTGGAAGATTCTGTGCTTAGCACATTTTCAGAATTATATGAACAAAGCTTTTACAAAAATACATCTCACAAAATAGGGAACATTGACAGGAATCTAGTGATCGATCTTAAACTCAGTATGAATTGAATTTGGTTTTCACACAGTTCCCCTCTTTGATCCTTGAGGAACCTGTTCCACATGGATCACTTATCCATGATGTAAATTAATGTAACTAGATCACCATCCTGAACCTCACAAGTTTCTATGGAATCAAATTAGAAGAGACTTTAGTGGTACAGTCAGTACATCCGTTGATATAGAATAATAATCAATTTTCCCCTTTAGGGGCTTTCCCAAGCCCAACATTCTTCTAGTAGTGAAATCATAATTACAGAAGCAGAAAAACTGGATTAAGGTACCAAAGGGAGTTCATTAAAACAACTTCAATCAATGGAGTCATCTTCCTTAGTATCCATCTTATTTAAGGAAGAATAAGGACCAGATTGGTCAAAAATTTGTTCCGGTGGTCTTATAATCAGAAACAATCACACAGCAGCTATGGATATCACAAATTGTCATCATAGAACAGTAAGAATCCATTTGATTATGCTTGTCAATAAATTCAGCAAACAATAAACATCATGAAACAAACAAAAAACACTGAAGCAACACAATAACAATTATCTATATTAAACCCATTCCCAATGTCTGTTCAGCTTGTGTATCTTGAGGCCCACATATACCAGGTTTGGGCATTCACGTTGGAGAAGTTCATGGAGGGTACTTCTTCATGAGAATGAGACCTGTTCCAGATAACTACCTGGGGAGTCTGGGATAGGTTTCACTCTCAGGGCAGCTCAGAAGAGGACCCTAGCAGATCCACTTCTCTGGTGTACTTGCTGGGATTTCTAGGTAATTCAACTAAAATCTTACTGTAACAAAACTCAATACAATTTAAATTTGGTTGTAACCTTGATTTGATTTAACCAAGTTTATGTGATCATTTTGCTATTTAACAACAATGTTGCTAGCAGCCGCTCTGGCGGGGGGGGTCTAAGGCCAACAACACTAGCACACAGGAGGCCTGCTAGCACAGGTTCTTTGATCTGTTTTGCTAAGGAAAGCAACTTCAAGGGGTTACAATCTCGGTTTAATCAAACATACATATACCATTCACTTAGTTCAGGGGGAAAAGCCAGCACCCTGAACTTCAAAGCAAATACAAACAGACAATATAAACAGAGCAAACACATGCAGTTATCACCAGACAGACCTCTAGCTGTCTGACCAAAGAATTACATAGTTACTAGAGAGAGAAAGGCACTAACATCTAGGTTTTCAAAGCCAGGGGGTTCTAGTGGCTACCCAGAGTCTTGTCTGGTCAAATCACAGGACATGGGGGATGGAGCCAATATGGCAGCTGGAAAGCAGGGACTTGCTTAAGCTCTCCCCCAAATCCCTCCAAACACCTGTAAAAAATGGCTCTGAACAAATTCTGGAGCTGCGGAACCCACAAAATAACAGAGGGAAGCAGGTCTCCAGCTGAGGATGGCCTGGGTGGTAGCTGGAAAGGGTCTATCACACGGAGCTGGGAACAGAGTGGAGCGCAGCCCAGCATGGGCCGCTCCAGAACAGACCAGATTGGGAGTCGGCCTGGAGCAGGCCTTAGGGCTTGGAATATGATATTCTTGAGGTCAATGGAGCTAGGATTAAAACCAAGAATCACCTACCCAGCAAAACTGAGTATCATACTCCAAGGCAAAATATGGAATTTAAATAAAATAGAGGACTTTCAAGCTTTCTCAATGAAAAGACTAGAGCTGAATAGAAAATTTGACTTTCAAACACAAGAATCAAGAGAAGCATGAAAAGGTAAACAAGAAAGAGGAATCATAAGAAACTTACTAAAGTTGAACTGTTTTGTTTACATTCCTACACAGAAAGGTAATGTGTGTAATTCATGAGACCTTTCTCAGTGTTAGGATAGTTGAAGGGAATATACATATATATAGACAGAGGGCACAGGATGAGTTGAATATGAAGGGATGATATCTAAAAAATAAAATTAAAGAGTGAGAGAGGAATATATTAGGAGAAAGGGAGAGATAGAATGGGGCAAATTATTTCACATAAAAATGGCAAGAAAAAGCAGTTATATTGGAAGTGAAGAGGGGGCAGGTTAAAGGGAATGAGTGAATCTTGCTCTCATTGGATTTGACTTAAGGAGGGAATAACATACACTCAATTGGGTATCTTACCCTACAGGAAAGTAGGGGGGAAGGGGATAAAAAAGGGGGGATGATAGAAGGGAGGGCAGATAGGGGGAGGAGGTAATGAAAAGCAAGCACTTCTGAAAAGGGACAGGGTCAAGGGAGAAAATTGAATGAAGGGGGACAGGATAGGATGGAGCAAAATATAGTTAGTCTTTCACAACATGAGTATTATGGAAGTGTTTTACATAATGATACATGTGCGGCCTGTGTTGATTTGCTTGCCTTCTTAGGGAGGGTGGGTGGGGAAGCAAGAGGGGAGAGAATTTGGAACTAAAAATCTTAAAATTAGATACTCTAAAGAAAAAAGTTTTTGCATGCAACTGAGAAATAAGATATATAGGGAATGGGGCATAGAAATCTATCCTGCTCTACAAGAAAGTAAGGGGAAAGGGGATGGGGTGGGGTAACAGAAGGGAGGGCTGACTGGGGAAAGGTGCAATCAGAATATATGCCATCTTGGAGTGGGAGGAGGGTAGAAATAGGGAGAAAATTTGTAACTCAAAATCTTGTGGAAATCAATGTTGAAAACTGAAATATTAAATAATAAAAGTGGGGGAAAAAAAGCATAGGACACTATTCCAGTGAATGAAAGCCTCAAACAAAATTCTAACCTCTGAGTTTATATTACCATGTTCAGCGTCAAAGGATGTTACAACCATGGGACTCAAACCTATGTGAACTAGGCTTTCTTAGGCTTTCTTGTTTCTTAAGCTGGTCAGAAGCTCTTGATTCAATCAAAGAAACAAAGGCCTGACTCATCAAAGGCACTTGATTACTTCAGTGCTCCAAAAGACAAAACAAAAAAAGTCCCACCCTAATTACCATTACTGGCTGTTACTGTATTAACCTAAACCCTATATCTGATATGGATGAATTTGAAGACAACTTTCCTTTTTTCTTATTCTTTCTAATTCTCTTTTTTCTAATTCCCCCCTTAGGAGGATATTATCACATATCTCCCTAAGATCACTTGGAGCTCTTAAAGTATTTGCTTGTTTGAGCACTGATTTATATGTATTATAAGACTTTGGAAATAATACCAGTAAGTTACTTCTTAATCATGTCCCTTTCAAAACTAGCTATTTTCTTATTCTGTTGATGTGTTCTGCCTTCTAGAAATTCTTTTGACTGTATGACAAATATTTCAAGCAATGAATCAAACAAATTTAGTCATTTGCCGTGATTATAGAAATTTGCTATGAGAGGAAGAAGAGGGTTGTATATGGTTGTATAACTGCCCCCTCAAGTGCATAAGCCATAATATGGGAAATACTCATATATCAAAATTCCACATTATTCGTAGGGTATTATAGATAGGCTCAGAAGTAGCCAGGTGGGGAAATTTCCTATTCTGAAAGTAAATAGCACTATGGGAAATTGAGTCCAAGAGGATCCTACCTTTGCTTGTACAGGGTCATCCCTTTCACTGTCCCAGGTATAGGCATCCACCTGTAGCAGTTCTCAGACTGTACTTTCTTTGGGTGTCATTGGCATTCCCCTTTGAATGGTGGATTATTGGCTTCTTGATAGTTCAGATAATCATACCTGAAATCAAAACTTAGAAAAATATCCAATTATAAATTCCACAAGATTTTACCTCAAATGTCAAAATTTTACTAATTACAGCTTTAGAGTTATTATTTAGATTACTGTTCTTTCTCTCATATTTCAGTATATATGGTAAACATTATTCCTTCATTATTCAAGAGTTTCACATGTAGATAGTGAATACTAGTTTTCACATACAGTGAATAGTTGGTGCAAAACCCCCCAGAAAATTCTGCCTTTAGTAAGTCTTCAGTCTGTTATTGCCTATTTACCACCCATAGGGCAAGATTAAAATCTTTGAATTTAAGGTCTAATAATATATACCACTTATTAACACATACAGTTTCATAATTTGCATAACTAACAACCAAATAATTTTTAGATGCAAACTTATAAATTTCCCTACTTTGACTGGAAAGGTACTAGTTCAGGGGTGGGGAACCTGTGGCCACATGTGCCTGTCTCGGTCCTCAAGTGTGGCCTTTGAATTCAAACTTCACAGAACAAATCCCTAAAGAACCTCACATCTTAATACTTTTCATCTAACAGTAAGTTTTTATTTATCCATCTTAGCACAAGACATACCTCTTCAGATATTTCTTGTTACCACATTGTTTGGACAGTCCAATTTATAATCTTAACGTTCAGATTTAAAAGGGAATCATAATTAGTTTAAGGAAGAAGTTGCTTTTCTAGAAACATTTCCAATCAATACAATTCTTATTGTATACTATATTTCAAGGCACTTGTTTAAGTAGGATTAAGCAAAATTTGCAATTAAAAAAAAAATGTATTAAACCTGCTTGTAGCAGGAACTATGTTGAATGAAAAATGGAAGAGAAAAAATTGCTTCTTTTTTAAACCAGCAACGACTTGGCAAATTTAAACAACACAACTTATTATTAGTCAGGTAACATTAATTTAGTCAAATGCATTTCCAAATTATCCTACATAGTAAATTTTTATTACATTTTGACAGTTTATGCTGATAGCATTCAAGACTCCATCTTTTAAGTTCAATAAAGTTAAACTGAGGCCTGTACTCTGAGCAAATTCAGTTTAACGGTGACACATAATTGTTAAGAAAATGGGTCAAACTGGCTACCTCAATAAGGCCAGTGACCCTCATGAGAAGGGGGAACCCTCTTTATTGACATACAAGAAGAGTCTCGGGAGTCATGGAACATTAGTTGGCTATACTAAGAAAAGTGGGCTGGCATTTAGGTGAAGTTACTAATGCCCCTCTGACAATTAAGGAATGTTAATTGTTAATGAGACACCGCCCCTACTCCATCTCTTACAATTTTTGCTAGGGGATCAGAACTACCAGACTAGCTGTTCCCCCTAGCAGGGGAGAAAAAATCTCTCCCAAAATTGCACAAGGGCAGCATCTTTTGGGGGGTGTCATTAGTTAACTTGTTGGGGCTTAAAGACAACAAGCAATACTCAAATTGTTTCTTTCTGCTTGCAGTATTTTCTCTTTGATCTGGGAGCTCTGGAGTTTGGTGACAATATTCTTAGGAGTTTTATTTTTGGAATCTTTTTCAAGAGGCGATTGGTGGATTCTTTCAGTTTCTATTTTACCCTTTGGTTCCAGAATATCAGGGCAGTTTTCCTTGATAATTTCTTGAAAGATGATATCTAGGCTCTTTTTTT
>CM053626.1:188306176-188322354 GCA_028646595.1 Phalanger gymnotis
TTCCCAGTTTTTCCTCTACTTCTCTTACTTGCTTTTTCAAATCCTTTTTGGCTCTTCCATGATCTGAGGCCAATTCCTATTTTTCTTGGAGGCTTTTGATGTAGGCTCTTTGACTTTGTTGACTTCTTCTGGCTGTATGTTTTTGTCTTTTTGTCACCAAAAAAAAAGATTCCAAAGTCTGAGTCTGAATCTGAGTCCATTTTTGCTGCCTGTTCATGTTCCCAGCCAACTACTTGACCCTTGAGCTTTTTGTTGGGGTTTAACTGCTTATAGAGTAGAGAGTACTTTGTCCCAGGCTTTAGGGGCTGCACTGCTGTTTTCAGAGCTACTTCTACACAGCAGTCTGCCACACCAGTGCTCCTTCTCCCCCAAGAACTGCCAACCAGGATTGCAGCCCAGATCCAGGCAGGCAAAGCAGACTTTGCACTCCTGCACTAATCCACTGCTTAATTCCTCCCACCAGGTGGGCCTAGGCCTGGAAGCAACTGCAGCTGTAGCTCTGGAAGCAGCATCAGAGCTGCACCACTTCTGCAGCCCCAGGGTGAGGTGGGCAGGGGGCTGACAATAAACTCCTTCCACTCTATCTCAGCAGCTTTTCCCACTAACCTTCTAGGTTGTCTTTGCCGTTTGTGGGTTGAGAAGTCTGGTAACTGCCACAGCTCACTGATTCAGGGTGCTTATCTGGTTGGTCCCGGCACACCCCCTGCTCAGCTCTGCTCTGCTCCCAGCTCCGTGTGATAGACCCTTCCCAGTGACCATCCAGGCTGTCCTGGGCTGGAGCCTTGCTTTCCCCTGCTATTCCGTGGTTTCTGCAGCTCTAGAATTTGTTCAGAGCCATTTTTTATATGTCTTTGGAGAGACCTGGGGGGGAGCTCATGCAAGTCTCTGCTTTCCAGCTGCCATCTTGGTTCTGCCCTAACTAATAAATTTCTGAGGCTGGTTTTGACTCAGATTTGCTTAATTCGTGCACTTTCTAGTAAATTACTATCTTAAATAGCATATTCTGATTTGCCACAATTATAATTCAATTTCAGGACAAAATTCTGACAATTAAATCTAGATTTTTTTAAAATCACTAATGGAAATATTTAAATCCCCATTTTACCACTGCTTTCTCTTACCACAACTTTTCTTTATATCAGTTCCTCTGTTTTTTAAATTTAACTCCACCTTTCCTCATGGCATTTCATTGTAATTTTGGGGAGGTTAAAGAGAACAGGGCCAGTATACAGTTTGGATTTAGAAAGGAAAAATAGTGCCTAGTGGAGGAGATCTTTTATTTTACAAAATTAACTCATTTAGAAATACTTAACCACATAAGTTGAGAATATCACATTTGTACTAAATAACTGCCCTGCACTATAAGCTTTTATTACTCGAAACCAATTAATTGCAGGATTTTTGCCTTTGGGTTAAAGGTTTATACATGTAATAGCTTATTCCAATTTTTTTAGGTGACTTTGTTTTTAGTTTACCAATAAACTTATCATTTACAGTACTTAATTGCTTAGGCAGATTCAAACATTTTAAAGTAAATTTTACTAACTTTTTAAGTTGCTCCCTGATTTGAACAAGTTTCATTTTACTTTGGAATTTCAGTTCATTTCCTTGAAGTCACCTTCCTTCTTTGAACTAAAACTTTTTCAGTTTTTTTCTTGAAGCATTCACTATTTCAAAATTCATAAAATTTCGAAATTTTATTGGAGAAAAATATTTCAGTCACAAATTTAGTTTCTGTTTCAATGGTTCATTTAATTTGGGTGAGATTGTTAAATAGCCAATCTTAGTTTCTTTGAGAAGCAATAATCAATGGGGCAGATAGGTGGCTCAGTGAGTAGAGCACTGGCCCAGGAGTCAGGAGGACCTGAGTTCAAATGCAGCCTCAGGCACTTGACACATGTACTAGCTGTGTGACCTTGGGCAAGTCACTTAACCCCAATTGCCCTGCCCCGCCCCCCAAAAAAACAACAAAAAAGAAGCAATAATCAAAAGTGCCAGATTGAGTTCAAAATAACTTGTCAGCTGAATCTTCAGCAGTTTTAGACCAAATTTCATTTTTGTCATCCCAGGGTGAACTCTAGGGAGCACGGGAGGTTCATTTTGGTCTACTGTTATTGGAATGCATCCTGTCTCCTACTTATAAGAGGGTTTCCTCTAAGGGATTCTTTTTTTGTAACAGGAAAGTTTTCTCTTACTATGGAAAGAGTGCCAAAAATTGAGTCTCTTAGCTATATAAAGGATTCCCTGGATGCCATATACAGATGAGACAAATTCCTATAGATAGATACGTCTACTTAGAGAAAGAATAGATTACTACCTCCTGCCTACAACAGTTGCCAACTGACTTTAAGGGACCAAGGGACTTAACCTGCTGTGAAAAACTTGAGATTGAGGTCAAGGGGCAGACCTCTATGAAGGAAGACGCTTGGTGAAGAATCAAACTGGAACGTCCTACATAGAAAATTGCTTTTTTTTCTTAGCAAAGCTAGCAATTGCCAATAAATTGGGTCCAAGGCCTCCTCAGTAGATATGACACCATTTGGTGGTTTACACACCATTCTTATAGTGAATAAAGAGGAATAAATCAAATGACATAATCCTGAGGGACATGAGTGCTCCTTCATTTGATTGATTGGCTAGTGATTGATAGAATTCTTGTGGTTAAAAAAGAGAAATTAAACAGAAAAGTTGAGATTGGAACATCTGCGGACAGGGAATTTGAGGTTTGTACCCTTGTTTCCTAGAACATTCCATGGTTAGCACATTCTCAAAATCATATGAACAAAAAAGCTTTTACAAAAATACATGTCACAAAATAGGGCACATTGACAAGAGTCTAGTGATCAATCTCAAAATCACTATGAATTGAATTTGGTTCTCACACCCCACATATCCAATCAATTACCAAGCCTTGCCATTCTTATTTCCATAACAAAGCTCCTGTTTTTCCTCTAATAACAGCTCCCTCCTTATTAAAAGGCCCTTATCATCTCTAACCTAAATTATTGCAATGGCCTCCTAATTAGTTCCCATACCTCAAGTCTCTTCCCAACTGTAAGGCCATCCACCAGACTACTACCACAGTGATTTACCTTAGTGACAGGTCTGATCATATCACTCTGTTATTCATCCACCTCCAGTAGCTACTTGTTGGCCCCTAGTATAAAGTGTTGGAGTGTCCTGAAAGACTTAGTGTGGCTTTAGGCTTTATGCCCTGTACAAGCTGTTAGGCTTTTCAAAACCTCTCACAATCTGGCCTCATTATACATTACTTCCCCTTCCTTAGTCTGTGGTCAAATTGGTCTTTTTTTTTCTGTTCTTCACACTTGGCACTCTTATCTCCATGACTTTGCATGAATCCCCTCTTTGCTTCTGCTTCAAAAAATCTCTCTTTCAGGATGGAGCTCAAGTACTCCCTTCTGCATATAGCATTTCTTGATTTTCCCTAACTTCAAATGTTCTTCCTATCATGTATTTTATTCCTCGTATGCTAATATATGTGTTATCTTCCCCATTAAAATGTAAGCACCTTGAGATGAGAGGTTAACTCCTTTGTTGTATCTGCAGGTAGCACAGTGCCTAGTACATAGCAGATTTTTAATTCCTGTTGACTGGTTGGTTGATATTCTATCCTTAGGCAATAGGAAGTCCCTGGAATTTATTAAAAATTTGTAGTGGTGACATGGTTAGAGTTGTACTTTGGGAAAATCACTTTGGTGCCTGTGTGAAGGATGACGGAGTAGAGAGAGATTTGTGGCAAAGAGATCAATTAAAAGAGTATTGGAATAGTCCGAGTAAGAAGTGATGAGGGCCTGAACAAAGGTGGTGGCTATGTGGGAGGAAATAGATGGGTGTTGTAAAGGTATAAATGATAAGACTGCAGCTCACTAAGGGGGGAGAAAAAAGAGTCAAGAATAACACCTAGGGTGAGAGCCTGGGTGGCCAGAAGGATAGTGGTGCCCTTGCACCTGTTATTGCAGGGAAAGGGGGGAGGGGAGATAAAAAATTCTGTTTTGGACATGTTGCATTTGAGATGCCTCCTGACTGTTCAGTATGAAGTGTTCACTAGGCAGCTGATGGTACAAAACAAGATTTGAGCTGGATGTGAAGATCTAGGAGTTACCTGCATAAAGATGGTATTAAGCCCATAGGAGCTGATGAGGTCAGTGAGTGAGAAAGTACAAGAGGGCCTATGGTGATGTACCGTCTCTGTTAGTAGACATGGAATGGATGCAGCAAAGAAGGCAGAAACAGTCAGGTAGTAGGAAGAGAGCCAGCAGAGAGTAGTGTCAGGAAATCTGGAAGAGGTCAATAGTATTAAATGCTTTAGATGGTGCAAGAAGAACAAGATTTGCGAAAAAACCATTAGATTTGTCAGGAGATCATTGGTAATTTTGAAGAGGCATTTCAGTTAAGTGATGAGAGCTCGTAAACCAAATTTTCAAGCATTGAAAGGCATGGGAGACAGACGTGGATAGAAGAGAGCAGCAGAGATTAGAAGACATGGAAACACTGAAAGACATGACAGCAGTGCTTACCAAAGATAGTTGTACAACTAATGGGGTGGGGCAGAAACATTTTATGAAAATGTCAATAAGCCAAGTCTTACTTTGGCCATCTCAGAGGACTTCGCTGTATGGGGTTGGGGTTACTATGCTGAACGCACAACCAGTTCAGCAATTTTGAAGGTGAAGCATTTGTTATATAGAGTCATGATAAAACAAATCATAATTCCTCAGAGTAATGTATAACTAACCTGTACATGTGAGCTGCATGGTAAATTATAACTCATGTTCATGTTCAGAATCTCCTGTGTCCCTGGGTCCACAGTCTCTAAAATAATGTTGCAAATGAAGATGCAATGAATTTTAAACATTTCCATAGGATTTAGAGCTGGAGAACACTTTCGTGGATCACATCTAACTTTAACCCCCTAATTTTTTTTTAAATAACAAAACCCATGTTCTAGAACGGTTCAGTGGATTGCCCGTCTTCTCTCAAAAGCAGGATTTGGAATCCGGGACCTCTGGATCCCAGGTCCTGTGCTGCTTTTCACCGTCACACCACATCTATAAGCCTCTTTTTTTTTTTTTAAAGCTTAAGTGTGTTATCTCCATTATGTCAGGAGTTAAAGACTTAATGTTCTAATTATCTAGGAAAATCTAATTTATCTAAAAGAGGTTGTTTCATAATACTAAATTAGTAAGGTATTTCTACTAAATGCTCAGAAGTCAGTTCTCTTAATAACACAAGCAGTCTACAATTTTAGTTATTTCTAATTCCTTGTGCCAATATGTAGGTTTTTGCTACTTATACTCAGGATAGGATAGTCACGCTGGTAATAAGCAAAGCCTGAGATTCGGACCCAAGTTATTTGATACCAAATCGAGCAATCTTTTGTACTTCTGTATCTACCCGTTATTTTGCTGCTCAGCCTTAAGCCTCAGATGGTATCTTACTATGTAGCTAGTTGAGTACAGAAAACTTTTCAGTAGTTTGGCTTATAGGCACAGGAGCACCATCTAGTGGCAATCAAAATAACAATCTATAACTCTTTCTAAAGCAGGAGGAACAATGGAGCATACCTGCTTTCATTACTATAATATACCTCAGATACTTACCTAGCTATGGACACAGAAAATTCTATTGTGATGAATTGTATGGAGAGGACAGGTAGGATTTTAAAAATATGCTAAAAGAAAGGAGCAGTTTAGCAGTCTTTTTATATGCATAACCTTCAGAAAGTACAGGAAGTTATGGAATTTTTGTAAACTCAACAGATGGCTTAAACTGAAAGCGTAAAGCACAGTTATGGGTAGGAAAGATTTCTTATAATTAACATTTCTAAGGGACCCAGGGGGAGGGGTAGAGTATGTTCTTAATACAGTGTTTTATACTGTGTGATACACTTAATACAGTGTTTTATACTATGTGATAAGAAAAGAGATATGTTCTTTTTTCTAAAAGCTGAACTCATTTTGCCTTTAAAGACTTAAGGGTATGGTGTCTAGGTGTGTTATAGAAGGAAATGGCAAGCTACTCCAGCAACTTTGCCAAGAAAACCCCAAATGGGGTCACAGAGTCAGATGTGACTGAAAAACAACCGAATTTAGGTGTGCATTTTGCAGTCTTAAGCTTGAGTCTGAGAGTACTGAAGAATTGCTGAGATTTGTTGAACCTGATTCACTGGACAACTTTTCTGGCTTTGCTTGTGTCCTTCAGTGGCATAGTGAACACAGCACAAAATTGTAAACAGACAGTGAACACTATTGTCTCTGGCTTTCTTCCCATTCAGGAAATCATCCCGAAGATCCCCTTCTCTGGTCCTGATAGCTTTTTTCCCTCCTTTTCTTGTTTCTTTAGCAGCGTCAGCCTTTATACCAGAAAGCTGGCGGGTACAATGGGAAAAAAGCAAAACAAGAAGAAAGTGGAAGAAGTGCTAGAAGAAGAGGAAGAAGAATATGTGGTGGAAAAAGTCCTTGACCGGCGGGTGGTGAAGGGCAAAGTGGAGTATCTCCTGAAGTGGAAAGGCTTCTCCGAGTAAGCTGTGGATTGAGTACTTGCTATATTCAGGGCATTATGCTGGAGCTGTTGGGATAAAATGAGTTCTCTTGCCTTCAAGGAACTTAGGATCTATTAGAGGAGATAAGAGGTGTCTAAATAACTATAATGGTAGAATGCGATCTCTGGGGAACAGTTGGTGAACTTGTGGGTAGAGAACATCTCCACATATCTCCAAATCAAAAGGCAAAATACAAGTGAGATCAGCTTCATTTTTGAAAGAGTGAGTTTTTGTTTTGTCCCTAAGAACAAATTTTATCTGCACTAGCTTTTCTTCTTTCTTGGTTCAGTTTGTTATTGTGGTTGTGGGATAAGGTACTGGCCAGTTGGTGACTCAACAGCTAACTTGACAGCAGCCCTATTGAATTACAGCAAGTTTAGCTGGAAAAATTGACTTTTGGTTCTCTGGTTTCAGTGAGGACAACACTTGGGAACCAGAGGAGAACCTGGATTGCCCTGACCTCATTGCAGAGTTTTTACAATCACAGAAAACAGCCCATGAGTCAGACAAGACAGAAGGAGGCAAACGCAAAGCTGATTCAGATAATGAAGACAGGGGAGAGGAGAGCAAACCAAAAAAGAAGAAAGAGGAGGTAAGACTGGAAAAAAGAATTCATCCTTAGCCCAGATTTCATACTTCTTTCAAGAATACCATAAAATTAATTGGGACTGAGACTTAACTCATTAAAGTTCATTTTTTAACTCAGTAAACTCTTACAAGTGTAGCCTTAAGTAAATTAGTCTCTTCATCCTTTTTTCCTACTAACATAAGAAACAAAGATTGAGCCTTCTGACTTTTAGACTAATGTTTAGAGAACTACTTTGGGATCTTCTGCTGAGAAGACTATATTTTTACCCTAATCATCATGTGAGAAAGATAGCAATCTCTAGTTGGTTTATATCTTATAGAACAGAGGTCCCCAACTAATATTTTCAGTTATAAGCCATTTTTTAAAGGTTCAGATTTTTTTCCTGTTCAAATACTCCAAAGTAGTTACTTAATATTCTGTATAAGAGTGAGAATCTTAGGGATTCATACTGTGCACAAGCTAGTAAGAAATTAAATTTCTCCTGTAGGAAAGTGGCCACTTTGCGAATTGGGAAGGCTTAAGCAATTCAAAACATAGACTTTAGAACCAAAGCAGACTTCTGGACTCAAAGTCCACACATTTTTCTGTACTTCTGATCTTTCAGTCAGAAAAGCCCCGAGGCTTTGCCCGAGGTTTGGAGCCAGAAAGGATTATCGGGGCTACAGATTCCAGTGGGGAATTGATGTTCCTGATGAAATGGTGAGTCTGTTAGTGCTTCTGGATGGGTGGGTGGGAATGTGGTGGCTGTGCTCCATATCTATTTTGTACCAGAGAAAAAGAGCTGGTAATTTCAGTTACTCGAGTATGGAGTCTTGGTGCTTAAGATTCTGTAGTTCTTTGCTCATTTTTTTTTTCAGGAGGTGAGAGGAAAGCGGAGTAAAGATAGTATGGGAAATAATTTCACTCCACTGCTGTAAAAATGCAGGAAAAGATTTGAAATGTGAATGGGACCTTCTTCCACCACCTCCAAGTAGAAATTGAATTAGCCCCAGGGGAGAACTTCTGTTAATTCTTCAGTATTTGTATGGAGCTGTGTGATTCTCTTTACTGGATTAGTCCCACACCCTTCCAGTTGTGAGATTCCAGGAATCTCACAATTCCTTGATTCATCAACAAATACAGAGTAATCCCACTAACTGCTTTCACTTAAGAATTTACTTTTTAAGTTACCAATTGGATATACAAATTGTAGGTAATTTTCTGCAAAGCATCTAAAATAAAGTAAAACTTATTTTGATAGATTCTTTAAAATTCTCCAGAATTGCACTCCTTCCTCATTTAATATTATTTCTCTAATCTCTTGTTCCTTTTTTAAAAAATGAATCGCATCTATTTTATTTTTTAAAATGAGTGGCTAGAGCAGGTGATTTGTAGTCCTCTAGAATCAGAACCACCTCAAAAGCCCTATCCTCTGAGACTTTACTGTCAAACTAGAGAACCCTTTAGTGTAAACCAAACTTTGCCAGAACCCTTGTAGTAAAATCCTCTAAAATTATTTATTCCTTTCAGGATAGTTTGAGAATCATGGCTTTCTCAACATCTCAGGTAGCTGCTAAGTGGCATTTGAAGTCTGTCAACTGACATTCCCTTTTTCTGTGGGATTTCCAGGTTTGGTCCTTCATTAGCAAAGTTCTTTAGATACAGAACTTCGAAGTTCTGTATCTAAAGTACTACATAGAAAACAGTTCGTGTTATCACCAGAGCTCAGTTGTCTGTTCTCTGTCAGCATGTAGTAAGATGTGAATTAAACTATGATCTGTGGGGCCTGTGCTGCTGGTATAGACAATTGTACTATTTCTGCTTCTGTCATGAGACATTACTAATGCCCTAAAGATATTGATTATTCCACATAATCTTGTATCCCAAAGGACCTTAGAAGTTATGTGTGGACATGTTAGTGAGTGCCAATTAGTAATGTTATTGTCAAAGATAACTATCAAAAGGGAAATTCAGAGTGATAAAAAATTAGAGGGAAAAGTAAAACGTCTGCTTGTGTTAACTTTGGTTTGAAAAAAAAAAACGATGATGATTCATCCTTACTTGGAGTCAAGACGGCCCTGTACCTCAGCTTTCATCAGAAGTGGGAGGTGACCCTTAGACTGGCTGCTCTAAATTCTCCAGGCAATTTGATAGAATTGTAGTTCAGGAGTGAACTTGCTTTAGAGAATGAACCACACCCATCATACCATTGTAGGATGGAGAGAGCCAGCCAGCTTCTTGGTCAGTTCTTGGCAAAGACATATGGGTGTGGCAGTGGGAGAAATGATCAACTAAACAAAAAAGAAGTTTCGTTGTGCAACTTACCTGACCGTAAGTCATCAGCAAACACTGCTTGGACCATGCTGCTCACCCTGTGGAAATAAGTTTGATGTTCACTGCCCTCCCCCCAATCCAGCTTGGTCTTGATAGGCTCTGCTTTATTTCTACAGGAAAAATTCTGATGAAGCTGACCTAGTTCCTGCCAAGGAAGCCAACATCAAGTGCCCCCAAGTGGTCATCTCCTTTTATGAGGAGAGGCTGACGTGGCATTCTTACCCTTCAGAGGATGATGACAAGAAAGATGACAAAAACTAATTCCATCATGTGCCAGCCTCTGTGTCCCTCAGACTGTGGATTTGAAGTGGGGAGGGTAGAAGGAGTTCTGCTTGTCTTGACACCATAGAGGGGGCTTGAGAAGATGTCCTTTGAAGAGCCAGTATGATTCCTGTGCCCTGCAGCAGCATCCCAAGGGCTTTAGGCAGTTCTGTGCTGTACACTTTACAAACTTGTCCCAGTGGAGGGGAAAAGTGTTTGGGGCAGCCCATTCTTCACTTTGCTGAGAGGAGAAGCAAAGGCCCTTCCATGAAGGACAGACCTTATGGAGCAGGTGTGGGGTCGAACAAAGAGATAGGATACTGCAGCTCTTCAAAGAGCATCTCCACAACCCACAGCCGCCTTCCCAATAGTGTTAACTCTGCATTTTTACCACGTAGCATGTGTGTAGTTTTTGGCTATTACTGGTGTATCATTTGGAGGGGGTGGGGGAAGGGATAAAGGGAATGAGTAGGGTCATTTTTTTTTTTTTGTTAAAATGGGGGGGGGAGGGTGAACTGACAATAATCCAGTTCCATGTCCAGAAACTTTACTTTTTTAAATGGTCATTGGCAACATAAATGAGGACTGTGAGAGACTGTACAAAGCTGTGAATGTCTGAAACCTATAAGCCAAGGTATACTCTGCCTGAATTTAGTGCTATCTCCCAAAAACTACTCCAGGCTGATTGGAGATGGAATTCCAGGAGTGGAGGCTGGGCTCGGGGAGGGGGGCTTGAAAGGAGAGGAAAGATGCACAGGAAGGCCAGTCTATTGTTTAGTTAAAGGTGCTAACTCTTGAAATTGAACTGAAAATCCTACAACCTCCCATCTCCTCCAACTGAGTTGTTTTAAATCTCAGCTTATTTATCCAGCCAATGATGTGTGGAGGTAGAGGACAACAAGGCCCATAGTCTTTAGGGTAGATAACTCTTGGAGCCTCTGTTTTTTTGGAACTCAGAAACTATTTATGGTAGAGTTCTAACACTGACAGCACAAGTTTAATCAGATCAACACAAGGGTTGAATGATTTAGAAAGCCTCAGGAAAAGAATGAACTTTTACCCTGGGCATTGGTTCACCTTTTTTTTTTTTTTATTTTTTAAGAAAACATGGTTAAAATGGAATTTTTAAAATCCTGGGCCATTACCCAGTCCCTGAAATAATTCATGTCTTGAATCATGAGACCCACCAGTTCTCCATGTCATCTAGGGTGGGCTATACTAGAATGTCATTGTAAAAAAAAAAAAAGGAAGTCTTTTTTTTAAAGCATGTTTTTAAGTTTCTGTGAAAACTTTGATTAAAATGTAAACTTGTTGGATTTGAACTTCATACCAAGCTCTGTCAGTTTTTGTCTTAATAAAAATTTAGATTTATAATCCTTGGTTTTTGTCTTGACTCTAAACCTCCTATTGCCAAGAACTTTAAAATTGTTGGAAGCCTGATAACAAAGGAGCGGATGCTGGTCCACCTGTCAGCTTGGTGAGCCCTGGAGGATTTTGGATGAGTTGGATAACAAGTGATATTCCTAAACCAGCTCTTTGAATTCTGCTTCTGGGACTAGAAGCACTTTTTAAACCTACATAAATGAGAATAATCATTAGTCCCAGCACAGCTCATACTGGCCTTGCTAAGAAGGCATCAAAAATACCCTGGGAAACCCTTAACAGGATCTGTTTTTAGCAGGTGTATAGGGAATATAACAAACCTAAAATCCTAAAGACCCATCAGCACCTGTCCCATATCCAAGAGCTACTGAGGATGCCAAGAATTTAAACGACTTGGCCGCTAGGTCATCTTGATTCTGACAGGCCTTGACTAACTCATTTTCACATTAAGTTACATGATTGCATGGTAAATTCACAAATCTTAAAACTTGTGACTGGGCCCCATTTTTAATGTCTTTAATACTACTTAACATTAAACTTTATCATCATCATCGGAAATGTGAATTATAAAATTCCACTGATCAATAAGCATTCTTGCCCTTAAGTAGTTTAGGCAGTACCAATTTATAGGATTGTTTTTAAGAAAATTTATTATTTGGAGGCATTTGTTTTAAAAGTTTGGAACAACATTTGGCTAGGATTAATTGTTCATACCTATTCAGAGCACTAAATGTAGTCACTAGTGTATTCTGTTATTCTTGAAAGAGGAAGATCTTTTTGGTTCAGCTCCAATTAGTTCCTGGGATATCAGTAGGGCGGGAGCTGTGGGGATTTATGGATTGAGCTGCATCAGACCAGCCTTCCTGTTCGGAGGTCTGGGTGTGTCTTTGTCACCAGCCATGTGTGCCTGGTTTAGAGAAATGGATATTACTGGCAGAAATAAGTATTAGTAGAGAGTAGAAGAGCTTCAGGTATCCCAGGATTTTGCAAAGCAATTGTGCCCCCCTGTAGCCAGGGCAACTTGCTGTTTGTTGAGGTGACAGAAGGATAGAATTCACAACAATAGACCAGAAATCCCTTTCTTGGTAGCTACAAACCAAGCCTTTGGCACCTAGGTGATAAAGGAAGAGAGCCATCAGAAATAACTTTTAAGGGTCATGTGGCTGAGGGTTGTATTCATTAGCATTTAGTTACCAGCACTTACAAATGCTAGGAATGGCCATTTTGGCCTCTTCCACTCCATGCCCATTCAGACTAAAATTAAAACATGACTGGATCAGATTCTACTTAAGTGCTACTGGCAATCTAGTGTTCCCGTTTGTGATCCATAGTTATATGTATATTAGACTGAAAAGGGGAAGTCTCTGACAAATGATCTTACCAATGCCTGTGACTACATCATTAGTGGGTAGGTCTGACAAGGTCTGTCTGAGCCACTATAGACAAGATGCCCGACATTTAAATTTTCTTCATGGAGTTGGATGTGCTTTTTAAATTTCAACCCACAGATCATGTCTTCATCTTAGAGATGCTGCTTTGCAGGCTTCATCTTGAATGGACTGCAGATGTGCTGAAAGGAAATGAAATCTGAAACAGCCCTCTGAAAGGAAGGCCCAAGCTCCTTAGGCAAAGTAGGGTGACTCAGTTTCATGGCCAGAGTCAGAAGGGACTTCATGCTTAAGTACTGAGCTTAAAATGTGTGAAGGGCAATTAAGCTTTTATAAAGATCTTGTTTACTCTTTGTTACATAGCTTGTGTTAAACTCCCAGTAGAACAAGATTTATAGTGTGATCTGGTTAATGTAATGGCATACATTTGGGAGCTTGGACCAAAGCTACTGTTTACCCTAAAATCCTAGCTGACTTTGACCCAGCCTGGTTTGTATTTTGCATAGCCTCTATTGAGACTGGACAATTCTGGGTCCTGGTTCTGGGCAGCTGGCTGGCTGACTGCTGTAGTCTCCACTCAGTCCTGAACTGGTGACTGGAAAGTTTAAATCAATGGTGTCCATTTAATTAATATTTAAAATTAAAAAGCACAACTCGGTTCCTCAAGTGTTTATCCTTAGCCACTGTAAACTTTTGTTTTCTTGAAGTGGTCAAAACAGCATTTCAATATAGAATGCAAATTTAATTTGTGGCCTTTGTTTTCCAATTTAAGTTAGGCTGGGACTAATTCCATCTAGGGCTGTTTGTAATTATCTGTAAACTCAGCCTACCCTGATTCTATTAACTTCCCTTGGCAGGAGCACAGAGGTTGAACTCCACTCCTCCCTGATAACACCTAAGGTCACATTCTTGAGTTTCCCAAGTATGCCTTTGTGTACCACTCTACCCCTACCCACAATCCTTGTTCAGTTTTGACTTAAGGGGCTACAGGAAAGCTATCCTGATGAAGTATATGGATGTGATTGAAGGGTAGAAGACAAGATTATCAAGTAAGTGGGTGGGCCTACCTTCCAAATGACAGGCATCTGGGGAAAAAAAAGTATCATTGCCAAGGAGCCAACACTGGCCTAGTTTAAAATTGCTAGAAGACTTCTACCACTGGTTAGAAACACTAAGTTTCCTCTTAGGACTTGCTTTTGATAAACTTGCTTAAAGTCTAGCTTGAGAAGCCAACTTAGAAAATTCCCTGCTACTGACTATATAATGCAAAGAACCTGAATAGTCCCATCTCCATATGCCCTGGATGAGGCCATAAGATTGTATTCCTTTGTGGAGGGCACTTGCTCTAATTGGTTGCCAAATAAAGCGAAAATGCAAAAAAGGTCTGTGGCAGCTGAGTGAGTGTTGGGTCAAAAGTTCTGGGGGCCAAGCAGGGTAGAGCTGGACTTGGCTGAAACAGCCTCCCACTAAACTGTTTTAAATACCCCAGTAATTACGGTTCGGCCTTTACCTAAGGAAGGAAGACAGCCAACACACTGAATGTATTCAGTCCCTTTTCCAAATCCCTCTTTTCTTTACCTGACCATTCATAATGAGCACTGTGGCTGCTTCACTGAGATACTGTCTTTACATCTAACTGTTGGGTAAACTTCCAAGTCACTGTTTATTTGAAGTCCTATGTGGAAAGAGGGCTAGTCTTAGGAGGCTTTTGGTGACTAAGAAGCTAGCCATAACCAATCATTATCTGAGTATTCTTCAGGTCCAAGATATACCAGGCCCTACTCTGCCCAGAGTATATGGCAGCAATGCAGGTGGACAATTGCCAGGGCAGCTGCCAGAGAGGTGGACTGACCTAAGACCCTGTTGAAGGTCTTCAATTCTGGGCCTATAACACTTGATGCCTCTGCCAGCAACAAAAAAGTTAGATTTTTGGTAGGGCTGACCACCTTCCACCTTCACCTGAGACCCCATTCAGATGGTATTGAATACATACATTTTTCAGCAGGGGTTGAGGAATAGCCATTATTCACCCACTCCAGGGTGTGCCAGCACAGCTGAATGGCAGAGACAGTGAATCTTAACACCTGTCACATAAAGCAGTAATTTCTGTGTATGTGAGAGTGAGAGAGAAGGGGGGAGGGGGAAACAACACATGAAACTGGATAGGAAGTTGAAATTTTTGTGATCTGAAAGTACTGAAGGGCCTATTAAGTTTAATTAAAGGTCCATTTTTTTTTAATACTTCTGTGATGCCCTTTGAGTTAAGTGGAAATAACACAGAGCACAATAACACACTAAGGAGGCAGTTGTGCATGTAAAGACCACAAGAGTTGGAGTCTGAAGTCCTGGGTCCAAGTCCAGGCTCCAGATTGTCATAGATTCATCTAAGCACGCTAGGCTAAGTAAGTACATGGCCACACACCAAGACACTAAGAGCTGGTCACCAGACAAATGTAATTAATTCAAGTATCTGAACACCCTGGAAACCATCTATCTCAAATACTCTTAACGTTAACTTAAAACACAGTCCTTCCCTACCCAAGGGCTCAGAATTGTCCAGAATTGTTCCTTCTAACTCAGATTATCCCAACTAGCCAGGTTGAGATCACCCCTTCTCTAAATTTTAGACCTCAGTGTTAAGCATCCCTTTAAAAACTCAACAAACCTTCTTTCCAGCTTGGTGGCATTTATTTCAGACAGTCCCCTACCCCAGCATCATGAGCCCTCGTTTTAGCAAGGCTGCAATGTTGGGCTTTACAGCACAATGTGGCTCATAGGACGAGAATGCACTGTAATTATCTGCAGGCAGGGGCCATAGGAGCAAATTACACACAGCACAAGGTCAGGCATAAAAATACAAGTCGTAGCAGGTGAAGAGACAGGAAGCAAGGGCCAGGTGTCAGGGCCTAGCCTGGGCTCCCCAAGAATAACACTTCAACCAGGCCAGCACTGTGTGGGTGGCCAAAAGTGAATTTTTAATCCTTTCCCCTCCAACATGACAGGGACCAGCTGACACAGCTGGGAAAAGAGACCCTCCTCCCCAAACATAGCTCACCTGCACAATACTTGAAAGGTTAAAAAAATATAGTTAAGATTTTTCTTTAAAAAACAAAACAAAAACAAAAACAAAAACAAAACCACTCTTCTCCCCATTCTGCTTTCCCTAGTTTATCAGTTCAGGTCTGGCTACAGCCACACAAATGGCTGACTAGCTAAGGGCCCTTTACTGCAGTTCCACTGGAAGTCAGGGCCCTTGCTCCCCCAAAATTAAACTCAAAGGGGAAAAATTGCACTTGAGTGAATCAGCCATTTTATTATAGTTTATTTTATTTTGTCATGTGCTCACAGCATCTCTCTCTCTCCTCTCTCCCTGGCAGGTCACAGAGATAAATTAAAAATAAAATCTAAGAAGAAAATAATTTAAGCATTTTCCAAGCTTACTCCTTTTCTGTTCCTGCTGTTTATGGAGACCTCCTGATGGGGGAGAGAGGGGGGGGACGGTGCTCGGAAATTAATGCTCCCATCCCCATACCCCCAAACTTCTCCTACTGGTTCAGAAGCGGAAACTGCTTAAGAGAACCCAGCCAGAGGTGGTCGTAGCTGCAAACTAAATTCAAGACAAAAACAAAAACCGGTGCCTCAGGTGCTGATGGGACCCTCAGCCTAAGACACATGTGGATGT
>CM053626.1:188322854-188355054 GCA_028646595.1 Phalanger gymnotis
TCCTGAAAGAAATCCAAAAAAGACAGACTGACCTCAGGCCAGAGGAGAAAAATCCCAATTGTTCACACAGTCACACGGAGTCTTTATGGCAAAGAGAACATCTAGCAGCTTTGAATATTTGGGGCATCTCCTTTTTACTCAACACAAACACTCTATACCCTATAAGTAAAAACGGGGCTCAAGCCCTAAAAAATCAAAGCGTAAGAAAGAAATTCTGAGAAATCCTAACAGAGGCCTAGTTTTTCAGTGACAAGCCCAGTTGGAGGGAGGGAGGGAGGGTGGGAAGAATGGGCTACTCCCCCAACATTGTGCTGAATACTGATTGGAAACTGCCACAGAGGCTTCTCCTCCCACCTCTCCCTAAGGTGGCAGCTGGAGGCCTCTCCTCTACCTAAGGGTAGCAGGAAGGAGGCACCTCCTCAACCCAGGAGTTCCCCCCAGGAACCTCTGAAATGTCAAAGTGCTTCAGCCAGTGGGGAGTGAGGACAGGAAGAAAACAGCATTCACATGCAGGCTGTAGTGGGAATGGTGCAGTATAGGAGCTGGCGGGGGACGGGTTGAGGGGTGGGGGCAGTGAGTGCCACATGCTTGGTGGGTGGGGGAAATGTGACCTAACGGCTCCTTCCACCCCTTGCCCTGCTCACTCGTCCCTTTGACCCTAAAACCCTCCCGAGGTATTTGGAATAGGGTCTCAATAGCTCCTAAGTGGCTAAAAAAAATCAGGGGGTGGAGGGAGTCTCCAGGAGCTCTCCTCCAAGAATGCTGATGTACATGGAATTTTAAAGAGTTAATAGGTGCCCCCTCCCCCAACCCACTTTGTAAAGTGACAGTCACCCCCCCCCCGAAAATTGGGGTGAAGTGGGGTTTATTCACATAGAAGACCAAGACTCAGTCACAAAAACCCACAGCCTGGAATCCCAGCTTAGGCTTCCCCATGGTTTTCTTCCCGCTTTGATTTTTTGGGGTGTTTTTTCCTTTATCCAAAAATCAGACTCTTTCCTTTACCCCTTCTTTTGCAAGACTCTTCCTTTGTCACTCATGACACTCACCTTTCAGCTTCTTCCCACCCCCAGCAATGCCAGCTCCATCCCTGCCCTCCAAAAAAAAATGGATGTGGGTGGGCCTCTATCCCCACCATGAACCCCGTGGTGCCCTCAGCCCCAGCCCCAGTGGAGATGGAGGAGGGTGAAGGGCCAGGGCGAGCAGAGCCAAACGGTGCAGGGCCCGCCCATCTTCCTGTACACTGACCGGCAGTTGTCATGTCTGAGAAGATATATTGGATAAGAGGCATCAAAGTTCCTCCAGCACTTCCAGGCACAGCCTTTCTCCAGTTTCTGTCAGGGTGAGCTTTGTCCCCCTCCTCTCTGGGCAGGCTCACTTCCTCCTGTCTTTCTGCTTCCTCTCCTGACGCCTGGCCTGCTGGTCAGCCAGCGTTCGGGGTATCAGGATGACGCTGCCATCACCAGCATACTGCAGGGCATACTGCGTGGGGGAGTAGGGCTGCCCGTTCTCGTCCCGCAGCCGCCCAAACACTTCCTGGTACAGACTCTGCACTTTCTGCTTCATCTGGCGCAGAGACTTGAGGAACTCCACCTTTTCCCTGAGCAGCTTGGATTTGTCCCGCTGCAGGTCCTCTACATCCCGCTCTAGATTAAGAATGGTGTCCAGTTTCCGTTTGCGACAATTCTGCGCCGCCATCTTGTTTTTGCCTCGGCGCCTGATGTCTCGAATGAGACTCAACTGGGCCTCGCTCAGCTGATACTTGGACAGCAGCTCATTGAACTCCTCCACTGGCAGGTTAATGATTTTGTCATTCGTGAAGGGGATCTTCATGGCTCGGGCCCGGTGCTCATCCCGGCTCATCTGCTTGTCCAAGAAGTCGGCCTGCTTCTCTCTACTGCCCTTCTTAAGGGCCCCAGGGAGCTGGGGGTCTGAAGCATCCAGGGCACCAGGGGCCATGTTGTAGGTATGGTTGTGGCCCACATGCTCTAGAAAGGGTAAGTAGGAGAGCTGGGAGGGGTCCTGGTAGCTCATGCGACAGAACTTGGTGTATTCAGGTTGGTAACCCACAGCCCCCTCAGCCTCTTCTAAATCCAGATTCTCAGAGTCAGAGCTGTAGCCCACAGCACCTTCCTCTGAAAAGGAAGAAGAAGCAGAGGAGGAGGCAGAGGAGGAGGCAGAAGAGCTGCCTTCTGAGCTGCTCAGAGAGGCAGGGCTATGGCTCGAGTCCAGGGAAAGTCCCGAATCAGAGTCAAACTCCTCCTCGAGCTGTGAGGCCTGCACGGGATTAAAGCCTTCTTCAATGGCCAAATCCATCAAGCTGATCTCATCCAACATGGCTTCATCCAACAGGCCACCCAAAGGGTCAGGCAGCTCTGGGCTGGCTGTCTCATTGGCTGTGCTGTTGAGCTGAGGAGGAAAAAAGATCCCTGTCAGGTTGGTGGAACCAAAGGTGGAGTTGAGGCTGGTGGAATTATTGGGGGCCAACTGGAGCAGGGTGGATCCGCTAGCCACAGGAAGGCTTTCAATCTCTGGGCTGAAGAGCGAGAAGTCCTGGGCGCAGCTGCCCAGGGACGCCTGATGCAGGCTGACGTTCTGGTTGATGGGAGTGCTGGGAGCGAGGCTATAATTGGTGCTCAGTGAGTCTCCAGTTGTGGCACTGTAGAGGATTTCATTTGTTGCTGTGTTCACTTCCATAGCCTAGGAGATGAGAAACAGTGGTCAGTATGGCAAGCGTCCTCCCCTGGGAGTGGAGAGAAGGCAGCGGCAGAGAAGAATAATTTCAGTCCTCAAGATAGATGAACGGTCTAAAGCACCAAGCAGAAGGACAATGCCAGAGTTACAGTGAAAACAGGATGGAGCGTTCTAGGGTTTGCAAAGCACTTTACATGTTATTTCATTTGAGTCTCATAACCACACTGTGAGAAGAGATGGTACGTAATCCGTCTACCTCAGTTTCCTCATCTGTCAAATGGGGATAATATCATCTCCCACGGTTGTAGTAAGGATAAAACAAGATTTTTGTACAAGTACATTATAAATGCCAGTTATTATTGTTATCCCAATTTTAAGGATGAGAACTGGAGTGTCTGAGGCAGGACTTGAACTCAGGTGCTCATGACTCCAAGTCTTGCACCTAGCAGGTTCTGTTCCATTAAAGGACAAAATGTTTCCTACAGTCCCCACCTTTAGTCAAAACTGACCGACTGAATCATGCTTTGACCAGGCTTCCCTCTACTCGGAGGATGCGAGAGACCACAGGTCTTGATCTCCATCTTGACCACATGCCTAGTCTTTTGGTTGAAACGTGATGGGAGAAGAGAGACTCACTAGGAGGCAAAGAGAATCTTGTGCTGAGCAGGATGGCACTGCCTTTAACACTAGAAACTCGGGGCTTTAATCTTGGTGCCCACGTCTGGGTTCCTAGACAAAGAAAAGCAGAACATCTCCCCCACCCAAGTGCCCTGGGGCTACTGCTCAGACCCTTCATCCATTCCCACCTGCATTTCCATGATTGACATGAGGTCTTGCCACTGCTGTTCCAGATCAAATGGAGATTCTGTCTCTGTCAGAAGTGGGGACAGAAGATTGTTCTGAATAGCTGAGGATTCACTCTCGCTAGGTACTGCTTCTGTTATACTGGAAACATCTGCAGCTGGAAACTGAGGACAAAAATACAGGCTTTCACTGGAGAAAAATAAGGGAAAGGAGGGGGGCAAACCACCCTATTCTGAGCCCAGCTGTCAGCTCCCACCCCACAAAGTACTGCTTAATTCTCACTTCCTGCCTCCAAATCCAGCCCCAGCACCTATAGGGTACCTGGGTATAGGCACACTGTGACTGATACATACGCCCTGAATGAAGGTTAGCCAGTGCAGAGGGTTTCCTGCTCACCTCAGACTCCTCCCCTTTGGGGAAGGTGGCTTCCAACAGCCTAAGGCACTCCTCCAGGGACAGGGCTGTCTGGTCTTCCCCACCAGGTACCTATGGCAAAAAGTCTGACTGAAGTGGGCCAGGGCTGCCCCAAGGCCAAAGCCTTCCCCCAGCGCACTGAAAGGGGGAGGAGAGAAGTGATTGATTCATGCTGTGCCATAACTGGATCTGGAACAGAACAGTCATTTTCTAGGTGATTTCTCTAGAAGAGGAACCCAGGGCCTCAGCCCCCAGGAGAAAGTCTAATTGAGGTTTGAAGCAAGAAGTTGGCTAGGCATCCTGCCCCTGGCTAGGGTGAACTGTCTGAAGAGTCTTCCTCTTCCTATGATTTTCCCTCACTTTTACTACCCCCAATCCCACAGGACCTCCATCTTCCTTTACTACTAACATAGCCAACCCATTAATGAAGTCACCCTGATGTCTAGGAGACAAATGGGAAGAAGAGAACAATGAAGTGGGTGAACTCTTACCTGTGCAGGGAAGCTTTCCCCCGTCTCTCCATCCACTAGCAGGTTTCGAGCCAGGGCCTCAGTCCCTTCATCTGGCCAGCTGTCCCCACATTCCCCTCCATCACTCAGCTCCTTGTCCACTTCACTTTCTTTCTGGCGATGGCTATAGTCAAATATCTCTCTCCCTGCACCCAGATCAATGTCCTGTCGCCAAAGGATGTCAATCAGATCAATGTCCTGAAAGATAGACCAGATCTCAGTTCTCAGGTCCCCTAATACACCTTATAAGCCAGATATCTCCATAATTCCTGACAACTAGCAAGCTCCACCCCCACAACATCCCAACACCAACCTCCAGCACTAGGTACATTCCTTCCCATCAGGGCAGTTTTATTTATCCCTGGACCTATAATCAGACCCACGGACCCACCCAGGTAGCCAGCAGACCCAGTTGTTTATAATAATTCTGTCCTGGTGGGCTACAGGACTAAAAGAAACTCCCTGGTCAGTTGTGCAGCCCTTACTCCTGGGAAATCTCGATTTAGGGATAGACTCTGTGACTTTAAGGGCCCGGGAGGGCCTGATCTTGGCCAGGGCAGACAAGGGCGGAATTGTCATGCAGAATTGCTTCTTAGTGGAGGAGCTTGCATCAGCCAGTGGTGCCATTGTCATTTGCATAAATGGGTGGGTTGGGCTGGAAAGGAAAATCCCTGCATTTCCAACCACCTGATGCAATAGAGCAGACAGCCCCTTCCAGTAGCCCCCTACCCAACTTTCTTTCTGGCATACTTCCCCTAGCTGGCAGCAAAGTGGGTGAGGCACAGAACCTAAGTCTGGAACCTGCCTGTAGTCTCTCCGCAGCTCCCCTCAATTCCCATTCAAAGCAGTACCAAGAAAACAGCTTCCATCTCAAGAGAGTCCTGGGGTGGAGTCAGGAGCTTGTACCCCCTACCACCCACACACCCCTCACAAAAGAAAACAGGTCCATTCCCAGTCCTGGGAAGACCATACTTCCTATAGTCACCACACCCCAGAATTTAACCCCCACCTGGCCTTTCCACTCAAGGGCACTGTCACATTCTAGCCCTGTTCAACATCTTCACAAAACAGTCTTGTATCTATCAGACCTGTCTCCCCTTCCTTCTCTGCCCAGGTAGCTCCCCCAATCAGTCTCTGCAGATCCCTGGTAGACCAGGACTATCTTAACCTACATGATATGAAGCTTCTCTTCTCTCCCCACTCCCCAGATCCCCTTGCCTTACCATCTGATTTAAAAATACTTGCCTTCCCACTTACAGGTTAACTCCCAGATACCTTGTAAACCAGAACTCTCAGACCCACCTTCTCCAAGGGTCCCAGGGGACCCTTTTCCCTCCATTCTCCACTCTGTCCCTCAAAACTTTCCTGTAGCATCTCTCCCTGTTTCAGTTTGCCCACACACACCAACCTGAGCAGAGGCCCTGGACCAAAGATCAGAGAGGGGCTGGGTTACCCTGCCCTCCGCCAGCAAAGAGTTAAGAGGCTGGCTCCCTCTGGAATGGCCCCCACCACTGTGCATGCTGCGGTCCAGAAGGGTCATGGTCTGTGAAGTGCACCCTAGGATAGCTGGATCAAGGGAACTGGGCAAGGAATTGGGCTGAGCTCTCTGCAATCAGCAGATACACTGGAGCGGCAGGGTAGCCCCCTACTTGCCGGGAGAGGCCTGAAGTGGGTACCCCACTAATGCTGCTGCCCAGGCAACCTAGCCCAGCCCCCTCCCTCCTTAAGACCCCAGTTCTACACTCAGGTACCTGGTAGCCCCCACCCTGAGCTCACCGCGGAGGCTGCAGTGAAATGGGATTCCCACCCCATGCTGCGTGCTTGGGCTGCAGAGGAGAGAGAACTCTCTCCTGGACCTATCATCCCCCAACACCCCACACCCTGCTCGTCCCTCTTTACCCCCTTTGCATCCCCCAAACTTGTTACCTAGGCTGCAGCAAGGAGCCAATCCCCTCCCCCCCACCCCGCAGGTCACTGCCGAGGCTGCGGAGAGAGCCAATCCCCTCCCCCAGGCCAGCCGCTGGGCTGCGCAAAGAGCCAATCCCCTCCCACTCTAGTTACCTAGGCGGCAATAGGAGCCAATCCCCTCCCCTAAATTTCTGCTGGAGCCGCAGAGATCCAATCCCCTCCCAAAGCTGGTTACCTAGGCTGCAAGCTGGAGCCAATCTCTGTGCCAGGGCAGCTGAAGAAGCCGCAGCACGGACCCATCCCATCCCAGGGTCTCCTTGAGGAGATGCACCCAGGGGCTGGCGGCCCCACCCAGCCCAGCTAGTCAGCTGGGGTGGCGCAGTAAAGTCCTGGGGGAGGGAGACGTTGCTCCCCCTGCTGGTGCATCCTGCTTACCAAGTCCAGGCAGGGACATGCAGGCAGGGTCCCTGAGGGCTATTCCCAGCTGCCATAAGTGATCCTTTCCTGGGAATCGAAGTTCTTCTCTCAAAGTGGGAACAGCTTTTCTATTCCTCCTGGAGATCTGGATTCAATATACATCCAAACCCAAGGGAACTTTGGGCCCAAGTACCAAGCCTGGGCTGGAACCCTATAGGCCTGGACCCACTGGGAAATAGGCATCTGGCTACCCTAAAATAGGTCAGACCCAGTGGAAGGGAGTGGGAGCTGTCTGCACATGTGCAGTGATGTCACAGGGTTGGCAGGGCCTAGTCACATGCCAGCAGAGTATCAGCTGCCCCTATTACCAGCACTTAGGGAGACAGGTGCCATAGGGATCCTAACCACAACCCTATGACCTCAGCCTTAACCCTTCTTTCATTTGGGTTCTTTGCACTACTTCTCCTAATATAGCCCAGTAAGGAAAGTCCCTGGCACTCACCAAAATAATGGCAAGTTAAACTCCTTGGACTGCTATCTGGAAGAGGAAAATCCAACTCCCTTCCCCCTCCTGCTCCCCTTGGGCCTAAGGTCAGCAGAAACAGCATGTCCCAGGCTGCTCGTGGCCAGGAAAGAACTGTAAACAGCCCACTCCACCCCCTCCCACCTCAGTCCCAGCCTCACCCCTTTGCTCTGGGCAGTATGCCAACCCTGAAGGGAATCCTATCCCTGTCTAGGGCTTTGGCTATTGCATAGGCCTAACCATGACAGGGAGTGGGGGCCCTGTAACCGTGGAGAAAATACCAGCTCCAGCAATGTCATCACATGTTCCAGAGCTGAGTATTTTTATCTTTCCTCCTCTCATCCCTCAGTTGCTGCAAAAATGTTAAAATCAATACATGTACGTATACATAACACACACCCCTCCCCTAGTATGCTGGTGCCTTATGCTCAAAAGAATTGGTAAGCTCTTTGAAAAAATGTCAAGCACAACCTTTCTGAGAAAAAAAGAGCCAAGGACCAGGAAAGAAAGCCAGAGGCAATGTCAAAGTCAGCCATTATTTCAGCTTCTTTCACTAAGGCATAAAATCTAAACACCAAGACCAGGGAAGAGAGCAAAGCCTAAGGCAGGCAGAATATGACATCTCCCATCTGGCCTATTCAGGGAAGCCCCCCAGCCACTCAACCCCCAAGTCCCATTCTTTTCATCTCTGACTTCAACAGGAGACAAGAATACCAAGGTTGGAGGTGAAAGCCAGGAGTCAGCACCAAGCCGCAGGTCCCCCTCCCAGAGTCGCTTCCTCTATTCCACCCACCAGTCTCAGGAGGCCTGGGCAAAGGAACAGGAACACTTAGCCACTGCTCAGACTTCTCACTCTAGTTTCCAAGCAGCAAGCACAGTCATGCCCACCCTTTCGGGAAATTAGCTTGGGGGGAGGGGAAAAAGAGGGGGAAGGGAGAAGACTGAGAGGTGTTTTACTGCAGGGTACTTTGCCAATGCTGGAGTTGAGGGCACTGGGAGTTTGCTTCATGCCCTAGAATATGAGGCAGGCCTGGGCAAAGCAGAATGTGATGACGAAAAGGCAAACAGAAAACAGCAACACTAGGAACAAAAGAGAGGAAGGAAGGAATATACTGGAAGAGAAATCGTAAGGTAAGATACCAAGACAAAAAAAAGATTTAAAAATGGAGGATGAAGGAGACTCCTGCTCCTGTGCCCACATTAGCCCAGCCTCTCTCTATAAGCAGACTCAGAGCCAGCTGGACTTCCAGGTCGGCCATATTCTCTCAGTGTGGGTCCAGCACAGTGAGGCAAAGTTTCTAATGTGGGAGGACTCAAGGAGAAATCTATTCAGCTTCCCTAAAATTTGCCCCATTCCCTCAACAAGCCCAAAGGAATACCCTTGACTCTCCCTACAGAATGAGACAGCTATCTATGCCTTTTTCAGGCCCCTGTTTTGGGTGGCCAGCTAAACCAGATAGCCCCAAAAACATGTAGTGCTATTTTTATCTTTTTTCATAGAAATGTGGTTGGGGGATCGGGGAGAGGAGTACAACTGCACCATTTTCTGTCCCAAATGTTACTAACTACATAAGAAATAGCAATCTCCTGTACCAGTGCAAGACTTCTGCGGCAAAATGCAGTTTGCTGTTTTGCTCCCACACCCACCCCCTTTACTCTCCATTCTAGGTCTTTAGAGAAGTGAGAGAACAGCCCTCACCTGGCTGCCTGGAACCACCAAATCTGTTCACTGAATAAGCCTAAGAAAACCAACCGCTCTTGTCTCAGCAACTAAGTGAGGGCTAAAGAAAGAAGAGAGAAACTGCCCCAGGACATGTGTATAATAGTGGAGAAGAAAGGGTCAGAAACCACAGATTTGTTTCCTAGCAAAAGCTATACAAGGCAAGACAGCAGAACACAGCATGGCTTCCTCTCCTCTTTGAGGAGTTCTATTGATAAAAACATCACAGCATCAACTAGTACCTCCTATTACTGCTGAAGCGGGGACAAATGCCCAACACAGTGCATCCAATGCAGCTTGTCGATCCTCATCCCCAGAGTCACAAAAATCACCCCTATTTCCTGCCCAGTGTGAAATCCTGAAGGTAAAGTCTTTCTTTGAAGTGGTCTGGTTTGTCAGAAGGGTTGGAACTATGCCCATAACTGAAGCAACAGAAAGTCAACAGGCATTTACTGAGGCATACTATGTGCCACTGTACTAAGAGTTGGGAATACAAATACAAGCAAACAGTTCCTCCCTCCCCCTCAGGCCCAAACCATCCACAACCAGGGTTGCCTACCTCTTTGGTTAACTCTCCGCTGACTGGAGGAGCCACAGCCCCAAGGTCTTCCAACTCTTCCCCGAATCCCTGTTCAGCTTCACTTTCTCGTACCCCACTTTCGGAACCTGTCACATCCTGAAGGCCACTGGCACTCTCCAGAGCAAGGCCTGAGCTGGGTTGGCTGCCAGACACTGAGCCCTCAGGATCTCGATGGACCAGCCAGGCATTCACCTCTGTAGTAGGCACCTGAAACCTGTCCAGGGCCCTCACCTGGTTAAGAAGCCGCCGGGCAGTGAAGTAATAGTCCAGGTCTACACTCTTGGGGTGGATCCCATAGCCGTCCAAGGTATTCCTCAGATTGTGGAACTGGGTCTGTGTGTAGGCTGAACTGGGCCCCAGGATGATCTCCCGGAGTGGAGAGAGTTGTGAGTTCAGGTAAGTATCCACGTCCACCCGCACCCCAATCAAACTTAGTAGAATGGTGAACTGGAGGAGTCCTTCTGTTAAATATTTCTTCAGAGAAAGCATTGCTGATGGACCAGAACGTTTATTCTTTTCAGTTTTTAAATCTTCCAGAATACAAATCAAGACCACTGCTCAGCCAGTAAGTTACACTCCTTAGCGCCAAATCCTATAGCCAACCCTGGTAGAACACAGGGTCAGAGCTCACCAACGCCCCTGAAGGAATGCCCTCTGAGTGAAGCCAAATCCAGGTTCCAGACCACATTCACTTTCAGTTCTCATCACCTCTCTGAAAGCACAACTGTTTCTAACCCAGGCCTAACATCAAAAAAGAGTCTTATGTGATTTCCTGACCCCACAGTCCACATACAGTCACTTCACCTTCCCCTCCTCACTCACATTAGATGACTCCACTTGGCTGTTCTCAAGGACAACTGATGGCTTTTTTCTCACTTTCCCTCTTCCCTTGAGTTTTACTTCCTTGGCTGAAGATGTAAAATGTCTTGTGTCAGTATCCCTCTTCCTTGACAATTACCAGGGGGGTTTCCAGAAAAACCTAAAAACAGGAATTAGAAAGGCAAATAAGATAAGACACTATACTTTACACACCAATGACCAGGGTAGAAAAATCTTCATGTCAGCAAATACTGGACTAAAAAGAGAAAACTTCTTTTACAGGAGAAAAATTACTTGAGGACACACCCATAGAAAATATTGCTGTAAGAAACACATAGCTCTGTAGGAATACTATTTCTCTTAAAGTATAATATTTACTGAATTAAACCTCCCACTCCCAAAGAGACTGCTTTGGATACAGAAGACAGACAACACACAAAGCAACCAAAACACTTTGCATAAATATTGTTTGAATTCCCACACACACTACCCAGATTCTATTTTTGGCTTGAGGAGTCAGTTTCCCATGTCTTGGGAAAGAAAGACTTGTGAACTACCTAGATTATCAGCGTGGCCTGGTGGATGGGACACTGGACTTAGAGTCAAGAATATCTGGGTTGAAATTCTACCTCAGACTCTGGGCAAATCATTTAATCTCTCTGTGCCTCAGTTTCCTTATCTGTAAAACGAGGGAAGTGGTTGGTAGATCATTTCCAGCTCTAAATACACTGTCCCTGTCCCCTTCTGTCCCAGTTGGGCAAAGTTCTTAATCTAGGCCTCTTAGGTCTTAAAGAAAAATATTTTGGTAACTACTTCAATACAACTGGTTCCCTTTGTAGTCCTACGTGTTTTATTTTTGAATTTAAAAATGTTATTCTGAAAAGGGGTACACTGAGTCCACCAGTCTGCCATAGTGATTCACAATGCAAAAAAAAAAAAAAAAGATAAGCCCTGCAGTAAGAAGAGGTTATAAACCTGGATAAGGGTTTGTAGATACATGGGATATATACCACCCTAGAGTAAAAAGTATACCTCAAAATAGTTTCCCCTTCCTATCATGGAAAAGCCAGATGGAGTTATGAACTTGATGTGGGGGGACCATAATTATTCCCTGGACAGAACTTGTCCAGACAGGTGTAGCTTAATGTTCATTCATGATATGACCTTTGGGGTAAAAATCAGTAACAGTATCCAAGGGAGTTAAGTTTCTATCCCAAGTTCTATCCTAATTCTAAGTCAAAAGAGTTACGAATTCCTCATTCCTCCCACATTCTGAGCTAGGCTTTGTCAGGTTCATTAACCCTGTAATAAATTCAGGGCAACCTGGCGTAGATTTGCCTGGATTATAGGGTTTACTGCTCTCCACCAAACCATGGTTTGGGGCAGGGGGAAAAGGGCATCCCTTGGAGACACCACCACCTGGGTTCCATTTAATAAGAGTAACCCTATAATCGCAGCTCGGCATTCTTGTTTCCACAAAGCTCTCACTCTCACAACAGAGGATTAATAAATTAGTCTGAGAAGAGTTCTTGAAAATTTAGTAGTCTATATATATATATATATATACATCGTATAGATGTAGACAAGTGCACATATACAGACGTATACATACACACATGTATATACACACACACTTAGACACACGAAATGTATATATGCCAGAAATATGCGATAAATCCCTTTAAGGACCTGGTGGGGCCCCAGCCCCGGCCTCCGCAGCTGCCCCGCACCCCCACCCAGCCCGGCCCGGCTCCCCAGGCCCAGCCCCAGATACCCTGAGTCCTGACGCGGCCAAGTCGCCATGCCCCTTCCCGAAGCCAAGGTCCAGCTGCTCTGGGTCGGCGAGGAAGGAAACAAGTGCGGCCTTCCCCGGGGCCTGACCCCACAACCTCGACCCCACCCGGGTCGCCTAACCCTTCCCGGGCCTCCTCCCACAGCTGGGCTCCGCCCCCTCACCTCGGGGCATCGAACCCCACCAGCCCCGGGCCCAGCCCCGGCCGCCTGGGGAAGTAAGAGTCCAATACCCACTGCTAGAGTCCGGTCGCCGCCGCCCCCAGAGCTCCGTAGGCCAGCGTCCTGGGCCTCGCCGACGCCGGCCGGCCCTGCGCGCTCCGCCGACGCCGCCGCTTCCCCTCTCCGTCCCACCTCAACCTCACTGAAAGGCCCGCCCCCGCGGCAGCTCTAGCAACGACTCCACCAATCGAGGTTCAGCTCACGGCCCCCCCACACCCTTCTGCCCGGTGTCCGCACGATGGGCTGGAGCAGCGAACCAATGGCTGGATGCGCCCCCGCCCCGCCCTAACTGACGTGTCGCACGGGCCAATCGCTGTGCGGCTCCTCCTAGTGGCGTGGCCCCACCAATAACTTAAGGAAGAGACCCAATAGCTCGGAGCACTAGCCCTCTTCCTCGAACTTGAGGGGGCCTCGCAGCGGGGCTGGGGTTAGAAACCTTCTGCTGAGGCCCGTACGTGGCCTTAGGAGAATAGGAAATTAAGTCCCTGCGCGCTGGATGGGAAGAGGCGTCACCGCCGGGGCTCGGAGTCCTCCTCCAGGGCACCCCACCGTGACTTGCAGAAGCCCAGGAAGACGTGAGGGCGGAGTGCGGGGGAGGAACCGAGGTGGAGCTGGAGGCACGTGTCTTGGGGCCCGTGACCCCGGCGCCACCATTTTGAGCCCGGGAAGTGGAACTCTGTTCACCCCTCCACTACGACCTTCGCTCTCAACGTCATTCCCGACCCTTTCTCCTAGCACTGCGGTTGACTCCCTTCTGGCTGACGTCACGAAGCGAGGCCCACCCCGCTTGGTGACTGCCTTTACTGACGGGTTGCCATGGCTACGACGAAGGGAGCGGGGAGGGAGGTCTCAAGCTCCGGCTCCCACCCTAGGAGACACTGTAGAAGGTTCTTTTTCAGTCCTTCGGGAAAGGAGGCGACGTTGCATTTTGGGGGCACGAATTTGTTGTATCACAGGAATTAGCTCTAGAATGTTGCTCAGGGGTAATGGTGTACCCTTCCCTCCACTTTGCCAACCTCGTCTAGCGATAACTCGCTTCCACTTGCTCCGTGGTGCTCTGCTCTGTCCTACAAAACACCATGAAATCTGCCACCTTCTGTCCTGCTCTGCTCGCACTGACTCCCCTGCTCCCAAAACGTCTTCTCTTCCACCTCCATTTCAGTTCAAATGCCACCTCCTCCGGTCAGTCCAATTAGCGCTCTATTATGTGCCAGGCCCTGGAAATACAAAAAGACAAAAAATAGTCCCAAACAAGCTATATGCAGAATATATCGAAAATAATAAAAAGGGAAGGCAGTAGCATTAAGTGGGATCAGGAAAGGCTGAGACTTTAGCTGGGATTTGAAGGAAGCCGGGAAGTCTTAATTCCCACTTCAGCGAACATTCATTAAATGGCTACTATGTGCCATACTGGGCACAGTGCTAGGAAAATGAAAAAGTAAGTCCGTGTCCTCAGTGCTCTTAAACCCTCCTGGATAGGTTGCAACATGTTCACAGATAAATATGATCCAGGGTTTTACCAGGAGAAGATCAGGGACATCTCTGGGAAGACCAGGCAATGTTTCACAAAGGAAGGTGCACCCGAGCTGAGCCTTGAAGAAGTTCATACTGAGAAGCAAACTGTAGGTAAGCTCCTGCGGGGCACGAACTAATTGATTTTTTTCTCCTAATACCCAGCGCCTAGCAATGTGCCCTGCAGGTTGCAAGCGCTTACATGCTTGGTAAGTGCATATTAAATCGGATGCAACTTGAATAGAGTCATTCCAAGCATGGAAGAGAACCTTTTCTCATAATCTTTGATTCCTTAAATCAATTCGCACCCCACCCCACCACCAGCAAATTCTTTAATGCATGGGGGATCAGGTCTAGGGTCTCCCAAAGGAGAGTACAATATAAATCAAGTATGGGTTGGATATTTATTTCAATGTGTAAATTTTACTTATAAATACTGTTAGAAGCTCTAGGGAGGCTGATACCTAAAACCTCATCAAAACATAAAGAAGTTTATAGGCCCACTGAATAGATATTCTGCATTTCACCTTGGCACTCTACTGTCCAAACAGTCTGTGTCTTTTGCAACTGGTTATTTTTTTCAAAGAAGGAGCTCCCCTTGCTACCAGTCATAGACCTAGAGCCTCTTGAACTCATGCAGTCACTTTATGGTTATGTCCATCATTAGAATGATGTTCAGTGATCTACTCAGTTGTAATCTAAGGCCCAAAGCCCATTGGTATGGGTTACACAGCAAATGAAATACAATTGGAACAAAGTTTCCATAGATGCCGGTGCATACTCAGCCAGAGGGATCTAAAGAGAGATGCCTAAACTATCTGTCCCTTCATGGAAAGGCCTAGTGATAAAACTATTTGCCCAATGGGAGAGTTTAAGGAAGAGATCAAGCCAGAAGCTTTCTCTCTCTTATAATTGATTTAGTACCCTGCCCTACTGCCCTATAACGGAATGGGAGGAGAACCAACCTATGACTTTGCTGAACCATACTGTAAAGTACTGTCTAAGAGTCTGTCTCTTCATATGAAGCCAATCTGTTGCAGCGTCAAGTCTGCTCAGAGCTCTTAAAAGTTACAGTTTTTTGACTCAGTTCTTGGACAAGAAGTAGATCATTTTGCCGTTGTACTTTTGAATGTGAGAAGCAGTATACTGACCAGATATGCACGTCAGAACCTTTTGATAGTTAAGAGAAAAATGTAATTTACCAGATTATAGACAGAATATGATTTTCTATTACTAACAAGCAAAGGTTAGAATTTTTAAAATTATGTTTTATTTTATTTTAATTCCCAATTTCTCTCTCCCGTGTATTGAGAAGGCAAGAAAAATAAAATCTATTACAAATGTTAAAGACATTGGAAGGAAGGAAGGAAAGAAAAGAGGAAAGGAAAGGGGCAGGAGGAAAGGAAGAAAAAGCAATATAAAAGAAAATATGTTTCAATCTGCACAATCAGTTCTCTTTCTGGAGGTGGATAGCATGTTTCTTCTTGAGTACTTTGGAATCATGGTTAATATTGTGTTGATTAGAGTTACTACTTTCAAAGTTGATTATCTTTACAATGTTGTTTTTTCCTTCTATGTTCACTTTGCTTTGTGTTTATACAAGACTTCCCAGGTTTTACTGAAAACATCCCCTTCATCATTTCTTATAAGCACAATAGTGTTTCATTTCTTTCATATACTATAATTTGTTATGGTTATTCCCCAATTGATGGGCACTCTTTCAGCTTCCAGTTTTTTGCTTCTACAAAAAGAAGTACTATAAATATTTTTGCACATGTAGACCCTTTCCTCTTTGTTAATCTTTTTGGGGTATAGACCTAGTAACAGTATCACTGGCTCAAAGGTTATATACATTTTTATAGCTTTTTGGGCATAGTTCTACATCGCTTTCCAAAATGATTGGACTAGTTCATACCTCAAAAAGGTGAGATTTTTTTTACAAAAAGGTTCTAGAGTCTGAACAAAGGAGGCCAAGAGAAAAAGGTGAAGGATAGCTTTCAATACTTCATTATCAAGTCTGAAGCTGGAAGTGATAGGTATTACTGTCGCTGTTAAGAAGTAACTCTAGTGAGTAGAGGAATAGCTTGGAGGTAGAAATAAATCCCAAAGTAGATTGAGTAGATGGGCTGAGAGGTTGCATCTTATAAGGTATCAATCAAACATAACATAGATCAGTTCAGCTTAGTAATAGTAGCATTTACTCAACACAGAAGCCATGTTCATCGATGAACTTTTATGGACAGTCCCTGAGCCAGAAGGAGGACAACAACATTTACAAATTTACAGTTCCAAGGTTATTATCACTTTGTCCACACAGATTTTCCTCATTCATGTGTCTCCTGGACAGGTTTCTGTAAGCATGCTCCCAGTCTCCCCCACAAATACTAAGTGCATTGGTGATGTGACTAAGGCTTATGGATGCATTGAAATATATTTTATTATTCATTTATTTCCTTTTTGCCTTATTGCTAAGTAAAAGGTTATATTTATGATTTAAAAGTGTCACCATTGTGAGTGACTGATTTGTGTAAATGGAAATTCATCCATGGGGCTCAGGAGCTAAAATGATTAGTAGAGGTAGTTTATTTCCCCACAACAGGATTAACCCTAGGACTCTGAGAGAATTTGAAAATAACCACATAGTAGTGATCTTTTTCTACCAACCCAGATAGGCTAGTGTGAAAGTAGATTGGAGCAAACAATCCAACCTTAAAGCTCTAAGTCTTTTCAGCGCATATCCACCACATAACCAGGAGCAACCAGAGTGTTCACTATACCTGATGTACCCAAGTGTTGAGTTACACGTGATCAGAAAGGAAACTTTGTGCATGCCCAATTCACTACTGTGCACCAGGTACTTTACTGGGTTCTGGGGAGTCCCCCACTCTTGAGGCTTTTACATTTTATCAGGGAAACAATGTGTACAAAGGAAATTTCAAAGCAGAGGAGTGCTAACAAAGTTAAACGAGGTCCTGTGTGGGAGGTAGAAATGACAAGAGAATGTTCCAGGCAAGGGCTTCAGTATATACAAAGGAACAGAGATGAGAGCAGAGTGTCAGGTACAGAGAAGAGCAAACAGACTGGCCAGAATGCAGAGCCGAAGTCAGCCTGTCCTCAGTTTCTGGATAATAGTGGTAGTAATGAAAAGTAGGAGTCAAACGTTGTGCTAAGGGGACCGGAGAGGAAAGAGAAGGTAGAAACTCTTTATTTATCATTTGATAATCATTTATTAAGAGCCTACAATGTACAGGACACAAGGTGCTGGAAGTAGAAAGAACAAACAAAACAAACTATCCCAGTTCTAGCCACTTCAGGAAGACTCCAACTATAGAGGAGCCTGGAACCACCCCTCCCACCCCAGCATCCCATGCCACCCTCACTCCCCACTGGCCTATCCCCAAGGTGTTGATTTAGAAAACCATAAATTAACATTATTTATGTTGTTTATAGAGCCAGCTAAGTGGTACAGTGGGTTGGGCCAAGCTCGGAGTCAGGAAGAGAGTTAAAATCTGGTTTTACCAGCTATGTGACCCTGGGCAATTAATAAACATTTATTAAGCTCCTACTGTCTGCCAGGTACTATGAAGCTCTAGGAATACAACAAAAAAGGCAAAAGACTATCCTTGTCCTGAAGGAGTTTACAATCTAATTCGGGAGACAGCATGCAAACAAAGCTATACAAAGATATATATATATATATATAGGATAAATAGGAAGTCATTAACAGAGAGAAGGCGCTAGAATTAAGAGTAGGGGAAGGCTTCCAGTAAAAGATTTTAGTAGTGACTTAAAGGAATCCAGGTTAATCAGCAGAGGAGGGAGAGCATTCCAGACATGGGGGACAGCCAGAGAAAATACCTGGAACCCAGAGCTGGAGGGTCTTGTTTATGGAAGAGTCAAGGAGCCAATGTCACTGCACCACAAACTAAGTACAGGGACTAAAGTGTAAGAAAACTGGAAGGGTGGGGCATGGGGGGTAGGTTGTGAAGGGCTTTGAATTCTGAACATCCAACCAGAGCATTTTCTATTTTCTCCTGGAGGCAAAAGGGGGCCACTGGAATTTATTGATTAAGGGAGTGACAAAATCCAACCTGTACTTTAGGGAAATCACTTTAGTGGATGGATCAGAGCAGGAAGAGACCTGAGGCAGACAGACCCACAGCAGCAGGCTATTGCAATAAGCAAGGTGTGAGATGATGAGGGCCCACACAAGAGTGATGGCAGTGTCAGAGGAGAGAAGGGGGTATGTGTAAGAGGTGTTGCAAAGATTAAATCCATGGGTTTTGGCAACAGATTAAATATGAGGGTGAGAGATAGTGAAGGGTCCAAGATGACTTCTAGGTTGCTAGTCTGAGGATGGTGTTGTCCCCTACAGTAATAGGAAAGATAGGAGGGTAAGAAAGATTGGGGGATAGATAATGAGGTCTGTTTAGGACAGATTAGTTTTAAGATGTCTGAAAGACAGCTGAAGATGGGAGATTGGAGGTTGGGGCAAGACAGGTAGATCTGACAGTCTTTAGCATAGAGATGGTGATTAAATCCATGGGAGCTGATGAGATCTAGTAAACTGGAATAGAGGGAGAAGAGACAGAACCCTGAGAAACACCTACGGTTAGAGAGTGTGATCTGGAAGAGAATCCAACAAAGGAGACAGAGAACCCAATTTCCTCATCTGTCAAATAGGGATAATAATAGCCCCTGCCTCCCAGGATTGTTGTGAGTGCTTGGCACATAGTAAGCACTATGTAAATGTTATTATTATTATTATTATCACATCTTTATTTTGTTAAACATTTCCCAGTTGCATGAACTAGGGTGATTTGTGAGATCCCACCCCCACCCCCCAAGCTTGAGATTTGAGGCCATGGGTTATGTCTGTGCTATGTTCTTTTTTCTCCAAGTTTTAAACATTGCATGTAAATGTGTACAGTCATTATAAACATACTTCTGTGGGGGAGGAGTGTGTCGGGAATTATGCTCTTGGCTTGAAAAAACGTGTAGGGTTAGTGGGGGAAAGTCCCTGGCAATCAGCCCTAGAGAGTTAGGAAGAAACAAAAAAAGACAGGCAGATCTGAGATAGAGAGAGAGAGAGTTTGAATGAATTTCCCTTAATCTGGGAGAGCTAAGAAGAGAAACAAACTCAGAGACTGAGAAAATTCCAAGCATGAGAGGCAGACAGCTAGACCAGGCAGGGTATTCGTGCCTGGATTATTTGATACCATCCCCCTACATAGTGGAGAAATGGAGGAACCCAGCTTAGCTTTAAACGTCACTTCTGAAAGATGTGGCTCTGTCTAGGTTTCCAGATCAAGTCTGAGCAGGTGCAAACCTTTGTGCTCAGAATCCGCAGAAGAACCTTATAAAATCTAGGGTGTGAGTTTCAGGAGGAGAAAATGACATAACCCCTCTCTCTCTCTTTGCTCAACCCTTGCCTCCAACAGCTCTAGTTAGGGAAATGAAACAAGAATCACAAACAGGTCCCAGGACAGCAATCCCATACTTATATGTCATCAGATCTATTAAAGTAACTGAGGGTTAATAAAACAAAATGGTCATAGGGAACCACTCCCAGAGAAGCAGAAAATGTAGACACAGACTTTGAAAGGTGGGTTCCGCTTCCTTCCTTGACCCAAAGTCATGACTCCCTTCCTGATGGATGTTCATTTGGGAGGCAAAAAAGAAAGACAGAAGAGATTTAGGTGTTTAGGTCTAATAATGCAAAGGAAGTTGGGCTTATGAAGGAAGACAAAAAGCACCATGACATAGTAGAAAGGGGACTGACCTTGAAGTCAAGAGGGATCTGGGTTGTCTTGCCCTCTGCAAATACTGGCTGTAAGGTCATGGACAAGATACTTAAATCTCTCAGTGCCCCCAGACAGCAATATAAGACTATTATAAATTAGAGTAGAAATGGCATCAATGGAGAAAGTCTGCATCCTGAAAGCTGCACAGAGAAAACTATGAAATGTCTATTACAATTCATAAATATCCTTCTATACACCTGTATGGGACTTTTTATCAATGACACAAAATAAAGGCTCCATATATACCCACAAGTTTATAACAGTACTTTTCCTGGTAGTAGAAATCTGGAAATCAAGTAGATAACTATCAATTGTAATGATTTAACAAATTGTTAAGTACATGAATGTAATGGTGCATTACTGTGCAAGAAGAAATGATGAGTGTGATGAATGTAGAGAAGTAGGGAAAGCTTTATATGAACTGAAGTAAAGTGAAGTAAACAAAGTCAGAAAAACAATATACATAATGACTACAACAAAGTAAATGCAAAGAAGAATCGCCACCAATGAATCAAAACTGAATGCTGTGGAATTATAAAAACAAGTTTGGTCCCAAAGAAGAGATGGAAGAAGAAGCCTCTTTCACTACTCTGCAGAGATAGGGGACCCTGGGTCTTGAACAGTACACGTAATATCAGACTTTTTCAATGTGTTTTATAGGATTCCTTTTTCTCTTATTCCTCTAAAAGTAAAAGAAAAAAGAAAACTCTGTTGTGGTTCGGGGTACTGGGAACCCCAGAATGCAAGGGTACAGAGTGAATCTGCCTAGAGAGAATTCAGTCACTCAAACCTTTCAGTCAGGGTGGCAAGGTTTATTGTAACACCAATAGGAGCAGGCTGGAGTCTGAATGAATCTGCTTTTTGATGAGGATAGGACTGATACTTATGTATGAAAAAGGGGAAAAGGGTCAATGAAAAGATCTTGGTGGAATTGAGGAGTGGTAAATAGCCTGGGGTGGGCCAGGTGCTACAGTGAAAGGATCTAGCTGGGATTAAGGAATATCAAGTAATTTAAGTAATCAAGGTGGGCCAGATGCCTTAGGCCAAACATGATCTAGGCAGCTGAAAATATATGGGAAAGTTCAGGAACTGGCTTGCTTCCAGAGACATAGTCTTTTCCTTTAGGGGTCTAGGTCCCATAACCCCATCATCTCTGGGGCCAGGAATGGAAGGATATTAGGGGAAATCTGAGTAACAAACAAAAAATGTCAATAATAATTTGTTCTAAGAAAAAGAATTCACAGGTGTGGTCTCCCTGAAGGTTTCCCTAGTCTTTTGGATTGTTAGGATAAGGTAAGGAAAGGTAAGGCTGAGACTTTTCAATTATACAAGGAAGATGATGGCCTTGGAGGAAGATACTCTAAAAGGATCAAAAGATCATAGATTTAGGGCTAGAAGGAACCATAGATGTCATCTAGTCCAAAGTTGCCTTTTTATAAAGGAGGAAGCTGAAAACCCTGAAACTTAAGTGACTTTGCAAATGTTACCCGGATAGTAAAAGTAGCAGAGCTGAGATTCAAATCCAGGACTGTGACTCCAAATCCAGACCTCTTTCCACCACCCAGACAAACCAATTCCAGACAGAGCTATGTTTTTGCTTTCTTGCTGGCTTAGATTTCAAGGCCTTGCTTCAATTTCAGCCGCCCTTAAAAACTTTCTTCTTCTCAGACATAGTCTTCCTAGCTGCTACTCCCAATGTTTTCTTCTCAGTCTCATTAATTTAATCAAGAAATGTGGCTTATGAACAAAACATTACATTACTGTCCTTCAAGCACTCTTATGTTCCTACCTAAAGAGATTGTTAGCCTGTCTCTGAACTTGAGACACTATCTTCCTACTCAACATGAGGCAAAACCATCCTGGAACTCTTGGGTTGTTCATTGGCACCTAGCCAGGAGCATTAGACTTTTGGGATGGTCCCTTCCCAGTGGCCTATCCTAAACTTAAAAAGGCCTTGAAGCTTTGAGTTGTCCATTTTCATATGAAAAGGTCAGGAAATTTGCAGAGACTAGTTTGTTCAGGTGCCTTTTTCTCTGTCCACTCACTGCTGTGCTCATACAGGAGAGATGGAGAGTTTAGAAGCCCAGGAGCAGATTCATACCCATTCATCTAAATGAAACATTTCAGGAGTGGGTGAGAATGGATGGTCCATTTCCTGGAGCTGGAACCAAAGAGGGCAGATTCCTGCTGGTCCTATGGTGTGCATACTGGGCCCTGCTGATTGTGTATTGCCTGTATATTCAACCAGTATATCAGCTAAGTCCAAAGCTGGAGTCAGGTCGAGACAATGGCCAAACAGTGGGCACACGGGCCCAACAGCCCAGGAGCAGACCCAGGGAACCCAGTAGAATGAATTACCCAGCAGAGATGCTGCACTCTGCCCCACAAGGAGCAATGCAAGGATATTATGAGAAGACATGGATGGGGGGGACACATACACCCAAGAAGAGGAAGGGGACATGTAGTACAGTAGAAAGGGCATCGGACTTGAATTCGCAAAAAACCTGGTTTCAGATCCTGGCACAGACATCCACTAGATGTGTGATCATTGGCAAATCATTGAATCTCTCTCTACCTCAGTTTCCTTATCTGTAAGATGAGATGACCTCTAAAGTCCTTCTAGCTCCCTAAGATCTTGTGATCTTTTCAGTGGCAGGGCTATAAGTTATCTTAGCCATATGTGTTCTTCTCCGCTTGTGAGCACTACATATGACCTTGCTTCTCACTACCCCTGTGTGTTTTAGTGGGAGAATTGCCTGCCCCCCTGGCCCCCCACCCCCACCCCGTTTTATAGGGAAAATGCATTCTTACCAAGACATTGCAGAAAAAGCTGATTGACTTGAGTAGTTGTTCCTTCTGTTTGACTATGAAAAGTGAACACAACAGTAGAGACTTGTAAGCTTTAGTTTAGGGTTTTAGGAGTAGAGACTAAAGAGCATCTAGAACCTGGGTTAATCATCCCCTAGGGAATGACCAAAGAGCATCTAGAACCTGGGTTAATCATCCCCTAGGGAACGCAACCTTTTGAATGCTATTTGAGTAGCCCAGAGGGAGCACTACATGTGCAATCAGGCAGGGCATCACCTGTCTTTCAGAATCCTTCCTTTCCTTGAAAGCTTAGCTCCTCTAAATATTGTTAATAAGGGGAGAGATGATCAGGTTCAAGCTAATACCCGACTGCTGCTCAGTTTTGGGGAGAACTCCAAGCTATATATCCAAGGTTCGATCCCTTTCCCACCAGTTTCACAATGAACACACATAGCAAACAGCAAAGAAATCCATTTATCCAATTTGATAGTCAAACAAAATTCAGAGAAAGCATACGTAGGTGATTATATACCAGACAATATTGAGTGAAGGAGCTTTCCCACTCTGATTGAGGTAACTCAGATCAACCAAGAGAGAATCCTAGATGGGAAATTCCTCAAAGGCTCTAGAGAAGCAAGCTGGGGAAAGGGACATGATGGAAACTGTCAGCTCCTCTCTGGTCTTCCCAGAGTCTTTTCTTTCAACAACCTGAAGTGAGCTTGGCCTCTTCCATCTTCCCTCTCAAAGAAGGAAGCCAGAAGCCCCGGAACCCAGAAGTGACTGTAGGGCCTGAATCCAATGGAAGACCATCTCCAGAAGGACTGAAAAGCAGCTCTTTTTGTGATGACAAAAAATTGGAAATTGAGGAATGGTTAAACAAGTTGTGGTTTATAATTGTGATGGAATACTTTGTGCTAGAAGAAATGAAGAGCAGGATGATTTCAGAAAAACCTGGAAAGACTTACATGAAAGACTTAGCTACTTTAATCAATATAATAAACCGAGACATTTTTCATACTTGAGTCCTTTGGGATTGTCTTGGATGATTATATTGATTAGAGAAGCTAAGTCTTTCACAGTTGACCATTGTTATAATGTTGCTTTTACTGTATACAGTGTTCTCATGGTTCTGCTTTCTTCACTCTGCATCAGTCAGTTCCTAAAAGTCTTTCCAGATTTTTCTGAAATCATCCTGCTCCATCGTTTCTTCCACAAAATGACTAATATGGAAATGTGTTTTAAATGATTGCACATGTGTAACCTATATCAGATTGCTTACCTTTTCAGGGAGATAGAAGAGGGAATGAGGGAGGGAGAGAATTTAGAACTCAAAATTTTTGAAAATGAATGTTAAAAATTGTTTTTACATGTAATTAGGGAAAAAATAAAATATTTTAAAAGGGGGGAGGCGAGGGGACGGGAATGGAACAAAAAGAAAAAAAGAAGAGAAGGAAGGAAGAAGAGAGACGAGAGGAATAAGACTTCTTCCTAAAGATACTGAGTAGATCAGTGGATGTATTGAGATCAAGACAGTGGATTTGACCTCATCATCAGTCATTCTTCCTCCATCCCACAGAATCACTGAAATATTCAGGTAGAATACAAGATAACCAAATAGTTGTCCCATGAAAATGTTTCTTTTTGCCTTTGAGTGCACCATAAAACCAATTCCATGAACTCTTTTATTTATCTCTCCAAGGAGAACCTATGAGCCAACTGTAACGTTTTTATTTCTTCTGGTTTCATTTCAAATAGGAATGTCAAGATTGATACAAGTCAATTTCTTCAGTAGTGTGTTCATTCCTTCCTAAGTCATGGGACAATAACCCCCCTTATCTGCTGGAATACAAACAGATAAATTAAAGTTCATAGATAATCTTAAACTGTGTGATTCTGAACACCCTTTGCTTCCTCTCCAGCTCATTGAGCTACTGCCATTTATAGAAGGACTCCCACACAAGAATTAGAGCCATTTTATATTTTATTTTGTGGAGTACCTGAGGCAACTTCTTCTTACACATGGGGCCCCTAGAAGAGCTACCCCAGGTTCAAGTCGTTCTGTGAATCCACATCCACTTGAAATCACAACTCATGAGCCTCTACCAATGTGTTTACGATGATAATAGCTGATTTTCCATAGTACTTTAAAGTTTGCAAAGCTCTTTACAAATATCGTCTCATTCTATCTTCACAACAACCCTGAGAAGTAGGTCCTATTATTACCTCCACTTTATAGATGAAGAGACTGAAACAGGCAGAGGCCGACTTGCCCAGAGTGACATGGCTAGAAAGAGGATGATGACAGCTAACATATAGCACTATATTCAAGGTATTGTGCTAAGTGCTTTAAAATTAATATTTCATTTAATCCTCAAAACAATCCTGGGAAGTAGGTACCATTATTACCTCCATGTTTACAGATGAGGAAATTGAAGCAAAGGTGGAGTGACTTGTCCAGGGTCACGAAGCTAGTTAAGTGTCTGAGGGTGGATTTGAATTCAGGTGTTCCTGACTCCAGGCCCAATGCTCTGTGCATTGTGGCGCCACCTGGCTGTCTCTCAAGGTGCTTAAGCTACACTGTCATATCATTGATGGTTGAGTAGAGTGATCACATAGACATCATGTATAAGGAGCATTACAAGACCACTTAAGTATCCTGGTCCACAAGTTTGTCTCTGCTGGGCCTTGCTCCTTGCTACTAGCTTCTGGATTTATCTCTTCTGGCCCACCCAAACTGTCTCAGACATATTTAGTTAGCCAGAGTATAGTGGCTATAATTTCTCTAGTCATGATACTTTCCAGCTTAAAAAGCCAGGCTGAGTGTGTAGTTCCCCCCCACCCCCCAGCTAAGATTAAATCCTTCAAATCCTGAAGTGTGAAGGAGACCAAAGCCATCGATTATAGAGAACTATTTAATTTAGGGTTGGATATTCCCAAAACCTCTTTGGTTTAGCATACAAACGAATTTGAGCTCAAACAAAGGTGGTAGCAATAATAATAATAATTGATATTTATATAGTACTTATGTGCCAGGCACTTTGCTAAGCACTTAATAATTATTATCTCATTTGCCCTGGGAAGTAGGTGCTATTATTATCCCATTTCACAGATAGGAAACTGAGGCAAACAGGGGTTAAGTGATTTGCCCAGTAACAGCTAGCAAAGGTCTGAGGCTGGATTTGAATTCAGGTCTTCCTGACTCCAGACCCAGCACTCTTATCTGCTGGGCCACCTAGTTTACCTAAAGAGCCTTCAGAGGCTCTCCACTCAACCAGCTGAGTTCCTATCTTTATTATGAATATCTGTTAGCAGTATAGCCTCAGTGATTGATTTCCTATTACATTTTGACACTTTAGAAGTTCCAGTTGCCCTCCCTGAGTTCCTGTGGTCAAAAAATTCACCATCAAGCACCCATCTTACTACTAATTAGCCTTTCCATACTTAGCCGGCTGGTCTGCAGAAATTAAACTTTTACCAGAACAGTACTTCGAAGCCTTTCTTGAAGACTATGAACCTGGCAGAGGTTATTCTCTGCCAGCATAGCTTTCAAGAACCTAGGGTCGCCTCTAATGAGGCACTAGAGTAGAACTTTGCGACCATAGGCATACCTCTCACCCCCAATTCCTGCCAGTTTAGACATGGGAACCTTTGGTCGTAAATAAAACTAAACAGTATATGGTTGGTTCAGTGCAATACATCCAGCTGGAACTGGAAATATACTTCATATCTTAATCATTTTCCTAGACAAAAAAAAAGTGCACCTTTCATATTCACACAAATAGCAAAATTTGGTTGGTTGGAGAAGTTCATCAGTACTGTAGGTCAGTTTCACGATGGCATGTTTGCATGGGTCCTGGATAATGATCGATGCTCTCATGCTTTCCCAGTCCAATAGAGTAAAGCAAGGCTATGTGTGCTTAGCATGATGTTTTCGGCAATGTTGTCAGACGCCTTTAACCAGGACAAAAATAACATCAAGGTCAGCTATTGCACTAACAATAAATTATTTAACTTGAAGAGGCTAAAAGTCAAGACTAGGACTGAGAGTTGTTGCATGACTTTTTGTTTGCAGATAACTGTGCACTCAATGCAGCCTCTGAAGCTGAGATGCAACAAAGTACGCATCAGTCCTCTGCTGCTTGTGCTAATTTTGGCTTAACAGTTAACAATAAGAAAACCACCACCAGCAAACACCACACCATCCATCTATGAAACTGATTACAGCAAATGGAGAAATTGTGAATGCTATAGATAAGTGAACTTACTTTGGCAGTATGCTTTCCAGAGATGTACACATAGATGACGAGGCTGACGCCCACATTGCCAGAGCTAGCTCAGTATTTGGGAAGCTCCTAAGGAAAGTGTGGCTACTTAACAACCGAAGGTATACAGAGTCGTTGTGCTAACCTCGTTGTTGTATGCCTGATATATGGCTGGAGAGTCTGCCAGCACCATGCCAAGGAAACTGAATCAATTCCATTTGAATTGTCTTAGGAGGATTCTGAAAATCACCTGGCAAGATAAGGTACTGGACACTGAGGTCTTTTCTCGAGCTGAACTGCTAAGCATTCAAACTCTACTGCAATGGAGATAACTTTTAGGGCTAGCCTAAAGGACTGTTTTACAGAGAGCTCACACACAGCAAGTGCTCACACAGAGGTCAGAAGTAATACAAGGACACTCTTAAGGTCTCTCTGAAGAACTTTGGAATCAATTGTGACACATGAGAGGTTATTGGCACAAGAAGCTCAGCATGGTGTGCCCTCATCAAAGAAGACCCTGTGCTCTATGAGTGAAGCAGAATTGCATCAGCTCAAAAGAAATGGGAGATGTACAAATTTAGGGCCATCTCCACTCCAAATGTTCATATGGACTGTTTATGCACAACTTACGGTAGGACCTTCAAAGCTCCTATTGGCCTTGGGAACTGAGGAGGCTGAGGAACTGACTATGAGCCATGTACATAATGGAGAAGAGGGAAGGTGACCTTGAGGGCCATAAATAACAGCAAAAAGGATCCCCACAGAAGGCAATGAACTTTAAAGGAGAAATAGCTTCTGTAAGATGATGTCAGAGGAGGGTGTAAAATAGAAATGGGGAGCAAAGAATATACCAACTCTTCCTCATGACTTCATTCTTTTCTAGCATATTTTAGTGGTACAGTTGATATGGAGTGCTGGACTTAGACTGAGGAAGACTTGGGTTCAAATCTTGCTTACCCATATGACCCCAGGCAAGCCTCAGAACCCAAGCTTCCCCATCTATGAAATGACAAAATGTGCATCCTGATATATGCAACTAGGCTCATAATCCTCAGATGCCACTGCCAAGATAACTCCACAGTTCTGAAAAGAGTGAGGCGCATCTCCTTGCAAAATTGAATTTAGCATATATTAATTTGCTCAAGTTATGTGATTTTTTTAAAATTTTCAAATTTAATTTTAAAATAAATTTTTCATCATTTTTCCCCTTCCAAATGATGAGGTTAAAGAAAAATGATGATTGAAGGGAACCATAGGTTTTTAGGGGTGCTTGAGACCCCAAAATACTGACACCCTGGGTCCTGCCAAAAGAAATCGACTCAAGCCTTCTCAGCCAAAGAAAAAGACAAAGTTTATTAACGATTCACCATAATGGGTTGTCTTAAGAAATCGTACCCTTTCTGATGCTTGTTTTCACAAGCTGACGAGATTCAACTTACTGAGCTAGGTTGAATCTTCATGGAGGCAAGATGAAACTTATATACACAAAGATTTCAGGAGGGATCTAAGGTGGTCCTGGGGTGATGGGAGGAGGGGTTTAGGGAGGGTCTTGAGGAGGAGTCTAAGGAGGAGCTTGATGGGACTGAGGTCAGATGGATGAGGTCAGACTCCAGGAACCAAGAGAATGGGATTAAGGGTGGTAATAGCTGAGGGCATGGATATTGATAGTATCAAGGGCGAGAAGTAGCTGGGTAAGGCTAGGTAGAATGGAAGGTTATAGCCTCAGGCCAAGGCAGGATCAAGTGCGAAGATTCAAGGGGGTTCCCAGAGACTGTACCCTCCTCATTCCCCCCTCAAACAAATGGGACCCAAATTCTTTTGGGGTCCAAGGGGGTTCCCACAGCCTAAACCCCATCACAACTTCAACTTGCACACATATTTTCTCATCTCTTCCCTGGTGGACTCTTTCCATTGTATCTGTAGGTAGGTTCCTAGACCTGCCTGATCCTTATCCAGGAGTCTGCTGATAAGTGTTTAACAACCAGCGTGGGGGTGGGGAATGAACTCATAACACACTTTTAAGTTTTATCAGCACTATTAACATTTTTTCCATCATTTTCTACCAAGGGTCTAGGCCTGAAGGGCACATGTGGCCCTCTAAGTCCTCAAGTGTGGCCCTTTGACTGCATCTAGTATTTGTTCTGTGAAGTTTGTATTCAGTCAAAGGGCTGCACTGAGGACGTAGGAGGCCAATCCCTGTTTTGTAGCATTTTCTGATTTCTGAGGTGAAAATTGAACAATCTTGATTCCAGAATACTCCTGCTTATCTCTATTTTCCAGAACTTTTCTCTCTGCTTTTCATAGGACATGATACTGTGAGAAATGGGAGGAGGAGTTTTGTTTCCCCCTCCCCCACTCCAGCTTTAGCAGAAACCAGGCCTCAGGTCGGTCAGGTGAAAGGTCAGAGGCTTGTATGCATGCTTAAACAAGCCATTTGAGGAGGGCATGATGTAGGGGGTTGTATCTGGCCAATGAAGAGCCTGGTGGGAGATTTAAGGTGAGGGTCTATTAAAGGACTGGCATCCATCTGAGTCCTTTGTACTTTCCCCTATACTCTGTTCAGGGGAGGTACTCATTAATTCAGGGGGAATAAATGTAAATTATAATTAAAACATTCCTGACTTGCTTATTCTTAGACAATGTGAGTATGTTTCTAACAGTTGGGGGCTCACCGCGGGATCAATATAGCATCAGAAGAGGAATTTCGCGCAGAGAATGGGTGATGCCCCCATCTTTTGCAGTGGGCCCTAATATCTATAGGTGAAAATTTCCTTCTTCAGACTGCTAATTTCCCGGGAGTATTTTTCTGGAATCCTTGGGAACCCGGGAGCGTGAGTAAAGGGGGAAAAGGGAAGGAAAATGGCCATAAATAGCACAAGTCAGGAGCCTGAGCAAGGTGGGGGAGTCCTGCTTTGTCATGTCTGGATTATTCCCTCCAAGTTGAGAAATAAGATTTGCTTGGAACGGGGAAAAGAGCTTAAAATATTTGACCTAGGTGGGAAGAATGGATTTCTCCTAGTGCTTTGAAGAAAAACACTGGTGGGTTGACCCAGGGAAAGTGATTTGGCTATGAATGATTGCAGTCATTTAAATTCATGCATGAACCCAAGGGAAGCTTGGGTGACATTGTGAGGGTGGGGTGGGTTGAGTCTGGCTAGACATTGGGAAGACCAGGAGGCTTGAGTTTTGGGGGGACCCTTATGGGGGAGCTTTTGAATAAAACCTCAGACTTTAAGCCTTGGTACCCCGATTTCTGGAACAAGAGACTGGCACAGTTTGGCCAGACCTTAATGTGCGGGGAGGAAGGCAGGCTGACCAGCCTCCTTCCCAGTCTTTGAGATAAAGGAAATTCTGCAGTACACCCTGGAGCAAGCTCTCAAGAAATCCCGAACAAGAAACGGGGAGTCCTTGTGAGGACTGGCTCTGTTGAGTTTTCGGGGTTGAGGGAGGACAAGAAAACATAAAGGAACTGATAAGGAATCCAGAGGAGAAGGCCGATAAAGAGAAGAAAGCTGGGAGCTCTGAATTAAGGTCTGATTAGGTCCTAAAGGTTTTAAAAAAAAATCTGTGTGTTTGCATTAACTCAGTGTATCTAACATCAAGCAAAGTGTTTTAAAAACTGTAGAAGTAAAGGGGATCTTCTGTATGATGGGATGATTGCTTTGGGGCTTCAGTGGTCTGTTTAGAATATGATTAAATTGTTGTCATTTAACTCTTAAGGTAAAAAGCAGTTGGAGAAGAAGCCTGGTGAGTATAATATTTTTTTTATTTATTTGAAATGTTTGAAATGTTTGGGTCAAGATTAGGAAAGAAAGATTGAAATTGGAGATACAGAGAGTAAAATGTTTCAGTAAAGATTGGGAAAGACAGCGAGATAGAAGCTGGAAATAAGGGATTTGGGTGGGCTGAGTCCATGTGGCTCTAGGTCCAAGTACTATTGGCCACCCCACCCCCCCAACCTTAGAAGACTGGGTGTGTCAATCAGGAGCTTAAGCTAAAAGAAACTTGTAGCCTGATAGGAAAATAAGGCTGATTACTAAAACTTTAGCAATCCAAGGTTTTATATAAAATTATACTAGTAGATGGGGATAGGAAATTAAGTTAACCCCCTGAAAATTAGCATATCTAAAAGGCAGGCTCCTTTGTTCTCAAAAGGGCTGCCAGGCCCAAATGTAATATACCTAGGGATGAGATCTCCTCTTCAACTCACCTTTTGTCAATTGTCTTTAGCAACTGAAAGGGATTTTCCCCTCCATGTTATCTGAGGCTGCAGGATGAAGGGAAAACTAAAGATATTTTAGCTCCATATAGAGAATTGATTTGTATGAAGATGAGTGGGAGAGCAGCAAACCCCTGTGCTCTTAAGAACCACTCCCTCCTCATCTTTCTTTAGAGGACTTAGAGTCCAAAGGTCTTTTTGCTTGAAAGGGAAGTGACCCACCTCCTTCAAATTCCTTAGGCCTTTTATTAATTCAAACCTTTTTTGTAAAAACTCTGAAGAATTGGAGTCAGGGATTAGAATGCATAAGATGAGGCTTGGAGAAAGCAGGGTGCCAAATTCAAATCTGGATGGTTTGTAAAAACAAGTAATGATGTGAAATAAAATTTTTTTTCTCTAAGTTCATTCATGGCCAGACAAATATTCCTAATACCTGGGCCAGAGACAACAGTTGGCTAGGAGGAGCTGTACAGTGCCAAATAAATAAAATGTATTTAAGGTATTAATATATTAATATATAAATACAAGATGTAATAGGATCAATAATTTCAATATGTGATAACCTGAAAATGTAATTGGAATCATCTTATTTCTAAGTTGTATTTTTAGAGCTCTCTTAGGCTGTAAAATTTGAGAGACCCTTGCGAGGTCTGAATTTTGTTATATATGAATTGATCTTTTAAAAAAGGGTGTGATAGACAGCTGGACTGGCCGAGTAGACTGGCAGAGCTCCACTCCCAGCCTCCGCATGGCGGCCCCCCACCCCCCACTCGTGATCTCCCTCTCGGTCTCGGCTCCCGCCTTCTATGCCTCGCAGAAGAAGTTTGCCCTGGTCGTGGCCCCCAAACCCAAAGTGAACCCTTTCCGGCGGGGGCTACAGAGAACCCTCCAGGGCCCGGGGCCCAGAGGGCACAGATGGGCAAAGTGGGAGCGATTCCCCCCCCCCCAAGATTCCTCCACCACCACCTCCATTGCTACCTGGGGATGATGGAGAGGCTTCTCTGGGAGGGCCCTTCCCACCACCCCCTCCCACATTTGAGAAACCATTCCCCCCTGCTCCAGAAGAAGAGACATTCCCTTCCCCTCCACCTCCTCTGGAAGAAGTGGGAGTTGAACCTCCAGCACCAACCCATCAGCCCAGAGGAAAGGTGAGCAGCATTGACCTGGAGATGGAATCTCTGTCCTCCCTGTTGG
>CM053626.1:188363918-188396276 GCA_028646595.1 Phalanger gymnotis
AAGGTTCATAATGCACTTTATGCATCTTATTTGATTCTTGCAAAAACTGTCAAGGGTGGTATTATTACTGTCCTATTATACAAATCAGAAAACCAAGGGGAAGAGAAATGATATGACTTGCTCATAGTCACACAGTTAGTGTCTGAGGCAGGATTTGAATTTAGATCTTCCTGAATCCAGATCCAACACTCATCTCCTGTGCCCCCTAGCTGTCTCAATTATAGATTAGCAAGCACTTAGATTCACTTCTATTATTCCTCTATGAATTATCTGTGACAATTTTTTTTTCAGTCTTGGGCCTGATTCAAGCTTATTTCTGTGTGATTTTTAATCTCTTAAAAATTTCTTATTGTAATTTAAAAAAATTACAATGAACTTGAATATCAGGATACATATGTATAAATTTTATATATAATGTGTGTGTATACTAAATATTTGGTGTATATATATATGTGTATATATATATAAATTTGGTATATATAAATATATAAGCTTGGTTATATTTGTATATATATATATATAAAATACACATATATAAATGGGACACATAGTACAATTGGGAAAAGAATAAGCATTTATTAGGTACCTACAATATGCCAGGCATTATGCTAAGCGCTTTTACAAATATTATGTCATTTGATCGCAACTGGAAAATTAGGTGGGCCAAGAATTAAACAGGAATAGACAAGCGGGTTGGATTGCCAACAGCAACTTGTAAAATCCCTTTAATGATCCCAAACTTCTCCCAAAAACGAAGTCTTTTTAATACCAACAGTCCACCAGTGGTGTTGTATAGCTGGGAGTCATGGCACATTTTAAAATTATTTTAATTAAGAGTATCACACAGAGAATTGTGGAGAGATGCATGATGGGTATAAGCCAGCTATAACATTTAACTAATCAGGGGCTCTGAAGAGGAATTCAACTAAAGCATAGCATCAGAAAAAAATGTTTGAATAAAAATGAAGCTGGGCTGGTGACCTGGCAAACTCAAGGTATGACAACCTGAGTGCTTCACTGGAATCCTTTCAATGTAAGGAGAAATGGAGGCAGATCCCCTTAAGTACTGTGGGTAGAACCTCTATTGTGAGTTGCAGGGTATGAGTAGGGATGGATGGGTTGTGAAGGAAACATACAAACTGATTTCATCTATTTAAGTGGCCTTATTTAATAGAAGGTAGAAAGACAGTGTGGATTGTAGTAGGTAGAGGGATGGTTTAAACATCTAGATGTCTTGTAAATACCTTAAACTCAACTTGTAACAAATTGAGCTCATTATCTTTCCTCCCAAACCTTCCCCTCTTTCAAATTTCCCTGTTATTGTCAGGACACCACCATCTCTCTAGCCATCCGGCTTGCAACCTAAACATCATCCTCTTCTCCTCAGTTACATATCCAATTCCATCTGTCCAATCTGTTGCCAAGCCCTATGGCTACCTTTGAAAGACCTCTTTAATAAGTTCTCTTCCCTCCACTCACAAAGGCACTCCCCAGTAAGGGCCCTCATCACCTCACACCTGGAATATTGCAGTGGCCTTCTCAGTTGGTCTGCCTTCTTCAAGTCTCTTCTCAGTCTACCCCACCTTCTACTTAATTGCCAAAGTTAACACAGGTCTGACCATGTGACTTCCCTATTCAATAAACTCCAGTGGCCCCCATGACCTCCAGGTTCAAATATATGTGTTGAGACCCCATGTGTTGCAAGAAGGGCCTGTACCCTGCATGTAGCATGGGGGCATCCTTACATGGATTGAAGGGAGCCAAAGCAAATAGCTATAGTCTCTTTTCTCCCCATCCTTCTCTAAGGGAGACCTTAATTCCTGCCAGGAGAGGAAGCAGGAGGTTTGGGCCAGAAGCTGGGCTACTCTGCTGTCTTCAGAGGGAGAGGATAGTGGGATAGAATTTAGATATTTAGATAGCTATATATAGATTTATATTTATATTATATTATTACATGTAATATAATAATACATAATTATATAACATAATGTTATAAATATATACACTTCCTTAAATGTTATTAGTATAGTAGATGAGGTTTTCAGGTTCAAGCTAACTTCCGATTACTATTTCAATATTAGGGGGAAAGAGGACTCCCAAGTACTATATCTGGGTCTTGACCCCTTTCCCACCAAATTCCAGTTCTATAATGAACACACATAGCAATTATCAAAGAAAACTCATTTATCTAAATTGGTAGCAAAACAAAAATAAGAAAAAGTATGCATAGGAGAATATATACCAGGCTATAGTGAGTGAAGGAGTTTTCCCATTGGGATCAAGCGAGAGAGTCCTAGATCTTACTGAAGGGGAAACTCCCCAAAGTCTCTAGAGTAGTGAGCTGAGATATCTGGAGCATTCAGGGAGGACTAGCTCCTCTGGTGTGAGGGTTTGCTGGGCACTTTTTCAGGGCTGCTCATCTACCTTCGGTGTCCACCTGATTCATTCAACTCTCACCTGTGGACTATAGCTTGCACAGCAGCCTCACCCCGGTGTGAAAACCAGATTGAGGGTAGCTGAGGGGTCTCACAATCAATGGTGAGCTAGGGGGTGTCTACACCAAGCATGTGAAGACTTTCCAGGACAGAATGGGTGACTGAGAACAATTTATTCCAATAGCCAGGAAGGCAGCTGAAGCAGGTGCGGTGGAGCACTTTGAGCTTGGTCAGGCATCTAAGACACCAATGCCATCTACTGCACCCAGTCAACTTGACTTTTGTCCTGCCACTGGATTTTGATGACTCAGGAAAAAAGAGTGAATCTGATGACTGTGCAATTCTGCCTCATTTAAATCCAATTTACCTGCAAGTCAAGACATCACCTTGTGATGTCATTGGTCCTCTTAGAAAACAAAAGACAAACAACATAATAGCAAGCCAGGGATAGGGACCTGATGGAGAGTGTCAGATCCTCTCGTGTCTTCCCAGATTCTTTTTCTTCAGCAACTTGAAGTGGGCTTGGCCTCTTCCATATTCCTTCTCAAAGACAGAAGCCAGAAACACCCAAAAGGACTCAAAGAAGATTCAAATTAAAAAGGAAGATAACTCCCCTTTCACTCTGGCCAACTTACACACACCCTCCCTCACTCCTTCGGAGATGCAGAGGACATTGATCTCCATCCAAACTGATGGGCTTTGAGACTGGAGTTACATATTAAATGCTGTTTGGCTTTTAAAATCCTTCACAACCTTACCTCTTCTTATCTTTCCAGTTTTTTTTTTTAATTTTTATTCCCCTCTGAGTACTCTGTGATCCAGCAACACTGGACTTCTTGCCCTCAAATGCTCTCCTCTGTTTTTCAACTCTGTCCTTTTCTGGCTGTCCTCCATGCCAGTAATACCCTCCCTCTTTGTCTTAGCCTCCTGGCTTTCCTAGCTTCCTTCAAGACAGTTCAAATTCCAACCTTCTGCAAGAGGCCTCTCACTGTCTTCCTCCCATTCTCAACTCTGATGTTACCTTAAATTTTCTCTTTCTGTTTTTCTGTCTCTATCTCTCCCTGTCTCTGCCTCTCTCTGTTTCTATCTCTTTGTCTCCTTCTCTCCTCCCCTCTCCTCTCTTCTCTCTCTCATATAGATATATCTTGTTGTTTACACAATCAAATATTAACTTTTTAAGGATAGGTATTTTTTTTTAATTATCTCACAGCACTCACTCGCTTGCTTGCTTGCTTGGTTGGTTGTTCTTCTCTCTTCTCAGAGAGAACCCACATGACACCACTATGTTGCGGTCAAGGTACAGTGAATCTGGCTGGGGCTGATCAGACCAATTTGAGTTCAGAAGGCTCTACCACAAGTCAGGCACTTAGTAATTGCTTAATAAATGATTTTTGACTTGATAACTAGAGGAAAACCTGGGCTCAGATCCTGCCCTTGACATATACAAGCTACATGACTATGGGCAAGTCATTTAACCCCTCAGTGTCCTAGGCAACTCTCCAAGAATATAAGTTATATGAATCAGTACATTGAGTAATTATCACGATCAATCATAGACCTGAAGAAAAGTCGAGGCTGAGTGGATAGAGTGGATGAGTGAACTCATCTTCCTGAGTTCAAATCCAGCCTCAGACACTTACTAGCTGTGCGAACCTGAGCAAGTCACTTAACCGTGTTTGCCTCAGTTTCCTCATCTGTGAAAAGAGCTGGAGAAGGAAATGGCAAACCACTCCAGTGTCTTTGCCGAAAAAAATCCAAATGGGGGCGTGAAGAGTAGGACATGACTGAACAATAACAACAACCACCCTTATTTTGTAAGAGAGGTGGAAAACTATGGGTGTGGAATGTTGTACATGTAGTCATACTGGATTATGGTGGTGTTTGGCTTTGCTTAACCTTTTTGTTGTTTTTGTTAGAAGCAAAGGCTCCCAAGGGTTAAGGGATAGAGTAAAAGTATAGCTGCAAATGACTATAATGTAAACAAATATATACATATACATGTATATATGTATGTGTGCATGTATACACAAAAAAACCCAAGTTACAAATGAATTGTAGATATTCCCTAATGCCAGTATTACATACTGGGATTCCTTAATAATTGAATTATAGATTCAGACCAAAAGAAAAAATCTATACTAATAGAAATTTCCATTATTTCAGAGAGTTGAAGTGTCTCTATTCTTGGTTTAAGAGAGCCATTGTTGGGGCAGCTAGGTGGCGCAGTAAGTAAAGCACCAGCCCTGGAGTCAGGAGGACCTGAGTTCAAATGCGGCCTCGGACACTTGACACATGTACTAGCTGTGTGACCCTGGGCAAGTCACTTAACCCCAATTGCCCAGCTTTACCCCCTGCAAAAAAGGGGAGGGGGCATTGTTTTTCTCTATTGCTATAGTACAAACAATTGAGTTGACCAAGAGGACTAGACTAAATAAGCTTGAAGGTGCCTTAGATTTCTGTGATTCTAGGTCTAAATCTGTGACGGGAAGTGTTTACAAGGCTTTCAGAAGGTGGCTTGAAAAGTTGTTCCCTATTTAATTTTATTAATTCTGGGGTTTTTGACTACTAGTCTTTTCCCAATTTTGAGCAAGATGTTGGTAATATATGAAGAGACAGTTCACATTTCTGGACTCTTAATACTAGACCAAAATAATGGGCTCTGCCCACTGCTTTTGGTAAGTCCCCTGTGGGAATCTGAAACCCAGAAGAATGAATAGGGTGCGTGAGTGAGAAACAGCGGAGGAGCATTTTCTATGAGCTTCTCTTCTCCCCTCTTACAAGTCTCCTATCACTCAGACGACTTGATTATCAATTCCTCCTTCACTCCTGTTTCATATGATGAAGAGGCCTCAGTCCTTACTAAGGCCAACGGCTCTACTTGTTCAAGTGATCCCACTCCATCCCATCTCCTCCAACAGACTACCCCCCTCTGTCATCCCCATGTGTTCACTTATTTTCAGTCTCTCCCTGTCTACTGGCTCATTGCCTATAAACATGTTCATGTCCCCCTCATCCTGAAAAAACCCTATCACTTTGTCCTTCCATCCCCTCTATCTTCCTACATGTCTTCTCTTTGTAGCTAAATGCTTCAAAAAAAGCTATCTATAATAGGTGCTTCCACTTTCTCTCTTCTCACTCTCTGCTTAACCTTTTGCAATCTGGCTTCAGACTTTATCATTCCACCAAAACTCCTCCTCCAAAGTTACTAATGATCTCTTAGTTGCCAAATCCAATGGTCTTTTCTCAGTCCTCCATCTTCTTGACCTCTCTGCAGACTTTGCCACCATTTGGTCACTCTCTCCTCTTTTGATATTCTCTTCTCTCTAGGTTTTTGAGGCCATTCAGACATCTGGAACTGGAGGTCCAGAAGACATCTTAAACTCAGTATAACCCAAACAGAACTCATTATCTTTCCCCTGAAACCATACTCCACCCCTTCCCCATTACTGTAGAAAGCAATACCATCTTCCCAGAGGCTGGCAACCTAGGAATCATTTTGGATCTCTCACTCTTCCTATCCAAACTTTTGCCAAAGTCTATCAATGTTACCTTTGCACTGTCTGCTTCCAGCTCTCTAGTACAGGCTCTCATCACCAAACACCTGGATTATTGCAATAGCATGGTGGTGGGTCTGCTTGCCTTGTGACTTTCTCCCATGCCAATCTATCCTCCATTCAGCCACTAAAGTGATTTTACCAATTGTGTTGTACTCCTACTCAATAAACTCCAGCAGTTCCCTATTGCCACCAGGAGCAAATACAAAATGTCCTGTTTGACCTTGGAAGCTCTTTATAACTTAGCCCCTTCCTACCTTTCCAGTCTTCTTATACCTTAGTCTCCAATGAATACTCTTTGATGCAGTGATATGGGCCCCGTGCCTGTTCCATGGACAAGGTTCTCCATCTCTCAGCTCTGGGAATTTTCTTTGGCAATTCCCCACACCTGGAATGCTCTTCCTCTTCTGCTCCATCTGTTTGACCTACTGGTTCCCTTTAAGTCCCAACTAGAATCTCCTCTTGTACTGGAAGCCTTCTCCAACCCCTCTTAATTCTAGTATCTTCTTTGGGTTAATTATTTCCTATTTATCCTGTGTATAGCTTGTTTTATACATATATTTGTTTGCATATGGTCTCCCCCATTAGATTGTAAGAGGGCAGGAACTGTTTCTTTGCCTCTTTTTGTATCCCCCAGGCCTCAGCACAATACCCAATGCATAGTAGAAGCTTAATAAATGTTTATTGGTTGGTTGTGTGTGTGTGTAGTGGAGAGAGGTGAAGCAGGGGAATGAGAAAACTTTGAGGGGGAAGGGAGAAGAGGAAGTACAGGTGAGGGTGAAGAATGGTTGAAAAGTGGAAGGAGAGCTAGGCAAGGTAGAAAAGAGAGTAGGACAGAGGGAAGAGAGGTAGGGGGAATTTAAAGGAATTTGAATAGGGAAGAAAAGAAGGAAAAAAGCAGGAATGAGAAAAGAAACACAGGAAAGGGAGAAGAAAACTGGAAGAGTGACTTAGAACAAAGGAGAAGAAAAAGACAAGTGAGGAGAGAAAAGAGAAAGAAGAAGAGGAGAATGGGGGAAGGAAGCAAGCATTCATTAAGTGCCTTATATGGGCTGGACACATACTGCTTTACAAATATCATCTCGTTTAGTCCTCACGACTATCCTGGGAAGTTAGTAATGTTATTATCTTCATTTTACGGTTGAGGAAACTGAAGCAGACAGAGCTTAACTGATTTGCCTAGAGTCACACAACTAGTTAAGTGTCTGAGGCCACATTTGAACTCAGGTCTTCCTGACTCCCAGTCCAGCAGGTAGAGAAGGGGGTGGGGGTGGGGGGTGAGGGGGAAAGGGAGATGGGAGAAAAAGAGAGAAGGAGAAGAGAGAAGAATATGGGGAGAGAAAAGAAAAAGGGAGAAGAGAGAAAAGGAGAGAAGAGGGAGGAAAAAAAGAGCATAAAAGAGGGAATGAAAAGTAGAGGAAGGAGGGAGAGAGGAAGGGGGGACGGGAGGGGGGTGGCGCAGAAGAAAGGGGACCAGAGGACGAGGCGAGGCTCTCGCCGGCCTCCCCTCCGCCCTCCCAGCCCTGGATCGCTTGCAGTCCCCTCCCTCGGGGGGCTGCCCCGCTCCGAGCTCGGCTTTCTGCGCTCAGCGCAGAGTACTTCGCGCTCCGCGGGCCAGGACGGGCCAGGCCAGCCCCGCGGGGGAGGGCGGCGGAGGCGGGGCCGGAGCCGGGCGGCGCTGTCAGTGCGGAGCTGAGCGGAATGCAGCGGCCCGAGGCCTGGCCACGTCCGCACCCAGGGGAGGGGGCCGCCGCGGAGGCGGCGGCGGCAGCCCGGGGGGGAACGGCGCAGGGCGCTGGGGCCTCGGAGCCCCCGGGGCTGCGGGTACGCTGCGCGCTCGGGAGCGTTCGGAGCTGCGGCCAACTCACAACTTCCCCAGCTTTAGGGGCGGTGGCGGCGGCGGCCAGGGCGCAGCTCCAGGAACTTTCGGCCACTGCAGTCGTCCGGGCTGGGGCGGCGGGGTGGGAAAGCGCCAGAAGGGATGGGAGGGCTAGTGGTGTCCCGAGCCTGAGTAAGGAAAGGCTCTGGGGTACGAGAGGAAAAAAAAGTTATGAGCTCTTGGTCCAAACTCACGGGGAGGGTTCTGGGTCTGGGGTTGGCTGGGATTCTAGATCGATTTGGGACCGGGATGGGGGTGCAGGGTGTGGGCACAATGAACAATTCGACTGGGCACATTTACTGAGAAAAAGTCCGAGTGCCCATTGCTTTCTGGGGGTCCCAGGTGGGCATGCCAACTCTAGGAACCCGAAAGAGAAGAGCAAGGCTGCCAACTTGATAAGGGATGAAGGGTGGGGGTGGGGAAAGGGGAAGCTGCCCCTCCTCCTGGCCAAGTTCGAGACCCAGCCCTGTGGATGTGTTGGATTCTGCATGTGATTGACATTCCCAAGCTCTCTGGGAAAGTGGATCCCAACCCTGGATCAAATCCTGAAGCTCTGGAATCAATAGGGAGAAGGTTCTGCTGGGGGGATCAGAAAAGGACCCCCGTCAGTCTCCCCAGCCCAGGTTCTGTGATACACTCCGACTTAGACTCTGGAGCAGTCAGTGCATGACAGAACTTGGGTTTGGGTGGACCTTCTGCACGGAAAGGGATCCCCCAGCAGCAGGCCTTGGCCTCTAAGGCAGAGAGTAGAAGCTGCCTGGAAACTCAGCAGCCTCAGAAAAGAGGAGTCAGTGGGAATTTCAGTGTTGGGGCAGGGAGGAGACTCTGCAGAGCAGTCAGAAACTGTGTGGCTCTTCATGGAAGGGATCCCTTGAAGCCTGAGGAATCCCTGGGATGAATAGGTCTGAGGGTCACTTCCCTCCACAGCCAGCTTACTCTACCTTTGCTTGGGGTCAGTTGCAGGAACCATCTCTCTACACTGTCAAAGCAGTTTTCATCCTGGATAATGATGGACACCGGCTTCTGGCCAAGGTAACTCCCTACCTCTCCTCTTCCCTATAACTTCCACTGCCCCAGCTCATCAGAGAGAATATAACAATCCAGAAACCCAAAGATGAGAGCCCCCTAGACTCTAGGCCAGTGTAAAACACTAGACCTACTCCATGGTGTATCAGAATAGGTTCTATGAGAGGTCTACTCTCTTGCCACTTCCAGATTTTCAGTTTGGGTTGCATGTGGTATGGGAAAGTAGTTGTTTTTACCCTGCAGCATCTCCTTGAATAGAGTCTTATCTTTCTCCACCCTTTCCAATGGCCAGATGGATCCCAAGAAAATGAAGGGACACCATATTCAGTCCTCTAACACCACAAATAAATGGAACTCAGCAGTCCAGGTTTCCCCAAATGTAGCAACTATTTTAATTATTTGTAATTTAGCAAACAGCCATAATATCCCAATGTCAGAATTAGAAGATAGTTCAGAAATTATATGGTCCGTCCTCCTGCATTTGACAGACAAGGAACCAAAGGCCTAGAGAGGGGAGGTAACTTGACCAAATTCACAAAGCTAGTTAGTGGCAGAAGCAGGATTAGAACCCAGGTCTCTTGATTACTAATCTGCTTTATCTATCTTGCCATATTACCTCTCAATCATATCTCCATTATGCATTTATTGGCAGAGGAGAGTCATGAGCTAGCTAGAAAAAAAAAACACATCACCTATATAGTTGTCTCAGGGTACATAAGCTCCAAATTGCTCACTCTGGAGTTTGGAGTGAATTTTTGGATATTTAAATAATTGTGCTTTACTTTTCATAATATTCAAATGGAGTTGTGCTCTCAGGCAGACAATGCTCCCAAAGCTTTCTGGGGGAGGGAGGGAGGCATCTCATTGGTCTAGTACTGTATTTGTAGAAAATTTGTAGAAAATCCACAAGTCAGTTAATTGAGACTCATCTGTGTACCTAGCCCTTTAGGATTTAGAGATGAAAGGGTCCAACTGAAAGGATACAGCCCCATCATTCTAAAGAAGTGGAAACTGAAGCCCAGAGGAGGGGAATTCAATTGTCCATGGCACACAGCTAGTAAGTGTCAGAGGCTAGATTTATACCCAGGTCCTTTGAACTGGCTTAAGATTTAAAGTTCCATCCAGACGTGGTAAATGCCATATTTTTCTATAGTTCCTTTCTGGGAAAAGTGTTTTTCACCAATGTCATTTCATTTATCATCTGACTACGCAAATCCCTGTGTTAAAAAATGGTGAACCTGCAGCCCAGAAATGACATTGTAAGTTCATGTAATACAGCGTGCTGGGAAATAGAGCTCAAGTCTCTTTGACTTTGATTAAAAAAAAAATAGAGCTTTGGTCTCTTTGCCCAAGGTTCTCTCCTTGTCCCAGGTCATTAACTAAATACCTAGTCCCAAGCATTCCAGGCTACTTGTCCTCCCAGACACATCATCCTAAGCTGTCTGATAGTGGTCCAAAGCTCAGGCCATAGCTTCTTTGCCTTGAAGCAAGGCAAAGGGGAAGTTGTACAAAGTCCCCAGCCTGGTGCCTCACTGCCTGACTGGGTGGCTTCCCCTCCCAGAATGCTAAAGCAGCTCACTGTCACCAAATATCAGATCTGGAAGAGACCTTTGAGATCAGCTAGCCCAACCCCTCCATTTTACTGATAAGGATACTAAGTAGGGAGGTGATCTGCCCAAGGTCATGAAACCAGGAGGCAGGGCCTCAAACACAAGTCTTGAGGCTCTAGGTTCTAGAGCTGAAATATTACATTCTTCATTCTATTCAAGAACACCAATAATTATCACAGGCCCTGAAAACTTGGGTGAGATTTGCTTCTGGAAAAGTTTTGTGCAGAAGAAGTTGAGTTCCTTAAATGATGCAGGACTCTGGCTAACCCACCTTTTTGCAACCAAAACCATTTGGGAGACCAGTGGCAGGGTGACTGTTCTCCTAATGTAGTCTAGTTGGCATATTAAGGCCTCAAAGCAAATGTGCAGGACCCTTAAGAGAAAACCAGATAGCTAATTGACCTCCAGCTTTTTCTCAAAGAAGATAGTTAGCAGGTTTGAAAAACAAATACTTCTCTTTTTAGAATCTTTTTGTTTGGAATTGGCAGTCAATGGGGTGGGGCTGTGCTGAATGTGTTTGCTCTAGGCAGACCCTAGGGAGCTGGGGAGCAATAAGAGGGGGGCACTTTGCAGGGAGGTGGCTCTGAGATGGCCACTTTCATTTAACATCCAGCCCTGCCCTCCACCCCCTCAGCCGACCATGTGGTTATCTCTTCTTCCTTTTCTCTAGTATTACGATGATACATTCCCCTCCGTCAAGGAGCAGAAAGCCTTCGAGAAAAATGTCTTCAACAAGACTAATAGGACTGACAGTAAGTGATTGTGTTTCCATTGTTGTCCCCTGACTTAACCCACTTCAGCCTCACTCCCCACCCCCAAACTCCACCCTCCAACCAGGCAAACTTTGGCCCTGGCTCCTCTGCACTTCCTTTCCCACCTCAGAATTCATCCAGGCCATTTCTTTTACTTGAGATGATTGCTCCCTGACTGACTCTCTTTCCCTTCCTTCTGCCCTTCTTCCCACATCCCTCCTGCTTGCCTCTTTAGAGCAGCTTTTCTAACCCACTCAACATCCATGCTCTCCTGTTACCTCAAGACTAGTATCTGGAGGCCTGTCCCTCTAAGTCCTAGGGTTCCATTCTCCCCTCCCTACTGGCTTCCTCTAACTTGGAGTTCCCTAAGGGCAGAAATTAGCTCTCCATGGGCCAAATCTCCTCTCTCTGAAAACTTTAGACAGTAGATTGCCTCACTTAATACTATATATCTAAGGCTGTAGGCTTGTATCCCTGCCTTCAGGAAAGCCTCCCTGACCCAGCCTGGGAAAATATGTTTGGGCTCCAAGGAGGAAAAGAAAGGAAGTTGTGGGAATATGTGTAGTCGGTCAATTAATAAACGTTTATTAAGCACTTACTACAGTTATCCCTTCCACATCGCCATTTTCCCCATTGAGGTTTCTTATGTCACAGGTCAGCATAAGAAATTAAATGGGAATTTTGGGTAACTTTTACAGAAGCCGCAGATAACACTTGAAGTCCAGCTTGAAGTCCACTTGAAGACACAGAAAAAGTTTAGACTCAGAAATACATAGAATGTATATATAGTACCATATAATAGCAATCCAAATTGTATAATAAGGTACCGTAAACACCCCATAAAAGAAAAAGGAAAAATTCAGACTTCTTCTCTGATGCGAAGGGAGGGCCAAAAAATTTTACTCAGATTTTCCAGATCCCTGGGGTTGGGGGGTGGGGCTGCCCCTAATTCCTGTGATGTTTGGAAGAGATAACTATGTCAAGCATCATGCTAAGCACTGGGGATACCCAGAAAGACAAAGGATGGTTCCTGATCTCTAGGAGCTACAGAGATGGGGATGAGAGACAGGGCTAGGCCATGAGGCCGGTGGGAGGGAGCCTGAATGTCCTTCCTTTCTTCTCTCCTAATATCCTTTCAGGTGAGATTGCCTTTTTTGGAGGCATGACCATTGTCTACAAGAGCAGCATCGACCTTTTCCTGTATGTGGTAGGCTCATCCCAGGAGAATGAGGTGAACACAAGGGCCTGGGGGAGATGAGGGGGGAAGAGGGTTGGGATGAACTGGGGGAGGGGCCAGGGGCTCTGAGGATTTGGTGGGCTGAGTATTGATTTTCTTCATGGGGCATAGTGATCCAAGCCTACTACCTGAGGAAATCCTCCATCCAAAAGAAACCTTGAAAAATCTCATCCGTGTTACTGCCTCCAGGTGAAATGAGGCTAGACTTGTCTTTGTTAGCCATTTATCCTTTTCTCATCTCAATAAAAGGAGATTCTATGATCTGTCTTCATACTATGATCCAGCTTCATTCAGATGTGAAGCTATTCACTTCCCTACTAAGGTCTCCCTACTTCAAGGCCATCCCAATACCTCCTGGGAATGGAAAAACCACTTATCCCCAGGTATCTAGTATTGTTTTTGAAGTCTCTCACTGGCCTTATTGGGTCCACACTCTTTTTCTTTTCTCCCCACTCCTCCCACCCAGCTGATGCTCATGTCGGTCCTCACCTGCCTGTTTGATTCCCTGAACCACATGTTACGGTAAGTGACACTGTGGCCCCAGAGTTGAGCCATTCCCCTGAGCCCTGAAAACTCATCCTCCAGACACCTTCTACACTAAGGAGGTGCCTTCTAATGCTCCCTCAGCCTCAGCCTCCTCAGAACTGTGAAGAGAACCCTCTCTCCTTCTCTAGTTCTCATTCTGAACCCGTTGACCCATGAGAATATGGCCATTTAGAAGGTATAGCCACGAGGGGCAGGGTAGATAACAGAAGACCTACCAAAGGATCAGAGATACCTAGACATGTTCCTCTTTCTCCCTCTCACCATACCCCCCCTCCAACCCTTGAGCACCTCTATGTTTTGTGGGAGAGGGTAAATTGTTGGGGGACCCTATGATCCCCTGCCAGAAGCAGGAGGTGGTTCAGGTGACTGTTTATACCTTCAGGAGGAACATAGAGAAACGCTCATTGGTGGAGAACATGGATGGAGCCTTCCTGGTGGTAGATGAGATTGTGGATGGCGGGTAAGAAGGGCATGGGTAGGAAAGAGGGCTGCTGGGGACATTCCACAAGAATTGTCAGGGATATCCATGTAGTGCCATCCAGATAAGGTTCTGAGCTACAACTTTCACAGAAGGTGTGAGTGTGAAGAAAATACTTTGTAGACCTAAAATTCTACATGAGAGGCAGCCCGTGAATAGTGGGCCAGCCTTGGAGTCAGAAAGGCCTGGCTTCAGTTCCTGCTTCTAACACATACTAACTGGGTGGCCATGAGCCAGTGACTTAACTTCTCAGGGCTCCAAGCAACCTAAGATAATAAATTACTGTTAAGTTGTTGAGTTACTTTGGTAGAAGGAATTACCCCATCATGAATTCCTTACATAGATAAAATTATTTATCTGTCTCCTCTCTTTTCCAAACCTGTATAAATATGAGTTACTATGATTTAAAAACACAACTAGGCCAATATGGATCATTCTCCACTATCCACATTACATGTTATTTGTAAATCCTGGGTCAGCTTCTTCCTAATGTGCAGCATGGGCTCCATTCACTTTCCCGCACTACTTAGTGAGAGCTTGGAGAATTCAGTCTAATTTTAATATTAGCCGAGGCCAAACAGATTTAGAAAGCTGGATTTAATGAAAAAACACAGGCTAGAATATTGAATAAAAATGACTTTTTAGATTATCTACTATTTGGAGATTATCTAAATTATGGTGACCCAGCATTGGTGCAGATAATCAGAAAATGGTCAATGTCCTTGGCCTTTTAGGCAGTATAAGATACTTTATACCCAGACTCTTTCCACTCCCTAAGAAAAATCTCAGTGTCTATAGGGAGAATACCGGGTAGTTATGCAATGTAGAGTAGAGCAAGCATCTCCTTGAAGCCCCAACCTTTCTTGGGAAAAGAGGAGACAGTTAATCAAGTAGTGGATTTCTGCAAGAGAATGTCCAGGAAAAAATGAGGTGCTTTGGCAATAGGAAAATCTTTGCTTTTTTACCAGGTAGGAGTGGAACATCTTGGGAGGTTTACTATGAATTGAGGAGGGAGTAGTCAAAGAAACTGACCTGAGCTCCCTGAAAGTCAAGTCCCTGGGGATACCTTGCTGTCAGACTGAAGCCTGGACAGAGCTCAGGGTGGGGCATCATGGGAGGAAGTAGATGCATTCCCAGCTTTGTAGGAGTCCCCATAGACTGATGGGGGAAAACAGTACCACCCAAGCTGCGTGGAAAGATGGGACCCAATGCACATAAACTCTTACACAAATTACTTAAGGGCTCAATAAAGCAAAGTGAAAACAATTAGCAAGAACTCGCATTTATATAAAGAACATAACTCATATTACTATAGTGTCTGAATGTTACAAAGCACTTACCTTGCAACACTGTGAGATCATAGGGATCACAGGAGCATAAATTTAGAGCTGGAAGAAACCTTATAGACTCTCGAGTCTCATATTTTCATTTTACAGATGAAGGCACAGAGAGGTTAATTGATTTGCTCAGGGGCTCACAGCTAGTGTCTAAAGTGAAACTTGAACCCAGGTCTTCCTGACTCCATATCCAGTATGCCACACAGGAAACAAGCCCCAATAAGTTAGGTGACTCAGCCAAGATCACATGACTAGTAAGTGTCAGACCCGACATTCAAACAAATGAAAACGAGCAGAGTAAAACCTCAGTGATTTGGAATAAGACAAGGGAAAGGCTGGTCTGACTCCTTTAAGTTGTTGAGACTGGACCGGTGATTTCACAGGCACAGGGTACTCCCAATGAGGACATTCCCTAGATCAATGTTGATGGCATCTGCTCCACAATTCATAGTTCCAGAGAGTCACCTGGGGAAACTGAAAAATTAAGTGACTGGCCCAGGGTCACACAACCAACGTGTGTCAGAAATAGGAGTTGAGGACTTGAAAGAGTCTTCTTGACTCTGAGGCTGGCTCTCCATCCATGAAACCAAGCTGCCTCCTTTGATTATGGTGTTATTAAAGATTATTTTAAAAATTAAATTATTAAACATGCTATACTTTAAAGGATGGTGCATATTAAAACTGAAGACAGAAGTAGGATGCTCATGAGTAAAATGGATGGAAAAAATTATAACTCTCAATGGGACCTAATTACTATATAAGAATGTACCCTAAACATCAGAGCCCTTTCAAGTACAGGAGTTTATTGCTGGATCGAGGGGAGGGGAAGGGGAATAAATATTAACTGCCTACGAAGTGCCAGGCACTGTGCTAAGCTCTTTACAACAATTATCTCATCTGATCCTCACAACTACCCTGGGAGGTAGGTGCTATTATCATCCCCATGTTACAGATGAGGAAATTGAGGCAGGCAGATTAAGTGACTAGTAATTCTCTGAGGCTGGATTTGAACTCATGTCTTCCTGAATCCAGGCCCCACCAGGTATCCCAGGGACCTGACGTTCAGGGAGCTTTACCTACTGTGTCACCTAGCTGCCTCTAGAGGTCGAAAGCATAATTTATGAAAGTGCTCTTAATTTTGTAGCTTTAAAAAGCTGTGGATTTGAGATTGGATCCTCTCTGCCCACTAGTCTAAAAATTGTGATATTTCTACCCCATAGGCAGATATATGTATATATACATATACACATACATATATAACATATACATATACACACTTATGTATGGTGCTAAATTTGAAGTCAGCAAGACCTGGGTTCAAATTCTGCTTCTGACACTGGCTGTGGGAACCTTAACCTCTCTGAGCCTTGGTTTCCTCCTCTGTAAGATGAAAATGGGAATAATAAGGGCAGGGGTATCTGCCTGCCAGCATTGTTGTACTTCTCCTATTGAGCTAATATGTATAAAGCACTTAGCCAGCTTGAGTGTCATGACTTGAGAGTCATGGCAGTCACAGTGTGTGTGGTTAGTGCAAAGTCCAAAGTCATAGGGTCTGAATGAATGAAGTTTTACTGTTTAGTACAGGGGCCTAAATGCTGGGCCAGGATGGGGGTTGGAGAAAGGATTTAAAAGAAAAGGGCAAGGAAAGGGAAATACAATTCAAGTGAATCAGGGAAGGCTTCCAGGAGGAGGTGAGAGTTTACCTGGGTTTTGAGAAGCAAGAAAGGAAGGGAGGGAGGAAAGAAGGAAAGGAGGAAAGAAAAAAGGGAGGAAAGGAGGGAGGAAAAAAAAGGAAGGAGAAAGGAAAGAGGTGAGGGAGGAAGGAAAGGAGAGAAGGAAGAAAGAAGGAAAGAAGAAAAGAAAAAAAGGATGGAGGGAGAAAAAAAGGAAGGAGAAAGGAAAGAAGAGAAGTGAGGGAGGAAGGAAAGGAATGAGGGAAGAAAGAAGGAAAGGAGGAAAGAAGGATAAAGGGAGAGGGAAAAAGGAAGGAGAAAAGAAAGAAGGAAGAGAAGTGAGGGAGCAAGGAAAGGAGGGAAGGAGGAAAGGAGGAAAGACAAAAGGGAGGAAGGGAGGGAGAAAAGGAAGGAGAAAGGAAAGAAAGAAGTGAGGGAGGAAGGAAAGGAGGGAGGGAAGAAAGAAGGAAGGAGGGGGAGAAAGAAGAAATGGAGAGAAGTAAGAGCATTTATGAAGCATTTATTATATGCAAAGCACTGTGTTAATGCTGAGCACACAAACAGAAAAGCAAGTCAGTCTCTGGTCTCAAGGGGTGCTTAGTGGAAAGGAAATGGCGAAGATAACTAGTTTTGCGCCATTTTCCTCCTGTTGCTTTTATTTTTAGTGTAATTCTGGAGAATGATCCCCAGCAGGTGATCCAGAAAGTGAACTTTCGGGTAAGGATCTCTGTTCTCTCCCTTGTTTGGCCTAGCCTGAGGCACGGGTAGCAGGGAAGGTTGTCTGGAAACCTCCCTTCCTTCTCTCTTCTCTTTTTCTTCCCTAACTGGATACTGGAGTACCCAATACCTGGAAGGCTGGAGCCTTCCAGGGACATTCTGTTCCTTGACTTGGCCCTCAAGGGTTGTCTGGATTTGGGGCTGCCAGGAACTGAATGAAGAAAAGGGCAGGTTTCCTAGAAAGAAAGGTGGAGACGATGTAATAAGTGAAAGATCATTGCCCCTTTAGACCTCAAACCACCCACCTTCCACCACCCCCAACTAGTACCCACTTACCCCAACCCCTTTAGATCTCTAAGGACTTGGTGCTCACTACTGGGAGGAAGCTTTCTTTGCCAAAGAGGTGTAAAAACCATGGCCTCTAAGAAAAGCAGTGAGTTGTTAATAGGAAAACCACTGGATTTGGGTGTTAGGTCATATTAGGCCAGACTGGAAACCAGACTAAAATGTAATTGGGAAATACGATAAAATGTAAATAATATTACATTTTAAAACTAAGTCAATATACGGCCTGCAGGGATCTTTATGCACAGATTTTCTTTTTCTTTGGGAGGTAGTCAGGATTAAATTACTTGCCCAGAATTAGACAGGTAGTGTCTGAGGCCGGATTTGACCTCAGGTCCTCCTAATTCCAGGGCCAGTACTTTATCCTAGCTGCCCCTAAGTGTCCCCTTTTTCTACTTGAGTTTGACACCACCCATCTATAAAATGGAAATAGTAATACTTTTGCTAATCATCTCAGAGGATTGTTTAAGGAAAATATGTGTTAAAGATCTATATTGTTGTAGTTGTTTTCAGTGGTGTCCAATTCTCCATGACCCCATTTGGGATTTTCTTGGCAGAGATACTGGAGAGGTCTGCCATTTCCTCCTCTAGGCCATTTGACAGATGAGGAAACTAAGGCAAACAGTGACTTAGATTGTGTCTGAGGCCAGATTTGAACTCTGGAAGATGAGCCTGCCTTTCTCCAGGCCCGGTGCTCTATGCACTGCACCACCTAGCAGCCCAAGGGCTCTGCATAGGGGAGGTCTATTATGTTGTCCATAAAGTGAGACTAGATGGTGTCTTAGGTCCTTTCCTCTAAGTTCCACGATCCTAAAGTCACCTGGTTGCTTTGGCCTTCAAAGTCATTTGTTCTAGTCTAGTTTCCCCACACAGCTGGATAAGATTTCCTCCCTCACTCCTTCCCTTAAACATCAGGAGGAATCTAGGGGTCACAATGGCCAAAGCACCATCTCAGGGTTTAATTTGGGTGTGAGATAGGTGCCCCTGGATCCCCCACGGTCCCCACCATTCCACCGAGCCCCCTTTCCTCTGCTCTTGTGTTCTGCTCCTGTGTCCCTGCCCCCTGCTATGCCCCATTCATTCTAACGCTCCCCCCACCACTGGCTTTGTTTCTCCACAGGTCGATGACAGCAGCCTGTCTGAGCAGAGTGTGGCCCAGGTAGGCACCCTGGAACCTGGAATCCAAGCTGGGAAGAGTATTTCAAGGGATAGCTTGAGGAAGGGGAGGGCAGAGGGGACAGGCCTAGAAACTCGCAGGAGGGAGGCGGCAAAGATGAAGGAGGGGGAAAAGATGGGAAGAAAGAATGTGACAGAAGGCTCCTGGGGATCCCCAGAGGGATCTCATCCTTCCCAAGCCTCCCATAAGAGGTCTTTACTCCCTTCTCTCCTTTTGACTGAAGAAGGGGAAGAAGAACCTCCTTACCACCCTCCTTCCTCTCCATTCCCCCTTGAGGTTCATGGCTATGGCTGGAGACTTTTGGATCCTGTGGAAGGATTGGTCCTGCTTCTCATCCTCCCCCACCAACTCCATATTCCCACTCACCCTTAAACCCATAACACCAGGCTCTTCGGGGACTCAGTCTATTAGCCACACTTGCCACATCCTCCAAAGACCATGCCTGGGGGGGGGAGGTGGGGTTCCCCCAGCTCTGGTCCCACTGGGTTTCCAGCTACACAGACTTCCTGCTTATCTGTCTGTCTTCCTCTCGTCATCCACCCCCACAGGTCCTTCCACCCAGACTAATCCCGTTTGCATGAAGCTCCCTGCTCCAGGCATTCACTAACCACCTTCTTCCCCTGCGACTGTAGCTGAGGCCAGAGGACTCGTTCACGCTCAGTCTGTCTCTTGCCCTGGGCCCCAGGTTTGGTACCTACGTTTCCTGTTGCAGCTTATAACAGTTTGCCCTAGCTCTGGCTGATCTGGGCTCCTTCCTCGCCCCCGAGCTTACCACTTCTCGTGCCTCCCCACCCTCCAGCTAGGTTGAGCCAGCTGCATCGAGAGATTTTGGGGTGGACAGAGGCTAGAAGGTGCTCACTTAGCACAGCTCCCAAAAGCCCAGATGACTAGCTGTCACCAGGAGGGGATGGAGAGGATCTAACTCCTTCAGCAAGGGGGATCCCTGAGGAAAGGATTGATAAGAGACCAGGTTCCAGGTGGAGACATGCCAGAAAACCCAACATTCAGCCTCTGGCTCAGTGCCTATCTCTGAAGAAATGAGGAGGAAAGGAAAGGCAGAGAGGGAGGGTTAATGCCTCTGGCCTCTGGGCCAATGCTGGAGGGTATGTCCACAGCCCAGACCTGTGTGAGCACATCATTGTTAAGTTGGGAAAGGTAAAATGCTAGGGTCCTGGGTGGTTGCAGGTGTGTCTGAGTGTCTTTGTACATCTGTAAAGGAAGGAGAGGCCTGTCTCCACAAGTCCCAGGGCCACGTAGCATTCTGTATACCTCCGTGTTTGTGTTTGGGTGTGCTAGGGGAATGGCGTGGGGATGAGCCATCAGCACCCAAGCTGTACCACCTCCAGCTTGGAGACCGTTCCCCAGAGGATAAAGTCATACTGTTTGGACAGAGTGACAGTAGCTCAGGGCCCCTGAGTGTGCTGAGAGGTGCCTGGGTGGGGCGAACACTGGAGCTCCTCTCTGTCTTCGCCTCTGGGCTTGGACGTGGCACTGGCACCAGCATGGGCGGGACCTGGCTCCCTTCCACCTTGCTACGCCGGTGGAGGGAGCTGGGGAAACATGACCGCCACTCCCTTTGCCCACGTGTCAGCAGATGGCAGAGAACCTTGAGCTGCCAGGAGGGATAGGGGATGGGTGTGTTAATTTTTGGATCCCGACCAAGACTAGAAAGCCAGAATTTGAACTTCCCAAATGCTCCCTTCCCCGTCCCTCCCCCAAGCCAGGTAGAGAAATTCTATTGCCACCTGGTGGCTGAGTGCCAGTCTTGTGGCAACGCTGAGACTCAGCTGAGCCCTCTCACCTAGTACAAAGAGTCCTTGGGCCACAGGGTCACCGGGCGAATGACTTTCCTTCTCTTTCCTCCTGTTCTCTCTCCCCCACCTTTCCCTCCCCAATCAAAATAGGTTCTGCAGTCTGCCAAGGAGCAAATTAAGTGGTCTTTGCTAAAGTGAAAACCATAGGAGCCAAACCTGCCTGCCTGCTCCACGGACCATTTCCTCAGTTCTGTAAAATGCTGAGGACCCAGAGAGACAAGAGAGTCCCTCCTTTTTGCCCTCCCCAAGCCTCCCCCTCATACCAATGCAGAATCCTGAGTTCTTGACCTCTGATGCATTGACCAGAGGGGACCCTATCCTTTGAGTCATAAAATCACAGAGCTGGAAGGGACTTTGGTCATCTTCTGTACCCAGACATCCAAACAGGCTGGATCCTGAAGGGGGACAACCAGCCTCCATTCGAAGACTTCCAGTGATAGGGAACTCATTACTCCCCAGCGGCCATTTTTGGATCACTCTCATGGGTGAATCAGTTAGTCATCCCTTCCCCTGCCTGCTCCCCAAGACAACCGAGTGATCTGCCTCTTTAACGGTGGCCTCTTTTGCCTCCCTGTCTGGGACCAGAGACCAGGCACTCAGGACTGCAATAAAACAACTTTTGTCTCCTGTCCGGGGTTTCCTGTTTGTCCTGACCCAGGAGGTTGTGTGTCTGTATGAGACTGGTACTTGGGCAATGTGTGCCCCTGTCCCATCCCGCCAGGGTATGTGACCTTGTGTTTGTGTGTGACTCTGAGGAGGGATCGTGTGAAACACCTTATGAGAGAATAAGGGGGAGGAGGGATGCTAGTGGCATGTTGTATTTGCCAGCACATGGTGGGTGGCTTTACTAAAGATCCTTGGTTACTCACTCACTTTTTCCTGCTTTTCCGCAACGCACCAGAGGTTCTTACCTACAACGGACTAGCCATTATCATTTGTCTTTTTTTGTCCTATCTCTACTCTGGAGAATTCCTCAGCCTAGCCATCATCTTCAGGCCAGCCATGTATATGCACAGGTATACCATGTTTATGGGGCAAGGCAATACCGTGGATAGAGCGCCGAGCCTGGAGTCAGGAAGACTCATCTTCCTGGTTCAAATCTGGCTTCAGATACTTTACTATCTGTGTGACCCTGGGCAAGTCACTTAACCGTGTTTGCCTCAGTTTCCTCATCTGTAAAAAGAGCTGGAAAAGGAAATGGCAAACTACTCCACTATCTTTGCCAAGAAAACCCAAAAAAGCGTCACGAAGAGTCAGACATGACTGAAAAGACGAAACAACAATACTGTCTGTGTTTATATGCTGAAAAGAGATTTGCAGCTTAAAGAAAGAGCTGGGAGGAAGCAGGGAGGATCGCCCACCACAAATATGTGACCAACACCTACCCAAACAGGTTATGAGAACACACCTGGTGTCAGATTGGGCTGGTGCACAGGGAGGAAGTAAAAGAATCCCAGGAGCATTCTGGGAAGGGAGGAGAAAGGCTGGCGGAGGGGCCTTCTTAGGTACCACAGACGCAGTTATCTGCCCTTCAGAGCTGGAAGGGACCCCAAGATCTGGTCCTAGATGAACAAGCATCCCTCTGAAATATAATAATAGCTGACATTTATGCAGCACTTGTAGCACTTTACATATATTATCTCATCTGAGCCTCGTGTGTGATGCTACCATTGTCTTATAGATAGGAAACAGGATTAGAGAGGGTGACAAGAGTAGATGTCTGAGGCAAGATTCGAACCTATGTTAGTGTGCTCTGTGCCATGCTCCTTCTACAATACCATCAGCCCCTCGCTTCTCCAGGGTGATAGTAAAAAGATCATCAGATTTGGAGTCACAGGTTCTGGGTTCAAATTCAAACCGCCATTTAAACTGCATGACCAAGGGGAAATTCGAGTCATCTCTCTGGGTTCCGGTTTCTTCCTCCTTAATATGAAGTTGAACCAAGCATTTATTAATTGCCTATTATATGCCAGGCACTGTACCAAGCCTTGGGGATATAAAGGTAGAAAACAGTCCCTGCCCTACACAAGATATGGAGAAGATAATCTTGCAACAATTATGTACAAAAAAGATATAGATGAGATAAATTAGAAGTAATCAGAGTGCCTATAGACCTGTTTGTAGACCCTAGAGATCTGTTTTCCTGTTTTCTGCCATGACCTGGAAACTGCATTCAAGTTAAGAACTTTCTTGAGGATGCCTAATATCCAGGTCCCAATCGGCTCATTTCCTTGGAAGTGCCAGTCTCTCTGTCTCTAACCCGGCCTCTTTTTAGGCCGGGCTAGACCCAGTCTAAGCCTTCAGGCTCACTTTAGCTCCACCCCCGGGGCGACATCTGCAATCCTGTAGCACCACCTGGAGGGGAACTTAGAGCATGGCAAAGCAGTCAAAACTGCAGGCTCAGCCCCTCCTTTCTGTCCTGATTTGCCTCTCAGGCCCCACCCTCCATCTCACTCCTCCACCTCCGCTAGGTACAACTTGGGTACCTCCCTAGAGACCCTAGAACAACCTGGCAACTTAAACCCTGCTTGCAGCTCCTAGCGACCAGGGAATAAATAATAAGACAATGCTGGCAGCTGAGATTCTATCTCGTCCCCCCACTCCCCACCCCCACCCCCACCACCCCTCACCGTTATGGTCTGCCTTATACTACCCAGCTTAACCGGTCTTAACAATAATAGACCCAACCTGGGCACAAGTGTGGAAGGGGAAAGACTAATGCAATCAACTTAGATTTCGGGTTCTAGCTGTCAAGAGAGTAGTGCGGCGACAAAGAATGAGGGATTTTACAAAAATAGCTTGGCGGCTGTCCTGCCCCAGCCTTTACTCGGCTCCGCCACCTCCCTCCACATCTCCTCCTACTCCAGTCTGCCGGAGGCAGGGAGGGGTTAGAGTCTCTCCCAGGAGAGTAGAACCGGATCACACTGACCCAAAGGGGGTGGGGTGGGCAAGAGTCGAGGAGATGGGAACAGTAAGAGAAACAGTAAGGGGATGAACCAGGGGTCACAGTTCCTTCCTGGCATCCGGTGCCAACGCCTTAGAATTCACTTAATTGAGTTATGAGAACAGGAATGAAGGGGAGGGGGGCGAGAATGAGGGAGGAGCTGAGAGACAGCCTGGGGCTAAGAGAGTTGCGGAGGTCCAAGAATTTCCCTGGCCAGGGCAAAACGAGATGGAGGCGTGGGTGGCAGGGGATGGAGGTGCGGGTTGCAGATGATGGAAGTATGGACTGCAGGGAAAGCCCTTGCCCCCACCTTAGGAAGATCGGAAGGGCCGAGAAAGGGAGGGTAGCTAGAGAACCCAATGGGAGGGGAGGAGAGAAGAGAGGAAGGGCGGGGTGCACTGGGGAGTTGCAGCGACTATTCCTGGGAGTTAAAAAAAAAGTGCAAAGTTTTGAAGTCAGAGATTCCTCTGGAGAGAAAAGAAGGGCTGCATCTTTCCCCCAACATCTCTCTCCTCCCTGGCGCCCAGAGCCCAGCGGGGCTGGCCGGCTGCCCAGAGCTCTAGCCGCTGGCACCAGTCCTCCCCTTAAACGACCTCATTAGCGGGTGACATGGGGCCGGAGTCCCCTGGCCGAAAGAAGGAGAGTGGGAGAATTGGAGACGTGGATGTGGAGGGCAGGCGGGTGAACTACCAGAAGACAGACTTTCAGGAAAGGCAAATTAGCTAATTCCGGGTTGCTGGCCCGGCCTTCCCGCTCTCCTTTCTTATTCCCTGGCTTCCTACCTTATCTTGTATGTCCCATTCCCCAACCGCTCCCCGCACCCTGCCCCGGCCAGACTCTCTCCTCTCCATCTCCAGAGAGCCAGAGAGGGTCGCATTTCGAGAAATGGGGGTGGAGGGGAAGAGAATCGATGGAAGAGCTAGGGGTTCGGTGTGCCCCCTCTCTCATTAGATGGGCACCAGGAAACTTCAGAACACTGGATGTTACGACCCAAGGTTCCTGCCTGCACACTATCAAATGTGAACTCCACGCCTGCTGGGCAACAAGGCACCACACATTTCTCGCTACCCCTTAAAGCCAGGGTGGATAGATGCATGATGGGAGGGATACTGCAAACTGGAGAGTCTCCGACTTTGAACCCTCCCCACCCCCCTCCTTTTATAGTCTCACTGAGCCAGTTTCTACCACCACCACCCCCAACCATCTTCTGGTCATTGGCTGGCTGAAAGTCAACAGCCCTTCTGATTGGCTAGAAGCCAGACAGTGATGGATGGCTCGCTGTCCCACTGGCTAGTGACCAGACTGGTGTCCAGGCCTAGGATCTCCGGATTGGAGGAGACTGAAGCAGAATCCGACTTGGGGGCCTACGGATCGAGGAAGGGAAAGAGCGGAGGCTAAGGGAACCTCACCCCCTGAATCCATAAAGAGGATGCCTCTTACCGTGTTTGCAGATTGTCAGGGCAACGTTCTTTTCAGGACTCTGTCTTGGGTCTCAGTACTAGCTATTTTCCTGTACATCCAATCCTCTTTTCTCATACTTTCATCTATGCTATGGCCCCTTCCTGACCAGACTGAGTGCTGCCAGATACCAGTGTGGTATCTAAGTTAAGGATACAGGCTGCTGATGTCCACTGGTTCTGGGATAATATAAACTATACTAGGAATTCTCCCTCATTGCCTTCCACCTTCTAAGCACATATATGCCCTTGAATCAATACTAGAGAGAGGCAATTCAATCAACAAATAAAGCAGGCAGTCATGGCAAAGCACCTGAAGTGGAAAGACTTTTTAAACAAATTCCATATTTTTAAGGTCAGAAAAAATTGCGCTCTCCATTGTACAAGGGCAACAGTGTCATGAAAAGCGCACTGGTTCTGAAGGTGGAAGCCTTTAGTTCATAACCATGGCAATTGCTGTCCAGTTGTGTCTGACTCTCCGTGACCTCATTTGGGGTTTTCTTGGCAAAGATACTGGAGTGGTTTGCTGTTACCTTCTCTGGCCCATTTTATGGAAGAGGAAACTGAGGTAAACAGGATGAAGTGACTTGCCAGGGTCACACAGCTAGTAAGTGTCTAAAGCCAGATTTGAAATCAGGAAGATGAGCCTTCCTGACTCTAGGCCTGGTAGTCTATCCACTGAGCCACCTAGCTGCCCCTAACGCAGACCTATGGGGCAAGTCACTTCACCTTTAATATCTCTTCCATCTCTATATGTTAGTAATACAGCTAACATTTCTCTGACTCTTTAAGATCTTCAAGGTAATTTGCATACATGATCTCATTTGCTGGGGGGTTGGGGGGACTGGGAATGAAGGGTACATAAAACCCAGGAATTATTATCCTGATATTATAGATTGAGAAAACTGAGGTTCAGTTAAGCATTTGTCCTATGATCCTGAATCTCATGTGTTATAGTGAAAACTCAACCTATTATATGAATGGTATTGCCTAAGGAACAATTTTTGAACCTTGCTTAGCATGTGCAAATACTTAGATGTGCAAGTATAAGTGTGTGTGTGTGTGTGCAATCTTGTTCCTCCCCAATCTGATAAATCTTTTTCTAAAAAACATTTTCCTCTTCAGTCATGTCTTCATGACCCCATCTGGAGTTTTCTTGGCAAAGATACTAGAATAGTTTGCCATTTCCTTTTTCCGGTTCATTTTACAGATGAGGAAACTGAGGCAAACAGGGTGAAATGACTGCTCAGGGTGACACAGCTAGTGAACTGTTTGAGGCTGGATTTAAACTCAGGTCTTTTTGATGCTGGGCCTGGTGTTCTTCTACCCACTGTATCACCTAGCCCCCCCCAAATCAAATTTAGCTGCTAAATTCACTTCAACCCACAAGCTTTGCATTCAATTCTATTTTAAGCTCCTACTTTGTACAAGGCACTGTGCCTTCAGAATTCCAGTATTCAAATGGACCTGAGATCTCATTGGTTTGGGGAGCTCTTTCCAATGCATGCCCATCCTATTTGACTCTTGTCCATCTTCTCCCGAAAGGTTATCACAGAGAGTCCATTCAATATTCTGGAGGCCTTTCTCATTTTCTTCTTACATGTTGAAGATAGCAGTGGAGCACTTTGGTACCAGCTTATTTTTTCTTCCTGTGATAGAATTCCTTGATGATAATAGCTAGCATTTCTATAGCAATTTAAGGTTTGTAAAGCATATTATTTTATTACAGCCTCCCAACAACCCTGGGAGATAGTTGCTATTTTCATCTCCATTTTACAGATGAGGATACTAAAGCAGACAGAAGTTAAGTGGCTTGTCCGAGGTCACCCAGCTAGCAAGTATGCAAAGTCGAATTTGAACTTAAGTCTTCCTGACTCCAGGTCAGACCATTTAGTGGTCTCTTGAGGACTTTCTGCTGTTCTTCTTTGTACCTTGTTTGTTGCTTGCTCATACCCACAATGCACCTCTCCATTGCCATTTTTTTTGTGATACTTCTCTTTAGTTTGGAGGCTGTTCCTTCAGTTCTGGGACGACTAGCACCTCTGATGTGAGGGCTGCCGAGCCCTTTCCAGGGCTGTGTATTTGGTGTCCACTTTCACCCAACTCTCACCTGTGGCTCCAAGAAGCTGTAGCATGCACAGCGGTTACACCCTAGTAACACAGTCTTGGAAGATAGGCTAAGCAAGGCTAAGGTTTAGGCCTCAGACCCATTGGTGAGTTAGGGGGAATGTCTCCCCCAAGCATGTGAAGACTTCCTCTGGTAGGTGAGAACAATTTGTTTCAATGACTATGAAGGCAGCTGAAGCAGGTGCTGTGATGCACTTAGAGTTTGGTCAGACATCAAAGATGCCAAAGATGCCACTGCATCTTGAGCCATCACCAGTCATCTTGACTTTTGGCCTGCCACTGGACTGTGATGACTCAGGAAGAGAGAGTGAGGCCGACAACTTTGTGCAACTCTGCCTCATTTAAGTCCAACTCACACTCAAGTCAAGACATCATCCCATGATGTCGTTGGTCCTCTTGGAAAATGAAGGGCTAACAACAACAGCCATACAGTAACACTAACTGTGAGTATTTAAAAATGAGCCTTTTTCATGGGAAGAAGTGGGGGTCACCAAAAGCTTTGTAATTTCCTGAAAATGAGTCAGGCTGGTCTCTTCCTTTTCAGCTTTGGGCCCAACTCATTGTCCAGTCATATTGTCCATCCCAGATATACATACTGTTGGTGAGAGAGACACAAAGACAAAATGAAAAATCTTGGCCCTTAAGAATGTGTATGGGGGAGAAGACAAAGAGTTTGTAATAACGTGTAAAGGATAATAATAATTGGGATTTACATAACACTTCAAGGCATCCAAAATATACACTGTTCTCATTTGAGCCTCACAACAAGGTAGATGCTACTGTTATTATTTTCCCGTTTACAAATGGAGAAACTAAGGTAAGTGACTGGCCCGTGGCCCAAGTACTATAGTGAGTGATAGGGGTAGAATTTGAACCCAGATCTTTCTGAGTTTTAGTCCAGTCCTGTCTCCATTAGGCTAAGATACAAAGATAAACTGAGAAGAGTGTAATTACCAATAATAGGAGAGGGTGCCTGAGATGAGCTCATTCATTACCTAATCCCTTCCTTTACGGCACCAGCTATTTTCAGGCCAGGTCTTGAAAGAACCAAAACATTTGCAGCAAACATAAGGAGTGACCAGAAAGTATCAAGAAGAATTTTTGAAAAATTAACAAATACTTCTGTAACCAAATGAGTGGTGCTGCCCCCTTCAAAGCCGTCACCTTGGGGGGCAATGTACTTACTGCTATGTGCTACCTTTAAAATTAGTTTATAAAACACGAGAAAAATCAGTCACAATATTTTTATAGTTATTGGGTGGGGTGTGGGGAAGAAAGGAGAGTTGGGGGGGAAGAAGATGGGGAAGAGGACAGAGAGGCAGGGAGGAAGGGAGGGAAGAAGAAAGGGAAAGGAGTAGAGAGAGAGGGAGGGAGAGAGAGACAGAGAGAGAAAGGGAGAGAGAAAGAAATACATGATGAAGGGAGAGAAGGAGGCTACATGAAGACTCAAGTTCAATCCATGCCTCTGACACAATCATATGTGTCAAAGCTAGGTTAGATGACTTTGTGGCTATGATCAAGTCACAAGCCCTAGGTTTTCCCAGATTATAAATTGAACGCTAGTTGCTAATCTGCCCCAGTGGATGGAGTTTCTGCACTAAGTGTTCCTCCCACATATGAAATCACAAGTTAGGACCAAAAAAAGTTCACAAGGGAAGGGGAAGAGGGGAGAAGAGACACCAAAAACAGTCTTATTAGGCTGATCGTGAACCTCATTCACGTACTTGGCTTCTGCCTTTTTCCCAAAACCAAGATTGCTTTCAAGGGATGAAGATGTATCATCGAGATTGCTTTGGGGGATCAGAAAGCAATTCTAAGGGAGGCATTTCCAAATTAAGTGAGAAGCCTTCTAAGGTGCCTATTTGAAAGAGGAAATATATAGAAATATATAAGTTGTGCTGTGCTTGTTGAAGGGACAGCATGATATAATGAATAGAGTTCTGGAGCTGGAGGTGGGAACCTAGATTCAAATCCTACCCCACCTCCCTTAATAAGTCTTTAGTCTAAGCAAGGGCAAATCAAATAACCTCTCTGAATCTCATATAAATCTCTTAAGACTTATCTCAAGTCATTTAATGTTGATATGTTGATATATTTGTTTAGAAACTGAAAAGTCAGTCTCATTGCTTTCTATTCACACCTGAATTTGTCTGATACTCAACAGAGAAATGAATGATGTAATAACACTGACAGTGCTTCATTAGTTCAGTCATGGGATCACAGGTATTAGGCACCTTCTGATCTACCTGTTCTCCTGCTCAGTCGATATCTGCAAAATTTTTTGGGTTACTAAATCCTATCCAAACAATGACTTCATGACATAGTTTTGATGATGACCTCTGACACAGCTCACCTACAGAGTCCAAACTATTACATAAATGTTAGTTATGCTGGTGGTGGTGATGGTGGTGATGGTGGTAGTGGTGATATTTTCTGCTTTGAAGATGCAAGCTGAGTCACATTGCTCATGGTCTCTCTATGGCTCCTGCTTCTCATCCTTTCCTAATCTTCCCAGTCATTTGTGCTCTCTCCCTCTTGAAAATACTTTGCCTATACTTTATATTTATAGTATGTGAATAGTATAGTTGATAGAGAATTGGCCTTGGAATTGGGTGGACTGGGTTCAGGGTCTAAGTTTAACAGATGGCCACCTGCAAGTCTCACTGCCTTCAGGCAACTATCTAAAGCTATAAATTACAAGTAAATGGTCAACTGTATCTAGCCCTATTGTCCTCTCAGTTCCAAGGAGGGCCCAGGCCCCAAGAGAAAAAGTTGTCATTTATTTTCAGTTGGATACTTAAGTTGCACCCTCCTAGTTGAATATAAACTCCTAGAGGTCAAGGATTGTTTCATTTTGGTCTTTGTATCCTTTTTGATGGGGCCTGGAGTCAGGAAAACTCCTCTTACTGAGTTCAAAACTGGCCTCAGACACTTCCTAGCTGTGTGACCCTGGGCAAGTCACTCAGCCCCATTTGCCTCAGTTTCCTCATCTGTAAAGTGAGCTGGAGAAGGAAACGGCAAACCACTCCAGTATCTCTGCCAAGGAAATCCCAAATGGGGTCACGAAGAGTCAGACATGGACATGATTGAAAAACAATAATAATCTTTATTGTCTAGGACAGTGGCTCGTACATAGTAGGTACTTAAACTTGTTTCTGTCCTTAAAGTTAGCCTGCAAATCTCCCTTTCTTCACTCCCATCCCTCACTTAGATAATGTCTGAAGAAAGCTTCAGATATTAGCTAATCACTCCCACAGCCTCCAGACAACCTTTTTTTTGGGAGGGGGGCAAAGATGAAAAAAGAAAAAAAAGCGTTTATTAATCACCTACTGTGTGCCAAGGAACAGCGGCTAAGCTCTTTGTCTCATTTTATCCTCACAATGACTCTGAAATGGAGGTGCCATTATTATTTCCATTTTACAGCTGAGGAAACTGAGGCAGACAGCAGTTAACTGACTTGTCCAGGGTCACACAGCTAGGAAGTATCTGAGGTTGGATTTGAACTCTGGTCTTCCTGACTCCAGGCCCAGGGCTCAATCTACCAAGTAGCTGCTTTGAAGCAAGTGGGCAGGGGGAAGTGGGGGAGGAAATCGTAGAAGAACTAGGGGAGACTGATAGATGACCAGAAGAGTTCCCTTGGTCTGGGACACTGTTACTTAACTATGTGTCCAGAATGTTGAACGGGCCCCTCAGGTTGCTGGGACCTTCTTCACAAGCAATTTAAGTTAAAGCCTGAATTAGTACCAGGAATTTAGCAGACAGATAGAGCGCTATGAGCTGTGTTCTGCTTCCCCTGCTGAGAAGGGGAAACTAGAGGTTTCACTCACAGCCGATCTGTCCAGGAGATGGCGATGTAGGACAGGAGCCTGCTTGTCTCTGGCTGGAATTGAAGAGGGTGGACTGAGGGGTTGGCTGGAGAAAAGACCCTCTTGGAAGCAGACCCCCTCCTTATGTGAGAAGCCTAGGTATGTGGCAAAGAGCACGCCGAGAGGGGAAAGGGTCCCTGATCGATCCAGTGCATCTCCCAGAGGCCAGAGCGAATGCTGGCAAATGTTTAACAACCATCTCTGAAAAACAAAAACAAAAAACCAATCCACACACAAACAACATACTTTAAGTTTAATCTGTTTTATTAACATTTTCCCCATCACTTGATTCTAGACAATTAACAAGACAATCTTCGAGCCCTAGATTCAGTACCATTTGCTGATTTCCAAAGGGGTAAAGGCTCACATTGAAAAGGACACTGTATTCCTATGTATTTTATTTGAACGTTATTCATTAAATGTTATAAATATTATTTAAAATATTATTAAGGAGTCCATAAGCTTCACCAGACTGCCAAAGGGCTTCCATTGCACAAATTAAGGTTTCTCTCATCTCTAAGGGTCCTTCAAATGTAATGTTCTATGATTCTCTGACCTTCCATTAATTCCACAGGGGAGCTCTCAGAAGCAGAGTCCCTCAAATGAATATGGAGGTGGCGTGGAATGAGTGTTATCTTTGGAGTAGAAGGACGTGTAATATACATACGACTACTCTTTGGGCCCAGCTTTCCTTGTCTGTAAAATGAGGGGGTTGAACCAAAGGCTCTGCTATCCCTTCCAACTCTGGATGTATGAATGAATAACCTTCTAGAAGATACCTAAGACTGCAGGGGAAATAGAAGTGATGAGAAAGTTGGCATGGGAGAACCTGGGGAGGGGGGGAGACAGGTGGGACAGGCAAGGAAACTATTCCTAGCTAGGAACAAAAAGTGAGATATTTGAGAGAGGAAGGCAGGCTCCTCTGAAGGGAGATGGAAATTAACAGGCTTATGAAAACAATCTCCTTAGCCAAAAGCATCTTCCCATAGGGAACATGTACTAGGGCTTTCGACTGAAAATAATAATTTGCATCTTGCCTTGCAATTAGTTTGTGGAGGCGAAAATTCCAAGGTTGTAAAAGAAAGTAAAATTAATACCCAAATGTTATCATGTGCATTTTCTTCCCTTTCTACTTCTCTCTTCCTTTTTTCTCCTTCCCTTCCCTTTTTTCTTCCCCTTTGCTCCCTCCTTTTTTCTCTCTTCCCTTCCTTCCCTCCTCCCTCCCTCCCTCCTTTACTTCTTCCCTGCTTCCTTCCTTCCTTCTCTTCTTTCCCTTCCTTCCTTCTTTCCTTCCTTCCTCTCTTCCTTCCTCACTTCTTTCCCTTCTTCCTGTCTTCCTTCCTCCTCCCTCCTTTCCTTCTTCCTTCCCTCTCTCCTTCTATTC
>CM053626.1:188396376-188534033 GCA_028646595.1 Phalanger gymnotis
TTCCTTCCTTCCTTCCTTCCTTCCTTCCTTCCTTCCTCCCTCCTTTCCTTCCTTCTTACCTTCCTTCTCTCCTTCCTCTCTTTCTTCCTTCTTCTCCCCCTTCCTTTCTTCTTTCCTTCCTTCTTTCTTTCTTTCCTCTTTCCTTCCTTCTTCTCCCTATCTTGCCCTAGCTAGAAATACAGCTACTCACAGGCCCAATCCCACTGTTTATCAAGCTTTGACCCACTTCATTTCTAACCAGGGACGATTTGCCACTCCTTAGGTAGCCTGGTGGCCTCCACTCTCAGGATCTCACCATACTGAAGCTATACTTAGTCTGGACACTGGGTCACCTTTAGCCATACTGCAGCTCAGAACTCCTGAGCTCAAACAATCGATCAGCCTCAGCCTCCCCCAGTAGTAGGATTACAGGCATATACCATAGACAATTGGCTGGCATTTGTTTTCAAATAGATATCCGAGGCTCGATGCCAGGAAATCAGAACTCTTTGTTAAACTAGTTTCATCCTCTCCTGGGCTGGGAGAGAGAGGATCAGTAGCTGACTAAAGTAGTTGATCATTGGCTCTTGGGGATCGAGGGAGGCAGGATCTGAGCTTGGTTCTGGGCTTTTCTTTTTCTATGGTCAGCTGAAAAGAGGTCAGCTATCTCCTAAGTCAATGTCTTGCTCTACCCTGCTGCAGATGCCCTCATGCCCTCACCACCATCTGTCTGCTCCATCCCCGTCCACCTTACGTTCAGATGGCATTTGAAAGGCTCTCCTCCAATAAGATGTTATTCATGAGACTGCTGAGAACATAAAAGGTTCCTTTTCTGATGTGAACACGGAGCCAGCATTGTTTATCTAACACCGATCAGCTGAGTCCCACCATCCAGCAAAGCATCACACGGGGAGATGTGTGCTCATCAACAACAAGAGAACATTTACCAGCATCATGGAGGATGTCCTGTGCAAAGACCAAGTAGAGGAGAGATTCCCTGTCTTCAGAACGATACCTCTGGAGCTCCTGTTTTTGAGTGACACTGTGCTGACTGCAAAAGGCCCCAGAATGCTATGGTCATGAGACCATAGACTTGACAACTGAAAGAGCTCTCCAGGTCCAACACCTCCATTTCACAGATGAGAAAACCAGGGCTTGGAGAGTTTACATAATTTCGCCACAGTCACAGTAGTAAATAGCTGAGACAGAATCGAAACATTGGCCCTATTACCCCAAAAGGCATTACAAAACTATGCTGCCCCTTTCACACACACCCCACTTTACAAAAGAAGGAATGGAGACCTAGAGAGGTTCGATCACTTGTCCAAGGTCACGCAGGAAGATCCACACTTGTATCCTCTGGCTCTAGATTCGGCCCTCACTCCACTATGCAATACTTCCAGAAAAACCCTTTTAAATAGTTAGAAACGTCCTGGAGATTCTCTCATTTGGAAAAGGATGAAAAAGATGAACTGAAAGGAGGAATCACTTATATTGGTTTCCATTGGGAGTTAAATAAACCACTATAATACATGGCTGAACGGCAGCTTTGGATTCAAGCAGAACAGGTTCAATTCTTGGGGGAGAAGGGGCATCTCAATAATAATAACTCAAATTAAGGTTCAATCCCTCAGGACATCTGCGTTAGACTCATTTCTAGCTTTCCCCTAGGGGTATTTAGTTCTCCTGCAAAGCATCCAAGGCTCTGTGGTTGCTCAAAAGGGAGTTGCCCAGCCATCCACAGAGGAAAAAGAAAATGTGTGTGCTTAGATTGCTCACAGTACGCCATGCCATGCGGTTGGTCGGGCATTGAATTAGTCGAACCAGACGAATACGTCACGAAGGTGCTGCAGATAGACAATAGACTGGGCTGCTCCCCAAATCGAACAGAAAAGATCTGGCTACATTGAACATAGGAAGCTGTTCAGTGCTTTTGATGACCCTAAGCTGCCTGCTTCCATTAAATTAGCCAATCTTTTAAATGCCAGGGCTGTCCCAATGAGGTTACATAGCTTCTAATCATGGAAAACCACGACCTCTAAAGAATTAAATTGCAGGTGACCCCTAGGGGCAATGGAAAGACCTATGGTGGGTGTAAGTAGGCTGGAACATATTACCAAGAGCAACTCGACCTTGAGGAGGGACAATAATCATCAAGGACACACATGACCAAAAAGGAGACAGGATGATCATCATGATAATAATAACAGCTAGTGTTTGTATAGCAGCTTCAGGATTGTAAAGCACTTTATATATGTTATCATCTCATTGGAGCCTCACAACCAAACCTGTGAGGCCAGTGCTATTATTATCCTCATATTACAGATGAAGAAACTGAGTCTGAGAGGGCTTAAGGGACAGGGCCAGACTCAGGGAGTCAGATAAGTATCTCAGGCCCAGTTCCAACTCAAGTCTTCCTGACTCCAAGTCTTACATTCTTGCTACTCTGACCCTATGCTGGGGATAAAAGATGGAGAGCCCAAAGGTTGTGCTTGTCTCCACAAAATATTCAAAGAACCAGAGGAAGGTCTCCTGATCCATTGGGTGCAAAAAGACACAGACCAGAGACACATGGGATGAGAGGGCATGGGTGGTTTGTGATTTTCACCAGTGCAGGCAGTATACACTTTGATGAGATAAAAGATCCTTTGAAGTAGTGATTTACAGGAGGAACTGGGGAGGGGGTGGGGGGAAGGGGGACAGCCTTCTTCTTCTGTCACTGTCACAGTCATCATACAGGTCAGGCCCTCAACACCTACACTATTGCAACAGCTTCTTATTTGGGCTCCCAGCTTCTAGTCTCCCTCATCTGTTCTATTGCTTTCGATGCCTCTTTGTAATCCCTGTATTCAGCCTCTTTTATCAATACTATTATAATTGCTTCCTATTTGGGCTCCTTTCTTCCAGTCTCCCCTCATCTGTTCTACTGCATTAGATGCCTAGCTGGTCTCCCTACTTCCCATCCTTCTCCTCGCCAATCCACTTCCACAGGGCTGCCAAAATAATCTTCCTCAAGGCTAATTCTGACCAAGTTGTTCCTCCGATGAAAAAAATCTTCAGTGACTCCTCCCTACTGCCCTCTAGGATATAATACAAATGTCTCTTTTGGGCATATAAAGACCTTTCCAAACTTATCTGACATTGTTCCCCCTCACAGGCTCTAGCTTCCAGCCAAACTGGCCTGGATACTGTTCCAGAACAAAAAATTCCATTTATTGCCTCACAGTCTGCAAAGGCTCTGCTTCATTCCTAGAATGTACCTCTTGGGAACCTGAGCTTCCCTACAGGCTCAGCTCAAATGCCAGTTCTTACTTGTTTTGTTCAGTTGTGTCTGACTCTCCGTGACCCCATTTGGGATTTTCTTGGTAAAGATACTGAAGTGGTTTGCCATTTCCTTCTTCAGCTCTTTTTACAGATGAAGAAACTGAGGCAAACTGCATTAATTTACTTGCCCAGCTAGTAAGCGTCTGATGCTGGATTTAAACTCAAGAAAATGAGTCTCCCTAATTCCAAGCCCAATGCTCTAGCCATTATGCCACCCAACTGCCACCTCTTCCACGAGGCTTTTCCTGACCCCACCAGTTGATGGTTTTCTCCCCAAATTACTTGCATTTCCTTTGTATCTAATGTGTGTGTGTGTGTGTACACACGTGTTGTATCTCCCTCCCTTCGCATTCGCTTATCTGGCCACAGTTCAAGGTAAGGTCTTTTGTTTTGTTTGTTGTCTTTGTACCCCCAGCCCCTTAGCAGATGCATTTAATGGAATTCATAATAGAGCTGGAAGGGATATTAGAGGTCATGTAGTCCAATTCATTCTTTTTACAGATAAGGAAACCCACAGGGTGGGGGTGGGGGGGGGTGGGGCACTTGTTAAGTGACTAAGGAAAGTCACACAGATAAGAGTTGGCAAAGACAAGTTTAACTCCAGGTCAAAATCCAGGCCTCCAAAGGCAGTATTCTCTGAGGTCACTGTGGAATGCTAATTGAATTGAATTGAGTTGAAATTCCTCTACCCAGAACACTTAAAATGAGGTATTTTGACTATCCCTGCAATGCACTATTAGGGAAAATGTTGGAGGTCATCAGGAAGGGTAAGGAACCTAGCAGATACCAAAGACTCACCCTCAGCAATTTCAAGGATTAGGATCAAAGCTGTTATTGTTGTTTGTCCTTCGTTCTTGAAGGGGACCAGGACATCTCGAAGGTGATCCCTTGACTTGCAAGTGATTGGATTTAAGTGAGGGAGGGCTGTGCAAAGTTACCAGCCTCTCTTTCTCCTCCGGAGCCATCTGGGTCCAGGATCAAAGCAAGGTAGAGAGAGAACACCGAATCTAAAATTGGAAGACTTGTGTTGTAGTTCTGGCTTTTCTAACTAACTATATGATTTCTGCCCAAACTGAGACTCTCTGGTCCCCAATTTTTTCCATTTATAAAACGAAAGTTGAACTGATTGGTTCTTTAAGCTCCCTTCTGGTGCTAACATTATGAGTTATATGAGAACTCCAAGCACTTTTTTGGAAGATAGGTAGGATAGCATCTGCAAAGCAAGCTGGGCAAACTCCAGGCCACCAAGAAGGGTTTCCAGTAGCTTAGGCCACCAGTAGCACTCCCCAGGCTTCTGAAGGATGCTCCACTGCTTCCAGGGAGCCACCCTAATCTCAGAATTCAGGTTCCCCTCTCCACTTACCTAGGAGGAGCTGAATGTAAGCACCATTCAAAAATGCCCAGAGAAAGTTCAGATACAAGGAGAGGCTAAGTGGGGATCTTTAAGTACACTGAGAGATTAGAAAATACTAAAGCCACAGTGCTATGGCCCTGCAGAGAGAGAGAGAGAAACAGAGAGAGAGAGAGAGACAGAGAGACAGAGATACAGAGAGAAAGAGACAGAGAGACAGAGACAGAAGGAGAGAGGGAGAGAAAGGGAAGGGGGAAGGTGAGAGAGAGGGAGGAAGAGAGAAGGGGGAGAGTGAGAAAAAGACAGAGACAAAGAGACAGACAGACAGAGGCAGACAGACACAGAGAGACAGAAACAGAAAGACAGAAGGAGGGAGTGAGAGAGGGAAGGAGGGACTGGCAGGGGGAGGGAGAAAGAGACAGAGAGACGGAAAGAGAGAGAAACACAGACAGACAGACAGTAAGAGCAAGCTTTACTGGACAGGGAGGGAAAGAATTTGAACCACCCCAATAAAGCTTAGAGATTGTTGGCTGGCTGGCTAAGGTTCCAGCCCTGGCCCTTGGAGCAGTTTGCCTGTGCCCAGCTAGAAGCATGGCAGAGAGTCTGCTCCCCATAGCAGCATTGTGGAGGGAAGTGAGGAGTCTCAGGACAAATCCATTCCCCCTAAAAAGGTCATTTGTTTGTGTCAGAGGCAGAGGAATTGCTGAATTCTGGGGGGTGGGAGACCTGTTCAAGACCCAAAAACTTTCCCTGGTGACAAACTGCCCACTGTTGTCCCTTCTTATTTAAAATTTCCCATCTTTCATGTTTTCTGAAAAACAACTAGGTCCCCAAGGCAGCTGGGAGCAGCAGAAGCTGGAGAGAGATTCGTGTACGAAGGAAATGGGGGAGCCTAGAAACAGCAGAACCTGAGAGAGAGATCCGTGTACAGGGAAAATAGGGGCTACCTGGAAACAGCTGAATCTGGGGAGATAGAGCTGCCTATTGAGGGAATAGGGTGGGGAGCCTGAAAACGGCTGAATCAGGGGAGACATTCGTGTACAGGACAAGCAAGGGGGAATCTGGAAACAGCAGGATCTTGGGAGATGGTATCATCCGTGTACAGGGGGCCAGAGAGGGCAGCCTAAAAACTATTGAATCTAGGGAGGCAGATTCGTGTGCCGGGGAAACAAGGGGAGACTGGAAACAGCATAATCCGGGGAGATAGATCAGGGTACAGAAAGAGCTGGGGTGGCCTGAAAACAGCAGCATCTCAAGGGATGGAGCTGTGTGGGTTTGCAGGGAGTTGATGGGGGAGACAGATTCGTGTACAGGGGAAACAGGGAGACCCTAGAAACAGCAGGAAAGTTGAGTCGGGAATGTCTGTGTGTGTCGCGGTGGGGTTTGAAAGAAGACTTTTCAGAGATGCTGAGTAGTATCTCATTCTTTTCGGGGAGTGTGTGTGTGTGTGTGTGTGTGTGTGTGTGCACAGTCCAAATGGGCACAGGATTGCCCTTGCCACTCTCTTCCTCACCCCCATGTCCAAGCGTGCCCAGCTTTGGCCCAGCTTCATTCCTGGCATTGACAGGAAGGGGAATGGGGTGGGGAGTGGGGATGGAGATGGGGGGTGAGGGTGGGGCGAGATCTCCTGCTAGGGTTGTCTTGTGGTCAAAAGCTGGGGCTCCGTAGGACTGGCTACTGCCTAGGCTCCTGTGAAATACCCTTTGAGGGTGGGTGGGTACAGTTGAAGAGCGAGAAAGGATGTCAAAAAGAAGAAAGACCAGAGAGGCTGACTTCATTTGTACCCCTCTCCCCCACCATTCAATGACAGGGGGCATGTCTCCCTTGTCTCCCTTTCTCCCCGACAGTCCTGACCTTCCCCACCAGCCATTCACCCCTGACTGACAGACGGACAAAGATAGAGCTCTAGACAATTGACAGAGAAAGGCCCAACAAAGCCAGGCTCCCCACCCACCACCCCCTGAGAGAGGCCCATCACCCCCTGAGAGGAGCTGTCACTGGGTTATGGAATGGTCTTCAGGGTGATGTGTCATTGAGGGAAGGGAGAGTCAGGTGCCCACAAAGGTCCTGGGATTTTTGGAATTCTAGCAGTGCCCCCTTAGAAACCAGGGATTTCCCAGTCGGTCCAAGGGGATAGGGCTAGAGGGGTGTCAATTGGGCGGGGGTATGGGAGTGGAGAGAAGATCTGAGAACAGAGTAAAGAGAAAGCTCGGAGGATAGCATTTTGTTCACCACCACAGGGGCCTGGCAGACAAACAGGGCAGCCCTTTGGGCTTTTATTAGTAGCAGAGTTGTTTCTGTGCACCTCTCCCTACCCTCAAACTCCAGAGTCCTTTACTGGCTTAAATCCAAGGAGCCCCTTGATTGTGAGGAGCTCCCAGAGCTTCTGACTCACACTGGTATACGGATGCATCCTCCTTGATATGGAGGACTCCCCATCTCACCCTTCTGTCCTTCCTGAGTTTCCCCAACCTATAGTTTCCACCCTGTCCATCCTGAGCTCAGGACAGTTGTGAAAGATGCCTGTAGAGATAGGTCCCAAGAGATAACAGGACAGAACCTCAGTCAGACAGACAGCCGGGGACTCTGATATTCTGAACTAACACACATTGCCCATGGTGGGGAATCGGGCGTGGGTGGGAGGCAGACTTGAAAGCAGTCAACAAACATTTATTAAGTGTTCATTACGTGTCAGGCTCTGTCCTTCCCAGTTCCTAGTCCATTTTTCTCATTAGTGCCTATACAAGTGCCTATGAGTCAGCTTCCTGGCTGGTACAGAACATGGAATCAGGAGATATGGGCTCAGAATCCTGACTGACTTCCTAACTGTGTGACCCCAGGCAGTACCCTGGACCTTTCTGAAAATCAGTTTCCTTTGGCTAGAAAAAAAAGGAGTAAGAATATTTCCACTCTCTACTCACAAGGTCTTGGTGAGAAAAGCACTTTGTAACCTTAAGGCCCTTTAGAAATAAATGCAAATTGTTATGGCCTCCTCCTGTTTGCTGGGCTGCAGCGGGAGAAGGACTGAGGAAAGCAAAGGTGTGTTTGCTCAACGCTGATGCTTCTTTCCATCTCCACTCTGCCAAAGAAATCATTCCCAGCATCTCTCAGGATCAGAAAAGAGGAACCTGCCTTGATCTAGGCTGTCCTGAGGGGAGGGCGATTGGTGGTTCTCTGCCACAATCTCACAAATCTTAAGGCCTTCCTCCCCACCCCATTTGACTAGCACCTAGATAAATAGAAAGCCGATGCTGTTGAGAAGTCAGCGACAGCTGGCCGGGCAGGACCCCCATGTTCATCACCACCCCAGGTGGCCTCAAGCCTACCTCTGCCTCAGGGTCAGTCAGCTGCAGGGAAACTGAGGCCATAGACCCTCTAGCCCCATCAACTACTGGGGATTCTCCTGGTCTCCTCTCTTAATTCACCCCTCTCCTCTAAAGGTGAGAAGGACATGAGAAACCTTAGGACATGATTTGGGAGCTGGGGATAGGACCCCTATATCTTAATCTATCCTGAGTGGCCCATTTGTTTGCTTCCTCTGGGCCAATTAGCTGCATTGAAACTGAGGTCACAGACTCTTTAGTCTCGTTGGTTACTGAGGATTTTTCCACTCTCTTTTACTAATTTTATCCACCCCCCTCCCAAGGTCAGGATGGTATGAGAAACCTTAGGTCATGATTTGGGAGCTGGGGATAGGACCTCTATGTCCAGATCCATTACAAGTAGTCCACTGCTTGGCTGCTTCAAGGCCAATCAACTTGTAGGGAAACTGAGGCCTCAGATCCTCTTGCTCCAAGCAGATCTTCAGGTTTTTCCCACTTTCTTCTCTTTTGCCCTTGCCCCTTCACCCCAGGGAAGCACCAAGAGGTCTTGATGTACCCCAGGGAGGGATATGGGAGCTGGGGATGGCCTGGGATGGGGATACTAGATTCTGATGGGGTATGCAGCAGGGAGAGGCCCCAGGGATGGGGGCGGGGAGGGCCGGGAGTGGGGGAGGGGATTTGATTATAATCTGGGCCGTATGGTGAATGCTGCCGAGATGGAGGTAATCACTGAGTGAGCAAGACAGCCGAGCTCCAACAGCAGGCGGTCTCGGCCGTCACCATGGCAACCGAGGCCTACTGGGCCAAAGCAGCTCAGGCCGAGCTCCATTTCCGCAGCTTAACATCTGCTTTGCAGAGGGCTGCTGGGAGCTGGGGGAGCGGAGGCGCGGCTGCATCCCCCATTAAAAAAAAAGAAACAAATTAGGCCAACTGTCCAATGAGGGGCTGCAAATTTATTTATTAATGCGAGGGAAAGGTTGTTCCGGGGCGCAGTTTGATTAATGTTTGAGCCTTCAGCTTGTCAGTCTGGTTTTGTCTCCTGCAAAAGGGTGGGGGGGAGAAGGAGGGGCGGGAGATGGGAGGAGAGGCAACAACAAAGAAGGAGGGGATGTTAATGGCTCCAGAAGCCCTTTTTTCATGTTTCCCCCAGACTGTCACCCGTGATTGATAGCTCAGACAGAGATTGGAGAGCGTCAGGGAGACGCTTATACCCAGCATCTTCGACCCTTCAAGGGAGGAAGGAGGGAAGGGAAAGGAAGGGAGCAACTGGGGGAATGACAGAGCCTGGTGCTTGCTGGCTTGTCTCTGGGGAGTGAGCCTGGTTGGGGGTCCCTGGAGGGTTGAAGAGGGGAGAAAGTGGGGCTGCCTCAGGAGATGGGACACTTTAGGAGAAAAGACTGGTTCAGTGTGTACACACACACACACACACACACACACACACACACACACACACATACACACACACACTCTGCCATCTTCTCAAGACCCTAGAGAGACTGCATCAGGGTCGTCCTGGGTCACAGGGCAGGAGATATTTAGCCTCAGGAATGAGGGGGGAGGGAGAAGCAGCTCTGTATTCTCCAGAAGGTCTCAAAGAAATAGTTTACATTTCTCCTCTTCTCTTCTCTCTCTCTCTGTCTCTCTGTATCTCTCTCTCTGTATCTTTCTCTCTCTCTTTCTCCTTTCTCCATTTTGTCTATCTATCCATCTCTGTCTCTTAGCTCTCTTTCTCCTTTCTCCCTCCCTTCTTTCTCTTCTCTCTTTCCCTCTTCTGTCTCCTTTTCTCCCCTCTCCCTCTTTCCCCTCTCCCTTTCATTTATCAGTTCATCTATCTCTCTCATATTTCTCTTAGCTCTGTTTCTCTCCTCTCTTTGTTTCCCTCCCTCTCTGCACTTGTTCTTTCTTCTCTTCCCCTTTCCTCTCTCCCTCTCTCCCCTCTCTCTCTCCTTTCTCTCCCTCTCCTTTTCATCTGTCTATCCATGTCTCTTTCTCCCATATCTCTCTTAGCTCTCTCCTTTCTCTCTCCCTCTCCCCTCCTCTTCTCTCTCTCTTTTTCTCTCCTCTTTCCCTCTCCTTCCTCCTTATCCTCTCTCTCCTTTTCATCTGTTTATCCATCTATAGCTCTCAGCCTCTCTCCTCAACTTTCTCATTCTTTTGCTTCCTCTTTGTCTCTACCCTTATTATTTCTTCCCCAACATTCCCCTTCCCTTTCTGTGACATCACCCTCTTGGGGACTGCCATGCCAGGACATTCTCCCTGCTCTCCAACTGGGGGGCAAGGATGATTCCTATTTCTTTCTCCCTTCTTTTCTGAAAAGTCTGGGGCAAAGGAAGCCAGGGCCATCAATAATAACCTTCCTAAAATCTCAGTCTTCACCTAAATATTGAGAGAAAACCCAACCCCATTGCCACTCTTTTTCCTCTCCTCCAAACAATTCTCAATTCCCATCCCTAGGAGATGTATGGAAAGTGGCAATTTGGGGGCTTGAATAGTAAAACAGGAAGATACAGCATCCTTTCTTCAGGAGAAGTTATGGGAAACCTGGACTTCTCTGAGATTAAATTGTACCATCTTTGCTCCACCCCCTCCCTTAAAAAAAGTAAAGAGGTTTCCGCCAACCCCAGAATACCCGACATGTACTCACTACACCATTGATGGTATTGCCATCACTCTTACCCAAGCCAAGGACTAGCAAAAACTTGCATACTTTCTTCCGTTCTTGCCCATGAAGGGATCTAAAGTTAGATAAAAAGCTTATTTTTTTTTTTTTGAGGAGGGAAGGTAGGGCAATTGGGGTTAAGTGACTGGCCCAAGGTCATACAGCTAATAAGTGTGTCAAGTGTCTGAGGCCAGATTTGAACTCAGGTCCTCCTGACTCCAGGGCCAATGCTTTATTCACTCTGCCACCTAGCTGCCCCTGAAAAGTTTCTTAAGAGGGAAGGCTATTAGATACCAAAACAGGTAAGCCATGGAGCTCCAGTTCAATGTAATTCAAAAGAATTTGCCCAATTTCCTTCCCCAGAAATCTTTAAAAGTAGAAGAAGTAAAGGTTCTGAATGGGATGGTTTTTTGACAATCCTTCCAGGAAGGAAGAGTTAGTGAGTTACCCACGGAAGAGCATCTCAGCCTGAGAGGTGTCTGACCATATCAGGATGAATTCTCTAGGTGGAGAGGTTTATCCAGTGTCTCAGGTCAATGTCATTATCACTGTCGTCATCAACGATAGCAGTGACTGAGTGCCACACCTTTCAGCATAGTGCCTGGCACTAGGAACGCAATAGTTGCTAGTTGACTGACTGACTGACCCACAGGACAACGTGCTAGAGATGGCATAAGAAAAGATCCCTCGAAGGGCTTACATTCTAGTAATCCAGGAGTTCTTATTCTGTGAACTTGTTTTTAAAAAATATTTTGATAACTGTATTTCAATATTTTCCCTTTTGTAATCTTGTGTATTTTATTTTCTACATTTAAAGACATTCTTTTGAGAAGGGGTTCATAGGTTCCACCAGACTGCCAAAGAGAAGACACACAAGAAGGTTCAAAACACCTGTTCTAGGGGCAGTGAGTAGCACATCAGCCCTGGAGTCAGGAGGACCTGAGTTCAAATCCAGCCTCAGACACTTGACGCACTTACTGGCTGTGTGACCTTGGGCAAGTCACTTAACCCCAATTGCCTTCTCCCCTCCCAAAACAAACCTGTTCTACTTGGAGAGAGAAGTCATGTATTATCATTATTTCAAATGATAAACAATAATGTAAGTTGGGCGTATTCCAAGCATGAAATAGAACCATCCTTCAACGCTTCAATATATCAGTGCCCTCACCAAGATCCATCCAGGCCTTTTCATCTTGAGTGATTCTTGCCTACATCTTCCTGTAAATTTTCCATAGAGCAGCTAGCTGGCTCACTGGACAGAACACTAAGGTTATAATCAGGAAGATTCTTCTTCCTGAATTCAAATCTGTCCTCAGACCCTTACTAACTATATGACCTAGGCAAGACACTTCACCCTGTTTGCCTTGGTTTACCCATCTGTAAAACGAGCTGGAGGAGGAAATGGCAAACCACTCCAGTCTCTTTACTAAAAAACCCCCAAAGTGGGGTCATGGAAGAATCTGAAACAACAACAACATAGCTTTCCATAGAGCATCTCCCCAATGGAGACCCTAGAAGGTTCTTTAGATATTTTAGCATTCCATGGGTGCCATGGTTATCTCTTATGATTGTTAAGTGACTAGCCCAGTTCTTTTCCTGGTCATACACATCATGGTTGATATCTTTTGTGCCACTCCTTTTTAAAAAAAATTTTTGTATTGATGCTTTTGTTTTTTTTTTAATATTACAGTCATTTCCTGATATACATGCCACCCTTTCACGCTCCCATAAATAAAATAAAGTATTATTACAAAATAATAAATATTTATTTGATAAAAAAATCTTGTTTTAACTGAAAAATGATTAAACAAAACCACCTAGCAGAACCATCTATGACAGAATACGTAATATCCATACTATTTAGAGGCAGCTAGGTGGCACAGTGGATAGATTGCTGGACTGGACATCAGGAAGACCTGAGTTCAAATTCGACCTCAGATACTTCTTAGCTGTGTGACCCCGGGCAAATCACTCTGCCTCAGTTTCCTCAACTGAAAAATGGGGATAATAGTAGCACATGCCTCTCAGGACCCCAGGGCTGTTGTGAGGATCAAATGAAGTAATATTTGTAAAGTGTTTAGCACAGCGCCTGGCACACAGTAGGTGCTTGATGAATACCAGTTTCCTTCCTTCTTCTTTTATGCCAGTTCCTGCACATAAGTCATTGTTAGTGAGAGGTTGCTGCCTTCCTAGGCTCATCATGTGTCTCTCCATTGCTCTTTGGGCCGCTTGATATCTAGGAGATTAGGTGGTGCTGACAATAAATGCTACAATATTTCAGAGGAGGGATTGATCACTGAGGCCTAGGGCTAGATTGGGGAAAGGCTCATGGAAGAGGGCAACAATCCAGATCTTGATGGACAAGTCAGGCTAAGAAAGACGGAAATATAGGACTGAGGATATCCCAGGCAAGCGATGGCATGAATAAAGGATCTGAAGCAGGAATAACAAGAATATATATTTTATTGGAGTAGAGGTTTTATGTGGAAGAGTAATGAGAGAGAAGATAATGACTAGAGTATGGAGGGCCTTGAACATAAGGCTAAAGAGCCATATAGGCAATAGGGAGACATTAAAGGTTGTTGAAGGAGGGGGTAGTATGTACACAGTGGATGTTTTGGGAAGCTTCATGTGGAAGTAGTGTACAGGTTAGATTACATGGAAAAGTTCCTGGAAGTAAGTAAACCAATACTTCAGGTATGAGGTAACAAGGGCCTGAGTGGTAGCAAAGAGGAAGGAAGAAGATGGCTAGATGTGAAAGGCGAGAGGACAATCGAGGATGATTCAGAGATTTTAAGCCTGGGTGACTTGGAGGAAACCTGGATGAACTTGGATGGGTCAATAAAACCTCAAACACATGTATAACCTGAAATTCAGTTCAGGCTTGGGTTCCTCAAGAATGACAGGTTAGACTTTCTGGGAACTGGCCATCCAATGGTCTGTGTGGTCTTTGTTGACACGGTTTTATACCCAGTAAGCAGGCACTGGCGTGAATTCTGTCAGTCTGATTAAATATATGTATATATATGTATACTTTAAATTGTGATGATGGTTTATGCTGCTGAGAAATCTACATATTCTTACTCACTCTCCCATGATTAGTGGGGTTAGTGGGACCATCTGTGGTCAAGATAATAATCCCTTTTGGGGACTCAATATGAGACCCTCTTCCCCACCCCCAGATTCATTAGCATCATGCTTTAAACCAATGACTTATTGAAAAACTGATAAAACACAAGCCCTGCCTTTTGAGGACTAAAACTCTTAAGTTGGCACATAATAGACTATATGGGATATTTTGAAAGACAGTAGAGAAGGAGTATGGCATGTGCATAGGGAGATGGATTTGGAGTTGGGAAGACCTGAGTTTGAATCTCTCCTCTGGTATTTGGAGTTGTGTGTCTTACAGGCATACCACTTCATATCCTTGAGACTCAGTTTACTCTTCTGCAAAATGGCCCTAATAATCCCTGTAGAAAGCATTAAGAGAGGCAGCGTGGGAGAGTGAATAGACTTAGTTTATTATTCTAGGAGTCAGCTTAATTGGTATTGATTCTTGAATCTTATTTCCTTTGCTGGTGCTATAGAATTTCAACATTTTGGGAACACCACCCAACTCCCTCCCCAACGATTAGCATCTGGGAGATTCCAGGCCCCCCCCCCTGCCAAAGAGGCAGTAAATGGAAATTTCCAGAAAAGAATTATCAAAATTTCTCCCCATTTTCTTTTTTTTGAAGAGACCTTAGGGATGAACCTTCACCAGACGTCCAGAGCCTTCCATGACACAAACAATGCAGACCCCTCTGATTGTAAATGGGGGATACAAAAATACTGACCGGTATAAAAATCTGTCTTGGGCCCCAAAGTAGCACTAAGCCTGAGCAGGCAAGCAAACCAAGGTTTGGGGATCCTTATGGACAAGTGTTGAACTCAGAGTCAAGATCTGGGATTGAAACCCCCTTCTGACACTCGCCGCTGTGTAACCATGGGCAAACAACTTCAGGTAAGCCTCTATTTCCTCATCTGTAAAATGAGCATAATTATACCCTGAGTATCTACTTCATAGGGTTGTTGTGATCTTCACATCGAGATGATGTGTTCAAAGCACTTAGCACGTTTTCAGGTGTTATACAAAAGCCAGTTTTTGTTGTTAGATATGGCTAACAGCAGATAAGATATGTGACTTTCCTTTTTTTTTTATTATTTTTTTAGTAAGTATATCAGATTTAATACCGGTGTGGTAAGGCCCCTTGTATATCCAGGACTGTTGTTGCTTGTTCTTAAGAGAGGCGGATTAGGTATCTTTATCATCTTCTCCCCCAACCCTTCTCCAAGGGAAATTTTCATTCCTGCCAAGAGGCAAAGCAACAATTTGGGGCCAGAAGCCTCTCTGCTCTCCTCAGAATGAGAGGGAACCAGACTAGAACTATATCTATCCTCTCCCTTAAATATTGTTAGTCTAGGGGATGAGATCGGGTTCAATCTAACTTCTGATTTCCATTTCTCATTATACTGAGGTTACACATGCAATGCAGAACTCTTCAAAGTAGTTCCCCTTGGGAGGTTAGACACTTATTTCATTGATCCTGCCTTTGTTCAAAATCTATTTATAATGTCTTTCTTGGAATTCCTTTCACAGACTTCAATACCTTCTTCTTAATCTCATCAGTGGTAGAAAATATTGCTCTTTTGAGGCTAGATTTGATTTTTTCAAAATAATCAAGTCATCAAGAGCCAAGACAGGAGAATCACAGGGACAGTGTGGTGTAATGGAAAGAACACTGGATTTGGAATTGGGTAGGTACTGTACCTAGGTACTGACTGTCACTTACTACCTGTTCAACCTTGGAAAAATCTCCTAATAACCTCTCCTGGCTTCAGTTTCTCATCTATGAAATGAGGGGACAGGACTAGATGTTCTCCCAGATACCTCTCAGCTTGAAATCTACAATCCTAAGGTCAATTATTTATTAATCAGGTAGATGTTCAAAATGGGTCATCCTATGTAGGGTCACAAGCTGGGATGGAGAGGGAACTATAAAAGAGTGAGGCCAGTATGCCAACAAACAGTCCATAAGAATTTATTAAGCACCTACTATGTGCCAGGCATTGTGTTAAGTGCTAGAGACACACAAAAAAAGGCAAAAGACAGTCCCTATCCTCAAGAAGCTTCCAATCTAATGGGGAGAGAAGAAGCAAACAAATACTAAAAAACAAATTATGCATACATGTTTGTATACATATATGGATGTTTATATATATTATACATGTGCATATACATATATGGGTGTTATATATGTGTATGTTTTATATATTATATGTATGTATATGTATATTATATTATATATAGATGTTTTATATATTATATATGGATGTTTATATATATTATATATGTGTAAATACATATATAGGTGTTATGTTTGTGTATATTTTATATATTATATATGTATGGATACGTATATGGATATTATATTATATATGGATGTTTTATGTATTATATATGGATGTTTATTATATGTGTGCAAATACATATATGGTGTTATGTATGTGTATATTTTACATATTATATATGTATAGACACCTATATGGAAATTATATTATATATATAGATGTTTATATATTATATCTATATAGTGTATGCGCATGTTATTTTGTTATTTATAAACTGTGTCTGGAGGTAGCTACCAAAGTGATGTCTCTTCTTGGAGGCAGGCCCTATTTTGTGTCACAGAACCCAGCAGAGTGACTGGTACTTAGTACCACACAGTAGGCACTTAGGAAACATTTATTGAATCAAAATAAACAATGGAATCAGTGGAGTAGATGTGTAGCCTCCCATGGTGATGACTTTGTGAATAACACTCATTTTGATGGATAAGTTTTTTAAAAGTACTTTCATTACTTTATAATCACACTGTGTATGCTATCTAACTTCATGGACACAGATGTTGGTTAGGCACATACCCAGGGTTGTAAAAGTTGAATAACTGGCTCTCAAAAAAAATATTCCTGCAATGCACTTTTCAGTTTAATCTGCATTATTAATATTTCTTCCATCGCTTTCTTAAGTCTAGCCAATGAACAAAACAATAAATATGGCCTGATTTGTAGTGTTTGCCTTTTTCCCAGGAGTAAATTGTCAAACTGAAAATTTCACAATTGGCTAGCATGAGCTGGCTTCAGGACACCCTTCTACATGTGCCCCCTCTTTTTTGGGGGGTTTTTAGAAGTTGGGAGAGAAAGCTTCTTCCCAATGGCCTCTCGTTCTTTCTTTCTTTTGACTCTTCTTTGCTCCCTTTGCCTCCTCCAAACGGATTTTGCCATCTGTCCTGAGACACTCTGCTGAAGACTTCCCATGTCTGATTGAATGAGAGCATTTGCCCTGGAGCCCTGCAACGCTGAAACTAGACTAGAGGTTCTCAACCTTTTTTTGTGCCTTCGCCCCCTTTAGTGATCTAGTGGTCTACAGACCCCTTCTCAGAATAATGTTTGCTGCCTATAATCAGTAATGGAAGGAAATGCTAAAGTTCAGTTAGATTAGTGAGAATAAAGATGGATTTTTTTTTCCTATCCAAGTTCACAGACCTTCTGAAATCTATCCACTGACTCCAGGTTAAGAACCTTCGCTCTATCCCGAGGCTTCATTATGGTTAAATCTGGCCTGTTTTTGGCTTTTTGCTCTTGAAAACAACATTAAAACTGGGAGAGATGCTTTAAGTCAGTGATATCAGACACAAAAAGAAATAAGACCATTAAATTGTACATAAGAATCCCTCCCTTCCAGATGCATATTGACTTAGAAAACCACATATTGACATTATCTGTGTTCTATTTTATTTTTTATTTCTTTTGTTAATTATTCCCCAATTACCTTTTAATTTGGTTTGGGCAGCACTGGTCAGGCTGGATATTGGATAGCTCTGCAAATACATCAGTTCTCAAACTTTTTGGTTTGATGGTCCCTTTACACTCTTAAAAATTGAGATCACTGCCCCCCCCTTGTCCCCCTCCCCCCACACACAAAGAGCTTTTGCTTGTGGGTTATATGATAGCTGTCATTTGTATGGGGCTTTAAGATTTGCAAAGCACTTTATAACTATTATCTTATTTAATGCTCATAATAGCACTGGGAGGTAGATACTATCATTATCCCCATTTTACTGTTGAGGAAACTGAAGCAAATGAATGTTAATTAATGACTTGCCCAGAGTCACACAGCTAGTAAGTGTCTGAGGTTGGATTTTAACTCAGGTTTTTTGAACTCCATGTCCAGCATGCTAGCCACTGAGACACCTAACTGCTTTTTATCTATTGATATTTATTATATTGGAAATTAAGATATCTAGTATTCTTATGCAAATACTTTTAACCTCATGGATTCCCTGAAAGGGTCTCATGGACACACACACACACACACATACACTGACATACACACACACACACACACACACACATACACACACACACACATACTTCATTTTTGAGGAGGACCAATGACATCATTTGGGTGATGACTTGCTTTGAATTGTGTTTAAGTGAGACAGAGCTCACTCTCAGCCATATGGGTCTTCCAGAGTCATTGAAGACCATTGGCAAGACAAAAGTCCAGGCAATTGGCATGATACTAGGAAATACCAATCTCCACCTCCTTGCTCCTACCTCTGACTTCTTCTCTAGTATGTTTACAAAACCGTAATTCTTCCGTTTGAGGAATACCACGGAGTGTTAACTGAGGTACAGAAAATAAGAAAACTTACTAACCAATGTAGATTGATACTCCCCTCCCCCAAGCATCTTCAAGCCCTATAAAATCTTAATTTCAGTATTATTTTTCCAATACTTTACTCTTTTAATCACTGGGAGGGTGATTAGTCAGTCAGCTAAGGGACAAAGGAAGAAAGCAGATGAGTTTTGTCTGGCTGGGGTGTGACTACCTGCTTAACACAGGGCTTCCATCATGTCCCCTCCTGTCCACAAGACAGATCAGGCTACCCTCCTGCACTACTCCCTCTCCCTCCCCCCCAACCTCCAAAGGTCCACTTGATGGTGTTGCCAGGGTAATGAGATCCTCTCTGGGCCGATTCTCTCCAGGCAGAGGCCCCTCCTCCACTGGGCAGAGCTCAGTATGATCTTCTGGAAGGCAGCTTAATCTGTTTTAAGCCTCAAATCTTGTTTCTTCTCTGTGATACGCAATTTCAACACTGTAGGAAGCCCAAAGAGATGAGAATCTAGGAAATCCCAGACCTAAAGAGAGACATGAAATTAAGCTCTCTAGAAAGGAATCTGATGTCAAAGATTTCTTCCCCTTGCCCCCATTTTTGGGAACCTCAGTGATCAGACTTTGCCAGACTGTCCAGAATCTTCCTTGGTACACATAGTACTGTCCTTCTGGCTGCAGATTAGGGGTACAAAAATGATGAAAGACATAGAAATGTGTCTTAGGCCATAAAGCGGCTGAAAGCCTGAGTAGATAACCATACCCAGACCTTGGGAAACTCTGAGTGGCAGTGTCCATAAGAGTGCTGAGTCTGGAGACAGAAGGATATGGGTTTGTTACTTACTAGCTGAAGGCCCCTCTGAGTCTTGATTTCCTCTTCTGAGAAATGGGGATTATCATACCCATAGCGCCTGCCTCATGGGATATTTGTGATGTTCCAATGAAAGGACCATCAGACTCCTTGTGAGGGCCAAAGTGTTGGGGCCCCCTTCTCCTTGTTAGTTAATGTAGCCAAGGAATTTGTAATAGGACAAGAGAAAGAGAAGAGACTGAACAATAATCTCTCTTTAAATTCCCTTTCCCCTGCTGGATTTCTTTGTACCTGTATTCACACAGACATAGCCCAAATTGATGGTTTGACCCTGCCAGGAGACGCTGGTCCAGACAATGGAGGGGGCCTGACTGTTAGTATTAAAATTGCCAGAGGGATCAAAGATAGACAGACAGACACAGAATGGCAAACAGATGGATTATTCCCCTTTAAGAAGAAAGACTCTGTGTGTGTGTGTTTGTTGAGGGGGAGGTGTTAAAGGCAAAAAAAAGGAGGGGTTGGCAGAGGAGAAGAGAGGGAAGAAAGAGGAGAAAAGGGACCAACAGAGAGTGCCACAATGAGAAGGGGGGAGAATTGTAATAGACAGAGTATGACGTAGAAAAGGGAAAAGGACGGACAGACAGCAGATGGGAAAGGAAAAAGGAGGGACAGAGGATCAAGGGAAGAGGGCCAGATGGTGTGAAGCAGACAAAAGGCCCGAAGAAGATGGACAGGAGGGACAGAGGGAGGTGGATGGGGGGTTGGGGACCAAACCGGGGAGGGAGGCAGAAGGACAGACAGACCAAGAGTGAGTGGGGGTAAAGCAGGAGACGGACAGACAGATGGCAGGGACAAGAGGGTGCCCTGAGTTGCCTCCATTCTGCTGTGTTTACCAGCTAATTGAGTTAAATTATTGTCAGAGATGTAATTAAAGGATAGAGAGAGCTCTCTGGCAGGCCTGAAACAGATGGAGGGGGCTTTAATTGGTAATTAAATTCTTCCCTGGCAGCTGAGGTAGGAACTTGTGCTTCAGTCTCACAAGGCCACGGGTGGCCTTCCCCCCACCCCCTGGCCCCTCTGAGGGGCTCTTTGGGGAGGGGGCTGGGACTCTCAGCACCAGCAACCTGGCAGGCAGGGAGGCCTGGAAACCAGAAGAGAATGCAAAGCCAGCCTTCTGCCCCCCTGCTGGGTCTGGCTCAACTCCCATTGGCTGCTCCAACCAAGCCTTCCACTCTGCCCTATCTTGCTGCCCCCAGAAGGAGCTGAGTCCCCCTCCCCACCCCATTAGCCAGCCCTACTCAGCAGGTTGCTAGGTGAATTCTCGACACGGCCCCTTTTGCTAAAGGTGGGGTCTCTGGGAAGGGTGATTAGGACTGAGCCACACAGGCTGACTTGGGGAACTATACTTGCTCTCAGGGACCCACAGTCCCTTCTGTTGGCATGGTTCCCATGAGCACCTGGGCAATTGCCCAGCCTCTGAGGACCTCGAGCAGCGATTCTGTTCTGCCTGGAACATCAAAGAGCAAGAGGCGATTCTGTCTCTTTCATCACTAGCCATATCGATAATTGGGAGCCAGGGAGGTGGCTTCTGTGGTCTCAATGGGCAAGGTAGCTAGGTTGGATGTGGGTGCTTAAGCTGTCAGGCCTCAGCTCCTAATCTCACTGTGACCCAGGTCTTACTGTAGAGGATGAAGCTTGGGTTGAGGCCTTTCTCAGAAAACCATGTAGCCCTAGGCTTCGGGAGAAAAAGAGATGATGATAGCATCCTTACAGCTTTCAGGTTTGCAAAGCATTCTACATACGTGATCTCATTTAATCTGTGCAATAACTCTATGACGTAGGTGATATTATCCCCATTTTGCAGATTTTACAGATAGGCTAAATGATTTTTTCCCAGGGTTACACAGCTAGTAAGTGTCTAAGGATGGATTTTAACCCAGGACTCCCTGACTCTAAGTCCAGTGCTCCATCTCTTGTCCCACCCAGCTGCCTCTGAAGAAAGTATACAGGGAACATGGTACAGGAAAACAAACAAATAAAAAATGTTGAAGAGGACTAGGGACCAAAATAAAATCATTGCTGTGTAGTTCTTTTTAATTGTGTCCGACTCTTCCTGACCCCATTCAGGGTTTTCTTGGCAAAGATACTGGAGTAGTTTGCCATTTCCTTCTCCAATCTGTTTTACAGATGAGGAAACTGAGGCAAACAGGGTTAAATGACTTGCCCAGGTCACGTAGCTAGTGAAGTCAACTTTAAATTCTGGTCTTCCTGACTAGACCAGAGCTCTCTATCTGCTGTGCCACCTAGCTGCCCCACAAAATACAAAATATCTGCAAAACAAAACCCAGAGGAAGAGTGTTGTTGCATGGCCTACTGCTAGCCGCAGTGCTGCAAATGTGGGCAGGGATATGGATGTGGGAGCTGTGAGGTCATTCTTGGACTGATTCAGGTTCCAGGTCCAGCTCTGGGCTCCACAGGACAAGGTGGTCATGAGGACCTTGAACAAATTCCAAGACGAGCTACAATTATGAAGGGAGAGATTTAGGGGGGAGGAAAATATCTGTGCTTAAGGTTAAGAGAACTGGGATGACTTAGGATGGAGGGGAAAAACCAAGAGTCAAATTGATAACAGACATCAGCTCTCTGAAGGGGATGGTCGATAGAGGATATCGCTAGAGATGCCATTTTAACTCTACTGATGCCAAAATGAGAAAAAAAATGTACTCATACTTTGTGAAGCAAGAGGGATTCAGGTTAGTGAAAGGGAAGACTGTCCTGATTAATAATCGAGGGACACTATAATAATAGCTAACATTTATATGTGCCAGGCACTGTGCTACAATCATCAACTCATTGGATCTTCCCAACAATTCTTGGATTTAGGCACTATCATTATCCAGGGTCACACAGCTAGTAAGCATCAGAGTCTGGAATGAACTTAGGTCTTCTTGATTCCAGGTCCAGCCCTCTATCCACTATGCCACCTACCTGCCCCTATACTTAGAGAAGCTATGGAACCTTCTCTTAAGGCTACAAAAAAGTGGAAGGCTTCTTCTTTGATGGGACTGTTTTTAGCCAGTGAATAACTGAAATTTCCGGTAAACAGATTAGAATCACAGGATGTAAAGAGGTACGAAGCAATGAGCTGCTAACCCTATGTCTTCATTTTATAAGCCATAAGATCTGAGATTTAGAACTGGGAAGGTATCTCATCTGGTCCAACCTTCTCCTTTTACAGAGAGGAAAAATAGAGGCCCAGAAAGATTAAGCCCAAGGTCCCACAGGTAGTGGAGGAAGAGTGGGGCTTAGGCAGGGCTGGGATTCTTTGACTCCAAACTCAGCGGCTCTACTTGACTGAGATGCTGAGGATGCTAAAGCCCAGGGCTGTGGAATGATTCTCCAAAGATTGAACAGCGGCTTAGTGGAAGTTATGGGATCATAGGATCATAGGTCTATATTTGGAAAGGACCCATGAAACCTTAGTCTTTCACTTTACTTGTGAGGAAAATGAAGTCCAGGAAGCTTAAAAAAAATGACAAGGCAGTTAGATGGTGCAGTGGATAGAGCACAGGCCCTGTAGTCAGGAGGGCCTGAGTTCAAATCCCATACTTACTAGCTGTGTGACCCTGGGCAAGTCACTTAACCCTGTTTGCCTCAGTTTCCTCCTCTGTCAAATGAGCCGGAGAAGGAAATGGCAAACCATTCCAGTCTCTTTGCCAAGAAACCCCCCAAAATGGGGTCATGAAGAATCAGATACGACTGAACAACAAAAACAATCATAATGCCTCACATTTATTTGATTCTTTAAGGTTTGTTTTTTAAGTTTACGAAGTACTTTATCTTTTGTTTTTGATACTACATTTTAAAAACGATATATGTCTCCCTCATACCTAGCTAGCCTTTCCTTGTAACAAAGACTTAAAAAGAAGAAGAAAAAACCAACCAGCACACAAACTTTGTCTGATAGCGTATACAATATTTTATTATTCTATAGCCATGGTCCTCCACCTCTCCAGTGAAGGGAGAGCAGCATTTGTCTTCGGCTCTTTTGGTCTAAATTCGGTCATTATAATTACATAATTTTAAATTTTGCTCTTTTCATTGCCATTGGTATAGTCATGTGTACGTTGTTCTCCTTGCTCAGCTTACTTTACTCTGCATCAAATCATGTAAGTCTTCCCATGTTTCTCTGAATGCTTCACATTTAAATTCTTATGAGTATCGATTACATTGATGCTCCACAATTTGCTTAGCCTTCCCCAGTGGATAGGTACTGGCTTTGTTTCCAGTTCTTTGCTATCACACATCAAAAAAAATGCCATGATTAATCTAGTATTTAAGGGGACTTGCTGTCTTTTTCCTCAGCCTCTATGACAAGCAATAGGATACCAGGGTTAACGAGTATAGACATTTTAGTCTTTTATAAAAGTAGGTTTAAAAATCGATTCCTCCCTCCCCTCCCCCAACAGCCTGGTGCAGTTGGTACTACAGGTATTGGCATCATTTCCACTTTACAAATGAGGAAACTGAGGTACAGACCGGGAAGGGCCAGTGTCACACAGCCATGAATGTTAGAGCTGGTCTTCTGATTTCCACTTCATGAATTCTTTCCCCCTTTCTTTTGGTCTCCATTTCTCCCTAACTCCTTAAAAAAAAAATCTAAAAACATTCAGGTCTGGGGATATGATCTGAAACTGTATTAGCATATTCTCATTTGACATAATGAAGGAACTGAGATATAAAAAAGGGTATGGACTTGGCCTTAAGCATCACCTTGTACGTAAGCACAGTACTTAGCCTTTTTTGGTTTGCTTAATATTACTTAGCATTTTCTTCCTCTAGAAATTATTTCGTCTTTATTTTCCTTCCATGCTGTAATTATTACATGAATGTGAGTTCTTTGTGGGAAGGAGACTGTTTCCTATATCCCCAGAGCCTAGCATGACGCCTTGTACATATTAGGTGCATAATAAATGTTTGGTGATTTGATTTAAATTTAACTGATGTCATTGAATCATTGTTCAAAGTTAATGAGATGGATAGAGTCGAGAGCCAAACCTCTGATTCTTGCTGCTATCATCACTACCATTCTATAATATTGACCAATATTCTTGGTTGTCCTGCTAGGGATGTCTGGTTTTCCTTCTTTCCTCTTGGCTCATCCTGTGTCCTGTGGACCCAGTTGTCACATCACTGTCTCTCTTCACCCTGCTGATTGTGGTGGAGGTGGGTTTGAGGAGGGATGATAGATGCTAATGTGTTTGAGAGGTAGAGAAATGAATGAAGGCTTTTTGCCTAAATTAACTCCCACCCTGTCCTGACCAGGGAATTATCAGTGGGGCAGACCAGGCCTCTTGGTCAGACTCCCCAAATGATATCATGTCAGATAGAAATGTTGCCTTGGAAAAACTTGGAGAGAGTCTGGGACAGGCAGGATTAAATCCTAATGTTCTGCTGCCCGCAACACTTTGCTTCTCCACTCATCAGAGCAGCCTTACCATGGAGTCCGAGGCTTTTCTCATGTTAAAGTTCCTTCCTCTGTGCTTCCCCTCCCCTTGTGGTCCACTGTAACTTCAAATCCTAGAGAACTAAAGCTGGAAGGGCCTTACCTCAATCACCATCTAGTCCCAGCTCAGAGAGGGGGATTGACTTGCCTAAGGTCACACAATGAGTCAAGAGGCATAGCCTGGTCTAAAACACAGGCCTCCTGATGAAACAGCCCAATGTGACAGTCATTCAGCCACCTGTCTGGTCTTCATCCTCATGGCTACGAGGGGCAAGAAGAAGAAGAATGGGAATCAATGTATTTCATGCTATTTGAGTGACCCTGAGAAGTTTGGCAGTGGAGAACAGCTCCTAGCTGAGCAACACGAAGTCTGGTTTATATCTATACCTTCCTAAAGCTTAACTGACCTTCAGGCATGCTCTGATAGTAATCTATCACTTGTGCCAAAGTGAAGCATAGGCCACCCAGAACCCTTTCCAAATTCATCTCTTGTGGTCTGAGGTCCATCATTTCAGTTCTCTGGACCTCAGTTTCTCTTTCTGTTAAGTAGGGAGCTGGACTCGATGATCTCTCACTGACGTCATCATCATAGGCAGGGAAGAAGAGAGGGAATGCCCCTCCTCCATTTTGTCCTGCCCTCCCTCTTCCCCTCACCAGTACTACCATGACTTCAAGACAGATAGATACTTTAGCTGGTCTGTACTGCAAAAGTTTGCAAAATTTTTGCAGTAAATTTTCTTCTCCTTAGCCCGATTAGTAGCGTGAAACAGGAACATGCATACCATACTTCTCTGTGGAGAGGGGTGTCTTTTGGCAGATCCTGTCGAGACAGCCCTAGACACCTTTTACCCCCTTTTCCCCGGTCCTATTCTTCCCCCCAACCCACTTCAGTAAGGTATCTCATTACCTTTCCTTGTTCCCTGGAGAAGTTCATCTCTACTCTGCAAGGGATTACTCACAATCGACCCTCAATCCTCCTCGTTCTGTGAGGATGGTGGACAAGGTGTCTCAAACCTGAAGTGGAGCAGAGTCTGCTTAGGCAAGGCAGATGGCAGCTGCTCTCCTATTTCCTAAGAATGGCTCATGGCTATATTTCTTCCCCAGAAACAAAGGTCAGAGTGTCCAAGGGGAGGTGTATTCGAGGTGAGATGTGCAGGGGTGGAGGGTGGAGAGAGGAAGGAGAGTGTCCTCTCCTCTTCAGCCTTAGGTTATCACCCCAATCTGGTTTGGGGGTGGGAATGGTGACAAAGAGGATTCTGTGCTTCCTTGGCTGGCTCATCAGACTCACCCTCCCTGCCTTCCCCCACCATGGAGGGAAAATGGGACCCACAGTGAACAACAATCTGTTATCACTAGCCTAGCTCTGTTGAAGCCTGATAGAGCCCAGCTCTCCCCGCCACATCTCATTAAGGGACCGATGCTTTCGCTTCCCAGCCGCCCCCCATCCATCTTAGGCCATGGGTGACAGGCTGGGCCCTGGGGCTGATGTCCAGCAGGTGACAGGGTTAATGGCAGGAGAGGGCAGAGGGCAGAGGGCAGTCAGCTCACAGCAGCTGGAGGGCAGGCCAAGGAGCCCTCAAATTACTGGCACCTGGATGAAGTAGGGGCGGGTTGGTCCCTAGACCCATCCCCTATGAGACAAGCTGGCTAGGGAATTTTCCCTTCCCTGGCAGCAGCAGCTATTACTGGAAGCAGATGGTAGGAGAAAGGAAGAATTGTGATCAGGGGAGGCAGTGAGGCTTAGTAGGTAGAGGGGCTGGAAGAAGAAAGGGGTAGAGAGTGGAGGCAGCAGGATGGCTGAGGGGATAAGGCTGACCTAGAGTTGAGGTAGAGACATCACTTTATCTCTCTGGGCCTCAGTTTTCTCATCTGTAAAATGAGTGGGTTGAAGGAAGATGACTTTTGTTGGTGCTAAAAAAGCAACACGTCTTTATTCTTGAAGCCCCTGAGAACTTCAGCAATAGGCACATACTTTATAGATGTGGCTGATTTGAAATGAGACTCGGGGGATGAATGGACGGACCGTGGTTGCAGCTAGGCTGCTTTAGGGTAGATGCCATTACTTTGTTTTTCTTAATCTTAATTTTTAATTTTCAATTAACAAGCATTTATTTTCTCTTTTTCTTCTCTCCACCCATTCCCCACACTGGTAAAAGAAAAAAGAAAAACAAAACTCTTGTAACAAATACATAGAGTTGAGCAAAACAAATTCCCGCATTGTGCAGGTTCAACAATATGAGTCTCGTTCTGCACTCTGTTACCATCACCTCTTAGGGGTGGGTGGCATACGTTGTAAGTGGTTCTGTCAAATCCTGGCATTGCATCGATCAGGGTTCCTTAAGTCTTTCAAGGTTGTTTGTGCAAAGATGCAAAGGAGGAAGAAGACACTGCAAAAAAAAAAAAAAACCCACCAAAAAAAACAAAAAACGTTTGCTCACGGCTCCCATCTTTGGTTTCCCTGGCCCCCATCTCGGCATCCTCAGACCTTTCCCAGACCTTCTGGCTCTGGGCCTTCCTTCTGTCTGACCTCCCTCACCCTCCAGGATCCTCTCCCAGGCCCTGGTCTGCTCTCTCCTAGGGAGCTGCTGAATGTTGTTCTAGGGGCAGCCGCCATACTCCCAATCCTCCCCACCCCCCTCCTCCCTTCTGGACTGTGCCCCCAGAGAGGAGGCCCCAGAGGGACACGAGCAGGTCCCCCTGGGCCTTTGAAGCCTTTGCAGAGGGAGGAGCTGTCCTGGGTTTCTGACCTGGGGGGTTTTGGCCCCCATGGGAGGAGAGCCAGAGAACAAAGGGCAGTAGAAGGCTCTGGCTCCAGCCTCCAGCTGGCAGTCTGGGATTGGGAGGGGGTTGGGGGTGCCTGGGTGAGAGGCCCCTGATCCAAGACTGAACAAGCAGGAGCTTCCTTCTGAGAATTGGCAGTGGGTTGGGGCCACACTGGCAATATAGGCTGCAGGAACCCTTGGATTTGAGACGAAGGCTGGTTATTCTTGAGCACATGTCACCCCCTAGGTCTGAGGCAATCTAGGTCCCCATATGTTGGGAGAATCATCATGCAGGGGCCATAGGGAAGACCTTTAGCAGAAAAGAGCTTTGGGATCATCTATTTTGGTGCTGGCGAAGGAGCCAGGTAGCAGCTCCCCTCCCCTGTTCACAAAGCCTGGAGGGGTCTGGAGTGGGGCGGAGTGGTTCCCCTGGTTGGCTCCGATCGCCTCCATTAGCTCCTCAATCTTGCGAGGATAATGCATTGCTGAGGCGCTTCTGGGGAAGGAGGCTGGGCCCGCAGGGGAGCCGAGAGGCAGGAAGGAGCAGGGGCCTGAGTGGCAGGAGAAGAAGGACGCTAGGACACGCCACCCCTACCCTGAATCCCAGCCCAGAGTGAGACAGGGCATCCAGTTCCCTGCCATGACCCACAACCTACCATCACTTACTTTCTCCTTGACCAGACCTAAACTGCTACGAAGTTCTTCCATGCTGGGATGCCAACAGGCTTTCCTTCTAGTGGCTCCTAGCCTATCCAAAGAGTTATCAGAATTGCCACCCAACCCTGAGATCCTCTCCTCCATGTGTCCAGAGTAGTGGACTTCACGGATGTCCCACTGGAGAGCCCCCTTGCTTTAGTGACCGTGAGGAAGCCGAAGGAGAATCCCAGTGAGAACAAAAATAAAAACAAAGACAGGACCCCAGAGGGAGATGTTCCAGGTGCGGAGCCTCTGACGAACCTTCTCCTGGTCTTCTCTCCATCACCTTTCCATAGATCATCTCGCTACACTGTGCTCAGCGTTGCTCCATTTCCCACATTGTCTCCTCTCAGCTAGGCTGTTGCCTGATTTCCACCCCTCCAAACCTTCCACAGTGGAAAGAATGGTGGAATTCAGGTTAAAGGACCAGGGCTCTCAAATTTTAGCTCTGCCAACCTTCTTTCAGTGCTATGACCTTGGACAAATTGCTTTATTTCTCTGGGCCTCAGTTTCTCCATCTGTAAAATGAGAGAGTTGGACTAAGTAGGCTTTTTTTCTGTACTAAAAAAGGAATACACCTTTATTCAGCTCATTTTTAGCTCCCACAGGAGAGGGCATAAGGCCTAAATTTTTGTGGGTTCATAGATTTAAAACCAGGCCGGACCTTAGAAGTTTTCGAGGGACCTTCTAACATCCTTTCCATCTCAAAATCTACAATCCTATGATCTCCTTTTAGGGCAGTTAGGTGTCAAAGTTAATAGAACACTGGGCCTGGAGTCAGAAAAACCTGAATTCAAATCTGCCCTCAGACACTGTATGATCCTGGGAAAGTCTCCTAACCCTGTTTGCCTCAGTTGCCTCATCTGTAAAATGTGCTAGAGAAAGAAATGCCAAACTACTCCAGTATCTTTGCCAAGAAAAGCCCAAGTAGGGTCACAAAGAGTCAAACAACTGAAAAAAAATTTATTTCCTTTGAATACAACATTCTCATCTTCTGTGGGCTTCCTCTGCCCATCTATACTCCCTTTCTCAGTTTGCCTGACTTCAGCCTCATCTCTCCCCCTTTACCTTGCACTGAGAGAGTATTGAGAATAGGAATTTCCACCTGCATAGCACTTAATTTTCGAAGCATTTATCTATCATATGTTATTACACTTTGCTCCTCACAATGTGAGGCGAGATAGAGTAAAGACTACTCACAGCCCTTACTGAAAAATAGATGGGTAAGATGAACCTACCTTGGTAACCTAATATGACCTGAGTGGGGGAGTAGAAGACCCCCTAATGATCGCATGTATATGACTGAGAGAGACCATTTCAACTCAACCTCTCCATTTTCTCCGTCCCCAATTAGATCTTTATCCCCCCACCTTCTCAGTCTGGCAACGCTATTTTCTACTTATTTAGGGAACGACCCCAGAACCAAGGGAGGCCTGCAGCTCCTCTAGAGATATTCCGGCATGTGAGAGTCATCCCAATGGATCCAAGAATCTGATTTTCTGTCCTGACTGTGTGGCAATGTTTGAGATGATGGGAACAACGATCTGGATTAGAGGCCCATAGTTCACCACTGATCAGATGTAGGGGAGGTGCTGAGACAGTTGTATTAATAACAGCAGCATTAAAAATAACCAAGTGACATTCTCATAAAACATGAGTTGGTTTATGTGCATGTACGAGGTGGCAATGGAGGCTTGGTTTTGGGGGAGCCAACAAGGCCATAGAACTATGCCATGAGATTATACGGCTGTGAAATTATTTTAGTTCATAAAGCAGGCAGGTTAGAGGAACTAGATGCGGAAACTTCTCCCACACTCTGATCTTGCCCCTCTCCTTGGTTTTCACTGTGCTCATCACTCCCTTCTAGGCCCTTGAGGCCCCATTTCTAGATTTACTGTCTCCAAGGATCAAAGGATCATAGACTGGGAACTGGAAGGCACCTCAGGCCTTCTAGTCCAGACCTCTCATTTGACATATGGGGATACTGAGGCCCATGGAGATTAAGTGACTTGGCCAAGGCTACCTACGAGGAACCACTGAAGGCAGGATTTGTACTCAGGTCTTTGGATTTTAGAGTCAATTATGTTTCCTATGGAAAAAAGGATCAGGATGAAGTATATTTTTTAATTGATAGGTAAAAACATTGGACTCTTTCTCTCTGGATGGCTTTGTACCTTGGTCAGACTGTCCAGTCTGGAATGGAGAAGTTCTGGACTGACCTCTGGAAGGCAGAGGGGATAAAACATTGGCTCAGGGTTGGAATCCTAGCTCTGACACCCAGGACCTGTGTGATTTTGGGCAAATCACTTCACTTTTCTGGGTTCAATGTCCTGATCTGTAAAGTGAAAAGGTTAGGGCTAGGCAGTTTCTGAGGTCCCCTTCGGCTCTCAATCTGTGCTCCTATAGACCTTCTGGATCTTACTTTCTTTATCTTTGAAATGAATGGCTTGGCCTAGATGGCTGCTGAGGTCCCTTCCAATTCAGGATCGGTGATCCCATGATTTTCAGTCAAATCCTCCTAACACCACTAGATTAGGCTTGACTGGTTTGAATCTGGAGATCTGGACTCATAGACGGGTGGTTTTTCCTGCCAGCCAGGCCTCAGCGGGGCAATCCTCAGTCCCTGGGACACAAGCATAGCAAAAGAGGCCAAGGGAGTCTTTTAATTCAACATTAAAAGCCAGCGGTTTCCTCCCCCTTGTCCCTCCAGCATCCCTCCCCACCACCTCAGCAGCCTTCCAATCACAACAGAGACCCCCGAGGGGTCTTGACCCCTGCCCCCTGGGGAGGTCAGCAGGGGTGACCCTGCCTGTGTGCTTAGCGAGGGCCCTGTGAGAGAGGAACAGCTGCAGGCCCCGGAGGGGTGGAAGCACACCCGGAAACGGGCTGGGGTCAGCAGAGGGCAAGGCCCAGGCTGTGACTGGCTTCACTGGCCTTTTGTGAGCTGATGAGCAGAGGGGGGGAGATTAGTTCCACAGGCAGCCCCTGTGTCTCCAGAGAAAGGGGCTATTATGGAGCAGCTAAAAATACAGCTCATTGCCCACATGCCCCCCTCCCCCAGTTCCTTTTATCTCCATGGAGATGGGGGTGGCAGCCATGGGGGAGGGGAATGTTGCCCACCAGGGAGCACAGGGGAGAGAAACTAAGGGAGCGAAGGTGTGAGTGTGGAAGAAGGAAAGGCAGTAGGGAGCAAGGGAGGGGGAAGTAGGTGGTGAGGAAGAAGAGAGGGGACGCTTGATGCAGCGGAGACTGGCAGGATGGATTTGGGATCAGAGGACTTGGGTTTGAATCCTGTCTTTGCCACTTACTCACTACCAAGGGGCAAGTCACTTCCACTCTCTGGGCCTTGGTTTCCTTGTTGGTAAAATGAGGAGACTGGGCTACCAAATCAATAAACATTTATTAAGCACCTACTATGGGCCGGGTACCATGCAAGCACCGGGGATCAAAGAAAGACAAAAGAGCCTCTTCTCTTAAGCAGCTCACAGTCCAGTGGGGAAGCCAACATACAAACAACAGTGTACAGGATAAATTGGAGATAATCTGCAAAGGGAAGGCGCTAGAATTAAGGGGAAAAGCCTCTTGGAAAAGGTAGGATTTAAGCTGGGAAACCAGGAGACAGAGATAAGGAGAGAGAGGGTTCCAGGCATGGGGGAACAGCCAGAGAAAATGCCTGGACCTGTCCCTGATACTTCTTTCAACTCTAAATCTAAGATCCAAAGAGAAAAGGACCCTTCACGGATGAGTATTTGAAATCAGCCAACACTATTCCCCCTTCCCCCCAGCCCATATTTCCTCTCTGTCCATCTTGAAAGATTGGATTATTGACTGCAGAAAGCAACAGCCCAGGCAAAGAGGGTGCCTCCAGTCTGTGGCCTTTTCCTGTAGACTTTTAGGATGACCTGAAGACTGGAGAGCAGAGGGTGCTGGTGAGCACCAGCTCCTGGCCATCCCAAATTCTCAAAGTTCTAGAAAAAGAAGTCAGTCTAAGTACTAGAAGGAAGGAGAAAAGGGGAGGGGATGGGAGGGGAGGGGAAGGGGAAGGGGAAAGGGAGAGGGAAACAAAGGAGAGGAAAGGAGAGGGGAGGAGAAGAGAAGAGAGGACAGGAGAGGAGAGACAGTGGAAGAGTGTGAGAAATACCAGGGCAGCTAAGTGATACAGTGGATAGAGCACAGGCCCTGGAGTCAGGAGAACCTGAGCTTAAACCTGACATTTGTTAGCTGTGTGACCCTGGGCAAGTCACTTAACCCCCATTGCCTCAAATAAAGAATACTACCTTGAATGTGAGGATGCCAGTCTGGGTCTTCAGTATATTGTACAGAACTGGGAGCTTTTTTTCTCTTTTTGATGAGTATTGGGTCAAAAACCTGGACAAAGAAATGGAATTTGTTGAAGGGTTTAGGGCTGATCCTCAACTCCACGCTTATCTCTCAAATTCTCCGTCTATAAGCTGGAAGAAAAATGGCCACATTCTGTCCTTTCTATCCGTGGTCACCTTGTGAGGTACTGTCTTTCAGAATGAGGTGGATTCAGGAGATGAGCAGGTGGTCCAAGGGGTTCTCAGGTTCCGATCAGCAAACAGATGGACAGGTAGCGGTGAATCATCTTCCTTTATTACTTTCACTACTCTCTCCTCCCTCCTCCCTTAAAAAAAGCCCTCAGCTTTTCTTTCCAACTTCCTAATTTCTGTTAATAATAACATCATCCACCCTAAACCCAAACTTTGAAACAAATCATCTTTGGCTCTTCCCTCTTTCTTATCTCTTGAATCCAGTTTCCTAAGCCTCTAGATTCTACCTCTGTAACTTCCCTCCCAATATATCCCTTTCTTTCAGTTTCCAAGGCCGCCATCTTAGTTTAGTTCCTTCTCTCTTCTCACCAGATTACTGTAACAGTGTGTCCTAACTGGCCTCCTTGCCTCCAGTCTCCCTCCTCCCCCGCCTCTAATCCGTCCTGGGCATATTAGCGCCAGAATAATTTTCCCTAAAACAGAATTCGAGGATGTCACTCGCCTGCTCAAAAATCTTTAGGGGCTCCCGACTGACTACCAAATAAAGTCAATATATCTCGGCCAGGCATTTAAAAGCTTTCATAATATGTCCCCAACCTGCCTATCCAGATTTATCTCCAACAATTTCCCTTTCTTTTGTTAAATCCAAGCTGAACTAATATATTGTTCTACCCAAAACATCTCATAGCTTCCCCCTCCGCACTTTTTGCTTATGCTGGTCCCTTGTGGATGCTCTGCCCAGGCATCTCTGCTTATTGAAATCTCTCCATCATTAAAAGCTTTACTGAAATAAACGTTACCTCTTCCACGAAGCTTTCACTGATTTGCCCCCCAAGGCCTTTGATATCTCAAGAATACAGGAAATCACAAGGCAGCTACGTGGCATGGTTGAATAAAGCACTGGGCTTGGAATCAGGAAGACCTGAATTCGAATATGGACTCAGATACTTATTAGCCACCTGGCCTTGGGCAAGTCACTTAACCTCTTTTTGCCTCAGTTTCCTCATCTGTAAGATGGGGATAACAATAGCACCTACCTCCCAGGGTTGTTATCAGGATCAAAGGAGATAATATCTGTAAAGCACTTAGCTCAATGTCTGGCACATAGTAGGTACCACATAGATACTAACTTTTATTATTATTAGTGTAGATTCAGATACTCTGATGCAGGGGGAAACTCCTCTTTACCTTACTAAATGTTCGTGGAGAATTTCTTCAGCTGAAAAGTTAATCGCTGTTTTTGTCTTTCTTCAAATCCTCAGTGCTTAGCTCAGTGCCTGGCGCATAGTTAATTTTTAAAATAGACTTAATTTTTTAAAATTAAATTCACAAAAATTAATTTTCTCTACCTTCCCCACACCCCGCCCCCACCCCCACCCCCCGCAATGAAAAAAGAAAAGAAAAAGAAAACCTTTGGTAGTGTTGGGGGTAAAGTAGCAAATACACAGTCAAGGGAAACAAATCCCTACATTGGTCATGTCCAAAAAAGTTTACGTCCCAATCTGCACTTTGAGTCTACCAACACTCTGGCAGGTGGTGGGTAACATGTTTTACCATCAGTCCTCTGGAATCGTGATTGATTGGCTTTTGAAGTTGTTTGATTTACAATATTGTTGTTATTTTATAAACTCTCCTTTTGATTCTGCTCATTTCACTCTGCATCAGTTCATACATGTCTTCTCAGTTTTCTCTGCTACCTGGCACAGGGCAATCACTTAATGAATGTTTGTTGACTGACTTACTGACTTGGTGACTACTAATTTGGTAAGGAGTGTCTTCTGATTTCCCTAGACTGCTCCTTTAATGGCACATCGATGTCTTTCATTAGCCAGTGCTCAAAGCCTATCTAACTTGGTGGGACCTGCCAGAGCTTTTGCCTCACTGGCATAGCCCTTGGAAACCAAGGGTCTCCTTCATGCCATAATGAGGCATCAGAGAATGACTGAATTGCAATTTGACCCCTCTTGTAACACTTCTAGTCTGCTTTGTACCATAGATTTGGTGTGCACATCTTGTCTCCCCCCTTGAACACAGGTACCATTCCTCACTCATTGTGTGACCTTGGAAGAGTCACTTTACCACTCTCGGCCCAAGTTTTCTCTTCTGTAAAATGAGGTAGTTAGACTAGATGCTCTCCAAGGCCCCTTCCAGCCTGGTGTTTCTGAATGAATGAAAGGAAGGAAGACAAGAAAGGAGAAAGGAAGGAAGGAAGGAAGAAAGAAAAAGAGAGAGAAAGAGGGAGGGAGGAAGGGAAGAAAGAAAGAGAGAAGGAAAGAAAGGAAGAAGGAAGGAAAGGAAGAAGAAAGGAAAGAAAGAAAGGAAGAAAAGAAGGAAGGAAGAAAAAGAGAAAGGGGGAGGGAGTGAGGGAAGAAAGGAAGAGAGAAGGAAAGAAGGACAAAAGAAAGAAGGAAAGAAAGGAAGGAAGAAGGAAAGAAAGAAAAAAGAAGAAAGGAAGGAAAGAGGAAAAAGCACTTATTCAGGGCTTACTATGAGTAAAAGCACTGTTCTAAGTCCTAGCAAAGCAGATGGTAACACCATTAACATGTCAGAAGAGTTAGCATTGTGGAGTAGTGTGTAGTGTTGCATTTGGAATCAGGAAGATGTGGGTTCGAATACTGATGTGACCTTGGGCAAGTCACTTGACCTTTTTTTTTTATTTTTTGAGCCGTGTCATCTGTAAAATGTGAATAATAATAGCATTGCTCTCACAGGGCCGCTCTGAGGATCAAATGAGATGTGTGATATAAACAGCCATGTAAATGTCATCTGTAAGTGTTATTATTTTGGGGTGCCCTGGAGCAGCACATGACATTGTATCTTGCATATTGTAAGCATTGCTTAATCCAATGTGTTGAACATAACCAAAGAGACTTTTCTTCTTTAGCAGCTAGGGGCTTCCAGCCTGGAAGATTTATGAGTTAGCAGTTTCAGGGATTTAAATTAGAATTTCCTTATTTTGGATCCAGGCTTCAGCTTGTACCCTGGATCCCCCATCCTGGAAAGTCTTAAGTTTTATTCCTTGTTCCTTGGAAACTCCTACCTGTGCATGTGAAGTAGGGCTAGGGTTAGCCTTAAGCCACAAGGGGCAACTTGGTTGGGACTTGCTGGAGACACAGAGGGAAGGAGGAGACAATGGAGACACAAAGGAATCCAGCAAGTGAGAGGAAAAGTTGAGGAATCTTAGCCCATCTCCTCCTTGCTAGGCTCTCTTCCTCTTTTCCCCCAAAGCACTGAGCTTGGAACCAGCAGAGATCAGGGTTTAAATCCTGCCTCTAACACTAGCTGTTGTGACCATGGGAAAAATCACTTAACTTCTCTGAGACTCAGTTTCTTCATCTATAAAATGGGGTTTGTAATAACTATAATATGTACATCACAGGGTTGTTTTGCACATCGAATAATATACTAATTAAATAGCATGTCAAGTGCTTTGTAAGCCTTAAAATGCTATGGAAGCATCAGTTGTGATTATTAAGTGCCACTACTCACAACACGGTGGCACTACCTGTGGGGACTGTGAGAAAACTGTTGCATTTGGACCTGGGTTTGAAATATCAGCTCTGCCACCTAAGTGACAATGGGCAAGGCACTTCCTTCTGAAAAAATGAGGTGGTTGGATGGGGTTACTCTAAGATCTCTCTCCGATGTAAATCTGTGCTCCTAGGAGCAAAAGAGAAATTAGGAATGGGTAGAAGTCCTAGGAAGAGAGAGGAGGCTCAGCTCCTGACCTGGTTCTATGTCCCTTCCCTCTCCCCAGTTGGAAGAGGTGAGAAGGAAGTCTGGAGATCCAGCCAGAGCCTGGGGCTGTTAGGAAAAGTAGGCTCACAGGAAGCTAGCTGTCTGTCCCGACTCAAAGCTGGCACTCCTGCCTAAATCCTGGTGTCCAAATTGTATTTATGACTGTTTTAAGAAGGAGTGACAGAGCCTTTTAATATCCCTGACAGCTTAGGATGTTTTAATAGATGATGGAGCTGGGCTGCAGGGAGAGGGGAGAGGGGAGCTGAGAAGCTTGGGGGAGCTGTCAGGCCTGGTTTCCATGACAGGCCCTCTGATCACCTGGATGACAAAATAAAATTCAGGGTCATGTCTCTTCTCTACCCCATCCCTTTGGCAGTCTGTCTATTACTACCACTTGTCAGCTCCCACCTCTTAATCACCTGTGGTTAGGTTTTCAGAGGATCTAGTTTTTATCCAAACCCTGCCCTACCCCTCCAGCCCCCAATTCTAAACGTCCACCCTTCCAGCCTGAGATTGGTGGGAACTGGGCACTCCCTCCCCTGACTGGTTGTCAGAGCTGCTATCCAGCCTTCTGTGGCGAGGCAGACCTCTCCTGGAAGGCTGGGGCTGGAGGTGGACTCAATCAGGTCTTACAGGTTGTCCTCTCTCTTGAAGGAGAGGAAGAGCTTGAGAAGCAGAAACACACACATGGCATCCACTGTCTGGCCCTTGCAACAAGTGTGACTGATGGCAGAACCAGATTTGGAGAAACAGCCTGTATTAGCTCAGCCACTGACTTCCCTCTTCCCTCCCTTCTTCTGTCCTTATGGACAGTTTAAGTTCTGCCGGGGGCTTGGGTTTTGTTCTCAGATGAAAGCTCGGAATCAATCCTTAGATGTTTTTAATTTTTTTAAATTCTTATTATTTATTTTTAGTATTCATTTTTCAAATTTAAAATTTTTAATTCATTAACTTTTTTTGAGTTCCCTCCCTTCCATCCTTCCCCCACCCACTGAAAAGGCAAGTAATATAGCAATTATAAGTGTGAAATTGTGCAAAACATATTTCCACATTAGCTATGTTGAAAAAAAAGAAAGCAAGAAAAATAAAGTTAAACAATATACTTCAATCTACACTCAAAATTTGTCAGGTTTCTCTCTGGAGGTAGATAGTGTTTCTTCATCCTGGGTCCTTTGGAACTGTCTTGGATCATTGTATTAATCAGAGTAGCTGAGTCTTTCACAGCTGATCATCGCTACAATATTACTGTTTTGCATGCTATTTGAAAATGGCCCGGATTAAGGCTTACTTTGTGCCCACTACCACAGTGCTCATACCCTCACCAAGGCTGTTGGACAGGCAAAGTCTGAGAGGATCTTCTGGCCTTATTAATAAGAAAATGAGACAGTAAACCTTCTGAATCCTGAGCTTGGCTCAGTAGCTTGAAGAGAGACACCAGCGCCTCTGCCCAAGGTCCTGAAGGTTCAGATGGTCAAGGAAGGGTTAGAAGGATCCCTAGGCCTGCTCTCTAGCCTAAGACATATCCCCTCCTCTTGACCTTGTCTCAGTGCAAGGGAGAGCCACAGCCCAGATGACCCCTCCCTCCACTCTAGCAGGTGAAGGAGGGCCGGGGGGCTGTGGCCCCCGACGGATGTGAGGAGGTCTCTCTTCCTTCCTTAGTCCTGGGCCCTGCATTCAAGGCTCCTGCCAGGAGAGAGTTAAGGGCCCCCATTTAATTTGCCCGTTAATCACAGTTAAAAGAAGTAATGAGCGTCTCCCCAAAGCCTGGGTGTTTCTCTGCAGATTAAGCAGCAATTTGCATAGCCCCTTTATTCATCCTCACCTTCCCTTGTGGCGGCCGCTTGTCCTTTCAGACACAGCCAAGCGCAGCCGGCAGGAGAACGATTTGACAAATGGCTTTGCCCTGTGCAGTTTGGGAAAGAGGGAGGGAGGGGGACTCTGGGAGGGACAGGGCAGCTTCCGACAGTAATGGATAGCCAGAGCGCTAAATAGTGCAGAACTTTTTTTTTTATTAGAAACACAGAAGTTTAAATATTCAAACTGATTTTCTTTAAGTCTGAAACATGGGAGGAGGGCTGGCCTTCAGCACTAACCAATAAGTGTTTGCTTAGGGCATATTTACTTATGAGGGAGAGGGGGAGCAGTGCCCATCCTAGGAAAGGGAGGGCATGGGCAGAACCTCAGAGAGCTGAAGCCCAGGGTACTGAGGGACCACATTCTGGGGCCAGGACTGCTTGCTAAAGTCCAGTGGGGATTGCAGTGCCTGGCACATAGTGGGTCCTCTTGAAATGCTTACTCCCCTCCTTTCCCCCTCCTATCTACCATTTTGGGCCCAAGAAGTAGGTCCACAGGGTAGATTGCTTTCTTTCTCCCATCACCCATGATATAGAAGCCCTTATTCATTTTTGCCCAATGACGCAAAGTCCACAGATACTCCGTTGTGCTGCTAATAATGATGATACTAATGACAATAATAATAACATCTAACATTTGTGTGATGCTTCAAGGTTTGCAAAGCTCTTTACACATGTTCCTTTGTTTGATGAGCAAGCTTGTGCCAGGTGAAGGTTTGCAAAAATGAAGCCCCTAAGACTGTGAAGACAGGTCCCTTCAGAAGCTGCAGCAGATGGAGTCATCAGCCTGAACCAGGAGGGGTATGGAGGGCCGGGGCACCAGATATCTCAGCTCTGCCACTTCCCAGTCATACGACTTTGGGCAGGGAAGACACTTCATCGGCCAAGCTCTTAATTTCCTCATATGTAAACTAAGGGGGTCGGACCAGATGATCTCTAAGGCCTCCTATGTCAGTGAAGGCTACAGTCTTACTCTAGCCATGTTAGGAGGAATGGAGACTGGTGGGACTCTCCACTGCACACCCAGTCTCTTCTTTAGTCAGTCAACAAGCACTTATTAAAAGTTCATTACATGCTAGGCACTGTTTGGTGCTGGGGATACAAACACAAAAGTCAAACAGTGCCTGTTTTCAAGGATGTTACAACATAGGGGTAAGAGGGTGGTGTTCACAAGGACTAGCCCCTCTGGCGTGAGGGCTTGCCGAGTCCTTTTCAGGGGTGCTCATCCACCTTTGGTGACCACCTGACACCCAGCTCTCACCTGTGGCTCCAAGAAGCTGTAACGTGCAGTGGCCACACCCAGGTAAAACCATCTCAGGCTAGGTTGAGGAGAATCGATGGGCCTCAAACCCATCAGTGAGTTAGGGGGATGTCTACCCCAAGCATGTGCAGACTCCCCCTGGTGGAATGGGCGGATGAGAGCAATTTGTCCCAAGGGCTGACCATAAAGGCGACTGAGGCAGGCATGCTTAGAGCTTGGTCAGACACTGAAGATGCCAAGGCATCCTGATTGTCTGGACCTTTGTCCTGCCGCTGGACCTTGATCACTCAGGAAGAGGCAGAGAGGCTGATGACTTTGTACAACTCTGCTGTTCTTAAATCCAATTCACCCATGAGTCGAGACATCACCCCATGATGCCACTGGTTCTCTTTGAAAAGAAAGACCACCACCACCACTACCAACAACAACAACAAGGGGGTGGGATCAAGAGGCAAGAAATTACGTATCTATTGGCATATGGGCATACAAAAGGATATAGACTGGACCTGTGATTTGATGGATAGAAGGAACTCCTAGGTGAGGACATTCCCTCCACCAATGCAGGTTGGCACCTTTTATGCAACTTATAGTCTCCTAGAATTGTTTAGAGCATTGGGAGCTTTAAGTGAGTTGCCCAGGGTTATCCAGTTATTATGTCCAGCAGGACTTGAACCCAAGTCTTCTTGGCTCTAAGGCTCATTCTCTTATTATCTATTATGCCACAGCAGATAAAAGATTCAATTCAGGAGCCAGTTCCTTCGGGAGGCTTTTCCTGATCCCCCCTCATCCCCTAGCTATCTGAGACTTCTCCTCTAAGGTTATTATTCATCTACTCTGTGTGTATCCTGTATGTGCCTTTTTATTTACAAATTCTCTCTCCCTTTAGACTGTGAACCCCTCAAGTGCAAGAACTGTTTTTGCCTTTTGTTGCATCCCTCGTACTTAGCACAGTGACTAGCATACGGACTTTAATAAGTGCTTGTTGACTGACCAGATGGATTAGGGAAGACTGAAGATGGAACTTTCCTCAAAGAAAAGTAGGAATTCTAAGAGGTGTGTGTGTGTGTGTGTGTGTGTGTGTGTGTGTGTGTGTGTGTGTGTGTGGCGTTCCAGGCGTGGGGCTCAGCCAATGCAAAGGCAAAGAGGCAGGAACTGGAGTACTGTGCTTAAGGAGCAGCAAGGCAGCCAGTATGATTAGACCAGGCCATTCCTGCTAACTCTGAGTGTCTCATATAGTTGTGTCCTGGCCCCTTTTCTCTGCTCCCTCCTGACTATTTCACTTGGTGATCTCATTAGTTACTATGGATTCAACCATTATCTCTATGCTGATGATTCTCAAATCTAACTTATTCAGCTCTAACTTCTCTCCTGACCTTCAGTTCTTTTATCTATAATTACCTATTGACATCTCATACTGAATGTTCTGCAGACATCTTAAATTCACATCCCAAACTGAATTCGTTATTTCTCCCCTACCCCTTTCCTAATTTCTCAAGGACTATTGAGGGAACCACCATCCTTCCAATCACTCTGGCTGGAAACCTAGGTGCCAACTCTGAATCCTCACTCTTACCCCCTATAGCCAATCTGTTGCCAAGGCCTACTGATTTTACCTTTGTGATATCTCTTGAATATACCCCCCTCTCTCCTCAGACACTGCCATCATTCTGTTTGGTACAGGTCTATATACTCCATGCCTAGATTATTGCACTAGCCTGCTGCTTGATCTCCCTGCCTCAGTTTCTCCCACTTCTGTTCATCCTCCACTCACTCAGCTGCTAAAGTGATCTTCTTAAAGCATAGGTCTGACTATGTCAATGCCCTACTGAATAAACTGTTGGCTGTCTGTCATCACCACAATCAAATCAGATTCTGCTTTCTATTCACAGCCCTTCACAACCTGCCCCTTCTCCACATACCTTTCCAGTTTTCTTAATCTTAACTGCCCAGCCCAACACACACACACACACACACACACACACACACACACACACACACACACACGTACTCCGTGACCCAGGTCTCCTTGCTCTTCCTCTTGCTAGATACTCCATCTCCCAAGTCCAAATATTTTCACATAAGTCCCTCATATCTCCACCTCCTGGCTTCTCTGGCTTCATTCAAGTTCCAGCCAAAATCCCATCTTCTACAGGGAAGCCTTTCCCAATCCCTCTTAATTTCAGTGCCTTCTCTCGGTTGAGATTTATTTTCAGCTTATCCTGTCTTATGGCTTGTTTACACATAGTTGTTCACATGCTGACTCCCCCATTAGACCATGAAATCACTGAGAACAAGGACTGTCTTTTGCCTTTCTTTGTATCCCCAGCAATTAGCAATGTCTGGCACATAGTAGGTGACTAATTAATATTTACTGACTGAAGGAAGGGGGCATAAAGAGGGCTGATGTATCATAAGGCCAGAGAGGCCAAGTTGTGAAAGCCTTTAAAAGCCCAAAAGAGAATTCTGTATTTGATTTTAAAGGCAGCAGGGAACATGGTCTTGAACAGGGGAATGATATGGTCAGCGTGACATTGGAGAAGGCAGAGATTTGAGGCAGGGAGACCGACTAGGAAGCTTTTAAAATAGTCTAGCTAAGAAAGAGGTATTGAGGCCTTGAATCAGGTGGGTGATTGTATAAATGGAGTGAAGAAGATATGAGAGATGAAGAAATACAAATGACAAGATTTGGCAACTGATTGGAAACATGGGGTAAGACTCACAAGTCAGGGGTGACACAAGTTGTGAATAAAAGGGGGCAGCCCTCAGCAGAAATAGAGGGTTTTGGGGGGGGATGTGCTGAGTTTGACATGTCTATGTTCTCTTCATTTTGAAATATTCAATAGGCAGTTAGGGATACTAGCCCAGAGCTCAGGAGAGAGACTAGGGCTGGGTATAGAGATCTGGGAGTCAGTACAGAGATGATTAAACCCATGTAAGCTGATCAAGTTAAAATAAGATTGTGTGGAGAAAAAAAAAGTGTGTGGAGAAACTAGGGCCCAGGCTGGATCCTTGGAGGTTTCACCCCAAGATAGAGCTGTAATATAGACAATCTGGCAAACGAAACAGAGGAAAGGTAAGACATAGAACCAAGAGAGAGCAAGTAAAAATTTGAAAAACTCTTGAGTACATGTGAGACAGGTTGGCACAGACGAATCTCAGACAGAAGAGATAGAGGACCAATGTATTTTGGCAGTGTGGTGTTGGGAGATTAAATCTTCTGATTTAAAGTCAGAAAGACCCAGGTTTTGATTCGGGCCTCAGACATTTACTAGCTGAGTGACTCTGAGCAAGTTTCTCTGAGCCTATTTGCTCATCAGAAAAAAAAAAAGCATCGGTGGGGGGGGGGGGGGTGGGGAATAATAGAAACTACCTCATGAGGTAGTTATGGGAATCGAATGAATAAATATATGTAAAATGTTCTACTAATCTTGTAGTGTGATATAAATATAAATTATTGAAGAGGTCGTGAAGGCACCAGCTGGGAAAAGAGACAGGACAAAATCAACACACCAGAGCAGGTAGGACCTGCCACCTGTCCTCTGCTAGTTGGGTCCCGGCCACTGGGATCAGCTCTTCGCTGAACAGGCAACTAACTGGGCAATCCTTTAGGTACTTGCAGCAATAGGAACTCTTCCGAAGGAACAGTCTGGAGGATGGCCTCCACTCTGCTTTGGCAGTAGAGACCCAATTACTGGGACAGTTTGGCTCCAGTTGTCACATTCAGCAACACCCTTACAAACACAGAGTGAGGCAAAAGTGGTTCGCTGTCAGGGCCCAGATAAGACAATAATCCTCTGTGCTCCTCTAATGCAATCTGTAATATGGTTAGCCCCACCCCATATCCATGCAAATCAGGGAAAATGGGGCAGGTGGTGGCGGAAAGTGATGCTACCTAACAGTGCCAGACATGCAAATATTCAGTTGTCAGAGCCAGAAGAGTCCTTAAACATCACTGGGTCTAATGCCTTCGTTTTGCAGATGGGGAAACTGAGAGCTGGAGAGGGAGGTGATTTGCTCGAGTTCATCCTCAGGATCATAGATTCCTAGGGACCTTTCGAATCGTCTAGTCCAACTAGCTCATTTTACAAAGGATGAAATATCTCCCATGGGCGACTTTGGAGACGAGAGATTTTGGAGATTCGATATTACTGATCGAAAGGCCCTTGGGAGGATTAAGGAACAGAAACATTTGAATAAGATCTCAGTCTTTCCATCTGTCATAATCATAAGGGTCTGGCACACAGTAGGCATTTATGCTTGCTGATTTGATTGAAGTAGGTGATCTCTTAAGTTCATCTACAGCTCTAATAAGAACTGAAGGTCAACTGATAAGTGCAGTTATAAAAGGGCAAAGAAAGCTGAGTACTCATGGCATGATCTGAAGGTAGTTTTCTTGGGCTTTTTTTTTTTTTAATGAGAAGGTAACATTGCCGATGGCACAGTGTATACAGTGCCTGCCCTAGAGTCAGGAGGACCTGAGCTCAGTTCCAGCCTGAGACACTTACTGTGTGACCCTGGGCAAGTCACTTACCCTGTTTGCCTCAGTTTCCTCACCTGTAAAACGGGCTGGAGAAGGAAATGGCAAACTACTGCAGTATCTTTGCCAAGAGAACCCCAAAATGGGGTCATAAAGCATCAGTCACAACTGAACAACAAATATCGCTGATCGCCATGGCTTAATGATCTACATCCCCAAGGGTCTAGCAGGCAGTTGTGCTACAGGAGTTGAATGAATGAAATGAAACCCAGGAAATTTGGATCCCAAGAACCCATAGTTCTGGCCCGCAGAGCACATCCTGTCTCCCTCCCAAGACTAGAACTGGGAGCCTGGGTGAGGAGCATGGCTGACATGTGACAAACGAATCTCAAGGAAGATATGACATTAAGAGTGTGGGAGAGGACCAAATCAGGAAGTGAGCCTGAAAACTACTGTGGCTCTCCTTTTGCTACATTTTTTTTATTTGGTTAGGGGAGTAGTAGGTATACTAGGTGGTGGAGTAGATAGAACACCTGACTTGGGGAGTCAAGAAGTCCTGAGTTCAAATCCTGCCTCAGACATTTAATTCAGCCAGTTAACTTGTCTGTTTCCTCATCTACAAAATGGGGATAATCATACCTACCTCTCAGGGTTATGAAGATCAAGTGAGATGATATAAAAGGTTCCAGCATAAAGCTTTATTTAGGTTTTCTAAAGCTTATAGCTGCACTAAGACTTCTGGGACACTATGTCAAGGTCTTTCTTTGCAAACCTTAAAGCACTCTGTCAGCTGTTATTTACTGGAGGTAGGTATTAGTGCTTTCTAATAAGGTCACGAGGCAGAAAGGATGAGAAGGGAAACAGCGACAAATGCAGATGTAGCCAAAGAAGCCTTTGTATAATAGGTAGTGATTATAGACCCAAAAGTTTGGGGGGAACAATTTTATTAGCCTGTAAGTCGAAGGGCAGCTAGGTAGCACAGTGGGATATACTGCTGGGCCTGGAGTCAGTAAGACTCATCTTCCCGAGTTCAAATCTGGCCTCAGTCCTTTACTAGCTGTGTGACCCTGGAGAAGTCAATTAACCCTGTTTGCTTCAGTTTCCCCATCTGCAAAATGAGCTGGAGAGGGAAACGGCAAACCACTCCAGTATCTTGGCCAACAAAACCCCAAATGGGGTCAGGAAGAGTCGGACATAACTGAAATGACTGAAACAACAGGCCAAAATCCTTCATAAAATAGGCACTTAAAAATAATTACAAGATTGACTGTAAATTAGACATAAAACAAAAAAAAAAGAGGCCCAGTTGAAGCCCCTAACCTCCCAAAGGGGAGCTGACAGAGCACCTAGAACAGACTGTAAGAGTTAGATGCCTATTGTGTCTAGATCCTCCTGATGAAAAGACCTCAGTAAAAGTCAAACTTTTAGAAGAATATTCCTGACTCCTCATAGACCCTGGCTACATCTAGTTCTTAAAGAAGAAAGAATGGCAAGGGCTGATGTTCTCAAGGGCAGAGGGAGAGTGCCCGGGGCTCACCCAGGAGGGCCCTTCCCTGTTTGCGGGCAGTGGAGGAAGTGTGGTGGACTGGCGCTTGGAGGAAGGGCAGCAGAAAGGGTGAGGAGTGTGCTGTGCCTCAGTGACGCGATGCCTGCAGCTGGAGTCTGGAGAACAGTCCACATGGAGCCAGCAGCTGCAAGGGTGGGCCAGGAGGTAAGGGATGGGCCTAGATGGCAGGAGCCTTCTCCTGAGGGAAAGGGTTACAACAGAGGAGAGGGAAGGTGTCAGGGCCAAGCTTGAACTTCTATAACCTTCCACATGTGCCTCACTCACTATGCAGAGCGTTATTCACTTAGGCCCAACTCACTTTCAGTGCGTGTCCTCCCTTTCAAGATCAGTTTTACCTCAACATTCAACACCAATTCCTTTTTTTTTCCAATGCTTAAGCCTCTCATTTCAGTCCCCATCTCCCTAAAAGAAGGGTAACTAGGCAGGGATTGGGGGAAAAAGAGATGGTTTGACATTAATTGATAGGAATGGCTTCAAGCAGTTCATGCTGCCTTATCTCTCTCCTTTGGATAGTGTGTGTCCGCTGAAGTCCTCGGGGTCGGTGATTAATAGGGGCCATCACTCACTGTCCGGGTAGGCTGAAAGGCAGTGGGGAGGGGGCGGCCCTCCCCAGAACTGAGATAACAAGCAGCAGGAATAATGAGTGGTGTCACTCCACTTTTCATTTTGATGGAAAGTCATTACAGGAGTCAACGCCAGCGACAAAGAGCCATGAATCAACTGCTCTGCTATGAAATTAAAATCGAATTGCTGGCCACCCCCACCCCACCCCCCATCTCTTTCCTGGGGAGTAGAAGCGGGAGGTGGCTAGGGAGAGGGGTGCTCCGATGGGGCGGCAGCCCCATCCCATCATGAAGGAAACAAGTTTGTGTGGGAAGTGGGGAGGGAACTACTGGAGGTGATGGCTCCCGTCTCCACTCTGTTCATCGGACCCTCCCTTCCATAGCCACATCTTCCCTCTGCCTAAAGGTGAGCTGTGATTAAGAGGAAAATGCAGCTTTGCTGGCTCTATCCAGCTCCCCTTTGGCTGCTGGTCTGCCATGTGGCAGGAAGGGCCTGGTTGTAGAGAGAGGTAAAGCCCCAGCTGGTCTTGCTATCAGTGAAGCCTTCTCTTCCCTCACTGACCTATGCGCAGATGAGTGCCTGGGGACCTCCCAATCGCCACAGCTGGAGCAGAAAAAAAGTCCTTAACCCCTCTCTTCCCAAAGAGGGCTGGAGGAACATGGGTGAGCACAGCCCCCAAACTCTAGGACTACAGAAGCAACACTGTGAGAAACCACAAGCAAGACGCAAAGCTTTTTTTTTAATTACGCCCCACTAAACTAAAAGCGATGGTTATTGGATAACCAGACCACAAAGCCAATCATGACAAAAGTGCCAATGGGCAAGTTCTCTAAATCTCCCCTTTTTGAGATTTTTTTCCCATTTGTTGGCTCTTTCGATTAGAGAGGCCTATGCCACTACTCTCTCGTCCAGCCGACCTCCATCCCAAAGGCTGAGCAGGTGAGAAGGCAGGAGACGTCACAGGAAGGTTCCCATCAGGTTCACGGGGCGGCCGTTATACCTTTTGGAAATGTCTGCTTCAATCTGTAAGACAGTGAGACTGAGTGAGGCTCATGTCAGAGAGCAGAGGAAGAATGCAGGGCTCTGCGCTCCAGGGCAGGGCTAGCCTGGCCTCAGGGCCCACCGGTGCTGGCAGTGATCTCTATTTCTCTTACTAGTTTCTGCAGCTCTTTCGTTTTCTCTATCAGCAGGTCCAGTTTGGGCTCCAGAGATGCCTGCTCCTGAAGAGCCTCCTGTCTCTTCTGGACCATCAGCAATTTCTTCAAGGCCAGCAGGTCAGACTGCTTCAGTTTCTGCTGGAGTAGATCGGTCACCCGATCCACATACCTGGATAGGAAGCCCAGACCAAAGTATGGAATCTAATTACCAATCATGGGGACACAGCCTCACGACCAAACTGTGCTTTTTTGGCAACATCTAGATCAGTGTTTTGGCACCCAGCCTCAGACTCTGAAACCCTTCTTCTCCAAGAAGCAAGCTACCTCACTGAGCACTGGGGAAACAGATTCTGCACATACAACTGGCAAGTGGTATCCCAGCCCTGAGGCAATGGTAACCCTGAAAGCACAGGGAGATACTAGAGGAAATAAGGAAACTGGGAGATGTATTAAGGGGCCAAGAAAAGAATAGGAAGAACCATATAGGTTTCAGAGCTGCTGCTCTAAGAGGAAGTACTATACCATACTCTTACCCAAGCCATCAAATACTACAGGGGAAAGGCAGACCTTGGTGAGGCCAGGATCATAAACAGGTGTTGCATTCGAAGACTGGTGAGCTGGCCAATGAGATCCTGCAAAACCGACACCATGGCAACCACTTTCACTTTGGTCTGACCCTGAAGGATGGGCGGAGCCAGCTGGAACTGGCTCACTGATAGGATGTCTGCCTCTTCACTCATCTCCAATGCTCTCTGGGATAAGAAGATTTCTAACTGAGAAAAGAGAACAAAATGGGTCAGGACAGCTGTTTACAAAGTCCAGTTAAGTTTCTGATAGTTGAGTGAATCTTTAAACCACTAGGGATCCTGAGGTTGATGCAAAATTCAAGCCTGACAGTGTTCCTTATTTGGTGCACGGGGGAAAGGGAGGGACAACCTGTTCTGCGTGACTCTGGGAACTCACCAACTATAACTGAAGTGGGCTCTGGCCTCAGTCCTTCTCCCCATAAACTGTCACCATTTGCCCCACCCAGTCCCAAGTCTCTTCCCCTCCCTTCCTTCCCTAGACAGTAAAAAAATGACAGGTTAGGCGAGCAAAACTGAAGTGATTCAAATAGTAGAGCAGAAGAGGATGTGTGGAGTAGATAGTCCAAGGGGGCCGTGTACTAAAAACCCTGACATCCACTGAACTAAAGAAAGGAGGAAACCTGAAGATTGTAGGCAGATTTTGTCTCACCACAACGAAAGACAAGAGACTGGCAGAAGTATGAGGCTGAGCTCTGTGGGTGAAGTGGCATCAAGGATCTCAGGCAACCTCTCCTGGGGCAAAGGAGCTCAGAGACATCAGATGCTACTCCATGAACTTCTGTGCTAAAAAATGGGGTTCCATAAAGCTAAAACTCCTTTTGATCGTTCACACTTTTCCCACTGACTTCTAAGGAGACAAACATCAAACTACACCAACTTTACCATACCACTGACAGGGATGCCGGATAGGTCTCCACAGGAAGTACTTTATACACAAAAAGCTAAGAGTAAGGCCACACATTTCACAATTAGCCTCCTGCCCTAGCCTCCACTATGCTCCTCTCCCTAATTCTCAGAGCTCCTAGTACCTCCATGAGTTCATCCACAAACTGATTCCGGGTTTCAGGATACTCAAGAAGGGTCAGAGCATCTGGACCCCTTGCGACACCTTCTGGAGCTGTCAGAAGAAAAATGAGACAATGAAGGAGGACCTACAAGAGCTGTGAGCATCGGGGCAGGAAAGAAGGCCTTGCAGGCATGAAGCCCTGTGCACTCCCAGGCTTGGTAAGAACACAGCCTTTCTCCACAAAAGCAGCGACCCTCCTCCCCTCTCTCTTGAATGGTCTCAGTCACAGCGGGCCTGAGATCAATGACCACCTGGCTGCGCGCTGGGAGGATAAAGAAACAGGTCTAAAATGAACACACACTCTGGGCTTTGCAACAAAGCCTTCTCAACAACGCAGCTCTGAAGCCAGACCATGTTTCATACCACAGTGTCCTCTAGTGGTAAACCCTCATTACTACATTACTTCTACTTCCATGCCACATAATTCCCAGGAGTTGACTGCATAGACCAGTGACTCCTGCAACTACTTGGCAAGAGCAGTTTTCAAGAGGCCACAGGGACACGTGGGTCCCAAAGGAGCCTTGGGAAAGAGAAAGCCAAGAGTGTCTAGGCATAATTTCAAGTCCTTGATCATGACCATCCCCTCTTCCCACAAAAATGTAAGAGTAGGACCGAATGTGTAAAAAGTTTCAATCACTGAAGTGTATTTTTCTTTGTACCCTTAGCTCTCAATGCCACAGAAGCCTGCAAGCTTACTGCTTTTAAACGGATAGCAGGGAATGGTGAAAATTTACCCTCGGTTCCTGCTTCTAGCACTGTTATCTCCACGGGATCAGTATCTCCGTCTCCCCAGTTTATTCCTTCGTTACAAGCTTCCTGGAAATAGACCCAAAAATCCCATTAAGATGCATGGTCAGGAAAAATTCTCCCACAGAATAAAGGCTTTACATACCAGGAAAAAGAAGAAAAGAACTAGGGTGGCCCAAATACCTGAGAGGTTCAACAGTACAGACTCAGACAATAGCAGTACTCAACAGCTTAGGGCATGTTGGTAAAGTTGGCACTTGAAGCCATTGCTACCAATTCCTTTGGATTTCCCCTACCACCCATGCCAGTGCTTTCCTAAGTTACTCTGATCCTCTGGCCTTTCCTTCAAATTCTCCCTGGTGTAGCAGAAGGGGAGCGAGTTGTTTGTCCCAAGAAATTTAGTGCCAAAAATTGACCAGTCGCGACTTAACAACATTGGGAAGCCTCTCTTCTCTTTTATTCTCTGCCATCCCAGCATGCCAACCCATAACTAGAACTACACGCCCCTCCCAGGCCTGTGTATTCAAACCTACCACAAATATGCCCTGCCTCCCAGACAACAGAATTTAGAATTGACTGTGTCACTTTTGAAAAGGTGCTGCATCCTGGATTACACTATTTCCTGAAGACAAGGATATATTAAGCAGAACATTTTTAAGTGCAGGTATCTTCCCTTATGATTTAAGTAGGCACCACAGATACCACTACGAGAAGGTGACTTCTCAAAGCTTAAAAACTTAACCTTTGAATCAGGCTCCAGTGAGATTCCCCAGTCAATTTCATCTGTCTCAGTGGAGATGCCATAGTTAATCCCTTCTGAAGCCGACTGTATTCCAAAGTTGCCCCAGTCGATCTGAAAAATGGGGTGGAAACACAAAGGAAGTGACTGAGATGGGCCTGTTTACCCATTCCTTATTACTGAGTTTCTTCTGAGAGACCTAACACAATGTCCGCCTGTGATGTTCTGACCTCCAAATATAAATGCCAGATGGCACAGTACAAGCCGTGTGGGTGGGTCCAAAGACAGTCCTCCAGATTAGGTTCTTGACTAGGCTGCCACCCTTCCAGGATAGTTGCTTGAGAGCCAGACCAGAAAACAACAGGGCCAACATGGTCTCTCTGGTCTGTCCTCCCAAGGTCTCACTCAAACTCTCCCTTATGTTCCTCTGAGGAAACTAAAAATGGGCTGTGCGGATCAGGCTACTGGTATAGACAGAAGAGTAATGGATCCCTTCTGGGACGGGAACCTCCACATCAAAGCCAAAACTTACTGCATCATCTGCCACCTGCTCAGGGGGCTCCTCCAGACATGGCCGCTCAACCACCGTGGGCTCTGTCCCTGTCCTCCACTCATACACGGTCGTGTTTCCCCGCTTCTGCACATGTCTCAGCATCGGCACCACCTGCTCTGTGGGGCTTCAATGCAGTTCATTATCTTCCCACTGTCCAGTTATGGCATCATTATGGATTCCTGAACTATACAACCTATGGAACCACCTCTCCTCAGGGGCAAGGTCTATACAGTTGGTTCTTGTTTTCTTTACTAAATATGGATGGTTAGAAACAGGAAACCCAAGTATTGTATAAAAAGTAAGTTGAAAAGATGAGATAATAGCCAGGGAGAATGAACAACTCCTCTCTCCTGTTTCTCATATTCTTTCCCTTTACATACTTCCTATTTCAGCCAAATTGGATTACCCACTATAACTCCCATATGTCCTGAGCTTTCCAACCTCTGCACCTTTACTTGCACTGTTCCTTATATGCCTGGAATTACCTTCCCTCATTCCCTTCCCCTCGACGAATTCATATTAATCTTTTAAAATCCGGCTAAAATATTACCTTTCCCAAGAAGCCTTTCCTGATTTCCTAGAACTACATGCCCCTCATTACCCAAAACACCCACAGCATTTTCCACATATTAAACTGTACCACAGTTTTCTAATCTGAACATAGTCACAAACATGGCACATACTATATATGTCATAGTCCCCTACTGGCTATTAGATTCATGAGGGCCATCACTATACTTTATCTAATAGACATATCTGAACTTTGTATCTCTCTCCCAGAGAAGTACAGTACTCTGTAAACAGTAAACACTTAATAAGCATTTGCTGAAATGTGCTAAAGGAAAAAAGGCCCTTTATTTACCTCTCACACACAAATCCCACACAGGCCTGGTAGAGCTCAATAGCTTCCCACAGTGACTCAACCCTGGCCCCAATATCAGTCAACAGACTCGGCAAATCCTTCACCAATGCCAGCAATTCCCTTCGGACATTGTCTCCCTAGAGAGAAAGTAGGGGATATGAACTAATACGGAAGTAGTGGGAAGCCGCAGCTTAACAGAAACCAGAGTCCAGTGAGATGGGTCAGAGGGAGCATGCAAAGCGGACTTGAGTGTGAGGCAGGGAGGAATCTTTCTCAAACAGATTCTGGGACTAGAAGAGGTGGGACAATATGCCATCCAATGTTCTCCTACAACTCTGGTGAAAGAGTGAGGTAGAACATCCCAACCGACCATCTCTCTGGCCTAGCAATGGTGGCCGCAGCTCACTCACAGTGATGCCGTACTGTTTGCAGGAGTTATAGAAGTGCTCCTTCATCTCTGCAGCTCCCAGCTGGCACTCCTCCTCCTTACGGCTGTACTCTTGCTGCAATTGCTGGCACTTGGCGATCTGCTTCTTCAGGGAGGGTATCTCATAACTAACATTCCGGACTAGGAGGCTAGAGATCTCCACTTGGGGTGGGGGAAGGAGGCAAGATAATCAGTTCAGAGATCAAACTAGAAGGCAAATTTCCTCCAGGATTCACCATGGAGTAAACAACCTCTAGGCATCGTTCTAGACGGTACAGGATGGGAAGGGGGGTATTGCCCGTGCTGTATTCCATAGAGATGCATCTTAGCAGCTGGTGGGTGAAGGTGTTCACATCACACACACACACACACACACACACACACACACACACACAGAGATAAGTTCTGTGAACACAAGTGGCATTTGCAGAGCATAAGCTCACCTTCCCCCACCAATTCTGATCCTCCTTATAATACAATCAGATAACACAGATACAGAATCTCAGAGTTGACAGGGACCTGACCTCAGAGCCTGGCTAGTCTAATGTTTACCTGAACAAGAACCCTCCTAAAACATACACTAAGTGGCCATCCAGCCTTCAAAGCAACACCCCCGTTTTTAGATGGCTTTAATTGTTAGAACGTTTTCCCCTTACACAGAGCCAAAATCTGCCTCTCTACAACTTCCTGCCCATGCTCACAGGTCTAAATCTAATCCCCTTTTCCCTACAATAACCCTTGAGATTCTGTCATGTATCCCCTAAGCTTTTTTTTTCTCCAGGTTAAACATCCCAAATGCCTTCAACCAATCTTCACATGAAACGATCTGGAGGTCCTTCACCAACGTTCCTCTGACCACTTTCCACACCTTCTCAACATCTTTTGTAAAATGTGACACTAATCCAGGGCAGAGGACAATAAACACCCCCATCACTTCTCGAGTCCTAAACACTCTGCCTCTCTTAATGAAGTGTGAGGCTGACTTAGCTCTAGGGGATCCTACACTGATGACTTGTGTTCAGTCCACTAACACCCAGAGCTTTCTCACATGGCCTGCCATCTAGCCACATTTTGCTCCATCTTGTATCTGGGAAGTTAATTTTGGAAACCCAAGTAAAGCCTCTATATTTATTCTTATTAAGTTTCATCTTACTAGGTTCCATCCAACACCTTTGGCTGTCAAGAGCTTACTGGATCCTAACTACCATCTATGTGTTAGCTTCTGTCTACAGCTTTGGATCGTCTGTAAATCTGATACGCATGCCATCTGTCTTTATCGAAAGAACTGATAAAACATGTTAAATAGCATAGGGCTGAGGATAAATCATCTGACGCCTCATTTCAGGTTGACAAGGAACAATTCTTTGGGTGCAGCCATTTGTTCTTTGTAATTCTGCAGAATTCACTTTTGACAGTTTTGTGGTTCTTTCCATTTATATCATTGTAGTCATTGCGTATACCGTTTTGTTTTCATGCTCTTCTTGAATTCATCATTTCTTACAGTTCAATAATATTTCATTATATTTACTGTTTACTCAAACCCACCTAACTGTACTATCATCTTGTCCAAAATACAGCACAAGACTCAATCAAACGTTTCATTAAAATCTAATTTAGCTCTATCTATAACATTTCCCTACCAACATAGGTCTAGTAATACAGCAAACCTAGCAAAAATTCTATGAGGTTCCTTCTGCCTCCCAAATACCCACAGTTCATGCTTCCAATATGAAGCCCATGGAAGTTCTTGCGAACATTTGGGAGTCTGCTTTCCTACTTGTATCCTGGGTTTGGGTCACCTTACCTAGGTAAGTGCTGTCCTTCTCATACAAGGACACGATCTCCTGCCAATCCTGAAATAAGAAAGGAAACCCAGTTTATTTCAAGAGTGTGGTGTCAAACAAGTAATCCTCAAAGCAGCATAAGTCTGAAATACAAAGTGAAAAGGGAAGCCTCCACTGGCATTTACTATCCAGAGAAGAGTTTCAGGAAATGTTTCTATGTAAATCTGAAAAGAGAAGGTGATATTAATCTTCAAAGAGTGGGGACGGGCTAAACAAACTGTGGTACATAAATGCAGTGAAATATTATTGAGCTGTAAGAAGTGATAAATATGATGAATACAGAGAAGCAGGGAAAGAAAACTACATACACGATGGCTACAATAATATAAATGGGAAGAACCACAAAACATTCAGAAGTAAATTTTGCAAAATTACAAAAAACAAGCATAGCTCCAAAGAAGAAATATGAGAACATTATCCTGGTCCCACCCATTCAAAGAGCTGGGAGGTCCAGTGGTGTGGCACACTGCACAGATTTTCAGATGTTTTAAATGTACTGATCAGTTTTGCTGACTTTTTTCCTTTAAAAATATTATTTGTTATATGTAATGGCTCTCTAGAAGGGAGGGAGGGAATGGGGAAATACTAGGGAAAATTTTAGTGATATTAAAAAAATCAAGAAAAAATATTTTAAAAAAATCTTCAAAGAATCCTAAGATTTAAAACTAGAAGAGACCTTAGAGATGATAGGTTTTTCAGGCCACAAATCACCAGAAACAACCTAAATAATAAGAGGCATTTATAAAGCATGTGAAGGTTTGCAGGATGTTTTGCACAGTTTATCTCATCTTACCCTCAGAAAAGAGCCCCATGAAAGAAATACTACAGGTAACTATATTTTACAGGTGAGGGAAGTGTGACTCAGAAAGGTCCAGTGCCTTGCTCATGGTCACACAGTGTAGGAGATGGGATTCAAACCTAGCTCTTTCCTGACTCCAATTCTAGGACATGTTTCACTAGATCACATTATCTCCTTTAAGCTAAAATTCATTAGTTGGCATGTCCCCACCCCCTTGGTCCACAGTCACCTTCATTCTCTGTGAAGAGTATCGGCCAAAAATATTTTTTGTGGAGGCCTCAGTGCCTTTGAGGAGGTCCACGATTCTCAGGCAATGGAAGTAGTGAATGTCTGAAAGCCACAGAAGACAGAAAGTTCATCAGTGCTTGCAAAGTGCCCCACCTACTCCTGTGGCTAAGGGTTGATGGGAAGCTATTTACTCAGTCTCTTACTAACAGTGAAAGGCATATGCTTCCATTCCCTTGCCAGTCTCAGGAAACCAGAATCCCACCCCCACTCCCCCAAGAAAGAAACTATTCTGGAATAGGCTGAACTGCTAAGGGCATAGGAAACAGTTCAGCTGAAATGTCAAACTTACTGCTTTAGTCAAAAAGAGACTCTAGAAACTCAATGTCTCACAAATATACTGTTGGTGGAGCTCTGAATTAGTCCTTGACCCAAAGGTGCTGCAGCTAGGCAAATATCCAAAGGAAACCAATGATAAAAAGAAAAATCCTATAGATAGAAAAATATTTCTAGCAGCACTTTTTTTGTGCGTGGTAATAAAGAGCCAGAAATAAAGCAGATGCCCTTCAAAGAGGGAATGCAAAACAAATTTTGGTGTACAAATGTAATATCAGAATCAGGAAAACAATACACACAATGACAATGACAACATAAACTAGAAAGAACAACAGAAAAAAACTAATGCTTTGGCCCCAGAGAAGAGATGGAAATGCATCTCTATTCCTTCTTTTTAGAAGTGGGGGACTAGAGTATGGTACTTTGTTGACATGATGTGTTAGAATAGAGGTAATTTTTTTTAAATTAAGGATGGCTATCTAAGAGTAAGGGAGAGAGAGCTACATTGGGAAGTTAAGGTGATATAAAAACAAATGATAACCACAACAAAACACCAAACAAGTCAGTGCCTGACCCACTCACAAGATCCGGAGAGCAGCTGTGCGATTTCCTCGCTTTCTGGCATGTCTTGGATGGCTGCATTTATCTTCTCTCGGATTGTTAGCACCAGACTCTGCCATTTCAGGTTACAGTGCCTCCTGTCCACCAGCCAGTCTGCACCAGAAACACTCAAGTAACAGAGTCTCCCAGGAATTACCCAAACCACCTAAAATAAGTGAGGATCCCCAACAAACGACAGAAATTTGCTATTTACTTGCTGGTGAGCAATAACCGATCTGAAGGAGTAAGAATATGGAGGCAAATAAGTTTTAATAGAGAACCTAGTGGTGAAATGGGCCCCGGGAACTTGCCTTCCTATTCAGTATGATCTTTATACAGTAACAGAGTTAATACAAAGATAAAGGAAGAGTTTCAAGTTGGCAGTGACAAAGAAGGAAGTGGTGTACAGCAGAACAAGGACTGGATTTGAAGAGCGAGGATACCTAGCTTTTTTACTTCAAGGTCTACTTGTGTGACCTTAGGCAGGTCACCTCCCTGGGCCTGTTTCTTCATCTATACAATGACAGGGTTGAACTAGATCCCTAAAGGTCACTTTCAACTCTAAATTCCTATTATCTGTGATGCTGGGCAGTATGGCCTAGCTGATAGGGAGCAGTCTTGAAGTCAGAAAGACCTGGGTTCAAGTCCTGTCTCTGACACTGGCTGTAATACTGGAGGAACTTAAGTTTGCTTTGCTCTATTCTACTAGGCTCAGGGAGAACCAACTCAGGACTCCTGGCTTTCTACCTACCTACTCTGTTTAAGCCAAACTCAATAACATCTGTGATCAGTCTGTGGGAGCACAGAAAGGATAACTAATGGGCTTCAGAGGCCATCTAGCCTCACCCTGTCATTTTACAGATGAGGAAACTAGGAGGCTAAATCATTTGCCTGGGGTCACACAAATAGAAACGATCGTAGGAAACATTTGAAATCAGATCCTCTGAATCCAGATTCAATGCAAGTTCAGTGTACAGATAAAATAAACCACAAAAGTCAACCTCTTCCTCCAAAGCAAAGGAAGTGACAAAGTACAATGAAAAGAGCGCTGGTCTCTGGATTCGGTCAGACCTGGCTCTGCCACTTTGGGCAAGTTACTCTTCCCCTCTTGGTTAAGTCGTCTGAAAAATGAGGATTAAATGGTCTGTGGAATGCTTTCTATGATACCAAGAAGCATAAACTGTCTGAGGTGAAAAGTGACCTTGGAGGTTACCCAGTCCATCTTCCTTATAGACAGAGGGCGCTGTGCAATGAAAGTGACTTGCCCTCTCCGTGGTCACGTGGTCAGTGAGTAGCAGAGATAGGACTGGACACCCAGCCTGGAGGGCTACGTCCAAAACTAGGGCTACCATGCACCAGAATACAGATTCTACCCACTGACAGTCTCATCCTGGGGCCCCAGCCCGGGTCCTGCCCAGCCTGGCCACAGCCCCAGGCCCCAGCCCAGCCCGGTCCCACCACCACTTCGTACCAAGCAGTTTGCTGGTCTGGATGTCAATGGGCACATGCTGGTGGTCCTGGCGGGAAACAACAGAGAAGCAGCACGTGACTGAAGGGGCGGGGTGTAAACTGGGCCTTGTGAACCCGGTCACTCCCCCGGTTCGAGCCCCGCCCCTTTTCTAGAAGTTCACGTTAAGGACGGGGCCATGGGGGGGGAGGTGTGGGCAGTGGGGCGGGGGAAGAGTTATGAGCGAGGGCTAGAGCTTGACAGGGTCAGTTGATGGTTCTTTTGGGCACCTCGGTGAAGACCCGTGAAGGAGAAGTTAGTAAGGTGGGGCGCTGGTAACTGAAGTGTCTTTTGGGGATTACCCCTCCCACCCTCACGAGACCCCTTTCCCCCAGACCTGCATGTTTCTTCCCTTCCGCTTCCGGTACTTCTAGGAAAGATGGGCCTCCCTCCACTTTAGTTCATACACAGGGTTGGTTGTTTACTAGTGTCGCTAAGACCCACGTGTCCCTCTCGAAAAGCCACGTCGTCTCCTCTCAACGACCAATCAAGACGGCCTGGGCGTATGTCCCTCCCCTCGCTCGGATCCTAATGGCTTAAGATGGAGCGGGGGCGGGAGAAGAGGAGGGAGAGCCAATGGGAGTTCGTGGGGAAGGTTCCTTCCGACGGAGGGCGGGCAGATCCGGTCCGGGCTGAAGCTGCAGTTGGGGAGTGCCGCCAGCAGACCGCGTCCGAGAGCCAAAGGCTTGCTCTCTTCTCCTTCCGGGTTTCCACAAGTCTAAGCTGGAAGTGTTGTTTGAGGCCTAGTGACGTACTCCACAGATGTACTCCACAGATGTACTCCACATCCCTGTCCCGAGGCCTAAGGTAGCGCCCTGGCCTCCCAAGAACCCAGTGTTCTTATCTGCAGAATGGGCGCGCCGGCCGACAACCTCCCGTTCTCCGCCTGGCTCCTTCAGGGAAGCTACCCAAGGACAGGAGATTGGGGGCCTGAGCGGTCACAGGAAATGGCATAGGGAAGTTTATTGCCACCCCCTTTCCAGAAGTAACGATAGTATCAGTTGGCACGAGGCTAAATAACTTCTACTTCAGCTCGGTAGACCCTGAAATGCTGTATAAATTGCGATCAGCAGTTATGTGGAGGACACACATCTGACCCCCTGCCATCAGTAGGACTGGCACCACAACAGGAGTCTGTCCAATAAGGGGGATGGCTGCCCTGGGCCATTCCCTGCCTCCTCCCCCCATCCTCTGCTTCTCTCCCAGGGAATTGTGGTTCCCTGTCCCATAGAACCCCGGAACCTCCGCGTTGGAAGGAACCTTCCTCTCCCCTACTCCACTCTTCCGGAGTCACCCAGCCTTAACTTTGAAGACTCTCAGGGCTGAGGAGCTAGCTCATTGCCTCCTGAGGATGCCGGCTTAATATTTTGGACCAACTCATTGTACTTGAGTTTTTTCTTCGATGGAGACAAAATTTGCCTCTCTCTAACCCCTCACCCCCTGAGGCTGGAGAGTTTTAGAGGGTTGTAGACAGTACCTTGGTCATAGAAAAAAAAATTTATAGGAAAAAAACCCTAAGTTATAGACAGTTCCTGGATTATAGAAAAAGGTTATAGACAATACCAAGGTTACAGATAAAAAAAGAAGTTATGGACAGTACCACGGATATAGAAAAAAAGCACCAAGTTATGGACAGTACCAGGGGGATAGAAAAAAATTATAGAAAAAAATTTTAGACTACCAGGTTTATAGAAAAAAATTATAGAAAGAACAAATTATAGACAGTACCAGGGTTATAGAAAAAAAAAACAAGTTTCATCTCCCAAGTGAAAAACTTAAATAATTGAAGACAGGGAGCATATCCTTCCACTGTATCTTTCTCCAAGTGGGACATCCCAGTTTCTTCAGTTAGGCATCCTCACTTTTGCTTCAGTGGATACCAAGGGATGATGGGAGGAGGCAGGGGATGGCCCAGGGCAGCCATCCCCCGTATTGGACAGACTCCAATTATGGTGTCTGTCCTACTGATGGCAGGGGATCAGATGTGTGTCCTCCACATAACTGTCGATCACAATTTATACAGCACTTCAGGGTCTACCAAGCTGAAGTACAATTTATTTAACCACATGCCAACTGATACTATCATTACTTCTGGAAAGGGGGTAGCAATAAACTTCCCTATGTCATTCCTGTGTCTCCTCAGACCCAAAATCTCCCGTGTTCTCTTATTAAAATGTAAGGGCTATTGAAGCTCTTCTCCAACCTGGTGGCCTTCTGGGCACACTGCAGTTTGTAAATGTCCTTCCTAATGTAACCCAGGCCCAAAAGTCCATTCCAGTAGGAACTTCTCAGGTCTTTCTCATCACCACATCAGGACAGTAGTACTCTCTACTCCCTCATTCATTCCTTTGGCTAATTTTTATTGAGCACCTACTAAGTAGGCTCTTTGCAAGATACAAAACCTAACACAGTCCCTCTCTTTAAAGTGTATTTCTTCCCCTTTAGCACCACCTGGTGTCTGGGTTTGTGACTGCCAGTTTGTGTAGGAGAAGTGAGAATCCACCAATATTTCAGGACCTATACCAGTTATTATCATATAATCTAGTGGCAGTGCATAAATACATCTGGGAACTTCAAGGTTGCAATGGGGCATGATACCAGGGACGTAACCTATACTATTTGTCCTTTTCCAGGGGTCAGGAACGGATTTCTGTGTCAGAGAATAAGGTTACAGCTGGATATGAGTAAAAACTCTGCATCAGAGCTGTCCAAAATGGACTGATCTGTATTTATTGATAATGAGTTCCCTATTACTGGAGGTATTCCAGGCTCAGCTGGATGCTGCTGTGGATGACCACTCTCTGGGGAAGTTGTAGGGGGAGTGCCCACTGATACAGGGAACCCTTCCAACTCTCTCACAATCATAGCATCTGAAGAAAGTGACCTTAGTTGAACTAGGCCCAAACTAGCTTTAAGATGCTATATTCTCCATTTTGGGCATGGAATGGAAATGATATAATACATCCATGACAGAGCAGGGACCAGAATATTCTCCTGACCCCGAGTTTCAGTGACAGCAGACGTAGCAGCCACTTTTGTAGAAACAGGGTCTTAAAACTGAGGCCCAGAGAGGAGAAATTGCTTGTTTAGTCACACAGGTAGTAAGTAGCAGAATTGAGATTTGAACCCAGGTCATCTGACTACAAACCTAGATTATTGCACCTGCTTGAGTAGAAGGCACGGGGATGTGCTTGAACACCCCCTCCTCCAAGCTCCTGATAGCCCCTACTTGATTTCTTGTTCAGTCACTTTTCAGTTGTGCTCTACTCTTTGTGACCCTATTTGGGATTTTCTTGGCAAAGATACTGGAGTGGGTTTGTCATTTCCTTCTCCAGCTCATTTTACAGATAAGGAAACTGAGGCAAACAGGATTAAGTGACTTGCCCAGGATCACACAGCTATTAAGTGTCTGAGGCCAGATTTGAACTCAGGAAGATGAGTCTTCCTTACTCCAGGCCTGGCACTCTATCCACTGCACCACCTAGCTCTCCCTAGGTGACTCAGTGGCTGGGTAAATATCCTAGGGGAGTTGTAGGTTTTTCTGAGGGGGAAGAAGAAAGAGTAGGGTGTTGGCTTGGGGCCAGTACCTCATAACCAGGCAGGACTATTGATGCTCAAAGTATACTGCTATCACTGTAGGCTATGTCAATTCCCTCCTTTGTCTAAGGCACTGGGTATTTGCTGCCCATAACTACCTCACCACTGGAAGTCAGGACTGTGAATAGCATTGATGAGCTATGATCTCATTCTGGAAAAATTCAAGTGGTTTGTGGTGTTTGTGTGACTTTGGCTAGGAACCAGCATCGACCTGATCTTGCCCCAATCAACCTGTCCCATGTGTCCCCATCTCACACACCCATGTCAGTCTTAGATTCCAAACCCACTTATCTTCTCAACCTTCTCCTGCTTCCCACAGTCACCTAGGGTGATATCACTGGGCAGTCTGTCCTGCCAGCACCCCCCTTCCAAATCCCCTCTCTTTTGGGAAGCCTCCCCAGATCAAGAGAGAGAAAAGCTCTACCGAAACCAGTTGCCTCCTGGGCAAAAACCCACAGCTTTCCGTCTTGTGTAATGTAGTTAGGTAGTATAGTTCATGGAGTGTTGGACCTGGCATCCTGCTTCAGACCTAGATTAGCTGTGTGGCCCTGGGCAAGTCACTTAACTTCTGTTGGCCTTAGTTTCCTTATCTGTAAAATGAAGATAATAATAGTACCTACCTCCCAGGGTTGTTGTACTAAATGAAATAACATATGTAAAGCACTTTGCTAATGCCAAAGTGCTATGTAAATGCTAGCTATTATATAGCAAGAGGAAAAAGGAAGAAGGAAAGAAAGAAACATCTATTAAGCACCTGCTGTGTGCCAGCCACAGTGCAAAGCTCTTCACAAATATCATCTCATGCAATCCTCACAACAACAGGGGGAGATAGGTGCTCTTATTATCCCCCTTTTACAATTTTGGAAACTGAGGCAAATAGTGGTTAAGTGATTTACCCAGGGTCACATCAAATGGAAATCCACTTAGTATGTTGGTCTTCTTCCTTTTCTCCTGACAGCTCAGGAGAACACACAAGCTGCCCACAGGTTAGCCATCACTCCCACCATGTGACCAGCCCATCATTTCCCAGCATCTCACCTTAGCTCTTCGGGAGGAAATAGGGTGGTGGAGTCTGTATTGCTCTGATATAAGCAGATAGAAGGCCCAAAGTGGGATGCTCACCCCAACCTGGCTGAGAAGTTCATTCTTACTTTCCTTAAAGAGAAACATCAGGAGATAGAGTGGATAGAAGGGGAGGGTGATGATAAACCCTATTCTACTTGGAAGGGGGTATCAGGAACCGACCCATCCAGCTCCTTCACCCCATCCAAAAACCACTGAGCCAGCTGTTTCTGGCTCCCACCTCTAATTAGAAGCCAGATTCTTCCAGAGGGACAGCCCACCCATCCCTGCTTCCTGATATCCCACAGGCCCAAGTGCTTCACTTGGCTCTTTGCAAGGTCCAAAGTAGCTGTAGGATGCTATGATCTCCAATTTAAGCACTGACTTCCCCTAGAGTAGGCCTCATTTTCTTCATCTGGCAGACCATCTAGAAGAAGGAAGTAGGAAGAGCCCCAGGACTAAAATCAGAAGAACAATTGAAAGTGGCTCTATGGGCATCAGGTAGGTGGAGCCCATTACTCTCAGAAGAGCAATTTAATCCAATGGAAAAGTTGCTGGGTTCAGTGACAAGAGATTCAAGTGCAAATCAATTTTTACTTGTTTGGCCCTGGGTAAAGCCCTGCACGTGTCTGAGCTTCAGTGTCTTCACCTCTAACTTGGCAATCATAAGCTTAGTGCTAGAACAGACCTCAGAGGCCATCTCATATAACCCCCTCATTTTGCAGATGGAGAAACCAAGGTCCAAGGAATAAAGTGACTTATCTAAGATCATACAGGTAATAAACAGAGTCAGGATTCAAACTGAAGTCCTTGGACTCTTACCACTAGGCCACACCACTATAATACCCCACCTTCTTCTCAAGACTTTCTGAAGAAAGCACGCTATAAACTAGTCAGCTGTAAAGCCCATGGGTAGTAATAAATATCAGTTCTAATGATTATGAGATCAATAGTTTAGTCTTCACAGGGACCAGTTTGTTTTGCTCTGTTCTAGGCTGCTAATCACACCTCACTTATTTTTTTTTTTTTTTGAGGGAGGAAGGCAAGGCAATTGGGGTTAAGTGACTTGCCCAAGGTCACACAGCTAGTGAGTGTGTCAAGTGTTTGAGGCCGGATTTGAGCTCAGGTTCTTCTAACTCCAGGGCCGGTGCTCTACTCACTGTACCACCTCGCTGCCCCTCACACCCTCACTCTTACCAGCCATTTCCTCACAGAATGCCTTAGGTCCCAAGGGGTTGTGGGAGGAGACAGTGGTCCAGTGCAACCATCCCCATTATCAGACAAACTCAGCTTACTGTGTCAGTCCTACTGACAGCAAGGGGTCAGATGTGTATCCTTCCTCATTATAACTGACATTTATATAGCACTTCAGGGTCCTCAAAACACTTTATACCCACCAACCAAAACCATTGCTTCTGGAAAGGGGGTGACAACAGGCTTCTCTCTGCCCCTATTCACCATTCCTGTGTCTCCTCAGAATGGAACTCCCATATGTGTTCTCTCCTCCATTAGAATGTAGACAAGAAGACAAGAATTATTTCCCTTTTGTATTTGTATCCAGTGCCTAGCACAGTGCCTGATAATATTGAATATTTAAAATAGTCATAAAATAATACCAAATAACAAAAAGCAGTCCAGAATTGCTTTTTCATTTATTAATTCATAATCTCATTTGAACCTAATAGCAACCCTGCAGCAGCACGGGGAACCACCCTGAAGCTAAGACCTGCCTTTAAGTCCACCTCTACCACAATCCGCCAGGGTGACCCTCACTTACCTCTCAGTGCCTTAGGCCACACTGTAAGTTGCAGAGAAAGTGCTGCCTTGCATTGGTTGAGTAGAGTTCTCTTACCTGAGAGTTCCCTATCCCAATGAAGTCGCAGGCTCAGTCCCTGTCCCCGTCCCTGTCCCCAGCTACCTTATGAGGTAAGCATTATAGATGTTACTGTCCTCTCCATTTTACGGATGAGGTGACAGAATCTGAGATAGGTTAAGTGACTTGCCTGGGATCACATAGGCACTAAGTGAGGAATCACCCCTCCTATAGCTGACTCGTAGGTGGCTCCACCTATCTGTGTGGTTTCAAAAGTGTCAGTGCTGGGAGAGATCTGAAAGGTCATCCCGTCCAACCCCCTTGTTTTACATGAGGCTCCAGAGGAGAAATGATGTAGCTCAGGTCACATGGGAAGTAAACAGGAGAGTCAGTTATCTCTCCACTCTTCAATGCTTCCTCTTCTTTCTTAAGCAATCTCCCAGTGGAGGAATTGAGGCATTCCCTAGGAAAGGTCACTGTCCAAACTGAGGATCCTGGTTGTTGTTGTTCAGCCGTGTCTGACTCTCCATGACTCCATTTGGGGTTTTTTTGCTTGGCGAAGACACTGAAGTGATATGCCATTTCCTTCTCATTTTATAGATGAGGAAACTGAAGCAGAGTTAAGTGACTTGCCCAAGGTCACATAGCTAATAAGTGTCTGAGGCCAGATTTGAACTCAGGAAAATGAGTCTTCCTGACTCCAGGCCTGGTACTCTATCCATTTTATGGATATCTGAGGATCATAGTACATCAGAGCCAGATTGGACTTTAAGAGATATCCAAGTGGTGATGTGCTGGTAAATATTTAACTATCTAGGGGGCAAAAGTACACACAATATGCTTTTAACATTTTAACATCATCATTAACATTTTCTCCATTACTTTATTAACTGTAGAAATAAAGAAATCAATAAACCGAGCCCTGATTTGTTGAGTGTGCCGATTTCTGACACTGATTTATAATGACACTGAAAATTTTACAATCAGATCCAAGTGAAATACTTGGACCTGTGGGATATCTGGGAGCGGAAGGTAGTCAGTTGCTGGCTCCTGATCAGAGCAGAAAGAGAATATTTGGCTCAGTAGTTTTCAGATGGAGAAAGGGAGTTTGATGGACAGGGGGTAGAAGCCTTCTCCAAAGTAGAGAAAGGCTTATTGCAATCCTCCTCAGCCCCACTTCCTCTAGACACTCTTCTGAGTATTCTCTCTTCCCTAGATGGACACTTCTTTCTCCTGGAGCTATCTCCCCCTACCTATCTGGTCACTCTTCACAAGTGCTATGCAATGAACACACTTCAGGTCTTTGGACTGGGCCATCTCCTCTTTCTCATCTCTCTTTGTGATTTCAACTCTTATGGGTCCAACTATTATCTCTATATAGATGACACCCACTTCTACATATAGAGATCTCTCTCTCTTGCACTCCGGACCCTCATGGCCAGATGCTGGCTGGATATCACCTACATGTCCTTTAGCCACTCAAATTCAACATGTCCAAAATGGAAGTCATTATCTTTTCCCCAAAATTCAACCTTCCTCCTAACTTCCCTATATCTAGTGAAGGTATCATCCTCTTACTAGACACTCAGATTCACAACATTGGAGTCATCTTTGACTTCCCTTTCCCTCATACCCCATATTCACTCAGTTTCCAAAGCCTATTGATCCTACCCCTTCCAATATTTCTCGCATACCTACCTCCCTACCTCTTTACTCACACAACCACCACTCTAGTTCAGGCCCTCATCATCTCTTGCTTGGTCTATTTATAATAGCTTCCTAATTGGTGGTCCTGGTTCTAGTCTCTATTTGATGTCCAAGATATATAGGAAATTGATACAAATATATAAGAATATATGAATCATTCTCTAACAGATAAATAGGATATATAAATAGAGTTGTCAAAACAAAAAATGCTAATTATCAACAACAATCAAATAACTAAAAATAAAAGAAATACAAATTAAAATAACTCAGATTTCACCTCACACCCATCAGATTCAAAAGATGAAAATGACAAATATTGGAGAGGCTATGGCAGGACAAGCCTCTGGACCAATGTGCTTTTTTAAACATTTTTATTTTATTCTGCATTTTCTTTCTCAATTCACGTAAACAAAAATTTTCAGTATTCAATTTTTATAATTTTGGGTTCCAAATTCTTTCCCTCTCTTCCTCTTCTCTGCCTTCCTTGAGAAGGCAAACACTTTGATATAGATTATACATGTGCATTCATACAAACATTTCTATATTAGCCATGTCACAATGGAAAACAGATCGGGAGGGCAGGGACAGGGAGGAAAGGGGAAAAAGAACAAAGTAAAAAGTGTACAGCAGACAATAAAACCTACAAGGAAGTAAAGAAAGGGTGGACAGTTCAGAACACAATGTGTAGTATTTTTCATACAGGCTTTCTTGAAATGGAAATTTATTGCTTTATATTTTGAATCCTCTCTTATGTTCTGCTGTGCATATGGCAATTTTTTTTCTTTTCTTTTTTTGTATTTAAATTTTAGTATTTAAATTTGTTTCTTTTTTCTTTTCTTATTTTGTATGTAAGTTTAAAATAAAAATATTACAAAAAATAAAAAAAGAAGAAAATACAGACCAAAAAACCCCAAGAATAATAAAGAAATTTAAAAATAGTATGCTTTAATCTGCATTTAGACTCTTATCAGTTCTGTCTCTGGAGGTGGAGAGCATTTTTCATCATAATGGACTAATGCACTAATGTATCATTGGTGGAACTATAAATTAGTCCAACTGTTTGCGAAAATTATTTGGAATTACTCTCGAAAAGTTATTAAACTGTACATACTGTTTGACCCAGTAATATCAGTGCTAGGCATAGGGCCCAAGGAGGTGTGAGTCAGAGGGAAAAATCCCATGTGTAGGAAAATATTTCTGGAGGCACTTTTTTTGTGATAGCAAAATGGGTGAAACAAAGTGAATGCTCTTTAATTGGTGAATGGCCATACAAATTGTGCCATATGAACATAATGGACTATTATTATGTCAGAAAAATGAAGAATTTGGAGTACAAGAGAAACTTGGGATGACTTCTGAAATGGTGCAGAGTAAAATAAGCAGGACCAGGAGAACAATTAGCACGATGAACTCATCAGTATAAAGGAAAACAACTTTGAAAGACCTGAGAACTTCGGTCAATGTAGTGACAATTCTGACTTGGGAAGACTAATTGTGAAGTATGACTCCTAGCTCTCAGCAGGGAGATGGTGAGTCAGAGGGGCAGAATAAGACATTTTCAGACAAGTGAAATGGGTCATTTCTTTTGCTTAACTATACTTAAAAAAAATAATAGAGGACTCTACTGGGGGAGTATTGATTAATGGGAAATGACAAAGATAACCCCCCTTCCCCACGGGGTGGCTAGGTGGTGCAGCAAGTAGAGCACTGGCCCTGGAGTCAGGAGGACCTGAGTTCAAATCCAGCCTCAGAAGCTTGACACACTTACAAGTTGTGTGACCTTGGGCAAGTCACTTAATCCCAATTACCCTGCCTTTCCCCTTCCAAAAAAAAAAAATCCACAAAAGAACTAGAAAAGAATTATTAGAATATAAAAAAATACAGAGAAGAAAACAAAGATTAATTCAGAAGGGAATCCAGAAATAGCAATTTTGTTACAACCTTGTAAATTTTATGTGTGTATATATATATATATTACATATAAATATACATATATAAACCAATTTTATGTAATAAAAATTCACATTGTTATTATACAGGGGGCATAGTGCATAGAGCACTGGACCTGGAGTCAGGAAGACCTAAATTCAAATCTAGCCTTAGCCTCAGACACTTATGAGCTATATGACCCTGGGAAAGTCACCTAACCTCAATCTCTATCAGTTTCCTCATTCGTAAAATGGGGATAATAGCACTTACCTCCAATGGTGGTCATGACGATAAAATGAAATATTTGTAAAGCACTTCGCACTATGTGAAAGCTATTACTGTTACTAGTTTTTGTTGTATATTTGAATGTTTGTTAATTATTAAGTTTAAAAGAAAAGAAAAAAACACCCTATTGCACGAACATTGAATTTAATTGACTCTTCTTGGTACCAAAGTACCTAATTTCATTTTGATACACTGGATTTTCTCAAAGCTGTGCATACCCGTACCTGTACTCTCACACACCCACACGTAGGCAGGTACACACACACTAGCAGACGTTTGGGCGCTCACAGGCACTGACACGTGTGCAGACAAATGCACCCACTCACCCACCAGCCAACACTAAGCAGGCACACTCACCAAAGGCCTTATCTCCTGTTCCCTCCCTACCTGGCCCTTCCTGCAATGATTCCCCTGGAGGCCATGCATGGGTAGGGCCTTACCTGAGAGCCTGGGAGCCACCTTGGGCATAGGAAAGGGAAGGGAAAATGGCTCAAGGCCAGGAAGGTGGGCTGGGCCTAAGCTGCCTAACATTCCTGACCTTTACCTGGCTGGCAGTTCTATAAGGAAAACCCTTTGAGTAGGAGGCAACCTTGAGAGTCTCTACCCCTTGTAATTCTCATCTGTGCTGCCCTCTCTGCTCCTTCCTATAACTAAGGATTGCAGAACACAGCAAGGAGGGAAGCCCTGGCTCTGCTACTTACCTAGGGAACTTTGGGAAGGTTCCTTCCCCAATCTGGGACTCAGTTTCCTTAGCTATAAAACAAGGAAGCTAGATTGGATGATCTCTAAGTTCTCTTCCAGCTCTAGAACATGTGACTTTCTAAAATCTATCGCTCAATCAACAAGCATTTATTAAGCATATACTGTGTGCTAGGTGGCTCAGTGGATAGAGCGCTGGGCCTGGAGTCAGGAAGACCTGAGTTCAAATCCAGCCTCAGATACTTACTAGCTTCGTGAGCCTGGGCAAGTCACTTAACCTCTGTTTGCATTAATCCACTGGAGAAGGAAATGGGGAGCCACCCCAGTATCTTTGCCAAGAAAACTGCCTGGACAGTCCACCAGGTTACAAAGAGCTGGATACAACTTAACAAATGTGCTACATACTGCGCTAAACACTGGGGATATAAAGAAAGGTAAAAACAAGTCCCTGCCTTTAGGGAGCAGTCTAATAGTGGAGACAACAGGCAGACTACTATGTACGTATGAGATTTATACAGAGCAGTTGGAAGATTATCTGAATGAAGACACTAGTAGCAGAGAGGATTGGGAAAGGCCTCCTGCAGAAGGAGGAATCAGAGCTGAATCTTGAAGGAAGCCAGGGAAGCTAAGAGACAAAAGTGTGGAGGGAGAGCAATCCAGGCATGGGGCACAGCCAGGGCAAAGATGTGGAGATGGTAAATGAAGTGTTAGGTGTGAAAAACAGTGAGCAGGGCAGTGTAGCTGGATCATAGAGTGAATGGAAGGAAGTGAAGTATAAGAAGACTGGAAAGGTAGGAGGGAGCCAGGTTCGGAAGGGCTTTAATTAATTTATTTATTTTTCGCTCTCAACATTCCTTTCCACAATACTCTGAGTTCCAAATTTTCCTCCCATCCCTCTCCTCCCCCACCCCAAGATGGCATTTATTCTGATTATCTAGGAAGGGCTTTAAATACCAAACAGAGGAGCTCGTGTTTGATCCTGGAGGTAATAGGGAGCTTTACCGAATGCGTGGCGGGGGAGTGGGGAGTGGGTGTGTGTGACATATTTAGATCTGCGCTTTAGGAAAATCACTTTGATAGCTGGGTAAAATACGGATTGGAGTGGGGCTGATGCTTGAAGCAGAAAGAGGAATTAGAAGACGATGTCCAGGAAAGAAATAATTATAGCCTGTACTAGGCTGGCTGCTGTGAGCTAAAAGCGCATATGTGAAGGCAGTATTGTAACATCTCCGCTAGGAGCTCCCTCACCCAACTCACACTGCTGCTGAAGGGTTGGATCCCCAGAGGAATAATTGTTACTTCTTCCAGGGGTCTCCTCCTACAAGGCAGTCCATAATACCCCACCAGCGCGCTTCCCCTTAATCATATTTAGTGATTTGTCAGTTAATCCCACAACAAAGACAGTGGTTCAAATGGCAAAAATGGGCCAATAGATAATGATCTGACGAGGATGACCTTGGGTATGGGTCCCCCCACCAGTGAGTTAGAGAACTCGATCAAGCAGATTCTAGCCAAAGGCAAGCTCTTTTTCAGAACTCCTTTGGGATTAGAATGTTCCCTGATTTACTCAAGGTTATGTAATGAAGTAGACACAGAGGGTCTTGTCTATAATATCAGGTTCTGTGAGGCCATCTATGGAGTTGTTATTGGGAAAAGAGGAAGTTAAGTGACTTGCCCAGGGTCACACAGCTACTGAGGCCAATTTGAGGCCAGATTTGTACAATTATGTACATATAAGATGTATACACACACACATATATATATGTATGTATACACATATATGTACAATACATATATACATATATGCACATACATATATATACACACATATATACATATACATGCACATATACGTGTGTGTGTATGCACATATATACATACACACACACAATTGGAGGTGATCTCAGAAGGAAGGCAGTAGCAGTAAGCCAGACCAGGAAAGGCTGCTTGTAGAAGGTAGGGTTTGAGCTGAGTCTTGAAAGAAGCCAGGGAAAGTAAGAGGCAGAGGTGAGGAGGGAGAGCATTTGGGGCATGGGAGAAGTGGAAAGGCAGAGTCAGGAGACTGAGCGTTAGATGCGAGGGAACCTCGTGGGAGCCAGTAGGAAACTATAAGAAGATGGAAAGGTAGGAAGGGGCCAGGTCATGAAGGGCTTTAGGAAACAAAGGTTTTATATTTGATGCTGGAGGTAATAGGGAGCCACTAGCATTTATTGAGTAGGGCAATGACATGGTCAGACCTGTGCTTTAGGAAAATCGCTTTGGTAGTAGCGTGAAAAATGGACAGGAAGGGAGAGAGACTCGAGATAGAGAAGACTGTTGTACTATGGCATCTAGGTGGTGCTTCAGTGGATAGAATTCTGGGCCTGGAGTCAGGAAGACTCATATTCCAGAGTTCAAATCTGGCCTCAGATACTTACTGGCTGTGTGACCCTGGGCAAGTCACTTCACCCTGTTTGCCTCAGTTTCCTCATCTGTAAAATGAGCTGGAGAAGAAAATGGCAAATCACTTCAGTATCTTTGCCAAGAAAATCCCCTGAAGAGTTGGACACAACTGAACAACAACACCCTGTATAGAGTCTGTGTTAGACTGTGAGTGGCATAGAGAACAGGCAATTTCTTTTGTCTTTCTTTGCATCCTCAGCACTTAGCACAGTGCCAGTGTTTTGGTCTTCACAACAACCCTATAAAGATAGGTTGGACCCATTTTATTATCTTCTGGTTCAAATTCCAGCTCAGCTATTTGCTAACTTCAACGAGTCATGAGATAGCTCTAGGCCTTCGTCTATAAAATAAGAGTCTTAATCCTTCCTTGTCTGGCCTGCTTCCCAAAGTGGTCAGGACAAAATAGATAAGGTATATAGAGGCTGTATAACTGATTTATAAGTTTTGATAAAGGACATTGCTCTAATCTTGGTTTCGTTGATCCTGCCACACCAGGCTGGAAGAGCCTACTTCAAGACTTTCTCACTTCCGTTCTGGTGTCCATAGTCAGGCTGTGAGATGGATTCTGGAATAGAGTTGGGCTTTGCAAGCTATGTATATAGGGTCAACAGTTACCTCTCTGGGATGAGGACAGTACAAACCTGCCCACCAGAGCCCAGTGCCAAAATTCCACCATTCTAAGATAGTAGCTTGCAAGCGAGCACCTCAATTTTATATTCCCAGAGATATGAATCATCATAATCATCATCGTCATCACCACTACCACCACCACCATCCTCATCAACAACGGCAGAAGTAGCACTCCCCTACCACCATCACTGAGGGGCTTCAAGGCATAGTGGATAGAAAGCTGGCCCTAGAGACAAGACCTTGGTTCAAGTTCTGCCACTGACACATATTGGTGCATGATCCTGGGCAAATCGCATAACCTCTCAGTTCTCCAGACAACTCTCTCACTCTATAAGCTACAATTCAGCATTTGTATGTATCGTATTGTATGTATAGTATTCAGCATATGCATTGATAGATAGAGATTCCCTATTGGATTTCCCTATACCATAAAAAGCCATTATGTAATCCTTACCTTTAATAAGGAATAGTAGATCTCTCTAAAGTCCTTTCCAAGTCTAAGATTCTATTTTATGGGTATTCTTCCCCACAAACAGATCTATCCCTACTCCTAAATCCTTGTAAATCTCAGTTAATTTCCAGAGAATTCCAATTCTCCCTCAGAATTGGTACAGAGGACCTTTGCCCTCCCTTCAAAAAAAAAGTCAAATAATGTAGTCCCAGACAGAACAGTACTCAAATTTTCTGAGCTATTCTTTTCAGCTATTTCCTTAGGCCTATTTGAGAGGGAGCCAGCTGGTCACTCTGGCCTGAACTCATTTGCCCATCGCATAATCTCAGGCTCAATTAAGACAGTCAGAAACCTTTGTTGCCAGTATGATTGACTAAATAGCCATTTCTCTTCCTTCTGCCCAAATGGGAAGGGAATAAAAACAACCATCCCATGCAATTGCAACCTTTCTCATTGCCTCAAAAATAGAATAAAATGCTGCCCTGAAAATATACAAAAAAGACCCTCCACTCTACCATTAGTGGCTTGGGCTTATTGTTGTTCGGCCACATCCAACTCTTTGTGCTCCCATTTGGGGTTTTCTTGGCAAAGATACTGGAAAGGTTTGCCATTTCCTTGTCCAGCTCATTTTACAGATGAGGAAACTGAGGCAAACAGGGTTAAATGACTTGCCCAGGGTCACACAGCCAGTAAGTGTCTAGAGGCCAGATTTGAACCCAGATGTTTCTCACTCCAAGCCAGGCAATATATCCACTACGTCACCAAGTTGCCCATCTATCCAGGATACATTGGAGAGAATCAAAAGAGGAAAGGGATTTTTAAGGGGGATGGGGAAAGGCTTTTTAGATAAGGTGGGATTTTTGCTGAGATTTGAAGGAAACCATGGTAGGAGGCAGAGAGGAAGAGAAAGAAAGTTCTAGGCTTTGGGGGCAGCAAGTGAAAATGTTGGTGCATTCCATTGGTCGTAATTCTTCTTTACAACTCGACTATTGTGTAAATAAGTTTAATGTGAAAGTATATGTAGAAGATATATCAGATTCCATATCATCTTGGGGGGGGAGGGGAAGGAGGAGAAGAAAATCTGGAACTCAAAAATATGCAGAACTGAGTGTTGTAAACTAAAAAAATAACTTAATAAAAAAAAGAAAACGTTGGTGAATCAGAGTCGGAGATGAAGTGTTTAGTGAAAGAAAGAACAAGGAGGTGGGTGTCTCTGGATCAGAGTAAGTCTTGTAGGGAAGGTTGTGTGTAAGAAGACTGGAATGATAGGAAGGGCCCAAGTTATAGAGTTAAATACCAGACAGGTGGTGCAATGGTTAGAGTACCAGTCCTGGAGTCAGGAGGACTGAGTTCAAATCTAACTTCAGACATTTACTAGTTATGTGACCCTGGGAAAGTCACTTAACCCCAATTGCCTCCCAACAACACCAAACAGGATTTTATATTTGGTCTTGGAGGCAACGGGGAGCCGTTGGAGTTGACTGAACCGGGGGGCATCTTTCTGAGCTTTAGAAAGATCAGCTTGATAGCTCAGTGGAGGAGAGACTGGAGTGATGAGAAGATTGTGGCAGGGAAAATAACCATCAGGGCTATTGCAGTAGTCCAGGCATGAGGTGATGAGGGCCTGCACCAAGGTGGTGGCAGTGTCAGAGGAGAAGGGGTCGCATATGAAAGGAGTTGTGTCAAGGTTAACTGACTGGCTGCCTCATGGAGGAAATATATTTAATTTGTCCAATAGGTGGCGCTACACACAAGCCACCATTCAAATAGTTTCTTCAGATTCTGGGGCACATTTACAACATTCCCAACATTAGTTTCAAATGCAAGCGATCAGTGACAAATCCATGCTGGCCAGGTTCTGGATTTTAGCCTAAGGGTTGATATAAAATATTGTTCACAATTTTACAACTGCAAATAAGAAAATTTTACGGCTCCAACTCCCACATTGCATTTATAGAATTTTCCCTTCTCAAACAGCAATCCTCAACAGAAGGAGGTCTGAACCTTTTTCTAATATAGACCCTTTTTGGCAGTCTGGTCATGATTCTTAGAATCATGTTTTTAAAAGCATAAAATAAAGTGAATAGAATTATAAGGGAAACGAATTCTATTGAAGTATAGTTATGAAAATGTTAAAAAATAAAACCAAACCATGAGTTCATAGACCCCAGGTTAAGATCTCCTGCTCCATATTTATATCATGTAGTCACTCAACTTTCTGGTGCCACATAGTTTATTTAACATAGTGAAGATTCAAGAGGAAAAAAGTTTCAAGGCTATTATTATCAGTTAAACGAACAAGCATTTATTGTTGGTGTTGTTCAGTTGTTTTCAGTAATATCCATCTCTTTGTGACCCCATTTGGGGTTTTCTTGGCAAAGATCCTAGATTGGTTTGCCATTTCCTTCTACTGATCATTTAACAGATGAGGAAACTGAGACAAATAGGGTTAAACGACTTGTACAGGATCATAGTTATTAAATATCTGAGATCAGATTTTAACTCAGGAACTAGAAGTTTTCCTGACTCCAGGCCCAACACTCTACCCATTTCAACATCGAAATGCCTTAAGCATTTATTGAGGACCTACTATGTTCCAGGCACCCTTCTAAATTCGGGGTATGCAAAGAAAGGCAAAAGACAATCCCTGCTGTCAAGGAGTTCGCAGTGAAATGGAAGCTATGACATGTAAACAGCTATGTACAAACAAGACAGGACGAATTGGAAATAATCTCAGAGGGAAGGTGTTAAAGGAAAGGGGAAAGGCTTTTTGTAGAAAGTAGGATTTGAAGCTGGAGGACTTGAAGGAAGCCAGGAGATGGAGATAAGAAGGGAAAGAATCCTAGGCATGGGGGACAGCAAGTGGAAATGTCTGGAACTGGGAGATGGAGCGTCTTGTGGGAGGAATGACAAAGAGACCAGTGTCATTGGACCACAGAGCAGGTGAGCGGAGTAAGGTATAAGAAGACAGAAAAGGCCAAATGGGACCAGGATGTGGAGGGCTGTGAAAGCCCAACAGAGGATTATGGAGGTGAAAAGGAGCCCCTAGAGTTTACTGGTTGGTCAGACAATCCCAGAACGTTCTTTCAAATGGGCAAGTTATAGAGAGGGGAGCAGTGGTATTCTGGGTCCAGCTCTGAGTCCCAGACTAGTTAACTGGAAGCACAGGAGAAACCCAGGCAAGTCCTGAGAGGTGGATCAGTCTCCTGGTCTTATCAGCTGAAGACACTTTGGGAAGCTGGTGCCCTGTAGGCTGCACGCTTCTCCTCAGAAGCCTCATTCAGCTGGTCTGGAATAAGTCTGCCCTCCATTCATCAGATGTCTGTGTTCACTGCCTGGCAACCCTCCCCCGCCCCCTTCTCCCCACCAACCACCAAAGATCTCAGTCGTAAAGGCAAAAAGCTAAAGATAAAAGGGAGGAAGGCAGACCTGCATGTGCCCCAGGGCAGATAATTTGAGAAACAGAATGTGCCCCAGTTACAGATGTTAAGGATTATTGTTATGTCCCAAGGGGTTTAACCAAGAGGCCCAGGCCTTAATGTCTGTCCTAATAAGACAGGAATTGGACGGATGAGAAAAAGAGAGATGGAGAAGAAATGTTGGCATTGGGAGTTAGCAGCAGGTGCCAGACAGAGGGCAGAAGGACCTTGGTGTTGATTTAATTCCACTCAGTTTGAGATTGGTTAAGCGTTTGCTATGTGCAAGGTTCTGTACTAAAGGACAAAGATACAAAGATAAAAGTAAGACAGTCCCTGTCATCAAGGAGGTTACAATCTAAGGGGTGGGAGGCTGAGATTAAGAGGATAGTGTCATTAAAAAAATCAAGATGTAAATAAGTAGGACCCAAGATAGACAGTGATGAGAGGTAATTCAAATTACAGTACAGCACAACCTACATACTACAGTACATGTAACAGTGCAGTAATTCATAGTACAGTCCTACAGTAGGATATGGAGAGAGAGAGACAAGACAGACAGAGACAGAGAAAGAGAGAGACAGAGAGGTGAACAGCGCTGGGAGGTGGGGGTGAGGAGGGGATCAGAAAGGTTGAATCCAAACCAGGAAGAGTTTAAGTGCCTACTGTGTGTAAGACAGTATGTTAAGTGCTGGGGGACCTAACATTGGATGTGTTCCTGTCCTCTCTGTGGGGATGCCATTAATAGGCATTAGTAACTACACAAAATAATACCCAGTAGGTGTATGAGAGAGGTGCTAAGTGGAATTCAATCTGGGTAGAGTTGAGTAAGATATCAGAAGTTGAGGCATGAGGAAAGATTGGCATGGAGAAGGGGCACCGCGCGCCCTTTCCATTTTACAGAGGGGAAAGCCAAGGTGGAGGGGGGCGGGGAGTGGTCAGGCAAAGTTGCTGGAGGGAGTGGTGGCTCTGGCTATCAGGGCACCTGCAATAATGGCAACAGGGGAGTTGGGGACAGCCTGGGAACCGGTCCGCTAACCAGTTTAACTAGGGACTAGTTTCGACTTTGTGAGTTCAAAGGCAGCAGGAGTACACCACATGCAAAAGGGAACAACAAACTTAACCCGTTGACAGCCTTGCTCCGGCCAGAGGAGCTTAGGTTGCCTGAGGTGGGGTGGGTGGAGAGTTGGGTTGAGCCAACTCCGTCCAGCCCCCTTTGTGTGCGGGGTGGGGGACAGGGTAATTGGAGAGAGATGATGGTAGATCTTGGGGGAGTGCAGTTAGGCTGTGGTGAAGCCAGGCACGCTAAAGGTGGGTGGGGCGGGGTTGAGACCTTGCTCCTATTACAAGGATTCTCCCTTCGGGGTGCCTTATTTCCCACCATGGATCACCACCTCATCCCCATTTGTCCCTGGTTCCAGTGGGTGCCGGTAGCACCGAGATTGGATTTCCTGGGTTATGAATATTCAGTGGTTTGCACCCAGCCTCGACTCCTGTTTACTTAGCCGGGAGGAGCTGAGTTTCAGTTCACCTTGGCTCGGAAGAAGCAGCTGGAGCAGGTACCTGGCTCCCGCACCTGTTTCTCCTGCACCTGACATGCGGCTGCCGTCCCTGCGGTCGCTCCTGCCCCGGCCCACCTCTCCACTCAGCTCTCCTGCGTTCTGGGCTCCAAGCCTTGCCTGACAGCCTCAGAGACACTCCTGCCTCCCCTATTTTCACTCTCCTGCCCTCACCCACTCCCTGGGAAAGGTCTCCACCAGAGAAGTCTGGATTAACAGGTACAGGTAGAAGGTGGGTGGGCGGATCAGGTGAAACCAGGGACATAGCCACCTCACAGCCCAGAGTGCCTAGTTTAGTTCTAAAGGGGACTCGGGCATCTCAGTTCTCCTTGGGCAGGCAGGCAGGCAGGCAGACACAAGGTTCAGTTTACTGGGCTCTTGGAGTTGTTCCAGGTCTCTGGCACGGTTTTTCCCCCCCCCTCTGGGAGTTTCACTAGGAAGTGTTTCTCTTTTAACTCTTGCTTTGCTTGGGTATCTCAGACATGAGTGGATGTGATCACCATTCCCCTCTTCAGGACGTCTCTGTTCATACTACTCTTGGAAAGAGGTGCAATTGGACTTTTGCAGATTGGTGGTGCAGGAAGAATGCATGGTGTCCTTCAAACCCTGAAAAGTTATACATCCTGTCTCCAGCTCCACCCTTCACCTTCACTACGAGGGCCCATTTTAGTCAATGGTTAACTTATTACTTATGGCCAGCAATATGTAAGGAGAGCTGGTGCCTAGGCTTGAGGGTGGGTGGATGGTATAAGGATCGAGCAACTCAACTGGGTGGGACAGAGCCTGGATCGATTCTGCTGGAGCATCTTGGTGGGCTGTGGGTCCTTTCCTGAAGTCATTTCTTTCATGAAGGCCTGTTTGGGTATGTGTTCTGTGTAGCATTCTTGGCATGTGGTGGTAAGTGCTACCAGGAGAGGTGAGGACAGGGGGTCCTGCTTCTCCTTGCTCTTTATCTATGGATGGGTTCCCTCATGGGTTTTCCCTGTAGGCTGTGTCAGAGCCCCTGGGGCTTTGCAAATAGTCGTCTTAATGGGGATAATTTTTATCTCTGAAGTGGATTGCAGGGCCCTAGGGCAGGGGCCAAGCCTTTTGCTTTGCTCTGCACACTTTAGGAAGGGCCCCTCAGTGTCGCATAATAGCTTAGACCCACAAAAATGAGGCTTTTGGGTCCTAGAGACATATGTACTTCAATCCTTTGTTGTGTAGGTGTGTTAAATGTGAGCTTATATGAAAGTACAGTCTATAAAGCTGTCAGATTTTTGTAAACCGAATCCCAGTCTAACTGCCCTTATGCAGCTCACTGCAATGCTATAAGGAAATGTGAGTACTCCCTCCACAAAAAGCAGGTAGCAAACCCCCTCTGCTTAAATAGAGATTTTCTTAAGTCATTGTGGTCAAAAAGTTTACAGTCACTACTACAGATGGGCTTAGCCGGACTGGTCCTCCGATGATGGTCATACAATTTACCAGAGCCGAACTCGCATAGCTTTCAAGAACCTGGAGTTACCTCCATGGAGAATGAGGCATCAGAGGACATTGGTAGAATCCCACCTACCCCACTACAGCCTACTATTTAAAGGAATCTTGTGAATTGCTCTTGTTATGTAGAGCATAGGGTCACTTCCTAAATTTATTGATTTTGTAGGTGTAGATTTTCTCATTTCAGGCTTGCTAAATCAAGATTCACTTGTATTGTGATGCTCAGATATTACCCTTAAGACAGATGGGGCTGGGCATAAGGGGACATCTCCAGGAGGCATGACAAGAAGTGATACCATAGGACAGGGGGCATTTCAACTGAGGTGCCACCTTGATGAGCCCCCAGGGAAACATTTGAGATGATTCTGCTTCCCTCTTGCAGACTTCTATAGAGAGGATTTTCTTCCTTGCCTCCTTTCTTGCCAGGGATGAGATCACATGAATATGAGCTAAGCACTGATTACAAAGTACCAACCAAGTAGTTTAATTTTCATAGCAGCAGGAAGATGCTGCTCCCTCTAAGAGAAATGGGTATAGGGACTGTTTAGTGGAAAAAGTCAATGTAGTGGGTCAGAATCTCCATCTCTAGTCTGAGTTCTGTTTGACAACACTGGGAGACTAGAATTTATCCCTGGTCCCACAACGGCAGGGGAAAAAAAGGTGTACAGTATATTGCCCATGGATCCCAGGTGCTTTGCCCTTCCTGCCTTTCAGGCTTCTTCTAGGAGTTTTTCTGGAACATCTAGTCCTGTACAAGGCTGTACTATGCTCAAATTTTGAGGCAATTTGCCAAAGTAAGCCTCCTAGACTGTCCCCTTGGTCTTACCCTCCTTTCTAGGTGGGCACTTATCATTGAAAGCCTTGATTTGGTCACTCCCAAGGACAGGCCCCCTTTATTTCCTTCTCTTTCACTCCTTGCCAAGCTGCTTGAAACCTCAGATTACCTCCTGGTACCTGAGGTTGACTATAGTCAACAGAATGGGAAATGCCCACCCTGGACAAACAGGCAGAAGGGAACCTATTGGATCTGTGCTGTGGGGAAGAGGGTCAGCATCATGACTGGCTGGAGGGCTTCAGCATTGGCAGACAGACAAGAGTCAGCTGATTCCCTAGACCATACTTGGGTCTCCTGGTCTCAATGGGAGAGGACTAGCTTTCTTCAGTCTGGAGTATACCTTTCTGGTCTAACCATATGGTTTTCCTCCCAGCCCTCTTCAACTCTTCCCTGGTGTTTTCTACATCAGACTCCCAATTTCTCCCTTTGGATCCTTGGGTTTCATGCTGTGCTATTATCTCTTGCCTCTTTGCCTGTTCCCAGCCTGGCTGTTTCTCAGTTTATTTTGTCTCCTTTTTCCTTTTCCCATCTCATCTTTCTGTGCCCCTCACCCCAGTCCTCATCATCTCTGTCCAGGATAACCTTATCCTAGCCGACCCATCCTTTAAGATCCCAAGTTTTCCAATCCTCTTCAAAGCCCTTTTGGAAAATCTAATAATCATCATAATCCATATTTACTTTTCATAGCACTTACAAATATAGCAAATTTCTAGGGCAGTTTGGCTCAGCAAGGTTAACACAAGGTTACATGACTAGAACCCAGGTTTCTTCTGACCACAAGCCTAGCACTTTCTCCATTAATCCTCTTGTCTTATCTAATTGTATCTTGTGAAAAGGACTGGCTGGACAGATAGACTTTGAAAACAACCAAAAAGCTCTTTGACTATGTTTAACGCCCTCTTCCAACAGTTTATCTAATGCTTTATTGAAATTAAATTCAAAACAACTCTGCTCTTAATGCTGAATCTTCCACCAAGATTTCATTCCATTATACTAGTCTATCCGAACCCTCAAATGACTCTCCTTCACTTAGCTTCCAGTCTAGCACCAATGCTGCAATGTTATCAGGGGAGATTTTAGAGATAAATGCTTTTCTATCTTCCCTAGTGCCTACCATGGAACATTTCAAGGAAGTAGAGAAGATGCATTTAAGAAATGTCTAATGAGGGACTTAAGAGAATGATCCAGCCCTAGATGGATTGGGCAATAGGGATCATTCCCCTTATTTGATAGAGGAAGAAGCTGAGTCACAAGGAGAGGACGTGCTTTGCCCAAGGTCACACAGAGTCACTTGTAGAGTAGGGCTAAAGCCAGGGTCACTTGACTCCTAGCTCAGGGGTCAGAAATACTGCTTATGGGAGATGTCATTGGGACACTGCCTTCTCTAGTTGAAGAGGTCACCACTGAAAGGTCTAAAGCTTGGATGTGGAGGAAAGAGAAGGGAGAGAGAAGAGAAAGAGGTGTCATTGGGCAGGGAGTGGATGGAGACCACCACCAATTCTCTTGGATGGCACTTTACAGACACTTGTGCAAAAGGCTTCTTGCCTCTTTATTGGTCCATGTCCCTTATACAGGAATTAATGTAAAACAAGTTTATACAAAAAAACAAGCTACGATACAAGCTATAGCATCTATCCACATGCTGTCGGACTCTCTGACCCCTGCTGGTACCGAGCCTCAATCACTGTGTGCCCATCTCCAGCAGTTTATTACATTCAGTGCTTCTTAAAACTTTTTCCACTCGCCACTCCTTCAGCACTTCTTAAACTGTGGGTCTCAACCCCATACGGTTGATTAGATAATGTGTTGGAAAGAGCCTTGAAAAGGAGACTGACGTGGATGCAACCGTGACACTGACTACTTATGTGAGGTTGGACAGGTCTTACATGACGTTGGACTTCTTTGGCTCTGAAAGAGACAGAGACAGAGAGAGAGAGTGTTCAACTCCATCAGAGATCCTTACCTCAAGGATCATGAACTTCTTTTTAAGTACGTTGATAATATTTCAATTTAATTGGCTTCCTTTGTAATCCTATGCATTTTGTTTTGTGCATTTAAAAACAGTATCCTGAGGTGTCCATAGGCTTCATCAGACAGTGTCCAGGGAGTCTTTGTTACAAAAAAAGACTAGATGATTGTGACTTCCTTTCCAACTCTTACATAAGCTGACTCTCTTCGTATTTCTTACCTCAAACTACTTTTCTACCTGCTTCCATCTTACCTTCCTGTTTGCTTGGGCCAGTTCTTTCAGCTGGCCAACAAGTCATGTCTTCAAACCATTTTGCTCATTGAAATCGCCATGACAATGGCTCTGTGAGTTTGAAAAGTATTCTGGAAATGTTTAGCATTTTTGCTCAAATGCTTACTTGTCTGTATTACATTCAGGCTGGCACTTTTTTTAGGCCCATGCTAAAACAGACTGGGATTCTGAGGATAGGGAGCTAGGTGAGGGGGAAGAGGGAAGAGACTTGGATTCTGCTGCTCAATCTTGTCTCCTGATGATGTCCATCTTTCCTTTACACTGGCTCCAGGAGGTCTCCTCTGAATATTCTGCACCAGGGAATCATGGCAGACGTTGGCTGGTGGAAGCTGACCTTTTTGCGCAAGAAAAAGTCAACCCCCAGGGTGCTATATGAAAGCCCGGACACTTATGCCCACCTAGATGGAGGTACTGAGCCCGCCCAGCCTGAGGGAGTGAGTCCCAACAGCGACTTTAATGCCCGGCTAGAGAAAATTGTGGACAAGAACACCAAGGGCAAACATGTCAAGGTCTCCAATTCTGGCCGATTTATGGAAAAGAAAAAGGTTCGAGCCACTCTGGCGGAAAATCCCAAACTCTTTGATAATGGAGATGGGAAAGGACAGTGAAGTGTGAGAAGCGGGGTGCTAAGTACCTCCTTCTTTGCTACCATCAGCTGGATTCTGAAAAGGAAAACTGACACTCCAGCCTCTCTGCCTACAGCCCAAGCTTTGCAGAGGGTCCTCTGCTGGCCTCCATACCTTCAGGCAAGGAAATGTCTCTATTACGTATAGACGCATGACTCTCCTAGGTGAAGGCTGGCCCTAGAGGTCTGGGCTTGTCCCCACCCTCACATGGAGGTTCCTCCTTAGTTCAAGGATCGTATCCCTGGAAACAGGGAGGACAACAACCCAAGGAGGGCTAATCTTCATTACGGCTCTAGGCAGTTCCTACTGGGAGTGGTGGGTGAAAGTGGAGTGCCATTCCTATACCCCAGGAATAAGGATCTGGATTAAGTTTGAATTGCTGCTCTCACCTCCACTTTCACCCATAGCCTTTTCCCTGTGGGAACTTTTTCTAGAAACTACATGGAATGAAGCTGGCATAGTCTTTTCCCCAAGTCAGAGGAGTAGGGAGAGTCAATTCCTTACCTCACCTCCTTTTGTACTTCCTGGAACTTTGCCTAAAAAATGTGGCCAGAGGAGGATCCCTCAAACTTCCACAAGACAGAGACAGATGGGTAGATTTCAGTTCCTGCTAGGGACACTCCCTTCTAGGTGTGTCAAGATAGACAGTGACAATGGGGGAACTACATGGCTCTAAGGATTCCTGCTCAGGGAAACCAAGATGGCCCACCTATCCACTCTCCCTGCCAGAATACGTAGTTAAGACAAATGCCCCGGATGACATCCTGGGTCTTGAATTTGTTTTTTTTAAGTTTGGTCATAAATTTCTTTTTGGTAATAAACATGACTTGAAAGTGGAAGGTCCTCATGATGGCAGTCACTACTATTACTGGAGGTTGGGAAGATTATGGTCTCTTAATATGCTTGGCCAGGGGTTTGGGGGCACTATTCATCAACTTTAGATGAAAAGGAGAAACTGGGATGGAAGAACACAGAAAATTGCCACGATCTGTACCAAATTTTACCTTATGTGGGGCTCTGGTTCTGAGAGTGGCAGTGGCCCCAAGAGCTACACAGTCCTTACCAGTGAAGAACATCTGCGGGGCCAGCACTTTTCACTTACCCTTCATGGTTTATTATGGGCCTTTCACTAACCCAATTTTTTTTAAAGCCATGACATGGCCTGGGTCTGCGTGTTAATGTATATGTACAGGATTGCTGGAGGTTTTCTCTTGGCTTTGTTATGTGGTAGCTGTTCTCATTTGCTCTAAAACATCAGGCTGTAAAGAGCCTAGTTCTAATGTCCTCCAATTTGGCAACCAGCTCCACTTTCACTATCCACAGCCTATGGGGGCATAGGAGATAGGCTACCGTAATTGAAGCTCAAGTACCTAAAGTCATACACCTCTACCACTCACAACAAATCTGAGGGTATAGCTGGGTCTGGAAAAGGAAGGCTAGATCTTGGGAGATGAGGTTCCCTTCTATAATGAGTTCCACTTCTCACTTCCAATATCTCCACAAGTTATTTCTCATCACTTTTAACAGAGAAACATCCAAACACCCTGCCCAGCAATGTGTTCCAATCTCTCCCACCAGGTTCTCAGGCCCAGGCTTCGCTCACATAAATGGAAAGGAGCCAGGGATAAGAAAGAATGAGCCATATCCCTGGAGCTCAGAGAGAGGGAACAGCAGGGAGGGTGACCAAACAATGCCACCCTGCAGTTTCCACTCAAACCTCACTGCCTACAGGGCCACCCTACCCTGGTGAATAGCTGCTCAGAAGCCTTTCCCAGGGAATTTATTATCAAAACAAACTGGGACCTATGGTACAAGGAGACCTTTGTTATGGTGCCTCACCCTGGTCAGTAGGGAACTTGGGGGTGATGGGAAGTGGAGGGAGGAGTTAGCCATGGTGGCTCTAACATCCCCTTTCTTTGCATACCTTAGGGCTTCCTTTGGAGGACTGCCAAACATCTCATTTGAATTCACACCTGAAACTACTCATTTCATTCCCTTTACTCTAAAAGGAGAGCCCCCCCCCCCAATTTTTCAGGGGGCAAATTTAACAGAGGGAAAAGAAAACCATACATTTAAATCACTCACTACAGGGGTCAGTGTTGGTGGCTTTTTTTTGGTGGGGGGGAGTGGAATTCTTGCAGATGAGTTATCTTCTCCTGACTGAATGGGTTCTGTATGGGAACAGGTGACAGAAGCTTTGTTTTCTGTTTCCTCTGGGGTGCTGGAAAAAAGCCAGGTTAGGAAGCAGAGATGACTCCTGAGAAGAGAAACCAGCCCTACCCTATACTGGGCCCCCAACCTGGAGCCCAGCTGCTGCTGATGGTGACAGCGAAGGTAGGGATCCTGCCCCACCACTAGTTTGAGCTCCTACTGATATCTACAGCCTTCTACCTGTCCTGCCTTTCCTTCTCCCATGGAGAGTCACTGGACTCCAGGAAGAAAGGCACCATTTCTGGTGGGAGGTAATAAATCCTGTTGCTACTCTGCCATCCTGTCTACCATCAGGTGCGACCTGCAGTGAGCCCTTCCTTGGGGACAGGGTGACTGTCTGGAGGGCCAAATCAGAGGCACAAAGGAGATGAAGAAGCAAAGGGAAGGAGGGGAGGAGGAGGAACTGAGAGTGCAAATATGTGCTGGAACTGGGAGAGGCCAGGGGTTATCTGGGCAGCAGTTTCACTGGGACAGGACCCAACACTACTGGAAGGGGACCAGTTAGAACTGGAATCCACCTGATACAGACCAATCCTGGGCAGCTAGCTCCCCCTGCTGGACAGGGAGGGAGGTTCCCTTAGCTTTGACCCTCCTCAACTGGACCAGGAAGGAGAAAAGAGGTGGGAGGACAATGACTCACTGTTTCCCCACCCACTACCACAGGGGCAGAGAGCAGGCCAGCCAGAACAAGGTGAACTTATTACAGCACAGCTGAAGATTTTATTTCAGAACTAGTTTGAGAGGTAACAGGATGTAAGAAGGGTACAGAGTGGCACCCAGGGACTAGACCAGGGCGAGGAGGGATCAAACAGGCCTTGACAACCAGACCATATTGCACATCTAGATACACCCCGCCCCGTCCCCCCACATCCAGCTGGTAATCTATTCAACATGACATAATACAGGCACAGAAAGGAGGAGCAAGGGGAGACAGGGATTAGGCTCCTATGTCCTGCCATCAGCCACAAAAGTGAACTAAGCTCTCACTCCCAACCTGTGCACAGCCATATAGGGTACAGGAAAACTCTACTCTGGGCTTTGGAGCAGCGGAGGGGCAAACTATGGCCTGAGGAGCCAATGGGACCCCAAGGACCTGGGAGCCAAGAGTATTTTTTTTGGAGGGGGGAAGGCAAGGCAATTGGGGTTGACTTGCCCAAGGTCACATAGCCAGTAAGTGTCAAGTGTCTGAGGCCAGATTTGAACTCAGGTCTTCCTGACTCCAGGGCAGGTGCTCTATTCACCGTGCCACCTAGCTGCCCCAAGAGTATTTTTTACATTTTCTAGATACGATATAACTTTAAACTATTCTTAGCTCCTGGGGCCCTAACCAAAACAGGCTTGAGTGGGTGTGGTCTGCAGTTCGCTGACTCCTGCTCTAGAGTTGTAATCAAGGTGGGGAGACGGACCGAGGCAGGCTCAGCTACCAAGGAACACATATACAAATTCACAAAGTAGTCAAGACAACAAGGACAGCTCAAGCAGCAATCAACTTTCTCTCACGCATGGATGAGTCACAGTGAATGTTTAATCCCAAACTGGAGTCCTCCCAGCCCGTTGGCTCCACTCCAACCAGGACGTGGCTGGACAATGCAAACTGATTTCATCATTGTGCGCTTCTGTAATTACTATTGGTTCAAGTCAATCTTAGAATGGGAAAAAACAGGCCTCTACAGCACATCTAGTCGACTGTTTACTCCATTCTGGAATTCCCACTAGAAGATTCTTACATCTCATTCACCTCCCCGTGACTGCTAACCACTAAGTCTGTCTTTTAGGGATACGCTGAATAAATATTTCCTTCATTGTGAATGCCAATCATTCAAGTATTTGAAGTCAGTTATTGGGAAGGCAACTTCGTTGCCAAAAAATATGTCCATGTGTAATCTTGTGGTTCTGAAAACACTCAAATCCAAATCTAAATGATTTCTTGATTATCCAATTTTGGATTTTAGGGCTCTCTTTTCATTACCTGTTCATAAACCAGGGATAAATAAGAGCTGACTTAGTACAAAGTGTTTAGGTGACAAAGTTGGCAAGGCCTTGAATGTAGAATTGAGTGGACTAGGCTTACAGCCTGATGGGAACTCCCTTGAATTGCTCACCACGCTGTTCCAGGTTGCATTGTGGGCTGAGAGGGTCCAATCACCAGCAGTCAGTCATGGTGAGAGTCTCTCATACAGCCAGTCCTTTGTCCCAGGGTGGGTCATAGGCCCTGGTGCAGGCTCTCCAGGCTGCAGCCTCCGGAAGACAATCCGGTCATGCAAACGGTTGGTTTGACCCTGCCAGAACTCTATCACTTCTGGGTACAGAACATACCCACCCCTAAAGGGAGAGGGAGAGGGAGAGGGAGAGGGAGAGGGAGAGGGAGAGGGAGAGGGAGAGGGAGAGGGAGAGGTTTCATGGTTGTGGGGCTGGTTTTTACATATTTGGTTCAAAGCCACTGTCAGAAGTGGCTGGGTCAAGCTTCATCTCAGGCCCAAGACACTGCTGCTGGTCCCTGAGGCACTGAAGGAGAGATGGGCACTGCCATCTTGCAGGCCAGAATCAAAGGGCTGATAACTTCCCATTTTCATAGCAAGATGGTACACAGCGTGCTAGATTTGGTGTTGGAAGACCAGGTTTAAATCCTAGCTTTGCAACATAACTGTGTGACTTGGGCAAACCACCTCACCTCTCTGGGGTTAAACTAGATGCTCTCTAAGGTCTTTTCTATCTATGATCCAATGGAACCTGTGTCACTCACCAATATTTAGGCTTGGGCACATCCTGCTCCTGGTACAGCCCCTGTAACTCCTCATTCTTCTTCCTCAGGTACTGTTCAAGAGGAGGAGAAATGTAATGAGTACCTAGACCCCTGGGGAAAATCCCAGCCCAGGCCTCAAAGAACTGTGGTAACTCTGCCTGATTAAGTGTGTATGAGTAACTCTGGAAGAATAAAGATCACAGAGGAAGAGGACAGGTGCCCCCTTCTCTCTACCTTCTCTTTCCCCATGTTACTCACCTCCCGATCTGGAATAACAGAGCTCTGGTGACTGACAACTGCACCGATTTGGCTGCTTTTAGGGCGGGAGTGGAAATATCGTTCAGCCTCTTTCTCTGGCAGCCTCTGTACCTGCCCTTCGACACGCACCTGCTCAGAGAGCCACAGGTAGAGAGGGATGGAACCTTTCAGACCAACTCTTCTAGTAGATGACCCAGTCCTCTTCATTTTCCCCATCCACCTTTGAAACATAATCTAGTCTGATGCAGGGGCTGGCTCCTCTGTCTTTCTATACTGAAGGACTGACACTAAAGACAAGGGGAGGTTTCCTGGGAAACCTCTTTTCAGGGCACCCACATTTTACCATCTTTGCTCACCAGCTCCCCTAGTCCATCTCTGACCTTATCTCAAACACTGCTCACCTGTCTATTGAGGGGCGCCCAGTAGAAGACGAGGGAGGCAAAAGGGTTAGAATCCTGGAGATAAGAAAACAGAAAAAGGCATAAGGACAGGGTGAAAAATGGAACCTCCTCCCAATGAGGTAGAAATCCAACCTAGCTTCATGGGGCAGGAGGGGAGAAGAGAGATGAAAACGGTGCTTTCTGGGAAGGGCAGCTATCTGCTATCTCACACTTCTCACTTGCTGACCACAAGGGCTCAGCAGAGTAGCCTCCTTCTCCTCTGGCCTGGGAATCCAGACCTCTATGTCTGAAGAGTGGAGAAGCTAATTGAGAGATTGTAAAGGGGGTAAAAGGGGAGAAAGAACATACCAGAATTTCCTCTTTCCTCACTTTTATGGAAGGGCATGAGAAGGGAGATGTGAAATGCCTGTCACGTTGGCATAGACAGAGGGAGAGCTTTTGGTTCTTTTCTTTATAGAAACCCTACCAGCTCTTTTCCTTTTCGGCTTTCAAAGTTAGTGAAGAAACGGAAGCCATCCTGGTCAAAGCCCTTTAGCAGCAACATTCGGGCAGAAGGCTTTCCATCCCTAGGGGACACGAGAATAGAACAGTGGTCAGTACCCAATCCTCATGCCCTTAATTCCCTCCTGTAAAGGAAATCAAAGAAGAAAAGGGACTCGATTAACTTCAGGCAGCACTGATTGTACCTTACCTCCATGTTTTCTTGGCCCTTAGAAACGTGGCCTGAAATACATCACAGTCATTGTCTTGTTCTGTCCTTGTGTGTCCAGTCTCTCTAATCAAACTATACTCTCCAAGGGCAAAAACCAGGGATCAAAGTCTGTCAATTATTTATTGAGCACCATACTATACACAATATACCGTGCAAGGAATGTATGTGCCACCAAAGAGTTTATATCATCTACTAGGGGAAGATATAAATATGTGAAAAGTTAAGCAACACATGTGATCAATGAAAAGGATAAAAATAACAAGAAGGAATAATGTTTAGTAATTAACATAATTAAGGTTTGCAAAATGCTTCATGTACATTGTCTCTTTTAATCCTTACAAGAGGCCAGGCTGAGTGCCTAAGTGGCCAGGGTCACAAAGCTAATATCTGAGATGTTATAGATATCATATATCTATAATATCTATAACTAAATATCTATAGTTATAGATATAATATATAGATATAATATATCTATAGTTATCGATATGTCTATAATTAATTATAGATATAATATGTGAGGCAAGATTTGAATTCTGGTCTTCCGTACTCCAATTCCAGTGTGCTGACCACTATGCCAAGTAAATAAGCCAAATAAAGCAATACATCCACTGTCAAGGAAACAGACCTAAGTAAGGCAGGTGGCCATGTAGTCAGGTCTTGGTTTCCTAATCTATAAAAACTGGGTGTAAATATAAATAGTAACTCTTATTGTGGTGGCAAAGAACTGGAAATTAGAGGCATGCCCGTCAATTGTGGAATGGCTGAACAAGTTGTGATGTGATTGTGATGGAATACTATTGTGCCATAAGAAAGGAGGAGCTCAATGATCTTAGAAAAACACAGACTTGCGTGAAATAACAGAGTGAAACGAGCAAAGCCAAGAGGACAGCAATATTGTTTCAAGAACAACTCTGAACAACTAAGTCATTTTGATTATTATAAGTACCCAAATTAACTACAAAGGACATAGGAAGGAAGATGTTATCCGCATCCTGAGAAAGAACTGATGAATAGGTGTATGGAATGATTTTACGTATATATACACATATATACACACACACATATATATGTATACATATATACATACATATATATGTCTAATGGCAGCTATCTCTGGAGTGGGAGAAGGGAACAAAAAAGGGAAAAAAAGAAATTTACAGGATAACTTTATTATATATTTAAAAGGAATAGCAAATTGTACATAATAGATTTGCAGTTTCATGTGCAATCGTCTTTTTTTTGTTATACTAAAAATATATTTTAAAAAAGAGCGCGTGTGAGGGTGGAGGGGCAGTGTCAACACTGTGCACGTGGCCAGACCTCAGTTTCCCCATTTGTAAAAAGCGGGGGTGGGGGGGGGCAGTGCTAACCTGGTGCAGGTGGCCAGGCACATGGCATTGGCTTCATACACCTCCGGGCACCGGGAGGCTTCTTCGAACCAGGCGGAGAACTGCTGGATGGGGTCCAGCGAGGTCAGGTGCGCCTCCTCGAAGGCCTGGACGAAGGTGAAGATGAAGGTGAAGGTGAAAGGCAGAGTCGGGCGCTCCCGGGATCCCCCGGCCGCCCCTTCCCACCTTCCCGCCGGCTCCCCCTCTACCCAGACACCCCTCCCCCCGATTCATCAGAGCTGGCACCTCTTGGTCCTTGAGGTAACTCTTCCTCATATGTCCCAGGTCCATGACAGGTCTGACCGCACGCCGGCCTCGCAAGTGAACCGTCTGCGCCGCCTCCTGCCTGCACCACCACGTCACAACGCCCAGCAGCACGCTGCCTGCCCCCACCCGTCGGGTCGCCATGGCGACCGCGAGGCCGCGTGATTTGCTTCTTCAAACGCATGCGAGAGCGGCCCGCCCCGCGTCCTCTCTATTTAATTATCTCCTTTCCTTTGTCCTCCTCCTCTTTCTCCCATCCCAGCACCCGGCTTTGATTCAGCTGCCTAACCTTCGCCTCCTCCCAGACTGCGGGGCCCGGACTCTCCGTCTAACCTCCCGCCGGCCCCGCCCTCTCCACTCTTGAACCCAATGGGAGCCCAGGGTCGGGGGAGCGGGGGACAATACGGAAAGGTCATTGGCTTGAGTCTTCCGGGAACGGGACCAATCGGAACTGTAACAACAGAGCTTCAGCACCAATGGAGAGCGCCGACGGGGGCGGGAACAAAGAGACCAGGAAATGTAGTCACTGCCGTCAATACGCACATGGAGGTGTTGTTAAAGGTACAGGGGCCGCCAGAGTCTGCGCTGGGGAGGGGAGGGGGGAGCAGATAGGGTATTTGGGGGAACACGGCTTGGTGGTGGTGGGGGGCGGCAATCTTCAGGACAGCTGGGATGATTAGGCGTCCCATGGAAGGGGAGGGCAAGAGGGAGCCGCAGAGCGCAGCTCAGGGGTCTGGAAAGGGGAGAACCGGGACAGGGACAGGGTAATGGGGTGAGCCGGGCGGGGGGAAGGGAGGGCTGGCGCTGGGAGGGCGCCGGAGATGAAGTTGGTTGTAGTACCGAGGACTGAGCCGGGGTTCGAGGAGGAGTCGGTGCGAGCTGCGGAGAGACTCCGGGGACGGGGGGCATCCGTAAGCCAGGTAGGTGCTTGTGCCTGGTCCTCGCTGACTGAGATCGCGCTCCTCAGAATGGGTTCTATTCCGTGGTGCAGCAGACTTTCGTGCCCTGACCTCCCCACCTGGGCTGAGTCTCCTCGCTTCTCTCCTTTCCCAGGTGCCTCGGGGGCTGGTCCCCCGGTCAGTGCCAGCAGATGGCTGAGGGAGCCGGGGAGAGGGTGGCACTGCAAGGCCACTTCCAGGCTGTGGACCCAGGACTGGGTGATGGAGAGCCAGCTGATGCCCATCCCACCTTTGACCTGGCTGAAGCAGCCCTGGGTGGGGGCCCTCTGTGTAGTCCCAGTTTTCAGCAACATCAGGAACTGGAGCTGCAAGAGCCTCCAAGACAGGTGCCCCTGGAGTGTGCCAGGTAAGGGACCCCTTGCTGGTTCTTTGAGGCAGTGAGTAGTCAAATCTCCAGCGTCCATCTTATGCGGGTTCTTCCCAGCCATCATGGTGTGCTCAGGGCTATGTACCTTTTCAGAAGAGAAACAATTTGGAAAATAAATCCCTGAGAATAACATTCATGTATGTATATATTCACATCAAAGCCTCAAAGGGTCACAGAGCTGGAAGAGACCTTGGAAACCATATAGTCTTACCCCTTCATTTTGCAGATGAAGAAACTGAGGCCCCAGGTAGTTGTCCAAGGTCACATAGGCAATGTCAACACTGGGATATAAACCAGGGTTCTCTGACTTCAGAGTCAGTGCTCATTCCACTGGAAATAATGAATGGATTATATGCTATTTGGGATTCTCTGTGAAAGAGCTCCCTGCCAGTGTGATAAGGTGAGAGTTTCCTGTATCAACTTTCTTGCTGTGTATATTTCCCCACCTGTAAAATCCACAGGCACTGATATAAGCAATATGTTGATGTCACACCTCAAGGTGACACACTTCTATATTCTTATGGACACACTGATCAGCCCCCCTTGGGCTATAGCACATTCTGGGGTGAGAGGATCATGAGACCTGAGGATTGTCAAGGAGAGAGAGAGAAATGTAACTGTTTGCTTAGAGGCCAAGAGCCCAGTGGGGCTCTTCAACTCAAGAGAGTTGAAGAATCAGGACAATGGTAAAATACAATACGCAGAAGATGGTTATCAGAGAATGGGAAGAGAGCTAGATTGCAGCCCTAAGTACTGAGAAGGTTTGGGGGATTTAGACCCGAGTCTAAATCCTGGGCAAAGCATTTACTTCCATCCCAAGGTCAATGGCATCAGTATAGTGGCAGGGCAGACTCTTATTTGGTATGTCAACAGAGAAGCCTGGGCCCTGGTGATGGAAGTTCTGAAGACCCAGGAATATGACTCTAGGTCTTGGCCTAGATGGGACCCAGGAAAGGCTAACACAAACTGAGTGCCCTGCCCTTGGTGTTGGGATTCCTTATTCCTCCTTTCTTACTTTCATCACTGGTGACACTGTACCAAATGTAGATCTTTGGTAGATTGCTTTCTGGCTCTGTCTACTACTTTGACATGTATAACTGTCTCCTCTGTTTGACTGAGAGGACCTTGAGGGCAGGGACCACACCTACCTCTTTCTGCTCGGTTGCCAGCTCTAGGCTTTGCTCACCAAGAGTTGTTTTAAAAATTGACTTTGGAAAAGACACTATCTGTATGCAGCTTTTGTTAAGTGTTCCTTTGTGCTGGGTACTGGGATGGAGGATGGAATCCTTGTCCTTTGGGCTTCCAGGCTTTATTTCTCTTGTTACTGGAGTCTAGCTTCTTAGTTGTACTAGGAAAGATTAGGCTTAGATATGTTTTCTGAGTCAGGGATATGGACATCTTACCTGTTTCCAGATACCTGGGTATATTGGCAAGCACTTAGCACACCCAGGATGGCTTGCCTGAACAGGTTCTTTGATCTGCTTTTCTAAGGGAAATACAACTCAAAAGGGGTTAACAGTCCTACTTTAATTAAACTACATCATTCACCAGTTCAGGGGAAAGGTCAGCACCATAACTGTGGAGAAAATACGAGCAGAGAAATAAGCACAAAGATCCAGTAGACCGGGCTCCAACTGTCTAATTGTGGTATACACTTTTAACATTTCCGTACATCACCAGACCAGGGAGCAGGGGGGAAGGGGTGGGGGCCCTCTGTAACAAAAGGCTACCCAGAGTCATGCAGGAAATCAAAAGGTCCTTCTCATGAGCAAGCCCCCAAAGCAAAATCTCACCTCTGGGTAATACACACACACACTTTCAGCTAATAGGCTCAGAGGCAGAAGGCATCACAGCCCTTATGACTCAGGGTCTAATTAGCTTAGTACCAGAAGGTGTGAAAGCCTTCCTGCAAGCAAGCTTCCCCTTAGCAAGCTTCCTTTTAGGCAAGTCCCTCCTTAGGCAAGTTCCTCCCCCAGAGGGCTCTATGTGAATCAGGATGTACCAGAGCTGTGAACTGGGCCAGAGCTCAAACCAGAAAGACATCCGTGATTGAAATACCTGTGTACCTTTAGACCTGGGAATATGGCCCCTGTTCAAAGGGAAAAAGGGGACACATGTGGTCACATAGGCCTATTGATGGATGGGGAAGATCTTATTTTCCATTAACCCTATGTTGGGTTCCTGAAATCCTGGGGGAGCTGCCTCAGGAGCTAGAGCTAGCATCTCTTTGGTACCTTATTTTAGCTTGGGTGAAATACAGAGGTGGAAATAGCCAATGGAGGTGTTCCCTACCACACCCTGCTTCCTCCTATGATTCTCTCCCTGGGCTGGGGCTTTGCAAACACCAGTGGCTCAGGTTTGTGTTTTGCTTCTAGTGTGCAGGCACGGGGGATACTGACTCTGGGGAGGCCTGCCCCACCACTGCTGGCACCAGAAGAAGAAGCTAAGAACAGGAAGCGACCATGGCCCACCAACGGGCCAAACCTCGGTCCTCCCTTCCCACGGGGGCTAAGCGTCCCAGATCTACCAGCTTCCCCTTTCTTGCCAAGTGGCAGCACCAGCAGCCTGGACGTTCGAGCTGGGGGCCTCCAGGACACTTCTCGATTTCCAAGGACACAGGAACCTTTGCGGGCTCCCCGCCCCACTCCTGCCCGCCTGTGCCACCCCACACCTGTTCTGAGCCGGTTGAGCACAGAGCCACTAGAGCCCCTAGCCTCAGAAGGAGCCTGCCCGTGGGCCGCAGGAGGGGGCAAAGTAACGGGGTTGTATGCTGAACTGGTGAAAGAGTTGGAGTTACAGATGGCGGAGCTTCGGAGGCTGCTGGTCTCCAGGGAAGAAGCAGCACTACGGCAAGAGAGGAGGATCCGGGAGTTGGAACTGGAGAATCAGCAGCTTAAGGGTCAGCTTCGGAGTCTAGAGGAACAGAATGATCTGCTGTCTAGCACTCGTGGTGGTGCAGGGCTCAAGGCATCCTCTCCCAACACCAGCCTCAGCTCTGGGACCGGTAGCCTTGGTAACGGGAGCTGTCCTTTTCTCTGGGATATGGGCAGGAGGTGGCTGGATGGGGATCCCTCGGGTTGGGCTGTCTGCTTCCCTCAGGGTCCCCGTGGGGATGATCTGGCCCCTCCTCAGTTGCCTTTGGAGATGACTTGTGATCTCCAGCCAGCTTTGCCTTTGGTTCCCTTTCAATCATTTCCCCTCTCCTACTCAGGAGCTCTTTGGGCAGCAAACTTTTCTGTAGACCCATTTTTGTCCGACCAGTTCTGCCTTTTCCTCTCACCCCAGGGTTTTCTTTCCTTTCTATTCAGGCCCTTCCCCAGATTCAGTCTCTGCCTGTCCTCCCCAAGGAGCCCTTCATCCAAGAGTTGCCACCTTTTCCTATCCTTCCTCCCTATTCCATCATATATAATATTTTGTCATCCTGGCCTCAAAGGTCCTCTGGTGGCTCTGTCTTGATGAACAGCCATCCCTTCTCTTCCCTAGAACCCACTACTTAGCGTATCTCAGCAATGGGCTCCCAGAAACAGGAGGAACACTTACAGTAGGTTCAGGACTGATAACAAAAGGAACATCAGAGAGAGGAGATTAGAAAAGGGGGAGGGATTTTATGGATACTTGTGTTGGGGAGTGGGGAGATTAAGTCCAGAGTGTAAGAGGTCCGCATAGCCCCATCAAGATCCACCTGTAGTCTTCTGGAAACATTTCTGTCTACATTTAGCCATCCCCATAGGTATGGCCTCTCTCTCCTCAGATGTCAACGAAGGAAATGTCCAGTTCCTCAAGGGCCTGGTGGGGCTACTGGAGAGCAACATGGCACTACAGGTGGGTCCCTGATAAGCTAGTAGCTCCTGGGGAGCAAGGAAGAGGGACATGGATAGAGATTGGGCAGTGGGTGGATGCTAAGACAGGCTTCTGACAAAGGCAATTATCCAGATGCCTAGAATTCCCAAAGGCCACACCCATACATACAAAATAATAGAGCCAAATGGTAATATGCATTTCATTTCTGTATGCTCATTGAACACAGACTGTGTTGTCCATTCTGGTTTTGGAGTTGACGGGGATGGTCTTACTCTCTAGGAGGATATAGCTCACACTTTCACTACAAACTCTTGTTGATTTTAGTTGCCCACACATGGAGAATATGGCACAAGGGAAGGGGGAACATCCAACCCTTTGGGAATGATTCAACAACTCTTATATTGGAAGCAAAGGGGTCAGCTAGAATTAGCCTTGGGTAGGATAACCTCAGGGAAGTCAGGGGCATGTTCCCAGGAAGGTTACCAGCCTTGTTTGTCCTTTAACAGGAGAGAGGGTCACCAATGGCCTGGTACTGGTAGGAACATTTCCAGTATCTTTGGGGGAAGTTGCCAACCTTCATTGTAAGGGCTACCACAGGATGCTGAGATGCTGCCACTTCCCTTGCTTAGAGTTGCTCCCCCTTCCTTCAGCAGGTGAATGGCCTTCCTGCACCACTTCCCACATCACCACCTGTGGAACCCAAGGGAACTCCTGCTGAGGCCCCACGGTCCCCACCAGTTCGTAGGCTACGAGCAGGACTCCCCAGTGGCTTTCCAGCATGGTTGAACTCTGAGGATGGGGTGGGCAGTCCTGCTACACTGAGCGAGGCCACCTGTCTATGGGAGGAGAATGTTCAGGATACACTACCCGATGGAACCCCTGTATGGGCATCACCAGTGGAGGTGGGTGCTGCATAGAACTCAGTGGGAGGGGTAAGTCTTGGTTCCCCAATAATCCTGCAGCCTTCATGAATGGGTTGAGAGTGAGAGTAGTCAACTAGTGCCCATTAGAGGGTTCTGGATTAGTAGACTGTCATTCTAAACCTAAACGATAAGGAGGAGGGAATTTGGGGTGAAATTTATAAAGAAGTTATATCTGCTGCTCTGGCTTCCCCAGGTACTAAAAATAAACCTGGAGTCCTTGAAGAAGTCTGGTCTAGGACCAGACACCTTAGGGGCACTGGTCCTGAAAAGATGCCAGTGAGAGCATCAAGTTGAAGAGGCTGGCTGATGAGGGGCAGGCTAATGGCCAGTACCTTTTTCCTTTCCACAGGAGAATGGGAGACCCAAACTGGAGTTGATCCCCAACTCAGGGGTCTACATTACTCACCACCAGCTAGATGACCTGTCTCAGGTGTCAACAGACAAACCCAAGCTGATGACCAGGCGTATGTTGGATTACTTCTTTTCTCGGGAGACGCTGGCCCGCTCCTCTGCCACTGGTCAACGAATTGCCCATAATAACACCACCATGGAGAAGCCCATACGGTTGCCTGTTGCTGTGGTCAACGCCATCAAAGGTACCCAGGGGCAGATTCCCAAGGGCAGCGTTTGGTGACTGGGGCAGGAGGAGGGATGAAGTACTATGCACTGTTGGCTTTTCTCTGGCAACAGGCCACACGGTAGTGGCCTGAAGGCTGGCCTAGGTTTTTAAGTCAATTTGCTTTGGGGAGGTTATTTTATCGAGCCCTAACATTCTTTTTTTTTTTTGAAATGATAACACTTAAGATCTTTCCTTTGGCAGTAGGTGCAATTCTGCTTTCAGAAAAGAAAAAGCTGAGGGACATTGTGGGTAGAGTTCTAGTTCAGTGATGAGTTGTTCAAAGGGGGCATTCACTACATTGAGGGGATACATCAGGTGTAATGAAGTAGGAAGCAGGAAAGATTGAGGTGAAAGCTGAGGAATAGCTGATGGGAATATCAGGAATGACAGATGAAAGATGTAAATCTCTTAAGAATAGGAATCTGACGCTCCATACAGGGTTAGGAGGAAGGGGATGGGACCCTGTAGGATTGAAAGGTTATAAAGCATTCTTCAGTCTTCCCGATGTCCCTCTCTTCTCCTACCCCCCTACCCTGATTCTTTTCTCCATCTATGGTTCTAGTAATAATGGAGGGACCTGGGCAAGGCCTTAGGGAGCAGGGAGGAGACATAATTCGCCATTTCTATGCTGGTTCTCCCTGATTGGTGGCCTCCTGACAGTTCTGGCTTTTGGCATGGCTGAGGCTCAAGGCATTTTGGTTTGATATGGGCAGTGACAAGAGTCTGGGAGACTGAATGCCATCTTTCCCTTGCAAACTCAGATCAGAACGGTACTGTTTGAGAGTGCACTCTTGCCCATCCCCCATTCCTGGCTTGGAGCTAGATCTGAGCAGCCCCCTTTCTGTCTTCCCCAGAATATGTCACCAAGGTGTGTGGTCGTGGCTGTAACTTTAATGCCGTCATCAACAGCAAGTGTGGGACCTCAAGGAGGGCAGTCAAGAAGATGATTGTTAAGATGGAGTGAGTGGGGTGAGGGGGGTCGGGTGGGCCAGGTCCTACAGTCTGCTGGCAGATACATACATATATTTATATATTTTTAAAAAGCACCCTCCAAGCAAGCACTGTACCATCAGGATCTGTCTTCAGGAGAGTGGTGGGGATGGATAATCTTTCCCCTGACCCTTGTTTTTCTGGGCATATTCCTGTTCTGAGGGCTATAGGATTGAATCCTAGTATCTAGGATCTCATGTGAGCTATGGGGTCCAGGGTAAGCTGGGCAGAGAAGAGGAAAAAAGAAAGTTAGGGAATGATTTCTTTGTCCCATTCCTTGTGGCACTGACGGCTTTGAGAAGGGCAACCAGAGCTGAGGACTAGGAGGCCACAGACTGTACTGTCCCAGCTTTAGGACAGCGCTCTGGCTGTTTTCCAGCTCCATGCTCTTATATCCGTGTATACTCTGGAAGCCAGGTAGCAAGCAGTGTTGATCTGGGGTAGTGAAGGATCAGCTCCATCTAGGTTGCTCTCTCCTGCCAGAGGAGGGCTCTGTCTGTAGAGCAGGCGGGGACTTCTGCAATCCTCTTGGAGATCAAAATTCACGACCAAAAGACTTCATAGCCTTTCTTGTACATAAGCCGGAACATTTCAAATAAAGGTTGGATTAAACCAAGCTCATTACTGCTGCTCATTACCACCACATCCTTCCATTCTTTCTAGATCATGGGATTTTAGAGCTAGAAAGGACTTGAGAAATTTAGTCCAAGCATCTCCTTGTGTAGATTGAGAAACTGAGGGCTATGCTAAACAGAAGAGTTAAGATGCAAACCAGAGTGGCCCCTTGGCCTTGACTGTTCTCTGTAGCGCAGGGTCTATGCCCTTCAGAACACAGGTGGAGGACATGCAGGGCTACTATTAACCTTTGCCTCTTGATAAGAGTGCCTGCCTGTCTTAGGGGAATGAAGAGGAAGCTACTTGGTCCACATTTAGAGCTTTGAAACATTCCCTAGAAACAGTTGCCAGGAAAAGGAAAAACTCTTGCTACCTGGGAGAAAAACATGGGAGCAGGGGCTGATGCAGAAAAGAGGCTAATTTGTTAGTTAATACTAGAGATTGGCAGTGTTTAAAACAAAATATTGTTTGCCAATACAGCCTATTTGAGCTGGGGAAATGGTGTTCAGACCTGTGATTTGCATCAATGTAGAGAGAGTTCCAGTGAGGAAAGTCTGTTTTTTTAATACAGATGGGCAACTGCTCTGTAGCTTATCATTTTGAATTGCCAGACACAACCTATGAGTCTGCCAGTGTTTGAATCCTCAAAGTTTTCTTTGCCCATTTGTCTGAGTTTGTGTAACGTCCTGTTCTTAAGACCTGAGCTCCAGGTGGCTGTAGTGTGGATTTCACTGCTAGACATAAAGGAAGCATTGAGATGAAGAACATGGAACCTGCCTTAGCTGGCGTCAGACCTCACGGCCAGTGTGCTTGGACCCTCTCCTTTCTGCCATCCAAAATGCTGTAGGACTGGGCACTGGCTCTAGCTCGTGAGGACAGGTGTCGGGGGCCACCTAGCTTTGCAAAGAGAAGTGCCCTAATGTTTAGAAAGTAGTAATAAGTGTTACCCTCATTTTACAGATAAGGAAACTGAGAGTTTTTGGCTAGTGGGGTGGAGGCTGGGATTCAAACCTACTTCTGCTGACTCCAAGTTCAGCAGCTATATACCATTTAGCCTCCATGCTGTCAGGTGGAAAGCTGTCTAGCAGATAACGGTAACGAAGAGAATAGAGCAAAAGCGTGGCTGGCTCAGGATAACCTATCCTCATCTTCAGGGCTCATGTCCTTCCAGCAAATTAGAATTCCTTATCAACAAGGAAAACACCTTGTATCTTGACCCTGAGTCTAGTTCCTTAAGCGCCTTCCTGCCCCATCATGGAGCTGAGTTCATTGAAAGGAGTTTTCTCTGGCCTCTTCCCAGTGTCCCTCCCTTTTGTCTCTATACCTAGGGAAAGAAATGCAGAGATGCTTGCTCCTTATTTTCACCACCTTCACCCTACCACACAAGTACCTATTGGAAATAAACTACCCAAGAGGAGACTTGCACTCCTCAGAGGCACACTTCTGCCAGCACTGTGGCTGATGAGAGTGCTTGTGGAGAGTCTAGTCCTCTGGCATCAGCTTCTCCTCTGGGAAAACTGGCCTATGGAGGAAAAAATGAGGGCAACTACCCAAATGGGTCCCCTATGGGATTATGCCACTACTGGACAGGCATGAATGAGAATACCCAGCTTTCTGTAAGTTCAGATGGGAATCCCTGCTAAGGGTAAGAAAGGTAAAGGAGGCTGGACCCTACTTTCCCCTGGGGTCCTTCTCCAAGCTCCTGATGCTCAAGGCTCCATCCCCACCTTGCTTCCTCCCCAGTGAAAATTCTCCAGGGTAAAAGACAAAGGAAGCCTCATTGCCAAGCTGCTGACTTTGCCTCAGGCAACTAAATTTATTAGCAAGAAAAAATTCTTTGTCAGCTCTGTGCCGACCAACAAAGTACATTGTTAATAAAGGATAACAAATCTGTCACTTAATTCAAAAAACATACCTCAAGCAGTTACAACTAAAAATAAAGTGGATTTTTGTTTTAATTTAAAAGCCTCAAAAATAACAAGCAATATGTTTTTAAACATGTAGTAGACACAATATTGTCTATTATACAATATACACTATACACAAATGGGATCTGAGTGGGGGTATGGGATGAGAAAAAAGGGGAGAGGGACAATATGTTTGTGTGTGTGTGTGAAGGTTCTTTAAAACAAAAAAAATCAAATTCCGGATTCAAACTGAAATTTTACGTTATTTAGAAGCGAAAAGTCTTTGGAGAGGGGAAAAAAAAGTTTTTCTGTTCATCATTGTCCAAAAAACAAAATCCCAACCCCAAACTGAAAAAGAGGAAGGGGGGAAGGGGAAAGACAAGGAAAGGAAGAAGGAAGCAATTAAATAAAATTATTTAAAAGCGCACACAATACACAGTGTTCATTATCTGAAGTAGAGTATAAGGCAACGTTCTTCATAGAAAAACAGGGAAGATCAGAAGGAGTCTGTGGTTATATATATTTTTAAAATATAAAGTTGGAATGTGCTGGAAGAAAGTGTTTTGTTTTGGGGGGGGGAGGGGAGGCAGGTGTCCTTCCCACTTCCTCTGTGGGTGGCCCTTGGATGGGGGCTCTGGGACTGGGTCCCAAGTGTTCGCTATGTTGCTGCCATGCTGCCCTCAGGTGGGAGTAGGGTATGACAGGCCCACAAGAGAGGGGGTGGCACAAGGGGATGCATCTCCTTTCTCGTTCCCCCGCCCCGGGCCACATCAGTGCTATGGGATGGGGGAGGAGAAAGGAAGGGGACTCACTTGGCTCCTCTACGGAGTGAAATTCATGTTTTTCCTTTGGAAATAAAGGTTCCCACTCGTCCTGGTTTAGAACGTCTCATTGTACATGGCCAATGTCCGGGATCTGGACCAGGACTTATGGTGGAGGGAAGAGGGGCTGTTGTGGCAGCCAAATGGCTTAGGAAGGAGGAAACATGGTTATTGAAGCCCCTATCTGCAGGGCCACAGTCAGGGAATAAGGGGGCAAGGAGTCAGCCATGGTGCCTCTGACTCTGGGGGCCCCGGGGCTGAATTGGAGTTGAATCTGCAGGGCCTCCAACTGCTGTAGGCTTTACAAATTCTTTGTGACCAGATGGGTCTTGTAATGCTTGGTTAGGTGGTCGCTCCTCATGAAGCGCTTCTGACACTGAGCACACTCGAAACGCTTGTCACCTAGGGAGAGGAAAAGTCTGTCATCCCTGCACCCTATGTTCCAGATTCAACCCTGGCCATTCAGCTGCTCAATAGAACTCATCCCCCAAAAGCAGGAAGGAAGAAGGATCAAACACCCAAATGAAGATGTCACTACTTTAATCAGGTCCCACCCCAGGCCACACGTTAAACTGGCTTCAGAGACTCCCTGTGCTTCCCTACCACCTATCATAGCAAATCCAGACACCGAAGCCACTTCAATTTGCCTCCTTTCTTATTAGTCCTGAACCCAATTTTTTGGGGTCACTAAATTCATCTGTTCCCTACTCCCTTGTATATGATTTTTCATTTCTGACTCCATGCTTTTGTATTATTCTTTACCCTCGAGATGATGCCCTATTAATTGCTTCCTACCAGTCTAGATTTCTTCCTTCCAAACAGGAGGAAAATGTTTCCAGTTTGATGCCAGCCCTTTCTGATCTCTTCAGCACTGAGAGACTCGGCTGCTACTCTAATTCTAGGCACGGTGTTGTGCAAGTGGTTCTTTAAAGTTGTTACATGAATGTGCATTTTGTCACTCCAACAATGATGGCGCCCTCCCCTCCCCAATGGCTAGGATGCTCTGTTTACCCCAAAGATAACCAACTCCTTAGGGACTGGGGCAGAAGAACCATACCACCTATTTTTTGTGGTCTAGAAAACAATGCTCTGCACAGAGGGATAAATTACAGAGTTCCAGCCCCAATCAGGAAGTGAATCAAGACCATAGGTCAAAGTTGGAAGGCTCCTTAGAGGTCATCAAGTCCAACCCCTTCATTTTACAGAAGAAGAAACTGAGCCTCAGAGAAGGTAAGTGATTTGTCTAAGGTCACAATGGCAGAGATCAGAGGTGGGACTGGACCCTGGATCCTGCACCCTCTCCACTGTCCTACCCTTCCTCTAGAAGAGAGCCAGAGATTCTGGCTCTCACTTGATGTTCTCACATACTAAGCCTGGGGTTGCATGGAAATGGTGAGCATTGGCTAGGTGGGGGTCTGACCTGTGTGGGTCCGGGCATGCCGCTGGAGTTCATCACTACGTGTAAACCTCTTGCCACAATAGACCCAGTTACAAACAAAGGGCCGCTCTCCGGTGTGCAGGCGCACATGGGCACGCAGCAGTGATGTCTTTCGGAAGGTCTTTCCACAGTCAGGGATATGGCACACATGCTTCTTTTTACCCTGCTCTCCAGACCTACAGATGGATTTGGAGGGGAGCAGTAGAAGAAATGAAGAGAAAGTGAGACAACGATAGGATGGGTTAGGAGAAACATGGAATGGGTGGAAGAAGATGAGATGGGAAAAACCGCAGGAAGAGGGGGACAGAATGGGGACAAAGATGAGGCAGAGGGCCCTCACCGGGCAGAATGGACTAACATGGAGAAAATGTAGTACAATAAAGGGCAGTGGGTCTATAGCCTTCTTGGACACAGACCCTCTTATCTTAGGATCACCTTTTCTCCCCGTCCTTGCAGTTGGGGCAAGTACAAGCCATGCGCCGCCTCTTCTCCCCTGGTTGCACCTCTCCAGCCAGTGCCTGCTCCATCTGCAGCTGAATCTGCGTAGGGCTCAGGCCACTGATAGTCAGATTGTTCCCAGAAACATTCTGTACAGTGAGCTGCTGCTGCCCTGAATGAAGGGAAGGAAAAAAGACTCAGGGTGAAGGAAATGGGAAGTGGGTACGGAGGCCTGGCTCAGAGGATGGTACACTCCCACAGCAAAACCACTTCACTAGACCCCTCCATATGGACCTTGAAAGGCCATTAACGTATGGGTTCCCAGGAGCTTCCATCCCATGGATCCTTTGTAGCAACACACCACCCCCACGCTGCAGGAAAGTCCTCAGGGATGTAAGTAAGAAACAAGCTATAACAATCGGGGCACTTTGGAAGAATTTCTAAGGCAGAGGCATCAAAATACTGAATGCAGTGGAACCAGATTAAAATGTCAGTGAGAAATATTTAACTGAAGAAATAAAAATATAATAAAACAGATGCAACTACATTCTAAACCAATGTCACCGACATGGATCTTTATGTAGGGATTAGTGCCCTCCCTACCCATTTCTATTTCAGTCTGACAGCACAGTTCTAAGGCAGTGATGCAAGAATTGACTGACCTCGTGGACGCTGCACCATCCTAGGCCATACTGATCAAGAACAAGAGGAAGAATAGCCCCTTTTCCACCTTTCCACAGGCAGATGGGAAGCCTAAAATGCACCAGCCAAACTTCTTAAAATGCTGTCGAGGGACTGAAAGAGCTGTCGTAGCCTGAAAATGGTTGTTTGCTTAGTTTGCTGAACACGGTAAAAATGCCCTGGCCAGAGGGTCGTTCCGGAGCAGTAATTTATTCGCAGTTGTCGGCGCTAGGCCCTGCCCAAACCCTGTCCGCTGAAGAAGAGTCCCCTTTCACCTCCAATATCCTAATCAGCCTCACCAGACTCCTCTATCCCAGCTCTCCCTAGCACTTAGAGCCTCACTTGGTAGCACGTGCACTTGCTTTGGTCTGGGTGTTGCTACAGAAGTGTTTCCAAAGATTTTCAAGTGTCCTGTCTCAATCCCAGTATTTGCCACAGCACTTTAAGGGCCTTACAGCAGAAACCTTCCATGTGTGCTGTCTCCTCCAATGTGAGTTCCTTGAGAGGAGGGACTATCTCCCCTTTTCTCTCTGTATCTCCAGTGCTTAGCATGGTGCTCTGCACATATAAATGCTGAATAAATTATTTTTCATTCATTCATCCCTCCATCAAAGGAGAAACTCATCATAGCACCAAAGACAGGACTTTACACATAAAGAGCACCTGGTCAGTACTGCTGGCAGACTGAAAGGCAGACAGAATCCTCTTACCTCCAGTGTTGGTGATAGTGACAGGCACACCCTGGACCTGGACACCATTGATATTAATGGTCTGCATAGCTTGGGCAGCCGCTGCCAGCTGGGCTGCATTCAGGCTGATGATGCCTCCAGCAGGAGCAATCTTTGGCAGGGGCCGTTCCTTTCGAGAAGCAGCAATAGAGTGCTTTTTACTGGTGCCTCCCAAGTGGGGGCCTCGGGTTACAGGACTACTACAAGATGTGGTAGAGGCAGCAGGCACCGTCACCGAAGGGGGTTCTTGTAGGACGACTGTCTGCAGCTCCCCTGAAGGCATTCTGATATAGATCTGGGTGGGGGTGAGAGGAAAGAGGGTCAGCCACCCCAGCGCAGAACCCGCTGACAATCAGAGGCATGGACAGGACTAGTCTAAGTCCCTTTCTGGAATTAGCTCACAGATGAGCATATACCTTAAAAGTTCCTCGTCCCTGGCACACTGCCTTGCATGTTGTAGGTGAACAATGTATCTGTTGATCTGAACAGTTTAATGTTCTTAATCAATATAAAAAAAAAAAACCAGAAACGAAAGATCAAAGAATTATAGAACTTTTTCAGGTGAAAGGGGCCTTATAGGTCCTTTTGTCCAACTTATTCATTATTAAATGAGATGAGAAAACCGAAGCCAAAGGAGGTCACCAGGCTTATTTAAGACCATCACAAGCCAGAGCAGTATGAGAGCCACGTTTACACCAACTGGGCATTTTTAGTGTTCTTTTTTGTGTTGTTGTTGTTGGTGGTGGTGGTGTTTGTGTGTGCTTGTGTATGCGCGCATACGCGTGCATGTGAATTTATAGGAGGCTGATGTCTCACTGTTGAACATCAACCACGTAAAGTAATGACAGATACACACCCAGCACCTTACGAGGGAGAGCTGATTTGAGCCTCCCTTAACCAAGTGTGAGGGGGTTACTACGGAAGAGGAAACTGAGGCTCCCAGGAGGGCAGTGACTCCCCCATGGCAATACAGCCAGGAAGGGTCAGAGGTGAGATCTTACTTCAAAGTGAGTGCCTGCTATGCACCAGAGCTCCTGCGCTCTCACAGATGGTCAGGGAATAGGGTGGTTGGATTAAATGCTATTTAGTGTAACATACCAGCTGTTATGATCACTAACCCTGATGTTTAAGAATTTAAAATAAAAACCCTCTTGATAATAAATTTTTTTTCAAAAGAATTAAAAGTCTGAGCTGAAATTTACAAGTACTGACACTCTAAAATCTTGTCTTTCTCATTTTCAACTGAGAAACAAAACTAATCTTCTATTCTGAAAAAGGAAAGCCCTTCTGAAGTACAGGTCTAATGTTTTTATATATAGGATGGCAATTTGTTCTCACACAAAATAAATGCTTATAACACAACTGACTTATAAATTCAAATTGGCAGATACTTAAACATGATATAGCACACCTACAAATCCTCTCCTAGGAGACTGATATTTAAATGCTGAAACATACAACAGTATAACTGAAGGGGCTGAAAACATAAATGTCCTTTACCTAGGTTCTATCTTATTTGAGCAAGTCACTCAGGGTCCATATCTTCAGTTAAGCAAGAGTAAGGCTTTAGTTCATCCTCCTCGAGGTGGTCTCAAATTCTTGAGTTTGCAACAAAGGGTGGAAAACATTCAGCTCAGGATTGCTAGTACAGGTCTAATTTTATGAGAAAACATCATCATTCCTTGGGTTTTCAGGAATGAGATCTCTACTTGGCATGTTGTGTTTTTACAACCACAGGCATAAATGGAATCAGTTCAAGTGGTAACATGTGAGGTCAAGGTGCTATAGGTGGAATGCCCTGGAACTGATCAGGACCCAACCTGAGTAGCCAGGGAACCACCATTAGCAAGTTCATTTATTAGTTGTTGGACTTGATATCTCGGAGTCTAAGAGTCATGCTTACCCTTCTGTCATCAAGGATAAACATGAAGCTAGAGCCTTTTTTGTGTAGTCAGTAAGAACTGTTTGTTAGTTTTCCAAGTGTGTGTGTTAAATACCTTCTTAAATCAGCAGGATCCCATCCCTCTGTTGATAATTTTACAGAATGAGAATTCTCAAAAGACTAGTCTTTACAACTTCCCTGGCTTCCTTTATGACTCACCTCAAATCCTCTCTTCTACAGGAGCCTTTTTCTTCTCGCACCTTCTTCTAGTTACTCTGCATGCGTGGGTACCTAATTATTTACATGTTGTCTCTCCCTTGTTAGAATGTTAGAACTCCTTGAAGACAGGAACCATTTCTGCCTTTCTCTGTTTCCTTAGTACTTTGCACATGTAAATGATTAATAAATGTTTGCTGTTTCCTATCACTGTTTCCTATTCCTAGACATTAGGCCAGCCTTAATCTTGACATACATGGTCAACTCTTCCTGATCATCTTACAGATTTTCCACTTTGTGAACTATTTGTACCAATTTTCGAATGCTGTTTCCCCCTTACCTCCCATTCATTCATTTCCTTGACTGTCAATCACTGGAATAAAACTCCCCAAGTAAATGCACTTTAATGCTGGCTGCCAATTCTGCTACAAAAAATATAATGGAACATAGTTTAAGGTGTAATAAAAATGACCTTTGGGATTGGATTCTCCCTCCTCATTAAAACAGAGACTTGCTCTGCTGCTTCCTAGCAGAAACAGAGACAGGGACAAAGACATGGCCAATGTGCAGCGGCAGCAACAGTTTTGCTCACTTGTTCAATGCCTCACCCTGTGATCCAACTAGGTTGTAAACTCCTTGAAGGTAAGAACTATGTACACTTTTCCTTAACTAACCTGCCAATACATACACGCACAGTACCCAGGAATGCGTTGGACAGTGTAGATACTCAATACTTGTTGAACTGAACCCAATTTAACCTCAAGTCCTCCCACTCTAAGGTCATGTCCCTTCTTCCTGTCTAGCTCTCTTCACCGACCAATGACTAGGAAACTTCCTCTAAACTCCACTGCCATCACAACAAAACCTCAAGCCCTGACTATTCTGACCATCTGAGGCCTCACTTCCCAAAAGTCAAGCTGATGTTCTGTGCTCATAAAAGCCCAACTGGAAGGGGAAGTGCCCCGTATTTTCAATCCTCAACTACAAAGTAACTCTGACATTCCCTAGGGAAGGTCAAAGGTGAGAAAGGCAGGAAAGGGGGTAGAGAAATGGCCTAACGTCAGCAAGGTACCTGAGTTGGTGTTGGGTCAGACGTTTGGATCTGAAAGTCTTGGGAGGGCTTCTGGGGGACAGTGGGGAGTGTAGCCGAGGCTGCCTGCACCACACGAAGGGCTTGTTGGGGAATCTGCACCACTTGCTGCTGCTCTGCCTTAGGGGGAACCACTTGCACCTGCTGTACCATGGCAGGCTGGCCCCCTCCAGGACTCTGCACAATGAGGAGGTTGTTCCCTGCCTGGATGATGTTGTCCGCTGTCGTCTCAATCAGCACGGTCTCCACTTGTTCAGCTACTGCCATAGCCGGCTGGGAGGAAGCTGGAAGACCTTTTTTCCTCATCTTTTTGTTTGGCTTGACCAGCGGGGCAGTGGTGCTCTCAGTGAGCAGCTGGGCTGGGGTGCCCGTGTCCGGAGTGCTCACTAGGTTGTTGACAGGCAGAGTGAGGGTCACGTTGCCACCCCCACCCGTCAGTTTCACCACACCACCTGGGTTCTGCAGAGGTGCTGCAGAGCCAGCCTTCTGGATGGGGGCAGGCTTGATTGGGACAGGCTTGTGGCTGGATGGAGAGGGAGTGATTATGGCTTGGTTGGTGCCAGGGATGATCTGGATCTGGTTGGTGAGGTTAGGCTGGACTTGGATGGTCTGTCCACTGCCTGCTTGAATCTGAGGAACTGCTTGGTATTGAATGTTGGCACTAGACCGGGCCCCTTTGTTGATCATCGTAGGGTTCTGGATAGCAAATACCAGTTGACCGCCCGGATAAGATGTGCCCAGTTGTGAACCTTGGACTTGGAGTATGTTCCCTTTCGAGGATAAGATCCCAAAACTGTTCTTGCCTGGACTGAGGGGAAGTGGGGCAGGTTTGATAGGAACGAGTTTCCGTGGCGTGGGCTGGGGCGGTGCAGGAGGTGTTACAGCAGCTTCTACTGCAGGGGGACCAATTTTGCTACATGTTGCAGCAAGGAGGGCTAAGGGTGATGGCTGGGAGTCCTGCAAAGACCCAAGAGGAGAAAAGGAGTGAGAATAAAAAGCTTACTGTTGTCCCCTCCTTCCCTCTACCCAGTTTTGTTCCTTGATCTTTGCCTCTCTTATTACCTAGGCTCATAGAAGCACAGCTCCTAGAAGGGACCTTGGGTCACCTAGTTCAACCCTTTAATTTACAAATGAGGAAACCAGGGCCTAGAGAGGTGGAGTGACTTGTCTTTTATTCTTCTTTGGTTGCGCTTTCTTTGCTATGTCCCTGGCAAGAGCCCTCTCTAGTCTGAGTAGGCAGAGTCCATCGGGGCCCCTTCCTCTCTCTTTTCTGGGCTTCTCCCCAATCAGAACAGTGAAGGCTGTCCACCAGGAAGGAGACTGGGATGGAAGCTCAAAACTATTGTTCTAGATTTTTCAAGTGAGAAAATGCCTTCAGAGATCCAAGAGATCCTTCTGAAGAAGCACCACAGGGGTAAGATAATTCAGAACAAACTAACTTAGCCTCTCACCCCCAGTTTCCTCCATCTCTCGCTCCCTCCTGCCTTCGTCTCTAACATGGGTCACTCATCACCCTTAGTTCTTCAGCTCTGTTAGGGAGGGCAGTAACATCCACCACAGGAGGGAACAGGTGAGGGCGGAGGGAGAAATCAACCTTTTCCTTCCTGATGTCTAAGAGACCCTGCTCCCAAAAACCAGTGAGTAGAACTAGTTCTCCCATACTACAATGAAAAGTCATCTTCTGGGACTGACTTTTCCAGGATCTATTCTCCTAAAACAGGCAGTGGGGCTTTGTGGACTTTGGAGTTTTAATCCCGGTTCCACTCCTCACTCACCATATGGGCTACAACCTTAAGGGACTCAGTTAGTCTTTCTGGGTCTCAACTGCTTTATCTAATACACGGAGATAATTGTTCCTACTCCTGTTCTTATCTATGAATGCTGTGAAAATGGACCCTATTCCACAGGGTGCTTCTTGGGACTCCCTGCACAAGAGGAGCCCTTCGAGGCAGGATTTCATTTTAGTCATAATAAGAAAGTCTGGGCTCACGCAGAGCCCGCTCACCTGGGCAGTGGAGGCAGCAGGCTGCAGGTATTCACTGGGACTGACAGCAGCAGTGGCAGCCATACTGGTCTGTTGATCTTCTGCAACGAACAGAAAGAAGAGTGAAAAAGAGGGCCTTTAGAGGGTTCTCACCTTTGTGTTTCACTCATCATCCACATCGACCACCCCAAAATCATGACAGTGTTTATTACCCTTTCACATGACACCCCACTTTCAAGTACTGACAAGTCAAACACTTCTCCTAGCCATCCTGATACTCCTCTAATCAAAATCTGCCATCTAAACCTGTGTCTCAATGGACAGCTGGACGTGTGGGGGATTCACAAGATTTCCAGGACAATGTGGAGACACCCAAGTGTTCTTTCTGTAAGATCAGCTCTGCTACCCAGAGACATCACCTCCCTCTGCTGGACAATGGCAGAAGCGCGGCTCCTATCTGGGATGGAGGAACTGCTTCTCTGCTAAACCTGACTTCAGCTCTAGCTGCGAGGCCAAGTACCAGAGGACCATGCTGTCAAGATTCTTGTTAGGCACAGTGCACCAAGGGCCTTCAGCTGTCTCTGGTTGTACGGCACCATAAGGGCAGCATGGGGCACAGAGTACAGTTCATAAACAAAGGGAACAAAACAGTGAATTTGCCATTTTGACACCGAGTTTCCTAAGTATCACCCAGGGGCTTGAGATGGGAATACAGGAATGGAAGAGTATATCTTGTTCAAAAAGAAGCATCTAATAGTAAGGGTGAGAGAATAGCATAAAATGACACATTTTACAGAAGGAGGTATAGAATAAAAGTAAAAAGACATCAGTGCTATTGCCACAGGCGTACACCAAAGGGATCATGTGGACATTTTCCTAAAACAAGATGACAAAGCTGAATCATAGGACCACACATCTCAAATCAGTAGGTGCTCAGAGGTCACCTCCCCAGGCTCCACAGGTAGTAAATGGCAGAAGCGGGTGCTGTGCTTTAAGTTCAGCCCTCTTTCCAATATCCCATGAGGCCTCCCTGGCACAGAAAACAAGACTAAGCAGCGATGGGGGACTTCGTACAACTAATATTTATTAAGCATCTACCACATACAATGGCACTATGCTGGACACGGAAGGCGTCAGAAACAACCTGGCCTTTGACTTCAAAGACAACCTAACAGCCAAGCCAGATGACCTGGTCTCCCCTGCTTCCTCATCACCATTGTGCCTAAGATGGTGCTCATTCCTTGACCTCTGAGAGGGGCCAGCCCTCATTCCTTCCCTGAGCTGCACTCCAGCATCACCCACTGCTGGATGGACATCTCCATGTGGATGCCTCAGAGCTATCTCAACTCCAACAGTGTTCCATACAGAACTTGTTACCGCTATAAAGCCCCCTCTTGCTAACCTCCCCGTTTCTGTCGAGGGGGCCTCCATTCTTCCTGCTCCCAGCTTCAGACCCTAGGAGTCATTCTCAAGCCTTTGCTCTCACTTAACCCGGTCTGGCTAATTTCACCTCTACAACCTGTCTTTTCTCCACTCGCACCACAAACAGTGCTATTTCAAGCTCAGTTTGCCTCTCACCTGGACTACTGCTGCAACTAGCCCAACCCCCTCTCCAATCCACACAGATGTCAAATTGATATTCCTAGAGCAGACTCCTGATCATGTCATTTCCCTGCTCAAGAAGCTTCTGTGGCTCCCTATCGCCTCAAGAATAAAATACAAACTCCTCTGTCAGGCACCAAAAGCTCTTCCTAGTTCAGACTTGTTTGCCCTCCTCTCCCTCCTGCAGTCTGTGTTCCAGTCAAACTGGTCTCCCATACATGACAGTCCACATCCTGCTTTGGCTTATTTCTAGTTCTTGGGATCTCCTATCTCAACCCAGGTGCTCCCCTCTACAAGAGCATTTCCGGATTCCCACAGCTGTGAGTGCTCTGCCCTGCCTCGCCCCCCTCCCCAATTTCTTAGAATTTCTTTTTAAATGATTTACATACATACATTTCCTCCCCAGGAAAAGTAAGCTCCCAAAGAGTTGCTTCCTTCTCTTTTCACCCCCAACACCCAGCACAGTGTAGGGACATAGTAAGAACTTAAGAAGTACACTGAGACCCTAGCCCTAAAGGGAATGGTGTAGGGTGGGAGTATTTATGATGGGGAGAAGAGAGATTTAGGCTACTGCTCTACCCTGGGGACCCTGGTTAGGGTCTGCAGAGAACATATGGCAGGCAACCCTTGGAAGCCAGGCTGGGCTGGGAAGTCAGAGGAAGAATGACATGGTGTTGTTGGGAGAAGAAAAACAAAGGGATAGAAAGGGGATAGGGATGCCCTGGGGACAGCAGATGTGGCTATGGGTGGAGAAGTAGAGCTAGTATATTTTACAGCCAGTTTTTAAGTTTCTTCTGTAGCAGGTCAGGGGTGAGGTCACTGTGAGATTCTCTTCTTCCTCCAACTATAGTTGTGAGACCACGTCAGGTTTGTTTTGAGTACCACGGGATGTGAGACCCTTTATTATTAAACAGAAGCAAACGAAATACCAGGACAAAATAAAAAACAAACCCAAACCAACCTGGCAAATTCTAATGATGACATGGCCCCCTTCCTTCCCCACTGACCTTCACTGAGAACACCACTGCCCCACCAGCCGCTCCTAACAAGACTTTGAGGTTACCCAGCCAGCCTGGGCGGTGGCCAGACAAGCTGCTCTAGGTGATTAAGACTACAGCAGACAACAGTGTCTGCTGGGTACTGTTACCCCACTAAAAGTAGAGTATCTCATAAAATGGAGAACAAAGAGTTTCTCTCTCAGCAAGTTACTACATTTAATTCTTACAAAGAAGAACTGACCGGCAAAACTGAAGTAGAAGAAACCTTCGAAGAAACTGATCATATCACTTTATAATTGTCAGAACTAGGGATGATAGGCAGAGTCAGGATTATTTTGAAAAGTTCAAGAAAAAGACAGAAAGCTATGTTCCATGGCCAAAGACCCTGCAAGGAAAAGGTTTGAGAGGGAACAGCTTCCTTGACAGTACAAATTATCCTCATAAGAAAGAAAGGGGTGGCAACTAAAGCACTTCCCAGAGAGCTTTCTGACAAGCTGAGATATTTATATGGCACAAAATTGATACAGTACAAAAAAAAATACAGAAGTATTTTTGCCAGAAGTCAAATCCAAGACAATGCATGAACTGAAGAGGAGCGTAAGGCTTATGAAAAGCACTTCATGTAATAAAAACGGATCGTTGAAGAAACATGAAGAACAAGTAAGGATTACACTGTTTTGGGGGTGAGAAAGTATCTGAACAATGACAGAGAAAATAACTGCTCCACTCCTATTTTGCTTTCGTCTTCTCCACCAAGGAGAATGATCAGAAAAGGGTAAAAACAAATATAATTATGAGGGAATTAAAACCCAAGGTGGGAAAGAACATGGTAAAAGAGGATCAGGCTGCTTTAAGTAGGTTTAAGATTCCAAGCCCAAATGAATCATAACCCAGGGGACTAAAAAAGTTTCTGGATGTGACCATGGAAACACTGTCAGTAATCTTTAAGGAATTATGGTGAAAAGGAGAAGTGCCAGAAAGCTGAAGATGAGCAGATGTTTTCAAAAAGGAAATAAAGGTAGATTTCCCCAGCGTGCAGACTGGTGACCTTTTTGTCAATTTCCAAGAAAATGTTAGAACGAATTCTCTAAGAGATGGTTTGTAAGCCCTTTGAAGCATGGGTTTGTTTCATTAACAATGAGTCATGCCACACTGGTCTTATTTCCTCTCAAGACAAGCTTACTAGTCTGGTAAATCAGAAGAATACCATGGATGTAGTGTATCTTAATTTTTGCAAGACATCTGACAAAAGTTTCTCATGATCTTATTATGGACAAGATAGAGGTTGAAGAGGAGTACAGTGGTTAGATTCACTGCCGACTAAACAACTGTATTCAAGAAATGTGAGTAATTATGATGTCCCAGGGTTCAGGATGCAGTCCTGTCCAGTTCAGAATCCATATCTACAACATGATTATAAAATTTACAGGTGACACAAAGTGGGAAGGAATAGCTAGCATGTGAGAGGACATAACTGAACCTCAACTACATCTCAACAGTCTGGAATAACATGCCAAGGCAAAAACGAACTTCAGCAGGGATCTACACAAAGTCCTGTGTTTAAAGGTAGGTATATGAGCCAACAGTGTGGCAGCGCGAAAACAGTGAATGCAGTCTTAGTCTACGTTAACATAAATAAAATGCACATAACAAGGAGGGTGCTATTAATCATGCTCTATATACTGACCAAACCACATCTCAAGAGATTATGTGCAGATATATTTTTAAAGAAACACTAACAAACGGCTGGTGAAGGGGTCCTAAAACCATGTCACAGAGGGAATAGTTGAAAGAATTAAGGACGCTTAACCAAAAGAGAAGACTTGAGAAGGATATGTTATGTCTTCAAATATGTAACAGATTGCTATGTAAAAGGATTCAACTTATTCTGTGGAACTCTGGGAGAACTAGGATTTGTGGGCAGAATTTATAGGGAGGCAGATTTTAACTTAGTAGGAGGGGGAACCTTTAAACATTAAGAGCTATCCAAAAATGGAATGAGCAGCCTTGCAGAGGTAGTAAGCACCCTGTGAATTCAAGTAGAGGCTAGATGACCATCTGTCAAGGATGCTATAGAAGGGATGCAATGGGAGGAAGCTGGATTAGATGAGGCCCTTGAAGACTGCCTTCGGTTCTAAAATTCTATGTCATTAATAAACCACACACACACACACAAAACATTATTGGCCTTCAGGGGAGTAACAAGAAGGTAGTGCTTACTTGCTTTGTTAATAATGGGGAATTATTCAGCCTGGGCTTTTCCTATTTAGTGAAAGGAATGAAGAGGAGTGCCAGGAGGCACAGTGGAATGATCACTGGTGCTGGATTCAAATCCTCTTTCTGGCATGTACTGCCTGTATGACCTAGGGTGAGTCATTTAACCTCCTTGGGTCTCAGTTTCCCCATCTGTAAAGTGAGGGTTTGGATGAGATGGTCTCTTCTATGATCTATGAGTACAAAAGACAATGAGAAATAATCTGAGCCACCCCAGTTACACTTTTCCTATTTTGCTCTTGCTTAGCTATCACTATAGGTTAGTGCTCAAAAATGTTTGGAGACTGGGTTGAAATCAGTGGAAAAGCTGAATTTTCTTTGAATGCCAAACTTCCATTGCTCACTCTTGAGGCTGTACAGTTTCACTGTAGTTTCATTTCCTCCCTAATTTGTTCTTGAAAGAATTGATGCAGGTGAGTTGAAATAACCTTACAAATGTTTGGGAATGTATTTCCCTGAGTCACCCAGGGATTTGGGGCCCCTAAGGCCACAAGCTAGGGTCGGGGAAACAGAACAATCTGAAATTCCACAGGAAGAAAACAAGGCATTGCCTACGGATATTTGAAAAGAGACAAAGGTCCAAGAGAGACACAAGAAGTTTAAAGTATTTGAATAGGTAGTAAAATCCCAAATTGGAATTTAAGATAATTTAGACCTGGGGAGGGCTTAGGGTAAGCTTTATTTTTCAAGAAATGCTAATGATTACAGAACTGATCTCGGGCTTTTAAAACACTTTTCAAGGGCAGCCATTTAATTAATTAATTTGTTTTGCGGTGGGCGGGGGAGGGGGGGCATATACATACTGTGATTTTATTGAGGGTAACTGAGAGTGAGGAAACTCCTCCTACCAATAATTTGCAATTTAAGAGTTTTACAGAATTGCTTGAGGACATTGAAAGCTTAAGTGACTTCCCCAAGGTCACACAGTGAACTTAAAGCAGTATTTGAACCCAGGTCTTCTTATTTTCAGACAAACAGTTAATATGCTATTACCAACGTCTAGTTACTAAAACAGGTCCAGCAAGAGGTTTATTTAGCAGTGTTGATTAGTGGTGCTAGTGCTTGTATCTTTTAGAATTCTGCAGTTGAGACTGTTCACTGATTTACTTTTTCTCCATTATTTTATGTATACAGTGCTATGTCTCCTACTTTTTCTTCCGTGGTTTAAAGATGGAATCCTTGAGTATAGCACCTTACACATGGTAGCTGCTCAGTATAGGTCTGTTTAATTGAACTGAGCGGGCAGAAGATCAATTAACAAACACTTATTAAGTGCCCAATATGTGCCAGGGACTATGTCAAGCTCTAAACATGGCAGCAGCCAAACTACGGATACCTGGCTATGGATACCTCCTGGGACATCCCCCTGTTGTCTCCTTTCCCTAGACTAGGCAATAATTTAATTCTCAATCCATCAAAGCTCCCTCTCTTTATGATTCCTGAAGGTCCTAATGGTTTAATTTTGTGAACATAGTCTAGGACGATTTAAGTCACAGGTAATGGGGGAAAAGAGCAGAGTCCAAGAGAGGGGCACTATATCCTGAGATTTAGCATTTAGGATCTTCTCTCTGGGCTTCATTTTCATCAAACCACTCTTGAAACCTTCTCTGGCACCAAATCTAAAAATCCTTAGGAATAAGAGAGAAAGAGACATGAGGGAAACACTGCGAAACAAGCAAAAAAAGCACTGTGTGAGAAAGGGCTTTTTCCTGTCTAGAAAGGTAAGAAAATTTACCCCTTGGGTTAACTAGGGGAAAAAAAACTTTGCAGCAAATTTCTCTCATAATGGTCTATTCTCCAGGACAGATAAAAGAATTGATACAAATATATGAAAACAAGAGTGATCCCTCAGTAGATAAAGGGCCAAAGGATATGAACAGACAATTTCCAAAAGAACAAATGTACTTTATCAACAACCACTTGAAAAAATTATCCAAATCGTTACTAAAATGAGAAATGCTAATTAAAATAACTCAGATTTTATCTCATACCCATCAACATAGCAAAGATGACAAAAGGAAAATGGCCATTGCTGAAAGAACCGTGAAGGGGTTCAACTATTCCAGAAAGCAATTTGGAACTATGTTCCCAAATTTACTAAACTGTGATGACCAGTGATATATCACTATTAAACATATACCCCCCCAAAGTCAAAACGGGTGAGGTCCCCTACATACAAGAACATTAACAAAAGCACTTTTTTTGGTGGTAGAAAAGAACAGCAAGCAAAGTGAGTGACTGTCAGTGAATGTGGCTATTGTTCACAACATTACAAATTCAGAGAAACCTGGGAAGGTTTGTGGAAACTGATGCAGAGCCGAGTGAAGAGAAGCAGTGACCACAGTGCTGTAAGGGAAAGCAACTCTGAACAACTTCAGAACTCCGATCGGTCAGTCAGAGTCTCAAAAGGCTGATGACACACTTTCTACCTCTTGGAAGAGACAATGAGACACACATTTCAAACATAGCTGGTGTTTTTATTTGTTATGCTTGACTACAATTATTTGTTAAACGGGAGGGTGCTTCTGTTGGAGGAGATTAGGCAAGGGGAACCAAGGGACAGTGATGGTGATAAAAAAGGGCACTAAGGAATTATTAAAAGCACACAAGAGAGTGAAGAGGGAAGTTCAGAAGGAGACACAGACAAACAGGGCAGTTTTGTTACTAATGTGTTAAATTTAATACAAAATTTATGTAACAAAAGTTCAGTTTCATATACAATTCTTTTTTCCTGTTTCTTGAATATTTGTATTTAACATGTTGGTAAAATTAATAATAAAAAAGAGAAATTTTTAAAAATTCAAGTTGTGAATCTCAGCTTTGCTTTTAAAGGTCAAATCCATGCCCATACCCCTAAGTGCATTTTCTCCCCTCATGTATACTGATCACCCTGGTTATGACTTGGGGGCCAGGAGAGAAGGCCTACATGTGACATTTCCTCTGGAGGAATTTCAACTGCTTACAACATTCATTCTGCAGGATATTTTGGTCAGCTTGGCCAGGCCTGCTGCCAGCAAAGCAGCTTCTCAGTCCAGGCTTTCTTTGTGACTCCTACTGAAGGGATTCATGGCGGATGGGGGAGAACCAAGCTCTGGCTGGTTCTTTAGAATAAAGTTGGACTACCAAAGGCTGTTGAGAAAGGATCGATAGGGCTGGTTAAATGGAAAGAACAGTCAGACCAGTAATTAGATTCCAAACCAAGCTTACGCACCTCCTAGGGACAGCTTTATACTCAATCTAACAATCAGTTAAGAAGCTCTTCAACAAACAAAGGCTAAAACGGGAGTGATTCTACAGCACCAAACGTAAGAATGCAGAGGCTTTGATCTTTCGGTGCAGCAGGCACTTCATAGCAAAGTATGGTAAATAAATAACAAAGATCTTGTCTTTGCAAAGATAAGGAACAGAACACCACCCTGCACATGACCATTCATAAATGACATACATTTCAACCCAAAGTCAAACTTTCCCACGTGGAGTGAGACCCTACTTCTGGAGGAAGAAAAAAACAGACTGAAATAGATTTATCTAGCCATGTTCTTATTAACTAAAGTGGTTGGCTCAGCTGGCTAAGAGTATCTAGTATCTGAGATTGTCTCTCCACATAGTTCAGTTAAACTGGGCTCTGTCCCTGCCCAGAATGAATAGCCCCCTTATCCTAATCAGTCCATCTCACAAATGACATTGTTTGCAAACTCAACTGAATGACTCAATGCAACCCAACCCCACTGCTAGAGAAACAACATATGCCTCATTTTCACACAGCAGAAAATCTATTTCACTCTCCTCCGCCCTGTCTCCCCCATTTAATATATGTTTTAGGAAAGTTGTTTTCCAGGTAAGTTAAGAGCAAGGAGTCCTGACAGGTGATCTACACGATACAAATAACTCACTTGTCTGTTCCCACCTCATTCATTTCTTTCTAGCTAATGGGAATCTCTCATTTGTGGGTTTAAACAATGTCTGGGTTTTGTTCATATTGGAGAAAAGGCTGTAGAAACTGGGCCAGAGATGTGGGTTAGCACTCACAGAAACAATCCCCTCACAGGGGTTGGGAAACTACAAATGGGAAGCCTCTGCTGGGTTTCTTCCTTAAGGGACAGGAGTGAGTCCTAAGGACTAGGATTATGCAGGGGCTTTTTTTTTTTTTCAAGTTCTCCTACCACACAGCCCAGATTTGTGATAATCACTCATCCAATTATCTATGGCAAGAATCAGTTTATGCTACATGAGGGGTGATTCTATCTACTCCTCAGAAGGCAGTGCTAATTTACCATTTACATTTTGATGAACTAGGAAAATCAGGTATCTAATAAGAACGATACTCTACTCCAACTCACACAGAAGCCTATGGAAAGGATGATACCTAGAAAACCAGTTGAGAAAGAAGGAAGAAAGAGGAGATCTGGAAAGGAAGAGTTAGGTGCATGCGCACCCCTCAGCCATATAAATAACTCTGTGGCTGGGATGTAGTGAACGCAGCTCTGGTAGCTGAAGCCAATGCATAGTGGAAAGTTAGAATCTTAGAACCTGGTGGCTCCTATTTGCTGTCATAAAGAAGACGAGTCACCTGGGGTTAAGTGTCTGTGGCGCGGTGTGTGAATTACAGCAGTGAAGCTTCTGCTTAGAATACACAGATGATTCTAACGAACGAAACAAAGTGAGAGCAGGATATGAGATCAACTGAAAAGAGGATTTTAATAGCTATGTCTGCATGATCTTCTCATGACTCAAACAATTCTGGCACCTCAACACTGCTTCCAGCTCCTCTTTGGGTGTGAATTGAGAGGCAAATAAACTGGACACTCAGCAACTTCAAAACCCCTTGCCCTGAGCATAGCACATCATCCAATGGCAAGCCTGCCCAAGGGCCTGTGGTGACTTTAAACATCCATGTCAGAAGTATCTGAGAACCTCTTGGAAGGAACCCTTTATTAGGCCATTTTTGACAGAGGGCAGCAGGAGCTTGGCTTTGCCTGATCTGGGAACGAAAATCCCACAGGCATCATAAAGACGGAAGGTGGATTCTTTTGCAGTCTCCTGGGGAAGCAAAGGAAAGTCCGTTTTCTGCCCTGCGAGCCTGTCAATTGGAATAGATCTACTAAAATCCCCATCATTGAGAATACCTCCTAGAAAAAGTTTCATAGAAAGATTTCTCATTTTCTATTTTCTTCCTCATTTATATTGGTGAGGGCCAGGAGCTACCAACATCCATTTTTTTTCCCCTCCATCCTATTCACTCACTAGCCTGTGGTTAAAGATCCTTTCTCTTTACTCTAGGGTTTGTAAGCTTTGCCCACAGGCGGTGGCTGGTTTCCATAGGTCTGCTAACAAACACAGAAAGGAAAAAAGAGCTCTTGTTTGAGAAGGAAAACTGAGGCTTCAAGAAAAAAAAATGTAAAGGGAAAGAGAGCTTCTACAGCAGATGTAGAGGCATTATGGAAAGATCCACATCTTTTAGGATACACCATAATCGTTTTTGTTTTCCAGCACTGCTTGTGTCTGGAGGCTGGGCTTTTCTGATTCATAGGTTGGTTGGAACAAATCCATTAACTAGCCAAAATAGAGGCCCCAGATTATGTCTCCTTACAAACTCTGAAGCAATTACTGGAGTTATTGTGCACATATTTAACTTCCTGTAGCCCAGCAGGGCTTCAGAGTGTACAGTCTGTCCTGCCCACCACCTAGTCACACAAACAGATTGCTGACTTCTCTATCACTATAGTCTCAAACTATTAACATACTCTACAGAGACTTTAGAGCAATGCTTCCCAACCTTTTCCATTCTGGTCTTCTCCACCCATCAATAAAAAGGGGGGTGGAGAGAGAGAAAAAGTTCTTAATTTTAACTTTCCATGACATCTTGTGGTTGGAAGAATCTCAATCATTGAAATCTGGTAGGGGTGTGTGCATTCCTGGAATAAGCAAGGAATTCAGTAGGCCTTCAAAAAGCATATGCTTGATTAGGGTGATTGTGACAGAACCAAAGAGAAGGGGGAAAAAGGGAACACAGCTGTGCTCAAGCTAAGGATGTTCAAATTCACAGGTTTGCTGAAATAATATTAGGACCCTTTTACAACACTCTAAAGTGTTGTGACATGCTGGTTGGGAAACACTGCTTTAAAGCAAGTTAGCCAACAGTCACTTGTCCATGGGGAGGAACCATTTAGGACAGGCAAGTAGAAAAAAAAACAGCCATTCAACTATCATTGACCTTGTAAGGGAAGGGTGGGATGGCAATCTGGTTATCAGGAAGGGTACGAGAAAGTGAGAATGGAAGTGGACACTTCACACATACCAAATGATGAAATGCCAAATGACATTCTTGCTGTCATCAGGCTCCCCATCCTTGCGTCTCTACATTGGTTGCCTCACCTCAACATTCCTTCAGTCTTTACTGAAAGATCTCTATAGGACCAAAACCTCCATAAAAGAGTAAAAGAAAGAGCCAGTCTATGGGTCGCCAGGAGAGATGCCAAATTTTTCCTCTTGGAGCCAATTTTTTTATATGATTTGGCTTCTCTCCCCAGGAGGCAAATAGATGAGGTAACTGATGAACTAGCCCGACTGTGTCTCCTTGGCAAGAAGTATGCCTTTAACAGTCAAATAGCCTGCTCTCGGGTCAGACCAACCCAGTGGAAAAACAAAAACGAAAAATACAAAAACAAAAAAACCAAAGAGGATAAGTAAGCATCTGCACAACCAAGTGGAAGAACAAGAATTAGAAAACTTACCAATCGCCCCAGCCAATGAGAATCCATTTCCAACAGGTATTAACTCCTGTTAGAAGCGACTGGAACATTCACATCAGCCCAATTGGTAGGTTGTCTGACAGATTCGCCCCCTTCATTGCGCACAAGAATTTAAAAACAAAACAAGATACCGCAGTTATCTTCATTATTCCAGGAAAAGACCGTTTCTTTGCTTTTTCTAAGCACAATTGTTCCCTTGGTCTGGGCTCTACCACCATTTCCTTCAAAGCCTCTCTTTGACAACCTAAACTTTCTTGCCCTGGAAGAAGCCTTGCAATCAGCCAAAATACCAACTCCACGTTTGGCCCTCCGCGGACATGCAGCTCCTTAAGGGGCGCAACGCGGCTGCACGCTAGCACTGAGACCATCAGTCGCCTCCCTTCGTCCTTCGATAAAGCCCATCAAGAGGAAGAGGTGGGGGTATTGTTTAGAGCAGAACTACCTGTCTCTTTCACCGGGAAACAACCCTGCTGGAGCAAGAAGTGACTTCGCAAGAAAGAAGAGCTTCAGGAAACACATGCTAAGATAAAGCCCGACTGTGCCCCCCTGGAGAGGTAATTAAGAAACGATTCAACATGACAGCACACTGACATCGAATCCGAGGAATGCAAGCAGGGCGGCTTCTCGAGGGCCGGAGAAGACACAGGTTTGGGGGTTTTGGTGGTGGTTTGTTTTGTAAACTAAAATGAGAAGGGAGTCGGGAAAGGAAGCCGAGGACGAGGAAGGGAAGGCACCATCCGCTTTATCTTTATTTTTTCGGGGCCCCCTCGGGAGCGCCCCTACCGGAGGCTTCCTTCCAGACTCCTCCCCTCCCCTCCCAGCTAACGCCCCGGGCGCTGGGCCGGCGCTGGGCCCCGACGCTCCCACAGCCGCGCTGGGAACCTTGGGGGGACCCTTCAGGGAAGCCTGGCGAGAGCCTCGGAACCCTGAGGCGGCGCGGGCGCCCGCCCCGCCTCTCCAGAGGAGATGCATCCGCCGGTGCCCACAGCCCCCCGCGGGTAGCCTTGGACCGGGGTTCTGCCCCCAACGTCCCGAGGGGAGGCCCCGGCCCCGCCCCGGGGACCCGGGGGTGCCCGCTCCGGAAGCGCCGCCCTCCCGCCCAGCGGGCTCCGAGGGGGCGGGGAGTCGAACGCCCCCTTCCGGGTGCCTCCGCCCGGCCGGCCAGCCCCGCTCCTCCTCCGGGCGGGAATCCTCCCTCCCCCGTCACCCCCCCTGTGGCCGGGCCCCGGCGTCGGGCCCAGCCCCTGGGGGGAGTCTCCAGCCCCGTTCCGCCCTCCCCAAGGCCCTCGGCCGCTTCCTCAGGCCACGGGGGCCAGGAAGACCCCTCCGGCAGCGGCCGGGACCCACCGCTCATTACGACATCTTCCTCCCTGGCCTCCGCCGCCTCCGCCGCCGCCGAGAGCCTGACACCGCCCGCCCCGGGCCCGCCAATCCCAGTGCCCGCCACCGCCCGAGCGACGGCGGCTCCTACCAATGAAAACCGGACCCACAGGGGACCGACAGCCTTCACAGCCAGTCGCCAAAAGTCTTGGAGAGCGACGCTGAAATCTACCAATCGACGCATGAAATTTCACTGATGGACAGATTTCCCTACCTACCGAAAGTCAGGTCGAGAATGAGTGACGGAGAAGCTAACCAACGATCTACCAGGCAAAGTCCCACCCCTAATGAGGTTGCTGGACGGCGACCGGAAGCCTGGGAGGGTGGAGCTTATCTTTAAAGTGCTTTCTTATTGGTTATGTGTGACCCTTCTTCTCACTTCTAACCCCGGAGTTAAGAGGATTGACCTGTTCTAAAGCCAATCAGAAGCCCTATGAGTAAACCACACAAATAAGCCAAGTAGTCCGGCCAAACACAGCACACAGAACACAGATGTGTATTGAAGGCCTCAGTGTTGTACGCGGTCTGTGTGCTGCTACGGCCTGTTCGCGAACCTTTAGGCCTGCCATGGGCCGACGTCTTCCCGCCTCCTACCTTGGGGGGAAATGTGAGCCCAACTAATGCACTACTTTGACCTCCCCCAGCCCCCCAAAATAGGGCGGCCCCCGGGGAGTGGGGCGGCAGAACCCAGAGGCACTGAGTGGAGCAATGGATAAGGCCCTGGGTCTAGAGTGAGGAAGACCTGTGTTCAAACTTAGACTAATACACTTAGCTGTGTGACCCTGGGAAAGTCACTTAACTCCTGTCTTCCTCAGTTTCCCCGTCTGTAAAATAGGGATAACAATAGCATCTACCTCCCAAGGTTGTTTGAGAAAACCGAATGAGATCGTATATTATAAAGTGCTTTGTGATCCTCAAAGCACTACATAGAAACGTCAGCTATTATTTACCACCCCCAACCCTGGGTCGTGCCGCTGGGTGGACGTCCTCCACTACAAGTTGACATTTCGAAATTGCCCTCTTTTCTGTCCCTTCTTCCTGCCCTTTGTACCATATGTGCAGGGTACACATAGGGAGGATGAGGAAGAAGGGAGACCTTGCGGTTTTTTTTTTTTGGTAATTTCTCTTCCAAGAAGCTTCCCTTTATTAATAAAGGAGGAGGAAGAAACTGCCTCTTCCAAAAGTTTTTTTTTTTTCCTTCCCCATTTTTCTTCAGCCTCTCCCTCCCACTGGAGTGGCCCAAGACAAAGGTTTGCCAAAAGAAACCTGAATTCCCCCTCCCCTCAGCACTGCCTTTCTGCTTTCTCACTTGTCTGTCCCCCTACCTGCTGCCATCTTCCTGGAGCCAAGGCTGGGAGGCCGGTGGGTCACTGCTCTTGTCTTTTCAACCTCTGTCATGGGTGACTCTTCCACTCTCACGTCTCTTGTATGTGCTCCTAAAGGGCAGCCCCTTCTTATTTCTAACTTCCTTCTGGTTCCCTGGGCTTTCTCTTTTTCCCCAGTCTCATCCTTCCAAGTCCCCGCTGTCTCTTCTGCTGGTTCCCTAAGTCTTCTTGAGGGTTCCCTTTCATGGCCTTGTCCCCTTCCTCTGCTTTCTCTGCTGCTTGCCCTTTTCCCTTTAGGGATCTGCTATTCTGCTTCCTTTCTTTGCTTTCCCCTTCTCATGAACCCCTTCTTGAGGTTCACCCCTTCTGCATGTAGTTACGCTTTGCTCTGACTGGCATGTATTTAGGGAGCCCACATTTCTGAGAGCATTGAACTGGCGGTCAGGAGTGCATTCAGAGGAAGGGAGGAGAGGATACTCAGAATCATATCTAAAGAGGGAGATCAGCAGTCCCCCACTATAGAGGTTACAATGCTTCAGCTGCCTTTTTTTGATAAAGAGGGTGTGCCTTCTCTTAAAAACAAAAGGTTTCTTGCCCAGCCTAAGTTGTGTAGCCAAAGAAGAATCATGTCTCTTGGGATCCCTTGCATTCATCCGCCTGTCTAGCTTTCTGTTTTACCTACACCCAGGCCGGCTTTCCCTAGAATCATAGCCTATTCTTAGCTTACCAGGAGCTAGTGATCTAGCAAGGCAATTAGACCATGAGGACATGGAGCTGGACGGGACCTCAGAAGATCATTTAGAGACCAACTTCCTAATTTCATAGAGGAAGAAACAGAGTCCCAGAGAGGAAGTAACTTGTCCAAAGTTACACTTACTCCAAGGATGGAGATTCAAACCCATGCCCTCTGTACTCTAAATCTCTATACTCTCACCCAGTCCCCTTTACCTTTCAGAGACTCAGAATTTGAGTGCTAGAAACGACTTTAGCTGACGTCTAATCCAATCCATATGTGACAGGAATCCCCACTATGACATACCCGAGAAATCCAGCTTCTGCTTATAGACCTCCAGGGAGGGAGGGCCCCCCATCTCTTGAGGTAACTTCCTCTACTTTTACACAGCTCTGACTGATAGGAAGTTTTTCCTTCCATGGAACCTCAGTTTGCCTCTTGGCATGTTCATCTGTCCTCTGGACAAAAAGAACAAGTGTAATCTCTCTTCCACTTAACAACTCTTTAAATAATTGAAAACAGCTGTAATGTCTTCCCTGAATCTTCCATTTTCCAGCTTAAACATGCCCTGTTCATTCAATAGATCCTTCTCCTACGACATTCTTTCCTACTGTCTCCCTACCTTTGAGCATTTTCTCTGCTAAATAGCTACTCCACCCTGTGGGAAAACAAAGGAGTTAACATTTCCTGCCATCCCAGGTGCTCTCCTGGAGCAAATGTTGAAAAGGATTCAGACCTGTGGCTAGTTCATGAATGGTTGGTGGGTCTGGGAATTTGTTTTCACCCCACCCTCAGCAATCATTCAGGATTTCATCCTTGTCTTCTACCAGCGTGGGAAATGGAGAAATGAGGCGCTCCCCCTCTCCCTCTAAACGTCCGGTGGTTCTTCCCCACTTCTGCCACCTCCTCTCATCCTTCCCTTTGATGCCCACTGATACTCCTCCTCCCATTCATCTACAGCTTCTGTGACCCTCGGCCCTGTTCCTCCAGCTCTGGCTAATGGCCCCCCTACAAACCGCCACAGAATCTTCAGACAGGGACATTCCAGCTGCCCCTCCCCCTCCTTGCTCCATAGAGCAGTGGGAAGAGAGTTGAATTGGGAGCCAGAGGACCCTGGTTCAAATCCTGACTTTTCTACATATTACCTGTGGGACTTTGGCAGTGCAGACTAGCCTTAGCTTCCTTATTTATAAAAGAAACCCTCAGCTTTCTGGATGGAGAGAAGGAGGTCAGATTTGACAATGGCCAAGATCTTTTTTCCTCTCAATTCCAAGATCCTATAAATTTCCTATTGGCACCAGGGACTCAATTTAGCTATACAAGCATTAATCAGGCCCTTATCAAGTGGCAAGCACTGTGCTAGATGAAAATAAAACAATCCTTTCCTTTTTTTAAAAACTGGATCTATAATTTCCTCCATGTGGGGGCTCCCACTTAGTGATTTCCTCTTGCCGATGCAGATCAACAACTTCTCTGTGATTTATAGCACTGAGAAGTTAAACTCCTTGCCCAGGCTCACACAGCCACTGTGCCAGAGACAAGATTTGAATCTAGGTCCTCCTGCCTTGGAAGCCATCTCTTTATCCAGTAGGACATATTACCTCTTTTCCATTCCCCTTGAGGGAAAGCAATCTCGAGAGAACTGACAAAAATCTATAAAGATTAAGAACCATTGCCCTCTAGACAAATGGTGAAAAAAACCAAACAAACAAATTGTTTTCAAAAGAAGAAAGGCAAATTAGAAACAATCTTCTGAAAAATGTTTTCAAGAATCATTAATAAACAGAGGAATGCACATTAAAATAATTTCAGAGTCTTGCCTCCCCTGTCAAATTGACAAAGGTGGGAAATTTAGTGTTGGTGGCCTTGTGAGAAGAAAGGTATATGAAGATGGTTGGTTGAGCTGTGAGAACAGTTCCAATCTTAGCATTTTAGTCTAGGAAACTGAAGCTTGGAGAAGGGAAGGGCTTTGCCCAGGAGCAGTAGGTATGTGATTCCTTTTATGTACATCCACTGATGAAGCTGAACTCAAGCTCAGAACATCATTTGGAATTAGAAGACCTAGGTTCAAATCCTGTACGTAGCTTCTTACTAGGTGTGTGACCTTGGTCATCTGGTCTCAGTTACCTTCTCTGTAAGATGAGAGATATGACCTAAGTGATCTCTTAGGTCCCTCTACCAGGGGTGGGGAACCTGCAGCCTTGAGGCCACATGGGGCCCTCTAGGTCTTCAAATGAGGCCCTTTGACTGAAAGCAAACTTCACAGAACAGATCCCCTTAATAAAAGGACTTGTTTTGTAAAATGTGGGCTCACTCAAAAGGCTGCCCCCAAGGACCTAGACAACTACATGTGGCCTCCAGGCCACAGGCTTCCTGCCACCCCCCCCCCTTGCATCTAAGCACTAAATCTTGTGCTCTTGTTGCTTACTGTATCCATAACACTGGAGGTGTGGAGGATTACAGTGAAGTTGACAGGTAGCAAATGACTCTTTTCATGGCATAGTAGATATGGTGCTCTTCATGCAATGAGGAAGACCTGGGTTAGTAATCCTACCTCCAATACTTACCAGCTCTTTTGGCTGTAGGCAAGTCACTTAACGTCTCAAGCCTCAGTTTGCACAGCTGTAAAATTTTTTGTTATTGTTCAGTTGTTTCTGACTCATCGTGACCCCATTTTGGGGTTTTGTTGGCAGAGATACTGGAGTGGTTCACCATTTCCTTCTCTAGCTCACTTTACAGATGAGGAAACTGAGGCAAACAGGGTCAAGTGACTTGCCCAGGGTCACACAGCTAATAAGTATCTAAGGTATTCTATCAACTGTACCATCTAACTGCCCTATAGGGATTAATCCCCTATGGGGATTAAACATAACTGTAGTACCTACCACCCAGGGCTGTTGAGAGGCTCAAATGGAATCATGTACATAAAATTCTTCATAAATTTTTACTACATAAATGTCAGTTATTACTACTGCTACTACTACTTCTACTATTACTAATAAACAATCTGATGGCTGGTATGGAGCTAATTCTGGGGTCTTGAAGGTTATATAAGCTCCGGTAGGCCCTAGAAAGGCTTTGAGGAGACTAGAGATGAACTGTTATGTCTGTTGCTCAAGGACTAGCCTAGCTATGGTCAGAGAGGCTCTTTACTTGATTGACTTCAGGGTAATTAAAAAAAATAGTTTTGCCCACAGCAGCTCTCAAAATTAATTTACTAAGTAGCAGAGGGATTGTAATCTACCTTGATAGAGGGAACACCTCCATCTAGAAAACCATCACTGAAGTGCTAAAGTTTTGACATCTATCAGTGTCAAACACTGGAATGTATGAGAGTAAGAGGGTGACCATGATGTAGGGGACTGGGAACCACAGCCAGTGAGGAGAAGCTTGGAGGACCCGGAGATATTTAGACTAGACCAGAGAAGACCTAGGGATGACCCCATCATTGTGTTTGAACTATTGAAAGCAGTCTGCTCAGCCCAGAAGGCAGAACTAAAAGCCTTTCGGTGGAAACTGCAAAGAAGCAGATTTCAGAAGGATATAAGGAAAAGCTTACTAACAATTATTGTCTAAAGGTGGAAGTGACTCCCTGGGGAGATGACAGAAAGTCCCAGTTATTGGAGGTTTTCAAGTGGAAGCTGGATGACCACTTTCTTAGTGGCAGCTGGATGGTGCAGTGGCTAGAATGCTGGGCCTGAAGTCAGGAAGAGTTGAGTTCAAATGCAGCCCCAGACACCAAACTATGTGTGACCCTGGGTAAGTCACTTTGTGTGTCTCCTTCAGTTTCCCCTCAGTAAAATGAGGTAGTAATAATAGCACCTTCCTGCCCGGGTTGTTGGGGGGATCCTAATGAGATAATGTTTTAAAGTGTCGCACATTGCAGCACATTGCAGGTTATTCATAAATACTTATTTCCTTCCTTGTCTGGAGTGCTATAAAAGGATTCAGGCTAGGGTTGGTCTGGATAATCTGAGCAGCTTCCACTTTCTTTCACCAATCTCACCATCAGGGATTCTTTCTTAAAGTCTCAGACTTAATCCTTTTTATTGAATTTTAAACTACACTAAAGGATTAAGCATTTTTCCTTATTTTTTTTTCTTTCATTACTACCTCCTCAGGGATATGTAACCCTAGGGCAAGTAACTGATAATCTTGAGAATTGCCTGGAGTACTGAGAGGTAAAGTACTTGTCCAAAGGTGACACTGGTGACACCGTCAGTATATGTTAGAGGCAGACCCTGAACCCAAATCTTTCTGCTTCCTAAACTCTAGCTACTATTTCCCAATGCTTCTCGAGCTTCCTGAATTTCATTGTTGTCAGGCTGTTTCTGTCATGTCCGACTATTCCTGACCCTATTTGAGGTTTTCTTGGCAGAGATGCTGGAGTGCTTTTCCATTTCCTTCTCCAGCTCGTTTTACGGATGAGAAACCTGAGGCAAACAGTGACTTGGCCAGGGTCACACAGTGATTAAGTGTCTGAGGCCAGATTTGAACTCAGGTAGATGAATCTTTCTGACTCCAAGTCCAGTGCTCCATCCTCTGTACCACCTAGCTGTCTCACTCTTCCTCATATGCAGGCTAAATTCTTCAGCCCTGCTTTCCTCCTGAGGAATGCTGTGAGGACAAATATTTCTGGCTATGGAACACTGTGTATATGGGGCTGTCATTCTACTTTAGTCACCCTAGACCTAGAGGGAATTGTATCAGGAAGCTGGAAGGTCTCCAAGCTCTCCGTAGTCTCTGTCAGTAGGAGCTGAGCTTCTCGGACCATTCTAGGTAATATGAGACATTTTAGCCTGGAAAGACCTAATGCGCCTAATGGAGAGGTGCTTAACCTGTGTGGTGCAGTGGACCCTGTTGGCAATCTGATGAAGCCCATGGATCCCTTCTCAGAATAATGCGTGTTGCCTATGGTCATACTGAAGGAAATACCAAATTTTAGTAAGAGGTTAGAGAAAATAAACATGTACTTCCCACCCCCCCACATCCAATTTCCTGGACCCCATGAAATCCACGAATGTTAGGTTATGGGAATGTCTACTGTGGACAAGAGAGGGCTTAACGGGGGCACACCATAGCTATCTTCAGATATCTGAGGTCTGTCTCGTGGAGACAGGATGAGACTCATTCGGTTTGACCCTGGAAAGCAAAACTAGGACAAATGAGTGGAAGTTACGGAGAAGCAGACATCAGCTCCACATGAGGAATGTGTTCCTTATACAAGGGAAGAAAGCAAACCCAGCAGAGTGACATGTACCCTAACTAGAGTGCCCATCTCGGCCAGCAAGTAGTTGTGTGACCCTGGATGGCTCTGAATCTTTCTGGACCTTAGTTTCTGTTGGGGGAGGGTGTTGAGCTTTCTAAGGACTCCTTCCAGCTCTAAATCTATGACTGACTGAAACTCCATAAAGACAGCATTAAATGGCAACAAGATTCAGGTTGAGTACAATGGAATATGTAGGCATGACCCTGTTAAATTTGCAGCGCACAGCCTTCCTTTCTTGCCTGAGTAGAATGTATGCTCCTTAAAGACAGAGGCTGTTTCGTTTTGGTCTCTGAATCCCCAGCACACATAAAAGTGCCTCGCATGTGTTGTTGTTCCGTCGTGTTTGACTCTTTGTGACCCCACTTGGATTTTTTTTTTTTTGCAAAGCTCATTTTACAGATGAAGAAACTGAGGCAAACAGGGTTAAGTGACTTGCCCAGGGTCACATAGTGAGGTTTGCTATTTCCTTCTCCAATTCATTTTTTTTTTGAGGGGGGAAGGCTGGGCAATTGGGATTAAGTGACTTGCCCAAAGTCACACAGGTAGTAAATGTGTCAAGTGTCTGAGGCCTTATTTGAACTCAGGTCCTCCTGACTCCAGGGCTGGTGCTCTACTCACTGAGCCACCTAGCTGCCCCTCCAGTTCATTTTATAGATGAGAAAACTGAGGCAAACAGGGTGAAATGACTTGCCCAGGGTCACACAGCTAGTAAGTGTCTGAGGCCAGATTAAAACGCAGAAGACTGAGTCTTCCTGACTCCAAGCCCAGTGCTGTACCACTTAGCTGCCCACTTTACATACAGTAGGTGCTGAATAAATGTTGAATTTTATTTTAAAAAATCTAAAACTCTAAATTGTAATTTAAAGTCTAAAGTTGCATGAATGGTCAGTTACACAAATTCTTTCCTGTTGTTTCGCTTAATAATTTTCAGAGAATATACTTTGTGGGTTTTTTTTCTGGGTTTGTTTATGCTAGTCTGCTTTGTTAAAACAAAAGTTAGCATTTTTTTTAACCTAACAATTCCTACAGTGGAATGGACTGCCTTGGAAGGGCTGCTTCCCCTTCACCAGAGGCCTTCATACAAAAGCTGAAGGAGCACTTGCCAGGCATGTTAGAGAGGGGAAGAGGGATTTATCATTTCAGGTATGGGTTGAATTAACCGGTCTCCGAAGTCCTTTGAATTCCAATATTCTGTGATTCTTCTGTAGGAAGCAGGGAGCCGGTGACATCACGGCCATTCCCATATTTTGTCACCAGGGGGAGCTCATGCTATTTACAAAGGGCAGGCTGGGCACGCTGTCCAGGCTGGGGAGACATGGGCTGGAGAATTTGTGCTGATGATGAAGAGAAGAATCCCAGGGAGAGAGGCTGGGATCACCAGCCTCTCTCTGCAAAGCCCTGCCTCCCTACTCATTCTCTTCAGTCACCCAGCCAGCTGATTTCTTCATAAACATTTTTAAAGAGCCTGCTCCTTTGCAAGAGATTGTGCCAGATGATCAGGAGACTGAAAATTAAATAAAATAGAGCTTTTTTTTTTTTTTTGCCTTCATAGGGCCAACAATTCCTCTTTATGACTTCTTGACCACCCCCTACCCCAAATCCTCCAGTATATACCTAGCTCCACTGTCCTCTTTTGGCCCCTCACTGTACTAATGTCCACATAGCTGCTCATAGTCAGGTCAGTGTTGCATCCTTTCTCTCTCAAAATTCCCCTAGGAAGGAGATTACGCCTACTTTCCTCTCCAGATCTCTCTCATTTTCCTCAGTACTTCTCATATCTTCTCCCTAGTGCTGTATGATCCTATAACTAAGGGATCCTTCCGTCCTTTGATCTCTCAGATGACTGTTTAGAGACCACTCTTTTGCACTTGATATATTCCACCTGGAATTATGGTTCTTTTGGTAATAAGTGTCACTCCCATGCCAGCTGATATAAGTTCCTTGAGGGCTGGGTCTGGGTGCTATTTCTTTTTTGGTATGCCCCATGGTGCATCATATGTAGTGAGTGTTTAATAAATGTTGGTTGAATTGAATTACTTTACCTCAGTCCCTGCCCGTCTCTGATTGGCATTGCCTAAACTCTTGCCTTTCTCTGCCTCTCGTGCTCACCCCAAGCTCCTGCCCCTTTTTCCATGAGAAGCTCCATGATCTAGAGAGTTAAGGCCAGAGCAGTGGAAACTTTGTCACATCCCTTCTGAATGCTGCATTTTGGAATTAAAGGACTGTGGTTCAGCTCCTGGCTCTTCCACTTACTACAGTCAGCAGATCACTTTAGCTCAGTCTTCTTATCTATAAAATGAGTGTGTTGAACTAGATGCCCTCCACGTTTCCTTCGAGGTCACAGGTGTTGGTTACTTACTTCACTCTGTAAACCCAAGTGACCCAAGACAACCAATTCAGCACCTCAGACACAATTTATACTCAGGAAATAGGAGATGGTATTGGTGACAACAACAATAAATATTAATGACAATGTAGAGGCCCACAAAAGGGCGTGAGATAGACTCTAATGACCCCTTTCCTTTATAGATTCCCTTCTCTTCCTAGACACTTCAGAGGCCTTACCCAATTAGCCCTTCTAATCTCCCTAGAGGGAATAATTAACCCCATTTTACAGATGGGGAAACTGAGGCCCAGATAAGGTGAGAAAGCTGGAGCCAGATTTTAAATTAATGTCTCCTAGAGCACTTTTTCTCTTTTCTTATTACACACACACACACACACACACACACACACACACACACACACACACACCCTCTAAAGCCTGGACTGCTAGGGACATTAATATCTAGTTATCTAGTAATATCTAATTTTCTCAGAGGATAGTTTATTGAACAACTAGCACCTTCTCCCAGGTAGGGTATGTCATGATCACAAGTGAGTATGTTGTCTTGGACTCTAGCATAGAACAAACTGTGAAGGTGTTTACACTTTCTGAGAGTTTTCTATCCCATTCAGAGGGGAAGCCATTGAAACTTAGCATTTTCAGGCTTCAGGATTCTTTGGGGGTTCAGGAAGGACATGCTAGACCCTAAATAGGAGTATTCAATAGTAACTAAAAGTTGTAAAGAGTAGTCGAAGTGACTAATGAGTTGACAGTTGACAGTAGTGGACTTGAATCAGTCGAATAATACTGGAGACTATCTCACCTCTCCTAACAGAGTCTCTCTCCTGAGCTCCTCCTCGCCCCCCATTACCATCTGCCTATTAGATACTTCAAGATGATATCTCAAGCAGAATTCATTATCTTTTCCCCAGATCTATCCTTCTGAACAGCTCCATTTCTGTCCAAATTACTACCACTCTTTCAGTCACCCGGATTTGAACATGTGCTGTCATTCTCAATTTCTCACTGTCCCTCCTCAGCCAACATATTCATTTGCTTGAGAGATCTTGTCAAGTCTAGCCCCATATCTTTGCTCACATCAATCCCTTTCTTTCTTCTCAGCCGACCACCATTCTTCCACCTAGACTATTGCCATAGACTCCTAATTGGTCTCCCAGTCTCCAGGTCCTCCACACACCTACCAAAGTGTAGATCTGACCTTGTAACTCCCTTGTTCAAGAAGTAGCTCCCTATTACCTCCAGAATCAAATACTAGCTTCTCTGTTTGGCAAAGTCCTTTTCGGCCCAGCGCCCACCTAGGTTTCCATTCTTATTATACATCACTCCCCTTCATGTACTCTCCAGTCCAGCCAGACTGGCTTATGTGACATTGCTCGTGCAGGATGTAACCTTTTCCATCTCTGTGCCCACACCTGCAATGAATCCCCTTCTTTCAGAGTTCCTCCCAAGCATTACCTTTTAAATGAAGCCATTCCTGACTGCCCCCCAATTGCTGGTGCCTTGTCTGCCACCCTCCCAAACTACCTTAATTTGTTTTGTATGACATTTGTGTAAATTGTGTCTCTGATGCAGGAGCTACTGGATTCAAAGTCTGTCTCTAACAGAAACTGGCTGTGTAACCCAGGGCAGGTCGCTTAACTTCTCAATGCTCTAGGCAACTCTCCTAAGGCAGAGAAAGCATCAATCTGCATTGAGAAAGGGAGTTTCTTCATCCAAGATGTCTCTATATTGAAACTTGACAAGTCATATATTCCATGGCTTCCTGATCCCTGAAACTATGGCTCCAGTCCCTCTCCCTTTTGTACATACTGTTCCCCCGCGTAAAATATAAACTCTTTGACAGCACTGTGAAGGACTGTTTAATTTTGCCTTTGTATTGCCTCGCCAGGGGTGGGGAACCAGTGGCCTTGAGGCCACATGTGGCCTTCTAGGTCCTTGTGTGTGGCCTTTTGACTGATTCCCAGTTTTACAGAACAAATCCTTTTGTTAAGGATATTTGTTCTATGAAGTTTGGATTCAGTCAGAGGGCTCCACTTGAAGACCTGGAGGGCCATGTGTGGAGGCTGCAGGTTCCCTACCCCTAGCATAATCTCTGGGACCTAAAAAGTACTGATTGATTGACTGATAAAAGCCTTAGGGACAAGGGATTTTGCTATCTCACCACGTGCTCACCATTTGAAACTAAGGGGCTCCCTTAAAGGGACAGGCACATATCTTCTCATTAATAAAACCTAGAGGGAAAGTCAACAATGGGTAGAAGCGGGGAGAAAGAAGAAGAGCTTCCATGCCACACCTTAACTAAATAAACGTTTTTTAAGTAACTACTATGTGTAAGAACCTGTGCTAGGCACTGGAAATACAGAGACAAAAACAAAACAGATCTTGTCCTCAAGAAGCTTACAGTCTGCTGAGAGATGTAACGTGTACTCACATACATAAGTACATGATCATTTGAGGGAGGAGAGAGATTTCTGCAAGGGGTAAGAAAGGGAGTTAGGAAAAGCTTCCAGGAGGAGATCTGAGCCTTGAAGGAGGTTAAAGATTCTAAGGGACAAGGTCAGAAGGGAAGGAGTTCCAAGCACAAAGGTGTCAGTATGGGAAAAAGAACATTGAGTTCAAAAAACAGCAAGTCATCCATTTTGGTCTGACCATAGAAGATGAAGAGAAGTTATGTGAAATACATGTCTAATTTAGAAACATGTTTGCACGATTGCACATGTATAACCTATATCAGATTGCTTGCTGTCTTAGGGAGGGAGGTGAAAAGAGAGGGAGGGAGAAAAGTTTAGAATTCAAAATCTTATAAAAAATGAATGTTGAAAATTATCTTTACATGTCATTGGAAAAAAATAAAGTGCTATTTACCAAAAAGAAAGAAAGAAAGAAAGAAAGGAGGAAGGAAGGAAAGGAAGAAAGAAAGAATTAGAGGGAAAGTGAGGGTAGGGTTGACGATTTCTTTCAAAGTTAGAAAGATGCAATACTTCAGGTGGAAAAAAAGACTCTGGGACACAGTGAGTCCTTGCCAGCCAGCCAGCATCATTATGGAGGGTCACCAAATGTCACAAGAGTACATAGCGAGGAAATGTGTGATTCAAGAAGGAATCTTCTAGTTTCCCCTGTCTCTATTCAAAATAAAGGCTAAGGAAAATATCCATATGTAACTTACCAGAAAACTCAACAGAAGAAAAAAAAGGAGTTATGTGAAATAAGTCTAAAAAGTCAGTTTGGGGCCAGATGTGGAGGTCTTTAAATCCCAGACTAAGTAGGTTGTGTTCTGTCATAGAAGCAACTAGGAGCTTGAAGATTTGGGAGTAGAGGAGTGACAAAGTCATACCTGTGTCTTAGGAAGATTATTTTGACAACTCTGTGGAAGAAGAGAAATGTGGAGCTGATCTCTCTACAGGTAAAAAACATTTTTTAACATTAATTTTTTTTTTAAATTTTATTTTAGGGAAGGGTTTTTTAACCTTTTTTGTGTCATGGACTCCTTTGGTACTCTATAAATCAATCCACAAACATTTGTTAAGTATTTACTGTGTCCCAGACACTGTGCTAAGCATTAGGGATACAAAGAAAGGTAAAAACACAGTCTCTGTTTTTAAAGAACTCACAGTCTAATAGAGGAGTCAATATAGAAGCACCTTTGTGCATATAAGATATATACAGTGTAAATAGCAGGTAATCCTAGAGCGAAGACACTGGTGGTGGTGTAGACCAATAGGGAGACACACCAAGAAAATGATCTTGGAGAGCCTGGGATTTGAGCTGAGTCTCGAAGGAAGCCAGAGAAACTTAGAGGAAGAAATGAAGAGAAAGAGAATTCCAGGCGTGTTATTGGACATCCCCTTCCTGTGAGGTTGTAAAGGGCTTTAAAAGACTAACATAAGATTTTATATTTGATCCTGGAGGTAACCAAGAACTACTGGAATTTATTGAGTAAAGGGGATGGCACGGTCAGACTTACACTTAATAAGACCCCTTTGGCAACTGGATGGAGGATAGATTGGAGAGGGAAGGATTTGAGGTGAGGAGACCAAACAGAAGGCTATTACAAAAGTCCAGGTGAGAAGGGATGAGGGCCTGAATGGAGAGAAGGGAACATACATGAGAGGTGGTATTGAAGGTCGAAACCATAAGCTTTGGCAACAGATTGGATATGTGGAGTGAGTGTGAGAGAGGAGCTATGGATAAGGACAGTGAGGTTGTGAGTTTGGGTCACTAGGAGGATAGTGTTGCCCTCAACAACAGTATGGAAATTGAAAAGAGATGATTTTGACATCTCTGGGGAAGAAGAGCCGGGTGGAAAGGGGAAAAGGTAATGAATTCAGTTTTGAGCATGTTGAGGCCAAGATCTCTATGGGACATCCAATTCACGATGTTCAAGAGGTGGAATAATGTTTTTAAGTACCTGAAATAAAATACACAGGGTTACAAAGGAAATTAAATATATTGAAATAAAGATGTAATTTCCGCCATCATATTATCAGTTTTATTGAAATAAAGATTTAACTTTTTCCCATCTGAGTACACTGACCCACTGAAGAGCTCCTGCTCTTGAGGGAAGAGAGAAGACAGGCTTGGAAAAGAAAGGATCAGTGGGAAAGAGAGCTGGGTTTCTTCCTCTGGCTCTGTTCCCTTCCTATGAGATGTCCGAGACCAATGGGAATGGTTTCCTGGAAAGGCAACTATAATTGTTTAAACCTGAACAAGACAGGGGTTGGGGGAGGGGGATGGTGTGGGGGTGGGGAAGGAAAACAGGTAGAAGAATTGGTGGTATTTTCCATGCTAGGCAGGGGCATGACTAAATTCTGTCTTTAAGTCTCTACTGGGAAATGATTTAAAACAAATAAACAAAAAAACCAGACAGCAGACAGCTTTTCTCATGTCTCCACTGAGGCCAGGGCAAAACAGCAGTGGGCTTCAGCAAAGAAGACCAAGTTCAGATCTCCCTAATGATATTTAGTCACCACTTACCCTGGGACAGGTGACCAGGCAGAGCCGTGGGGAACCTCTTCAAGAGAGGTTAAAGAAGAAGCAACATGGCTCCTTGGCTGGTTTGACCGCAGGCCTCCTGGGAAATGATTTCTCCATTTCCTTTCCAACCTGAGGACTCTTGAGTTTGGGGAGTTGTGTGTGTTAAGGAAGGGGGTGGTGGTGAGGGAGGGCCTTGCTACAAAGAGGAGAGCCATGGGGGAAACCAAGG
>CM053626.1:188534533-188547483 GCA_028646595.1 Phalanger gymnotis
TAGGAAGAAGCAAAATATAGTTAGTCTTTCACAACATGAGTATTGTGGAAGGGTTATACATAATGATATGCATGTGGCCCATGTTGAATTGCTGGACTTCTTAGGAAGGGTGGGTGGGAAGGGAAGAGGGGAGAGAATTTGGAACTCAAAGTTTTAAAAAATAGATATTCAAAAACAAAAACAAAAAAGTTTTTGCAGGCAACAAGAAAATAAGATACACAGGCAATGGGGCATAGAAGTTTATCTTGCCCTACAAGAAAGGAAGGGAAAAGGGGATGGGAGGGTAGTGGGGTGATGGATAGGAGGGCAGACTGAGGAACAGGGCAACCAGAATATGTGCCATCTTGGAGTGGGGGGGGAGGGCAGAAATGGGGAGAAAATTTGTAATTCAAACTCCTGTGAAAATCAATGCTGAAAACTAAATATATTAAATAAAATTTATAAAAAAAAAAAGAAGAGAGGTAGAAAGAGGCAGAGCCAAGATGACAGAGTAAAGGCAGGGGTTTGCCTGAGCTCTCTCCAAACCCCTCCAAATACCTTTAAATAATGACTCTAATCAAATTCTAGAGTGGCATAACCCACAAAATGATAGAGTGAAACAGTTTTCTAGCCCAAGACAACTCAGAAGGTCAGCAGGAAAGGTCTGTTGCACCAGGGCGAGAGAAAAGTACAGTCCAGCACAGATTGCCCCAGCATAGACCAGGTCCCAGCTAACCAGGAGCAGGCCTCAGGCAACTGAATCTGTGACAGCAGTGGTGGTTTCCAGGCCCCTCAGCCCAGAGACAGTAAGGGGATGAGACAATGAATCAGAAGGAAATTTGCAGGAGTCCTTTTACTAACACCAGGGGCAGGACTCTGTTGCCTATACTTGGATCTGGTTCACAGTCTTGGGTCTTAGTCTCATTTTGAGGAGGAGCACTATCATAGTAGAATTTGTGGCCACAGGGGAGCAGGGACCCTGGTCACAGTTCCAGGATTGAAACGAATGCTTGTGGTCACTCACAAATCAGTGCACAGTCCAGGAGAGTAGTAAACACACTCTCCCTAAATTATACCACCTTAGAAGAGCCCAAAACTTACAGGTTTCCAGAATTACCTTTGAAAATATCTGCACAAAAAAACCTGAAGCTTGGGACGGTGTCCTGTCCACTTGGGAAAAAGAGCCCCACTTTAGCATAGAATTAAAAATCAAGAAATAAGCTGGAAAATGAGCAAACAACAGAAAAAGAATTCTGACCATAGAAAGTTACTGTAGTGACAAGGAAGATCAAAACACAAACTTAGAAGACAATGAAGTTAAAATTCCTGCATCCAAAGCCTCAAAGAAAATTATGAATTGTTCTCAGGCCATGGAAGAGCTCAAAAAGGATTTTAAAAATCAAGCAAGAGAGGTAGAGGAAAAATTGGAAAGAGAAATGAGAGTGATGCAAAAAAAGATCATGAAAAAAAGAGTCAGCTTGGTAAAGGAAGCACAAAATACACTGAAGAAAATAATACCTTAAAAAACCAGAATAGGCCAAATGGAAAAAGGCACAAAAATTCACTGAAGAGAAGAACTCTTTAAAAAGTAGAATTAGTCAAATGGAAAAGAAGGTACAAAGTCTCAGTGAGGAAAATGAATTCCTTAAAAGTTAGAATTGGGCAAGTAGGAGAAGCTAATGATTTTATGAGACATCAAGAAACAATCAAACAAAACCAAAGGAATGAAAAATAGAAGAAAATGTTATAAATCTCATTGGAAAAACAACTTACCTAGAAAAATAGCTCCAGGAGAGATAATTTAAGAATTATTGGACTACATGAAAGTCATGATCAAAAAATGAGACTAGACATCATCTTTCAAGAAATCATCAAGAAAAACTGCCCTGATATTCTAGAACCAGGGGGTAAAATAGAAATTGAAAGAACCCACATCACCTCCTGAAAAAGATTCCCAAAATGAAAACTTCCAAGGAGGAATATTATAGCTAAATACCAGACCTCCCAGATCAAGGAGAAAATACTGCAAGCAGCCAAAAAGAAACAATTTAAATGTCGTGGAGCCATGGTCGGGATAACCAAGATTTAACAGCTTCTATGTTAAAGGATAGGAGGGCATAATCCAGAGAGCAAAAGAGCTAGGATTAGAACCAAGAATCACCTACCCAGCAAAACTGAATATAATCCTTCAGGGGGAAAAAATGGATATTCAGTGAAGTAGAGGACTTTTAAGTATTCCTGATGAGAAGACCAGAGCGGAATAGAAAATTTGATTTTCAGATACAAGATACAAAAGAAGCTCAAGGTAAACAGGAAAGAGAAATCATAAAGGATTTGATAAGTTTAAGCTGTTTATATTCCTACATGGAAAGATGATATTTATAACTTTATTATTAGAGCAATTAGAAGGAGTATACATAGACAGAAAGCAGAGGTGTGAGTTAAATGTGATGATATGATTATCTAAAAAAATAAAATTAAGAGATGAGAAAGAAGAATGCACTGGGTGTAGGGGAAAGGGAGAAGTAGAATGGGATAAATTATCTGATACAAAAGAGGCCTGAAAGAGATTTTACAGTGGAGGGGAAAATGAGGGAAGTGGGGAGGTGAGCACATGAATTGGCTCAAAGAGGCAATGATATACACACTCACTTGGGTTTAGAAATCTGTCTTACCATACAGGAAAGCAGGAAGGGAAGGGGATGGGAGGGGAGCTGATAGAAAGGAGGCCAGTTTGGGGGACGTAAAGGTCAGAAGCAAAATATTTTTGAGAATGGACAGAGTAAAAGGAGAGAGAGAGAAAGTAGGATAAGTAGGGGGAAATAAGATGGAGGGAAATACATAGTTGGTAATTATTACTGTGAAAAAAAATTACAGTGAGTTTCTCTGATAAAGACTTTATTTCTCAAACATACAGAAAACTGAGTTACATTTATAGAAATGAACCATTCCTCAGTTGAAAGGTGGTCAAAGGATATGAGCAGGCAGATTTCAGACAAAGTAATCAAAGCCATCTGTAGTCACATTAAAAAAAATGCTCTAAATCACCATCGATGAGAGAAACACAAATTAAAACAGCTCTGAGCTACTCCCTCATACCTATCAGATTGGCTAATATGACAGAAAAGGAAAATGACAAATGTTGGAGGGGATGTGGGAAAATTAAAACACTAATGTGCTATTGGTGAAGTTGTATACTGTTTCAACCATTCTGGAGAGCAATTTGGAATTGTGCCCAAAGGGCTATGAAACCATGCATAGCCTTTGACCAAGCAATACCACTATTAGGTCTGTATCCCAAAGAGATAAAAAAACAAAAAGGAAAAGGGCTTATATGTACAAAAATAATTGTAGCAGCGTTTTTAGTGGTGGCACAGAACTTGAAATTGAAAGGGTATTCATCGATTGAGGAATAGCTGAACAAGTTGCATATAATTGTGATAGAATATTATTGTGCTTTAAGAAATGATGAGCAGGATGCTCTCAGAAAAACATAAACAGACTTATGTGAACTGATGCAAAGTGAAATTAACAGAAGTAGGAGAATATTGCACACAATAACAGCAGTGTTGTATGATGATCTACTATGAATGACTTAGCTATTCTCAGCAATACAATGATCCAAGACAATTCTGTAACCCTTATGATGAAAGGGGCTGTCCATCTCCAGAGAAAGAACTGGTAGAGCCTGAATGCAGATCAAAGATACTTGTTCTTTATTTTCTTTATTTTTCTTGGGTTTTTTTGTCTGTTTTTTCTTTCACAGAATGACTTGCATGGAAATGTGTTTTGTATGACTACACATGTATAACCTATGTCAAGTTGATTGCCTTGTCAATGAGATGGGGAGAGGGTAGGGAGGGAGAGGATTTGGAACTCAAAATTTTGGGAAAAAAGTGTTTTTTTAAATTGTTTTTACATGTAATTGGGAAAAAATTAAATATTAAATAAGGGAAAAAAGGAGGTGTTTCCTCATCTCTACTCCTGGACCAAGTCTGATCATTACAGTTACTTAAAGTATGACTCCATTTTAATGTTCCTTTTCTTTACATTACTGTAATCATTGTGCAGGGCAGCTTGGTGGCTCAGTGGATAGAGCACCAAGCTTAGAGTCGGGAAGACCTGAGTTCAAATGTGACCTCAGACACTTATTAGCTGTGTGATCCTGGGCAAGTCACTTAACTTCTTTTTGCCTTAATCCGCTGGAGAAGGAAATGGCAAACCACTCCAGTATCTTTGCCGAGAAAACCCCATGGACATTATTGGCATGATATGGTCCATGGGGTCACAAAGAGTTGGACACTACTGAACAACAACAATCATTGTGCATATTTAGAAGATTGATTTCAAGATGAAAGCCATGGAAGAACATTCAATTTGAAGGCAGAATCCCTGGCTTTACCTGCTACTTATATGACCTTGGGTAAGCATTTTACTTTTCTGGGCCTCAGTTTCTCATCTGTAAAATGAAGGGGTTAAATTAAATGACCTCTGAGGTCCCTCCCAGTTTTATGTGTTTTGGTGGTCCTGTGATGCTATGATGGGGAGGGAGGGGTCCAAGAGTCACTGGGTTGGTTGAAGAGGAGAGGGGAAGGTGTTTCAGGAGAAGAGAACAGTTTGTACAAAATGGGAGGAGATGAAGTTTGGGTTAGACGGGAGGAATGGGTTGACTGGGCTGGAGCAAAGAGACAGAATTCTGGCCCTGCCCTCCACTGGATACAGCAGACCACAAATGGTAAGCAGCACAGAACCCTGCACCCTGTCTCTGGGGCTCAGGGCTTCAATATGGATCCATAAGGGGAGTAGGGACAGGAAATACTCTGGTACAGGGAGGAAAGGGCCTGAGAAACTAGGATATAACCCCCTAAGCCAGTTGGGCATGGCACCATCACCCCCCACTTGATGCCAAGCCAAGAGTAGAGAGTCCAGGACCTCAGGCCATTGGTACCATCTGCCCCCTTAGCCTTCAAGCAAAAAGACTAATAGAGTGAAGACAGCTCACATCTACACAGTGACTTACAGTTTACGAATCCCTTTCTTTACAACAGTGCTAAGAGGTAGGTGGTACAAGTATTTATTATCTTCTTTTTCCAAATAAAGAGACTGAGGCTCAGAAAGGAGAGTGTGACTATAATACCAGAAGTAATAAGCAGAGAAACTGGGCCTGAACCTAAGACACTTCTCCCAGGCCAAGGCTCTTCCCACTGTACCATTGAAGAATAAGAAGGCTTACGGCAGAAATAGCAGCAAGAAGGATGCAGGGCTCATACCCAGGCCTTCAAACATCAAGCCAAGTTCTCTTTCCTCTGTGCACATGCCCTTTGGAGGACCCTATCGTGGCTGGGAGGGAGACTCAGAAAGGTTGAGTTAAAACAGGTTGTCAGTGATTGGAGAGATCAGAAGAGATGATGTGATAGGGAGGCGGGCTTGGAAACCTGCCCCAATTTTGCCACCTTGGCACCGGAGTGAAGTTGGCAAAAGTTGTTGGTTTTCATGTTTGACAGCCTGTCAGGCAGGGATCAGGAGGCTGGGAGCATGCCATGGGTCTTCTGGCTCTCCATTCTGTGATCTTACCGGATCTCACTGAGCCCTTGGGGATCCCCTCTCCGAAAGAAAAGGAAACAAGATAGATTCCAGATCCTTTGAGCTGAAGCTCCTCTTATCCATCCCTTCAGGCAACATAACCTCTCTCTCTCTCTCTCTTTCCCTCCCTCCCTCCCTCCCTCTGTCCTTTCCTTCCTTCGTTCTTTTTCTTCCCTTCCTCCCTCCCACCTTTCTTTCCCTCCTTCCCTCTTTCTCTCCTCTCCTCCTCATTGTAGGGATAATCAGTTCTATTTAAGGTTCTCTCCAAATCTAAGGATTCATCTGAGCGGGAAGCAGGGAGGGGAAGCTATCCTTGGGCATTTATTCTTGCCATCCTTGGCCAAGGTTGGACTCCTTCCGGTGATCTGGCATCTGGGAACTGTGGCTTGTTGCCTTTGGGGGAGAGTGGCCCGCCTAGGCACTCCCACCATCTGCTTATTAGGTGTCAGGGTTTGGATACTTTGATGAGCTCCATTCCTCCACTGGGCACCAAGCTTCTGCTAAACCCCAGCAACCAGCCCGGGAAACTGAGTAATAGCAAAAGTGAAACTGACTTGGCCGGTTTCACCAGCCCCTGCAGGAGGGAAACAGGGAGAAGCAACAGCTGGACAACAACCAATTAGGCACTTTTTATTGCCCACGCTATCATAATTTGCAGAGCTCTGCTGGGACAAGGAAGAGGAAATGGGATGGGATGCCAGCCTTATTGGGCTGAGAAGAATCTGTAGACAGTAGCCCAGCTGTTCTCTTGCCTCTGGGAAGGACAGTCTAACTCTCACATCCCAACCAATGTCTAGAAAAGAACTAGCTTACCCGATGGCCATTAAATCCTTATGTTGCCATAGTCAACAAGCATGTATTATGGCACATATGTGCCAGGTACTGTGCTAAGCTCTGGGAATATAAGTACAAACAAAAAGACAGTCCTTACCCTTGAGGATCTTACATTCTAATGGGGGAAGTTAGCACATAAAAGGGAACTGAAAAGGGAGAAGGGGGAGTAAAAGATGCCTGACCAGGGAGAGAAGTCCCGAGAGTCAGGAGGAGGGAAGGAATGATGAGCGTGTCTTGTCTGGGCACCTCTTCAAAATGGAGGAATTGGAAGATTTGGAGATGATTTAGTCCAACCAATTCATTTTATTTTTTTGTTATTTTTTTAACATTTACAAATGGAGATTTACTTCGAAGATGGAGCAAGAATAAGAAGCACAAACATCAACCCCCCACCCATACCTGGGAAGGACATTTTTCCTTACGCTGTTTCAGTCTCCTGGGAGAGACAACACATTTTCTGCATAGCATTGGCCCCACCAAGTTCATGTCCATTTCTAACCTTCCTAATTTTACAGGCCCAGAGAGGAGAAAGGACTTACCCAAAGTCACACAGGTCATAAGCAACAGAACCAGGATCTACCTTGGCTCCCCTGAAGCCAGTGCTCTTTCCATTATATTATGCTGCTCTTCTAACTTAACTCACTCTAACCTAAATCAGTAAATGCATCTCTCCCTGCATTTTTAGGGTCCATCTTCTCTTGCTCATTTCTCTGGGGACCTAGTAAATAGCTACACTGGCAGTGTGGTGTATTGAAAAGCATGTTGGACCGGAGTTGGGAAAATCTCAGTTTTTTTTTTAAATCTTGATTTCAAATCGCACTGCTGATCCTAGCTGTGAGACCATGGGCAAGACACTGAACCTTTCTGGGCCTCTTTCCTCATCTATAAAATGAGCATAATTTTCTGCAATTCCTCCCTTTCAGAGTTCTGCATCCCACTCGATCTGTGACCTCTTCAATGTAGGTATTCCTTCAGTGATACAGATAACAACCCATCTGTGCCTACCTGTCCTGTGAGATTCTTGCCCATGTCCTCCCCAAAGTTTATCACATGGGATTGTAGGAATGATGGGAGGCTCCCAATATGCGGGGCGTCTTCCTGGAGTTCTCTTGGCATCAAGAGCATACCAATGGAGCACTGCAGCATAGGGCTGTTGTGAAATTCCAATAAGATAGTGTCTGTAAAATACTTTGCAGTCTTTAAGGCACTCTATGCCAATTATTATCATTATTATTATTATTACGGTCAATGTTGGCATATGAGGGGATAAGGAGTGAGAAGTAGGACATATACTTGGAAAATAGACAGGCACACCCAGACTGGCTCCCCATTACCTCTAGCTTCCTACCCAGTGGCACACTATTACCTCTAGAATTAAATCTAGACTCCTCTTTTAGAAATTTAAAACCCTTTACAATCTGGCTCCAATCTATGTTTCCAGTCCTATTATAACTACTTCTTTTCATACACTCTGTCATCCAGACCAGATCTGGTTTGGGCAAGCCATTTCACTTGTCTGAGCCTCAATTTCTGCACCTGTAAAATGGAAATGATAATGGCCTTACTGTTCCTCACATACGGCATCCAGTGTCCCAACTCTGCCTCTGTTTCCAATGTACTTCCTCCACCCCTCTGCCTCTTTGCATGCCTCCTTTCCTTCAAAGCTCAGCTCAGATAGCACCTATCAATCAATCAAGCAAGCAAGAAGCAGTTAGCTTTTAGCAAGACCCTAACATGTGCTATGTACACACAGGGAATGCCTGACCTTAAGGAACTTGCAATCTAGCAATGGTTGAAGGGTGGGATGGTGTGTGTGTGAGGGGGGTAGAGGTGGAAGACAGAAGAGAGGGAGACGATACTTACCTATATATCTTATCTTAGCACAGTAGGGAAAATCCAACCCGAAGGTAAGTGGACTAATACCCTTGCCTACTGGGAAACCATAACCATTTGAAACTTTCTATCACACTCTAGTCTGCACCACCAAACCATTTCTCATCTAGCATTTATCTCTCCTTCCCTGTCCCCCTTCCATATATGCTTTAGCTCAAATGGGATTTACTAGAATTTATAGGGAAAGAAAATGGTTGCAATTTATTTCTGTAATTAATGGACAGTTTGAGTACTCTTGGCATCAATGCATGTTCAGAAGGTCTAGAGGAAGGCCTTCAATACAATGGGTAAGCCTCCTGCATGAGACTTATAGGAGGTCACTTATTGTACATAATGGGCAGACTTAGATGGTTTGTGACTGCTATCATGAGAAGAAACACCCACGTGGGAGAAATTTAGATTCTTCAAAGAAATGACAGGGGACAAGCATACTTAGAATGCTAATGAAAATAATTGGGATCTTGTGCAGTAACTCACTAGCTTACTAAAATTGTTTCATTCTAAACTATCCAGCTCCCAGAAGTCTGAGTGGATCCAAGTCAGGCTCCTTTCTCATATAGCCACCATCTTCTAACCAGAATCACAAGCCAATATTCCTTTGGCTTGGTCACATCTCCCACCCGCCATCACCGAATTTCTTCTCCTGTCACCCTTCAAGGTGGGCTGGATCTCCCTAGCTTCAGTCAATTTGGGCTTTAGCTTATCGATCTATTTAAAAAAAAATAAGACATCTAGGTGGCACCGTGGGTAGGGTACTGGGCTTGGAGTCAGGAAGATCTAAGTTCAAATTTCAGATACTTACTAGTGTGACCCTAGGCAAGTCACTTGACCCTGTTTGCCTCAGTTTCTTCATCTGTAAAATGAGCTGGAGAAGGAAATGGCAAACCACTGTAGTATCTTTGGCAAGAAAATCCCAAATGGGGTCATGAAGAGTCAACATGACTGAACAACAACAAATCTGTTTAAAAAGCCACACCCCTCACTCTTAGCCAATTGAGAATGGCCACTCCCTCCTGTTAGGGCCTTTGTATTGTATGTGATCACTGACTTCCACTTAAGTCATTCCATTTTCTGTTTCATCAAACATTTAGTATGTACCTGCTGTATACAAAGCACTGAGTTACACCCCGGGGCACATAGATCAAAAATGGTAATAACACCTGTCTTCAAAAAACTTACATTTTACTATACTACTTATACATAGATAAATAGATAGGTATCTGGCATAAAGTGTTAGAAAATTTCAGAAAGGAAAGACCACTTTCAGTTGAGGGGGAACAACCTGTTCAGGCCCTTATATATTCATAAACTGAGGTTCATAGAGGCTGTTATTTGCCCATGGTGACACAATTAGTGAGAGGCAGAGATTGGATTTGAACCCAGATCTTACTGACTCCAAGTCTTATGATCTACGCACTGATCAGGATTCTGAAAGGTTTGTTGTTGCTGTTTGTCCTTTGTTCTCGAAGAGGACCATGATTGTCCTCTTGCTATAACATGCAAGTGAATTGGATTTAAGTGAGGGAGGGCTGTACAAAGTCACCAGCCTCATTTTCTCCTCTGGAGCCATCTTGATGCAGTGGCCACATACACATCAGGATGCCTAGAGATGGTCCCGGATGAAGTGGAAGACCTTGGCCTTTTCATAAGGTCTTTAACACATCTGGGTTTGATTGAGGCAACACCCATTCAGTGATTAAGGTTAGGTAAGAAATGAGCCAGAGAATGACAAGATGAGGAAGGATGAAATTCTAGGTGTTTGGAAAGGAGGGGCCCAACATATCACATTAAGGCACTGGAGATCAAGATCAACAGACGCAATCCCCCCACAGTCCAAGTAGTGACAGGCGCAAAGGCGAGGAATGGATGGGAAATAATTTGCTTCCTGGAGCTATGAACATTAGGTCGGTAGACGATTGGAAACTTTTCTATATTGAAGCCCTGTCTCTCCCATCAGGCCACATTCCTCTCCAAGCTGCCCTTATGCACTCTCCAGACTAGCTCTACCAAATCTACCAAATCTTACCCTGGAAGTGTGTTCAGTTTCTAGACTTCTCCAAGCACTACCCTGCTGCCTCTCCCTCTGATTGACTGGTTCCTCCCAGAGTTTCCATTTTAAGGACATGTCTTCACTCCTCCCTAGGCTGCATTTCTTTCTCTTTCTCTTTTCTTTTTTGGCAAGGCAGTCAGGGTTAAGTGACTTGTCCAGAGTCTGAGTAAGGGTCTGAGGCCAGATTTGAACTCGGGTCCTCCTGACTCCAGGGCCAGTGCTTTATCCACTGGGCCATCTAGCTGCTCCTAGGCTGCACTTCTGACTATGGACTTTCCCATTTCTTCCTCCTCCCCTTTTCCATCGTCCTATTATGTGTTGTATTTCCCTATGAGAATGTAAGCTCCTCAAGGGCAGGGAATGTCTTTCTTTCTGCTTGTATTTGTATTACTAGCTCTTACCACAGTGCTTGGCACATAAAAAGTGCTTAATAAATGCTTTTGTTGACTTGGTTTGAGAGTGGGAACTGGGATCTCTAGATTGTCCCCTGGTCCTCACGTTTCCCTCAGGGTTACTTAGTAGCATAGCATAGCGCAGAGAATAGAGCACAGAACTGGGGATCAGGAAATCTTGGGTTTCAGTCCTCTCATAGACACTAGCTATGTGTCCCTGAGAATGTCACTTAACTTCCATTTCCTCACCTGAAAGTGTGAGGTTTGGACTCAGTGGTATCTAAGGTCCCTTCCAGCTAAATATGTGCTGGTAAATATTTATAAAATGGGTTCTTTGAAAAAAAAATACCCGCAACCAATATTTATTTATTCTGCATTATTAACATTTTCTCTGTTATTTCCTTAAGTTCAGACAATTCACAAAACAGTAAATCAAGTGCTGATCTGTAGTATTTGCAGATTTCTGAGGAGTAAATAAATGCTCACTCTGAAAATTTTACAACCAGCTCTCACTAGCTGGTACCAATTGGCTCCAGCCACTCAAAATCTGCGATCAGAGTTTAGGTCATTGTAAGGATTGTCACTATTGTTTATCGAATGATGACAGAAGTTCCAGGGCAGAAATGGCTACAATTCTGGGTGAGGAAGAGAAATGAAGACAGAAGACAGAACAATCAGCCTGAGGCAGCCCTTCTGAGACGCAGCAACCAAAAAGGAGTGGGAGAATGTTCTGGGTGTCAGTACTCAACATCTTTCAAAATGGGAAACAGAGAAAGCAACCAGCTTTCTTCCTTTGGGTGGGGTCCTGGAGAAAGCACTGAGCTGTTCTTTCAAGTAGATGGCAGGCAGAGCTGTGGTCAGCCATAGTGACCAAGAAACTTGAAGAGGTTGGGTATTTGATGTGTTGTATTGAAGAGAGGGTCTTGTAGCAGACTAAAGGAATCCGACACTATGGTGACAGTGACAGTGTGGTGTAGCTGGCTTTGAAGCCAGAAAAACCTGGGTTTAAGTCCTCCTACCTACACAAACCGACTGTGTGACTCTGAGGAAGTCACTTGACCTCTCATGGCCTCAGGCTACTCTCTAAGACAGTAAATTAAAGACCAAGTGATGATTTGAAGGGATGTAGGAAATTTCCTTAACAAGAGTTCACTTCCTGATGAAATCAGAGGTCCAATAAAAAAAAGGAAAGAAAAATCTGAGTGAAAACATGGCTTTTCTTTTCCCAGGGCTTGATAGATGCCCTCCTTTTCCCAGGATTCTCAAAAATCAAGAGTCAGGGAGATGGAGGAGATTACCTCTTCACCTTGACCCTGTTTCCCCTTCCACTCCTGGATTTTTTGAACACCTCAAGGTGGGGAAGATCCTAATCTGACAGACACAGATAGAAGTGGAACATGGATGTGGTGTCTGTGACCAGAGTGTTGCTCAAAACACATGCATATATCAGTGCCACGAGTTGCCTCCTTCCACACTGGATTTGGGGGACCTGGGAATGGCAAGTGAGGCAGGGAGGGGATTATCTACTTCCCTCGGCAGTGTCTGCTTTTAATCCCAGATCCCACTTCTCTTTTGATTGAGATAGTGCTGGTCTGGGTGACCTGGAGGCACCTATGGCACTGTACCCAGTCCAAGTGAGACAGGGCAGAGAGGGGGAGAGGAAAACATTTTCCCATGATTTATAAGATTTGTTTTTATCTCAAAATATAGGGAGGGGTCCAATCTTCCCCTTACCCCAATAGCTTCTAGGGAATAGACAAGCAGGAGATGGCCAAGGCTGTTGGTAGTTGTTGGGGGGAGGGGAGCATTTGAGATACCAGAGACAAGGATAAAATGGAGTCATTAGGGCAAATTCTACCCAAAGGAGAAATCAATGTCTTCATCTCATCCCCTTGCCCACCCAACTCTGAACACCCCCCTGTGAGTAGGACCCTACACTAGTTACTGAGGGGAGGATATAGAACCTAGAGCTAGGAGCAAGGTCTGAGATCCATCATTTTATAAATGAAGAAACAGGCCCAGGGGAGGATGAGACTGACTCAAGGTCACACAAATAGTAATTATCAGACATGAGATTTGAACCCAAGCCCTCTGAGTTCAGAACCAATGCTTTTTTTCACTGAAGGCTTAGTTCTTACTAAGATGAGAATCCCTAGATTGATGGAGATACTCAGAAAGCCCCAGACTGATGGCATTGGAGGGGAGAAACATAGTCTCTG
>CM053626.1:188547583-188558812 GCA_028646595.1 Phalanger gymnotis
TAGATTAAGAAAAAAAAAAAGGCAAGTTGAGCAGGTCCGTGTCTGGCTGGCTATGAGTCAGGGAGTCAGAGCTGTCTGATCCAAGCAGCCAAATCCCAGAATCTTTAAGGCTTTAAAGGCTCGAATTGTCCAGCCTCAAAGCCACCGACAAGTATGGATCTGCCTCCTCCTCTCTGGACTTCTTGCCCTACCCTGACCTACTGATGCCTTCTGACCTCTGACCTGTGGCCTAAGGGAGCCCCTGTCATTAGGCAAAGTCTTGCTCTCCCCCAACCCCTAGCCCCAACTCTTTCAGGACAGTTAAGAAATTGCCCCAAAGTTGCTGGTAAGAGGTGGGGGCTGAGCAGAAGGAATCAGGGAAGGGAAGTGAGGAGAAGGCTGGGAGGAGGAAGCCAACCTCCCTTCACCTAGTCATTTCTGGGGACAGCTATCAACAGTAGGAATGGGAAAATTAACCCTTTAGAGCTGTGTGCTTAAATTAGGCTCATGGAAGGGGATATATGTGGAGTGTGTGTGCCCAGGAGGGTGGGGTGGGAAAGATGGGGGTAAGAATGAGGAGGAGGAATGGGCCTGGGCTGTCTGGTCCCTCTTTATTAGGAACACTAATTACAACAAGGGAGAGTTTCATTAGATGTAAAGAAGAACTTCAGGGCATTCAGGATGATTCAAGTCCAGGGTTATGGTGGAGTTTCCTTCAACTGAAGATATGGGTCAGCCTAGACGCAGAGGATGACCTAGATGACCTCCTGAAGCTATCAAATGGTGGTCCAGCTTCTTGAGCTTGAAAAGAACTTTCCAAGGTGTCATCCTAACTATTCTCTTGGTTCTGGACAGAACATCCCTTCTCCTTGCCCAGACCACCAGGCTAAGAGAGGGATGGGGATGGCAACCCTTTGCAGATCCAAGTCTTAAGTTGACTGAGGTGTGGAAACAGAGGCAACAATCTCCCCTTCCTCCCCAGTAGAGTGAATGGGACAAGTACACTGGAGCATAAGGAATCATCCCGTTTTTCCTGGTGGAGAAGGAAGCAGCAATGACCTGAGCCCCTGGGTACTCTGGAATCATGGGCATGTACCCGACCATTTTGGGGGAGTGCATCTAATCTGTATTCAGACTATGTCCCCTGAGGCATTCAAGGTTTGGGGGTGGGGGGGAAGGTGGGGAGAGGCTGGGCTGCCTCTTCTGTCTGAGTAGATTAGTGACTTAGGACAGGAGAGGGCCTGTCGCTGGGACCATAAATAAAGCAGCTGACTGCCTCCCTCCATCTGTGTTTATCTGTCTGGTCTGAAGCTTCCGGGAGTGGAGCCTGTCTCCCCCACCCCTAGCATCAAACGCTGAAGCAGGGGAGGGAGGAGGGAAGTGGAGGAGGAGAAAGGGAGGAAAGAAGAATGGGGAGCCCACCTCGGCTCTCTATTACAGTTCCCTCTCCTTCCCAGATTTATTCAGTATCTACCACCACTCTATCTAGAACCTGCCTCTGGGAAACTCCCAAATCTGTGGGTGTAGAGGCAGTGGTTTGGGACCTCTGCTAAACAGTTCTGCCAACCTGGATGCCCAACTAAGATGGCAGAAGAAGGTGCCCCAGTGACCAGAGGGTGGCTGAAACTGGGAAACAGTAAAATTCAGGTGGTTGTTCAGTGTATGGGGAGGAAGGAGGTATCCCTCTGAGTTCATGCAGAGCAGGCTGGTTGCTTTTGAAACTAGAAAGCAGGTGAAATCTTTGCCTGCCTTACCCCCAAATTCCTTTCTTCCTTCCATGTGTCTTCTTGCTTCCCTAAGGTTAATATCTTCCCATAGTCTAACCAGGACTTCCCTAACCCTAGGGTATGTATGTCCCTTGCCCTAGGCTTTCTCTCTGTTACTTCTATGGGGAGGGGACAAAAAAGTTGATATTGGGTTGCATTCCTTTCAGGTCTCCACTCTTAATGTGCTAATGGACTAATATTGCAATGCTAATCCCGAGTAACAAGTGCGTTTATGTAAATAAGCCTTCTAAAATTGCCCTTATCCAAAAGAGTGACTCCCATGGTGGGAATCAATGACATTGTACCAACGTGGAAGAGGGATTTGGGGATGGGTGAAGCCTTAGAGCAGGAGTTCTTAATCTGAGGCTGTGGATAGATTTCCGGGAATCTGTGAACTTGGATAGGACAAAAAAAAAAATTATATCTTTATTTTCACTGACCTTTGCAAAGTTTTCTTTGTAATCCTATATATTGTTCTTATACAATTAAAAACATTAAGAGAAATTGGTCCATAGGGTCCAAAAGGGTCTCTGACACATAAAAGGGTAAGAGCCCCTGACTTAGAGCATCCCTTTAATCTTACTTTAAGGAAGGTCATTGACTAACTCTATTTGGAACTTCAAGAATTAAGGTCAAAGGATAGGAGAGAAACATACCAGCTTGTGTTGTCTTTGAAAAGGGAATAATAGCAGCTCTCACTTACGTAATGCTTTAGAGTTTACAAAGTATTCTCTTCGTTGCACAGCAGGGCAATGAAGAGTAGGGAGAATATTGTGATCCTCATTTTATGTGAAACTGAGGTTTGGAGAGATAGAAGTATTAACAGTTGGGACTGAGATTCAAACCCAGAACTTTCCTGGCCCTAAATTCAGTGCCCTTTCCACTATACCATGACACAGAATGAGAAATCCTTACATAGGTTTAGAGTCCCAAATTCAAGTAAATATATATATAAGTGTAGGCAGAAAAGTACAGTGTTATACAATTTAGTCCAGTGGTCCCTGGGATTTTCCCAAGGGCCACCTCCCAGGGCTGGAATTCATTCATGATTTGCATGTAATTTACATTAATTTGCTTGGGTTGGCCATGTAAATAGTTTATGCAAATGAAGAGAAAGGAGCAGAGGGTGAAAAGAGTACATTTCAAGGAGAAGATGGGGAAGATATCAAGGTGGGATGGTATGGAGAGTTGCCAAAGCTAGGGTTGAGTCTCCTTAAGAGTAGGCAGGCCCCCTAGGCCCGGGGGCCCAGAGGAGAATCAGGGGACCCAGGCACCCAAGGGTGGGGTGGAGAGTGATGGAGATGTTGTAAGGCAGAGAGACACTAGGTTCCCAGGCCCCCTGGGGCAGCACAGGGAGCCTGGGAGCGGAGCAAAGGGAATGCACTGACGAGGCAGATGGCAAATACTTGTCCTGGGGCCCTGTGGGGAGGGATCAGTGAGGAAGGAGACTTGGGGGAGGGGAAGAAGGAGGAGGAGAAGGAAGCAGGTGCCAGGCCAACATTTCCTGAGGAAGGAAGAAAAGAAGTCATGCCTAGGCACGAGATAGATGGCAAAGCCTGCCACCCAGGTTTGGGCTGGGGCCCAGCAGGGGACCAAGGCAGTTGATGGGGGGAGGGAGGGTTAAGTGAGGATAGGGAAAGAAGGCTCTTTAGACACCCAGGGTACTGAGTATGGGCACAATGCTGGGTCTAAGTGAGATGCAGGGAAACAAATACAGCCTGGGGCAGGGGACATTATTAGGGACTAGGGTAGTGTGATAGTAATGGGAGGAAAAAGAAGAAAGAGAATCAATGAAACATTAAAAAAAAAAACAAACCAGAAACAAACAGTTCAGAAGTGACAGAGATGAGTAGAGAAGTTTTATTATCACCATTTAAAAAATGGCAACAGAAATTCACAGTTTCATATATAATTCTTTTTTCCCTGTTCTTTGTGTATTAAATTATTCATGTTTGTTAAGTTCACTTTAAAAATAATAAAATTCTAAATTTAAAAGAGGAAAATGTCTTTCCCCCCTATTCTTTGTGTATTATTCATGTTTGTTAAGTTCACTTTAAAAATAATAAAATTCTAAATTTAAAAGAGGAAAATGTGTTTTTCCCCTATTCTTTGTGTATTAAATTATTCATATTTGTTAAGTTCATTTTAAAAATAATAAAATTCTATATTTAAAAGAGGAAAATGAGATATCCTTTACCCTGGAAAGCTTAATGTCACAAGAGGCAGGTTGTAGAGTGGAAAGAAAAAAAAAACACTGATCTAGAGCCAGAAGACCAGGATTCTAATTCTGACTCTGCGGCCAAGTTGTTATTTTGGGTCTCTCTTTTCTCCTCTGTAGAATGGGTAGGTTTGGCTTGATGATTTATAAGGTCTCCCTCACTTCTGGGGTTTTAAGATTCTCTACTCAATCGCTTGATAAACATCTAATAAGCATCTACTATGTGCCAAGAACTGCTCCAAGTCCTGGATGATACAGCGATGAGAAGGATACAGAGTCCAAAGCCCTATGGGAGAATGTGGATCACACGTAGTCAAAATGAATAGGTGAACAAGGACAAATAAATGCAGCTGAGAGGCAGCGTGGGGCAATAGATAACTCATAATGGGCTTTGAGTCAGTAAGGCCTGGGTTCAGATACTATATCAAATACATATGTGACCATTGGCAATTTACTTAACTTTTCTGAGCCTCAGTTTCCCCATCTGTAACAGATGGAAATAATACCTGGGGTGCTTAGCTGAGGAATTAGCATGTAGAGTACTTTTTTGTGGCCTCGAAAGTGCTATATAAATGCCAGTTATTATTATTATTATAATTAAATGAAATGCTGAGGGGGACCCAGAATAAAGGAGCAATCAGAGAGAGGTTAGATTAATCAGGAAAGTATTCATGAAGATATTTAGGGAGTCATCTTGAGAAAGTGAAGTTTTAAGAAATATCAGTCATATGAGATAAATGCGGAAGCCATTCAATTGTCTTTGGGGATCCAGAGGGGAGGGTAACAAAGTAGAGCAGTGTCAGGGGTAGGTTGATGTCCAAATTGGCCAAGCAAAAGGAGTGGCTAGTAATTCATTGGGGAACTCTAGAACTTATCACTTCCTGTCTATGGACCTCCATTTTAACTTAATTCAGCCAACATTTATTAATCATGTTGGTATGATGGACAGAGGGCAAGATTTGAAGTCAGGATTCCAGATTGAATCCTGCCTCAGACATTTTTCCTCATTGTGTGTGACCTTGAGAAAGTCATTTAACTTCTCTGAGCCTCAGTTTCTTCATCTGTAAAAGCAGGGATAATAATAGCTTCTACCCACACAGATGTTTAAGGATCAAAGGAAATAATGTATGTAAAGTGAATTACAAACTTTATCGGGCTGTATAAAATCAGCTATTATTTAGGGACAGTGCTGGGGACTGGGATATCAGAACAAAAACAGAACAGTCCTTCCCCTCAAGGAGCTTACTATCTATTGGAATGTGAATTCCTTTCTCTATAAAATTTAAAATGAGGACATTAAGATTAGATGATCTCTAAGTTTCTAATACTCAGTGATTGTATGAGGTGGATTGAAGGAGAGGGAAGGAAGCGAGTCCTGGGAGTAGTGGCCCAGACCAGGACCTTACTTCTAGGAAGCTTCAATACTTTAGACAGCGACATAGATTTCATCTGAGTGGGCATCCCATCCACTAGTGAAGATTGCAGCCCCTCTATGCCTCAGTGGCCAAACTCCTTGAGTTGCTATGGTCAAATTACTTCATCAGCTGGACGATATTTTGGTGATAAGCCCATTCAGAAGTTAGCTTCACTGTCTTTGACAATAGAGACAGAGTTCCTTACTGAGTCGTCAAACTTTGTAGATCCTGCCAGAGGTTGTTTTCTGCTGAAATAATCTTCATGAACTCAGAGTTGTCCCCTTTCATGCCAGGATGAGACATCCAAAAAAGACTTTACTGTAAGCACAAAATATGGACTTAATAAGTATTGCTTTGAATGAATGACCAAATTGTGGACACTGGTTAACCACACTTTAGCAGAAAGTCCCCTGGGAGTTATCAATAAGTCCTCTGTGCGGGAGCTCCCTCCACTGAGGCAGATTGCAACATCTCTATAACTTTGAGCCTTGGAGAACTGCCCAAAGCTCTGAGAAATTAAATGATTTGTTCAGGGTCACAAGGCTAGTGAAGTCTTATAGAGGCAGGATTTGAACCCAGGTCTTGCTGGAGAGAAGGAAGGAGAGAGGGAAAAGAGACAGACAGGCAGACAGATAGACTCAAAGAGAGAGCAAGATATGGTTAGTGTGAAGGGGAAGGAGGGTTTTGCTGATTAACTGAGCACCTTCAGAGGACTGATGGATCAATGATGATTTGGTTGAGGTAGGCTCCTTTTCCCTTTCTCTCTGGGATGGAGGATGTATGAAAGGATCTCTATCCCCAGGAGGATAGTAATAATTATTAGCAAATAATTACACTTTTGATTTAAGGTTTGGAATGGCCTTGTATATATTATGTCACTGGAGCCTCACAAGGACCTTATGAGTTAATATTAACTCATACGAGTTAATATAAGAATTATATATATATATATAATATATAAGTTAATATAAGAATTGTTATCATTTTACAGATGAGAAAACAGAGCCTCAGGGCTGTTCAGCGATTTGTCCATGATCACTTTGCTAGAGTCAGAGGCAAGTTTTGGACCAGGGTCTCTGATGCTTCACGATGGGGGTCAGAAGTATCCAGGTGATATAACCAGCTAGAAGAGCCACAGTTTTCACTAAAAGAGCCTGGGTTGTTGACTCAAAAAATAAAAAAGGGAAGAAAAAAAGAGACACATTTGCAAGTCATTTGCATATCGCTTGCATGAATACCACAGCACAGCCAAGTGCCCCGGAATCTCCCTGGCCCCTTCTTCTGCGGTTTCCCCACCTGCCTGAGAGTAGCCTGGTTGCCAGCTGTGTGGCCACAGCTGGAGGGAATCAGCCCAGATGATGGCCACTGGTTCCTAAGGCTAACAAAGCAACTTCATCCTCACTGAGTGGGGCGTCATATGACAACCCTCAGATGGGTGTTGGGAGTCAATGGTCAGTGGAGGGGGAATGAGCAAGAGGATCACTTGAGTTTCCAAACTGTCTCCCCCCATTTTACTAGGCGCACTTCGCCGCTGTCTCTAAAGTCCGCAGCTCGATGAGTATTCTGCCCCTCCCCTCAGTTGTCTAAAAAGGAAAGCCAGAGGGTATGCCCCGGGCTGAGTGGGCACAGAACCCTGAGGCTACCCGGGTGGGTGGGGAGAGTGGTCCCCAGCCACCACCCCCATCCTCCAAGGAGCCCACAGTGTTCAGCTGCAGTGGGCTGGTGAGGGGCTGTCCCCTCCCACTGGAGCCAAATAATTGCCTACTCCTTTGTTGTGTGGTGTCTGGGGCCCCGGGCCTCTCATTTGTGGGGACGTGCTGTGGCGAGAGCCTCCCTGAGTAATTACCCTCCTCCCCATCTCCTCCGCCGCCGCCGCTGAGCCTCCCGCGTCCGCTCAGGCGCTTACTCACCCCCCTGGCTGCGGCTCCCAACTCTCCCTCTTCTCTCTCAGCCGCCCCCCGCCCCGTCCCGTGGCCCCAGACATAGGGAACTCCCCACTCCTGCTCTCCCAACTGCCCTTCCCCCTCAAATACTCATTCCATCCCCCGACCCCAAGAATAGGGTGAGGGTGAGGGAGTGGGGATGGACTTCTGGCTTCCCCTCAACCAGGGATTCTTAATCTGGGGTCTGTAAACTTGGATGGGAAAAAATATTAAATCTTTATTTTTATTAATGTTAACGGAAACAAGCAATTATTTTTCAGTTGCGAATTTAAAACAAACAAACAAAACCCAGCAACATTATGTTGAGAAGGGATCCACAGGCTTCAAAGAGACCATAAGACCAAAAAAGTTAAGAACTCCTGAAACAGATAAAATGAACTTCCATTTGGTGCACACACGCACAGATCCCTTTTTTGGGTTAAGGGGCCAGACCTGGGCCAGGCTAGCTCACATTAACCCTGGGTATGTTCACTGACAACAGCTGAATGCACCTGTCCATCCTTTCCATTCCATATTTAGCTATTGAATCATCTGTGTCTCTGATGTCTGGGCAAGAAGGGAGGGGTTGGGGAATGGAGGATTTCCTTCTGTTTCTAGCCCTTATTTCTCTTCTTTCTCCACATTTCCTCCCTTCTCTCCAGTATATAAAATACACTGTGTATAAAATAAGGGGAAAAGAGAGAAAAAAGAAGAGAATAAGAAGGAAAAGGAGGAGAAAGGGAAGAAGGAGGATGAGAAGGAGAAGAGAAAGGCCAATGGTCTCACGTATAAGGCTCTGGCCTCACTAGAACCTGGAGTAGTGAAACCATTATCCCCACTTAAAGATGGGGGGGGAGGGGGAAAAACCCAAACCTGCAGCTCAGTTAAGTGACTTGTCCAAGGTCACATAACTAGTAAGCAGCAGAGGTGGGGTTCAAACATTTGTCTCCAGGGTTCTTTTCATTGTGCCACAAAGAGAAGGGTGTAGAAGGAACACAGAGAGACACATGGAAACAAGCAAAGTCATAAAGCTTGAGACAGAGAACAGAGACAGAAATAGGCAAAACAAGAAATAGAACCACGATAAAAGTCAGAAAACTATTCATCCCTTTCTAGAATTTGACCAAAGTCAAGTCAAAGTATCCTGCTATGAGCCAATAGGAGTGCAAAAGTAGACAATCCCTGCTCTCAAGGAGCGATCAGTCTAATGAGGGCGACAGTATGGCAACTTCTAATGAACAAGGTATAGACAGTATCGATTGGAAAAAATCTATAGAGGGAAGGCACTAAGACCAAATTTTTTGGAAGAAATTGAGGCAATGATATGAGAAATGAGAGGACGAAATTGAATGTTGGGGATTAAGAGGGAGGTTGGGGCAAAAGAAAATTTCTGAACTCTGGAAGGATGACACAACAGTACTTATCTCAGAAAAAAGTGCTCAGTGAATTGATGATCGATAGATTGATTTGCGAGCGCCGAGAATGAAGAACTCACTGTCTATTTTGATCTCAGAACAAAAGGAGATTGACATGAAAGTAGGGAAGGAAGGGAGAATTGGGGTTAGCTAACCAGAAGGACTTGCCAACCATGAGGAAAGCCTAGGAGGAGGTATCAGGGTGAGTTTTGGACTTCTCCTGATTAGAGGGGGGGAGTGGCTCAGAAAAGCAAGTATACTTGTTTTTTTTTTGAGGGGGGAAGGCAAGGCAATTGGGGTTAAGTGACTTGCCCAATGTCACACAGCTAGTAAGTGTGTCGAGCTCTGAGGCTGGATTTGAACTCAGGTCCTCCTGACTCCAGGGCTGGTGCTCTACTCATCGCACCACATAGCTGCCCCAAGTATACTTGTTTTCTGGTGATGTTGGTATTTTCCATTACTTGGATCTTGAGCAAGTAACCTATCTTTTCTGATCTTCAGTTCCCTCATCTGTAAAATGAAGGGGGGTGGACTACATGTCCTCTGGAGTCCCTTCTAAATCTGTGATCCTAAGATCCAAGGCAGGTAGAGGACGGGATGTGATAAAAAGATGAGCTCCAGATTGAGAATTGGCCGAGAGAGACATAGTTAACAATGGGGTCTCCAGGTTCCAAGTGGGAGAAACTTCTACATCAGTATTTCTCAATCTGGGCTTCAAAGAAGCCTGAAACACCCCAACATTAGTTATTTTTTTAAATGAACCTTATGTTTTGTCAACACGTTAAAAATAACTTTAGAGGATTTTGCTACAAGAGGTCTGACACAATTTTATTTAAACTAAAGTTTTCTACCACTGTGGAAAAGATTGAGAACCACCGTAGAAGATTAATGCAGTAGAAGAGAATATGGTTTCTCACAGCTGTGTGGGGAACTTCAGGCTCTGGTGGGGCTCCAAATACAGAAGTGGGAACTGAAAACCATGAATCCCTAGCCCTCCCCCCAGCTGGGAAGACAGTGCAAATGAAAGAATAGTTCTAACCCCCCATACACACATTTTGCTTTCCCTAGAGGGGGAGGTGGGTGAAAGTTTCTTTCCATTCAGAATACTAGAATTGGTGGGGCCCTTCAATGTTATTCCATTTATTCCTGTCTCTAGGCAGGATTGTCTCCAAAGCTTCCAACTCAGATTCTGTGATGTCAAGACATAACTGTGACCTATGCACTTAAATGACCCAAAAGATCTAGCTCCCCTTTTATCAATCCCCTTCTAGGACTACCCTAGCTCCCAGTTTGGTAGGGATCCCTGTGACTTGGCTTTCAGGAAGTTCTGCTGGGTTCTAGCTGCAATCTCTTCCCTTTAATTCAAGAACCTTTCCCCCCTCAGCTCTAATCAAAAGGAAGTCATCATTGGGAAGAAGGATAGACAGGTGGAGGAGACTGGGGTATCATTTGGTAGGGTGGGGTCAGACTGCTCCTTCATCAACAACACTCCTTTTATGCCCTGAAGCAGAAAGAAGGGAGATGAAAGAGAGCTGACCATAGGGAAATAAGAGGGAGGGAGGCCTGAATGGGAAAAGGATCACTTTAGCAGATAGGGTGGGCGGGGTGGGGGTGGGGCAAGGACAGAACTGGCTCCTGGCAATCCCATTGGCTGTCTTGGCATCAAAGGGCTTATTGGCTCTATAGTTTGCTTTGAAACTCCGAAGCAGAGAATCACTCCACTTAGCAAATCTGGGATGGTGGGGAGGAGGGGATGGGGTGTGTGTGTGTGTGTGTGTGTGTGTGTGGAGGGGGGGGGAGGGTGAGAAGTAGGTGGGATCATCACTGGAAGAAGGTTCTGTCATGATACTATATGCCCCCACCTACTCTCCACACTGTCTCAGTACACACAGTATACATTCTCAGTTTCCTCATCTGTAAAATGAGGAAGTTGGACCATTTGATTTCTAAGGACTTTTCTAGTTCTAAATCGTATGATCTATTCAGGTCCTTATCTTCTGATAAGGATTTTTAAGCACCTTATCTAGGATCTTTAAGCCCTCAAACTGAAGTTAAATGCTCTGGTGACCCAGCTGAAGGGGTAGTGAAAATGAGTGAAGCTGCCATAGAAAAACTAGGTCATGCTTACACCACAATAATCTCCAAATGGTTACATGACCTAAATTTAAAGGGGCATATAAAAAACTAGAGGATATAGAAAGGAAATACCTTTCACTACTAAAGAGAGGGGGAGAATTCTTTTTTTTATTTTTTTTTTATTTTTAGTTTGCAACACACGGTTCTACATAATTTTGAGTTCCAGATTTGCTTCCCTCCCTCCCCTCCTCCCTCCCCAAGACAGCGTGGAATCCCATATAACTTCTATGTATAACTTTACATTGAATTAATTTACACACTAGTCAAGTTGTGGAGAAGAATTATGAGCAACGGAATGAATCATGAGAAAGAAGAAACAGAACTAAAAAAAAAACACAACCCAACAACAAATACAAAAGAGAGAAAAAAAAGGGGGGG
>CM053626.1:188559312-188589312 GCA_028646595.1 Phalanger gymnotis
TTTGTACATATGGGTCCTTTTCCCACTTGTGTGATATCTTTGGGATACAAGCCTAGGAGTGGTATTGCTGGGTCAAAGGGTATGAACATTTTTATAGCTCTTTGGGCATAGTTCCAAATTGCTCTCCAAAATGGCTGGATCAGTTCACAACTCCACCAACAATGTAACAATGTTCCAATTTTCCCACATCCTCTCCATTTATTGTTTTCCTGTTTTGTTATTTTAGCCAATCTGACAGGAGAGAGATGGTATGTAAGAGTTGTTTTGATTTGCATTTCTCTAATCAGTAGTGATTTCGAGCATTTTTTCATATGTCTATAGATATCTTTAATTTCTTCCTCTGAAAACTGTCTGTTCATATACTTTGACCACTTCTCAGTTGGGGAATGACTTGTATTCCTATATATTTGGTTCAGGAGGGGGAGAATTCTTACCTGAGGAAAGGATAGAGATGATCATAAAAGACAAAATAAACAATTAGTAAAATCAAAAGGCTTCTGCAGAAGCCTTTACAACTGCAGAAGCAGTTAGGATGAGAAAGAATTTTGAAAACATCTTCACAACAAATATCTCTCATAAAGGTCTAATATCAAGTCATGGATAATAAGGACGAGAGCCATTCCCTAATAGCTAAATAGTCAAAGACTCACAAATGAACAAATACAAGCTATCAACAACCGTAAGAAAAATGCTTCCATTCTCTAATAAATACAGAAATGTAAATTAAAACAGCTCTGAGGTTCCATCTCATTCCCATTAGATTAGCAAAGATGATAAGAGGAAAACAGCAATTGCTGGAGGAGTTGTGGGAGAACAAGTACCTTAGCAGACTGTTGGTGGAGCTGCATGTTGGTTCAACCATTCTAGAAAACAATTTGGAAATATATCTAAAAAGTCACTAAACTGTACATACCCTTTGACTCAGTAGTACTATCAAGCACATACCCCAAGGAGGTCAAAGACAGAGAAAAATGATCATCTATACAGGAATATTTAAATAAATAAATATTTATTTATGCTATTTAAATAAATAAATATATAAAAAGCAGTACTTTTCATTGTGGCAAAAAAAAAAAAAAACCAGAAACAAATTAGGTGTCCATCAACTGGAGAATGCCTAAGCAAATTGTGATATAGGAGTATAATGGAATTGTATTTAGTCATAAGAAATAATGAATATGAAAGATTTGGAGAAAGAGAGAGAGACCTACTAGTGAAGTGAACAGAATCAGAACAATTTATTTGAGGACCATACAAATAATGTTTTAGGAAACACTCTGAAAGATCTCAGAACTCTCATGACTTCAGAAATTTGATAATAGAATGTGCCTTCCAGTAGTTGGCGAAGAAGCGATGGATTAGAGATTATAGAACCGGTAGATGTGGCTAATGTGTCCATTTGTTCTGGTAAAGTGAAAGCTCTTGGAGGGCAGGGACTGTCTTTCGCCTCTTTTTGCATCGCCGGGGTTTAGCATAGTACCTGGCACATAGCAGGTGCTTAATAAATGTATATTGATGGATTTATTGATTCACTATATGTGTCCTATAAAAAGGAGGCCTTCTCCTGTAGGGTAGAAGGGGGAGGTGGTTTGGTAGCTTGTGACAAACATGCTCAACAGGACACCAACAAAGCATTTTAAAAATTGCATCAAGGGAAGGGTGCAGGAGGAGACACAAATAGGTCAATTTGTTGCTACCTTGTTAAGCATATATACATACAGGGCGTCCCAGAAGTCATACTGCAGTTTTTTGCTATCAAAGCTTAAAGCCATTTGAGACTTTTGGGACACCTTGTATATGTTTGTGTACGTGTGTGTATGCATATGTGCATGTACACACACATGCATGTAGCTAATTAAAGCTGCACTAAACTTTTAGGATACCGTACACACATAGATGTATTGTACACACATACATATATATGCGTACATATATTTAAAGCTCTAAGAGTTTAAGATACTATATGGTGTATTGTGTCATACATATATGTATAAGTTTAAATAATTTTAAAACTTTAATACATTTCTCTTTTGGTTTTTTGGTAGGGCGATTGGGGTTAAGTGACTTGCCCAAGGTCACACAGTTAGTACATGTGTCAAGTGTCTGAGGCTAGATTTGAACACAGGTCCTCCTGATTCCAAGGCTGGTGCTTTACTCACTGTACCACCTAGCTGCCCCAATACATTTTAATATGAATTTAAAACTGCGCTAAGACTTTTGGTATACCCTCTGTATGTGTGCGTATGTCACCTGACCTCTTTGTGCCTCAGTTTCCTCCTCTGTAAAATGAGGAGGTTTCGCTAGATCCCCTCTAAGGATTCTTGCAGCTCTAAATCTAGGGTTCTATGTCCCAATGGGACACCTAGGTGGCACAGTGGATAGAGTGCCAGGAAGACTTTATCTCCCAGAATTCAAATCCCACCCCAGACACTTACTAGCTATGTGACCCTGGGCAAGTTACTTAACCCTGTTTGCCTCAGTTTCCTCATCTGTAAAATGAGCTGGAGAGGAGAAGGAAATGGCAAACCACTCCAGGATCTTTGCCAAGAAAACCCCAAAAGGGGTCATGAAGAGGCACACATGACTGAACAACAAACAACAAATGTGCCATTGACCAGAATTTTAGGTACTTGAAGACAGTGGCTCTCTCAATTTTATATTTCTATACCTAATGCCCAGTGCAGTGCCTGGCACATAGTAGATGCTTAATAAATGTTTAAACAATTGATTACCCCTTGTTATCTTGCTTAGTCCTTTTTCCCTCCTCCCTCTTCCCTACCCCCTATGTGAACCTATTTCCCACACATTCAATGCTAATCAGCATGGCATCCCCTCATAAGAGCCGGGGGGAGGGGAGAGGACATCCTAGCTTCCTGCAGTTCACAATCCAAACTGGGATCTGGGAACTCCTGGATCCCAGGCCGCACCCCTCAAGTGGCTTCTTGAGGAAGTCTTGGCCAGGGTGGGGTTAATTAGATAGAGCTTTGAGATCACCGGATGAAAGGACAGCCTAGGGCCCTTGTCCTTGGGCTCCAGTGAAGAGGGGGAGGAAGAAGAGGAAGGAGTTGTCCTGTCCCCTTAGTCCCCTGGGGGACAGGCACCAACATGCTGGGGTTGGCAGTGCCATGGTGGGTAGTGCCAGTATTATACTATTTTCCCTGACTTGGAGATCCTGCTACCCCAGGGAGGTGGGAAGCCTGGGGCTGGGGGGGGGCACTAAGGCCTGATGCCCCCTGGGGTCTGCCCCTCCCTCTGCCTGGGCAGCACCCAGACAGCCCGTCTCTGGAAGCCGTGTGTGGTTTCAGGATAAGCTCCGATGCCACCCAGAGAGACCTGCTGACAGACAAGGATCTCACCGGCTTTCAAAGACGCCCTTTCATCTGCCAGGGCTAATTACACCTGCGGATAGCAGAAGAGGGCACTGGAGCCAGCCCCCTCCCTGCCTCTTCTAGTCCTTGCTCCAAGCCCCCAGCCCCAGAACACACCCTACCCTTACCCCAAGCCCAGTCCCAGAGCCCCAGAGACCAGCTTTACTGATGCCAACTATGATTTCTGACAGCTCCCGGAGTCAGGAGTGAGGTGTGATTCTTTGGGATAGGGGTGGGGGGGGCAGAGAAGCAATATGTGAAGAACAGCTGTGACTCTGAAGATCTCTCTGGGTAGGAGTGTGAAAGGGGCTGTGTGAGCAGAGCATGGGGCCCAGAAGTATAGAAAAGTGTGTGAGGGCGCCAGCATCCCACTGAATGTGAGAGGTTGTCTGGGAGGGTGTCTGTGAGCACGAAAATCTATATGAGTGCAAGGGTCCCCAGGAATGTGGGTAGACTCAATTCTATTCAATAAAAATTTATTATTTGTCATGCGGGCAGGTATTTGGCAAAGTGGACAGAGCACCAGGCTTGGTGGCAAGCAGACCTGAGTTCAAATCCAACCTCAGACACTTACCTAGTTGTGTGACCTAGAGCAAATCAATTAACCCTGTTTGCCTCAGTTTCCTCATCTGAGCCAGAGAAGGAAATGGCAAACCACTCCAGTATCTTTGCCAAGAAAATCCCAAATGGGGTCACAAAGAGTCAGACACAACTGAAAACAATAGAACAACCACAATTTGTCATGTTGTATACTAATTGCTAGAGACAAAAATAAAGACAGAAACAGTCGGTGCCCTCAAAAGGCTTACATTCTGTTGGGAGTGGGGCACAATATGTATACAGAGAAATAAATATAAAATACATATAGAGTAAATACAGAATCATTTCAGGGGCAGTGAGGAAGACATTATCAACTTGGGGGATGAGGAAGGGCCTCAGGGAGGAGGCAGCTGTTCTGCTGAGTCTTGAAGCGAACAAGGGATTGCAAGAGGCAGGTATGAGGAGAGAGACATTCTGTTTTAGTGAGGAGGGCTAGTAGAGGACAGCCAAAGGCATGGACGCAGGAGAAAAACAGTCATAGACATGGAACAGTTTGCCTGGAAAATGGAGTTTGTGAAGTGAAGTCTTATGGAAATAATCTTGAAGGACAGGTTGGAATCAGATTGTGAAGAACTTTCAATGCTAAACAGAAGATCTTGTGGTTTATCCTAGAGGCAATAAAGAGCCACTGGAGTTTCTTGAGAAGGGGTGTGACTGATGTGACTGCACTTGTATGTTAGGAATTACAATTTAGCAGCTGGATGAATGAGATATTAGAAGGCTGGGGGGAAGTATACAGGGACTGAAAATAATAACTCCGAGAGGCAGTGTGATGTAGTGGGAAGCACAATGGACCAGTACTCGAGTAGATCTAGGATTGAATTCTGCCTCTGACATTTTGTGTTGACCATGGGCAAGTCACTTATACTCTATGGTCCTGTTTCTCCCTCTGTAAAATGGAGTTATCATGAAGCTCAACCTTGCCGACCTTAAACGAAGTGCTTTATGAATGGTAGTTATTACTATTATCTGTAAGCATGTGCAGGGCTCCACGTAAGGCTGTTATTTTTGATGTGTAGTTGTTTCCAACTCTTCCTGACTCCATTTGAGATTATCTTAACAGAGATACTGGAATGGTTTGCCATTTTCTTCTCATTTTAAAGATGAGGAAACTGAGGCAAAGCTGGTGAAGTGACTTGCCTAGAGTCACACAGCTAGTCACTGTCTGAAACCAGACTTGAACTCAGGGAGATGAGTATTCCTGACTCCAGACCCAGTGCTCTATCCACTGTGCCCCCTAGCTTCCCTGTGTAAGGCTGAGCATAGGGATCTCTGGGAAGAGGTGAGTATTTGAAAGTCTACGTCCGTGACAATAATAACTGACATCGCTATAGCGCTTCCTAACCTATATTATCTCATTTAAGCTTCGCAACTGTGTCACTATATAGAGAGGGTCTGGGTGAGTGTGCAAGGCTCTGTGCTCAAGGCTTGAGAGTGAGCATTTGAGGGAGATTCCACGAGTCTGCTGTGATTGATTGTTCAAGGTGAATCACGATAGTTTGCATATGACAGTGTCTCTGTAAAGGTTTGTTGAAATGAATTTTAAAAATGTTTATGAGAGAATGGAGTCATGGTATTTTAGGACTGGAAGGAAGCTTATCATGTGTCTGGTAGGGTTTTGATGGTGCCTGTCTGTGTGCCATGAGGGGTGGGAGGGTGGGGCAAGTCCTCAGGTTTAGTATATATGTGGCACGGGGCTCAGTTTTTCTTTCAACTTGGAGTAGCAATGCGAAGGAGAGAAGGAGCTACGGTTAGGGTAGTCTCCTCCAAAAAAAAAGGAAAATAGAGAAAAGAAAGAAAAGAGGTTTATCAAAGCATTAAAAAAAAAAACAATGCACAGAAAAGAACAGAAGGAAGACCAGAAAGGATGCCGGACAAGCAGAACAGCTTTGAAAGAGACATGATGGGTTTATGATAAATTTATATGTATATAATATTTAAAATATTAATATTTGATATACTGAATATAAAAGTATTTTGAGCTATTAAAACTTTACACTGTACTAAAACTTTTGGAACAGTATAAATTACATATACAATAGATTATGTATTATACCATTAAAAAAAAAAGCAATCTATACATGATAGAGGTTTTCAGTTTTATGTACTATTCATACTCTTTTTCCTTTCTACTGTGTATGTGGAAATTCTCTATTTCTCTCTCTTTTTTCTTCCCAGGGGGGAAAGGCAAGGCAATTGGGGTTGAGTGATGTGCCCAAGGTCACACAGCTAGTAAGTGTCAAGTGTCTGAGGTCGGATTTGAACTCAGGCCCTTCTGACTCCAGGGCTCTATTCACTGTGCCACCTAGCTGCCCTGATTCTCATTTTTTGGGGGGATGTTTATTAAATTCAGAAATTAAAAATTAAAAAAAATAGAAATGACAAAGGGGAAAAGTAGTATGTGTCTGAGAGGCTGTGTGGGCCTGGGATTGTGTTAGGATATAAGGCTGTGTATCTTTGGAAGGTTGCAGTGAATTAATGATGGAGCTAGTACTAACAGCCCCAGGTCTCCTGATCCCCCCACCCCTACTACAGTGTTCTTTTTATTGCATCATGCTTCAGGACGAAGGTCTTTAGTTGAAATCATACAGGAAGGATTTAGGTTAGACACCAAAAAGAACTTGGCTGTACAGATTGTAGCATGTCCAAACCTGTGACCAAGGCGATTAGCTTACTAGGAATCAGTGAGATGAGTTCTGTGAGTCCTTCCAGATTGTGGAAGTACTGGCCTATGCCGCCCAAGGCTCTCAATCGATTGCCCATGCTAAAAATGAGAGGCAGCAAGATATAGTGAGACAAGCAAAGCATTTGGAACCAGAAGAGTAGAGTCTAAATCCAGGCTGTGTTACTTTCTACCTTTGGGCGAGCCATTTCATTTTGGAGGGGTCCTCAGCTACTTTAATGACACTGCAATTCCCGAGAACCAACTGTATCCCCGAGCCTGGAGGCAGTGTGGGATACACTAGAAAGGGCTCTGGATTTGAAGCCAGAGAAGCCGCTTTTGAATTTGCTGTGTGACCTTAGGTAAGTCAGTTAACCTTGTTAAGACTCAGTTTCCTTACCTGTAAAATGAAGGGGTTGTACTATATGGCTCCAAAGTCTCTTTTAGCTCCAAAACTAAGAACCTAGGACTTCCTCCTTTTAGAATTCCTAACTTTCTTTAAGGTTCATTTGTGTGCCCTCTTGTGAGACCTACCTCCATGTTCTCAAGTTACTTTGTTACTTCCCCCATGTTACTTTGTATATACCTTATATCTATATTGCATTTAATTCTCTGTATATATTTTGTTTCCACTAAGTAGAATGCATGCTCTTTGTGGTCAGGGACTGTTTATTTTTGTCTTTACATCTCTAGCACTTAGTACAGGGTCTGGCAATTAGTGGACATTTAATAAGCAAATGCTTGTCGAATGAAAGAATGACTGAGGAAACAGGTTACTAAGGTCCTTTCTAGGACTAAATTCTATGATATCCTAAGGCAAAGGTAGTCAACCTGCTTCCCATCCCCTAAACTCTCCTCACTGAACACTTCAAAGCTGGTTTTGTGGGCCCTGACCCTTCCCCTCCTCCTCTTCCTCTGAGCCCCCAAGGAACCATGGACTACTAGGGACCAGAGCCTTTCAGAGAAACCTGTCCAACCTGCTTCAGCCCCCTCCCAACCCACTTTCCAGCCTGGCCACTTTGCTCAAAGTCACAACCCTTGACCACCTCTTTCCAGAAGGAGAATGAAAAACAATTGTGACTGGGCCCCACCGGCCCCACCCAATCTAGACACCTGGAAGGTTTGAGAGGAGGAGTTGAGGTGAGTCGAAGGAGGCAGATGGAAAGGAAAAACTCCAGTGTCTCAGCTCTTGTCTCTTCCCCTTCAGATTGAACATTTTTAATGTATTTTTTTCAATCAATAATCATCTGTTTTTTTCTCCCTTCCACCTCACTCCCATTGAAAAAGAGAAAAGCCTGCTTATAAATATCTATAGCAAAGCAAAACAAATTCCCACACTAGCCATGTCCCAGAATGTTTGGCTCCTTCTGCCTGATGAATCTATTACTTCTCAGGACCCTGTGTACTCTCTTGCCACACCTCAGGTTAGACCCAGTCTTCAATTTCAAACTTGCAAGAACCCTGACCCACTTCTGGGATTTTAATCACTTGACCCTTGCCCACCCCTCCCAGTTCCTCTTCAGGAAAATGAGCAGGATGGACTGAGAGATTTCTAAGGTTCCTACCAGCTCTGACCTTCTAAAGTTTTGTGAGTCCTTTGCTACACAGTGGTCCCTCCCCCTGCCTGAGGATCCCAGATAGTGTCACTGATTATCGTTGACAGATAGTAACCCTGAGCCTAAGATTGCCTAGGACATCTTATCCTTCCTCCTTCTGGGCCTCACCAGCTTCCTCCCCACTCTTCCCTCTTCTTCCTCTCTTATTACTCTGATGGCTTCTATTATATGACTTCAAAGCAGGGAATGCTTTCAGGAGTTTTTATTAGATATGTGACCTTGGGTAAGTCATTCCCTTCTCTTGGCTCCAGTTTTCTCATCTGTTCACTAAGGGGAGGAAGGAGGGGCTAGACTATATGGTTGCTAAGGTCCTGTCTATCTTTGGCCTGTAATTCTGAGCCTAGCTTTTCATCTTTTGTGCGCTAGTTTCTGGATCTGTTTGTGGAATAAGACAAGGAGGCTAAGGAGGGAGCCTGAGACAGCCCAGCTGAAGTCACTGGGCCTCCAGACATCAGAGCTGGGGTGTGTGTATCCTGGCTACACTCCCTCACTTTCATCCTTTGTTTCGAGAAGCCAGGCCTGTTCCCTAGACCATCACCTGGATTCTCATCATGGCATGTCCAATGAGCCAAAGGCTTTGCCTGGACATGAACCCAGACAATTTTTCGACATCTCCTCCCCTTCTCCGTTCCTGAGGGCTGTTTTCAGCCTTTTCCTTGCTTTCTTTGCTTCCCTTCTCTAATAACAGCAGGAGAAATTAAAGCTAGACACAAGTAGGGACTTCCTTTGTCAGTCTGAGGTTAAAAAGGGAGGTGGTAAGTGGGATCACCGTGGAAGGAGCAGATGTGTCTCAAGGTGGAGGATTGGACAAGACTACCTCTCAGGGTCATCTTCCTTCCTCTGATGTTGAACTCCTAGACCTTGTTATTACATGTGATGGTGCTAGTCAAGTGGCTGGTTCCCAATAAATTTTCCCTTTTAGCCTAGACTGAAATGGCTTGTTTCCACATAATTGGAGATAGCTATTTCTATTTTCCCCTCCCATGCCTTCTGTCTCAGTCATAGCTATAAATTGGACTCAGCCCAGCTATTCTAGGCTCCCCCTCCCCCTCTCCCTTTTTACTTCTGTTCAGGAATCCACTGATCATCTTTTCAACCCAGCCTTCAAGGCTTCTGCAATGTAATTACTCCCATTTCTCAAGCCTGATTTCTCAGGACTCTGGCGAAGAATCTCCCTTGCTCTTGCAAAAGCCAGTGCTCTTGTTTTGGACACTTCCACTCCTAAATTCCCATTCCAGTCAGTTAGTCGATAAACATTTATTAAGCGTTTACCATGGCTGGCACTGTGCCAAGCAATGGGGATATATTTTAATGCTCTCTTTCTTGTACCCCCACTTTGCTTCCTCCTTCCATTTCTCTAAGGCCCTTGTCTGTCCTTCCTCACCACATGCCTCTTTCTTACCTCAATCCCAGCCCTTTTCTCTGTGCTTCAATTTCCTCATCTGTAGTTTTATAGATCATAAAGGGGAAATATCCCAAAAGCTTGAAAATAAAAAACGGGGGATGGACTAGATGGTCTCAGGGGTCCCCTTGTCCTCCAGCTTGAGGTCTAAGACACTTTGATATTTTCCACCCTCTCTGTCTCTCCACCCACTTTTGTCCCTCCCTTCTTCCCCACTTTGCTCCATGCTATCCTCCTTCAGGAAGCTCATCCTGACTCAATTCATTCAGCTTCTTTCTCTTCCTTCCCTTCCCTTCCCTTCCCTTCCCTTCCCTTCCCTTCCCTTCCCTTCCCTTCCCTTCCCTTCCCTTCCCTTCCCTTCCCTTCCCTTGCCTTCCCTTCCCTTTTCTTTTCCCTTTATTATCTCCCCCAATGTCCAGGGGAGAGAAGAGTAGTAGAGAAAGGGAAATAGGGGAGAAGGTGAAAGACTGGTTGACAGCAAATAAAAAAAGTGATTCAACTGATTGAAATTTGTAAGACTTAGAGCCAGCCATTCCCTAAATTCCCAGCCATTTGGTCAAAGGATATGAGCAGTCAGCTCTCAAAGAAATCCAGGCTATCACCAACCATATGAAAAAGATGCCCCAAAACACGAATAATAAAAGAAACACAAAGTAAAGCAACTCTGTGGTTCTACCTCAAATCCACCAGATTGGCAAAGTTAACAAACAAAGGAATATGACCAATGGTGGAAAGGGCTGGAGGAAAATGGGCACATTAATGTTCTATTGGTAGAGCTATGAATTAGTCCAGCCCTTGTGAAAAGCATTTTGGAACTAAGCCCCCAAATTTGCTAACCTTTGAATATGCCTGACCCAGCAATACTTCTAGGCCTTTACCTGATAGAGACCAAAGAAAGTAGAAAAGGACATATATGTACAGAAATATTTATAGCAACTGGTTTTGAATGTGTTAGCTAGTAACTGGAAACTAAAGGGATGCCTGTCAATTGGGATTGGCTGAACAAATTATAGTATATGAATGTAATAGAATACAACGGTGCCTTAAGAAATATCTGAAGGGAAATTTTCAAAGAAATCTGGAACACTTGTGTGCAGAATGAAGTGAATATAACTTGGAGAATCATTTATGCATAACAACAACATTGTAAAGGTAAACAACTTTAAAAGATCTAAGAATGTGTTGACCAACTGTGATCTCAGATAACAGATAATGATGCATGCTTCTGACAGAGAAGTGACAGACTCAGAAGTACACAAGGAGACATTTTTGGACATGGACAAAGTGGAAATTGTTTCTTTTTTTGCTCTGCATGTTTGTTTTTCTTTTCTTTTAATGGGGCCGGGGAAGGCGAAAGAGAAAATAAATGCTTATTATTTGAAAAAATAGAATTTAAAAGAGCTTAGAAAATAAATAAAAGAAAAATATTTCCATTGTGTGTACAAGGCCAAAATTCAAGGTGTTAAGCTGGGTGGAGAGGAAGGAGGAAGTCATGGGAGTTTAGGTAGGGTGAGATGATCTAAGAAGAACTCACTATTGCAGTTCTGGTTAATCTGGGAGGCTTCTTGGAAAAGGGAAGATCCCAGAAGTGTGCGTGTGTGTGTGTGTGTGTGTGTGTGACAGAGAGATAGAGACACAGACACAGAGAGAGAGGGAGAGACAGAAACAGAGTGAGACATAGACAGAGACACACACGCAGAAAGAGAGGTGGGACGGGGGAAGGAATAAGGAGGCAGGGGTATCATGGAAAGAATTGAAGAGGAGAATAACTTAGGATAGGTATAACTCTCTGCATATCCTCTTTACTCACTCTTAACCAGCTTGGCAATTGTGTTTAGAAGTATCTGAACTGACCCGAGGGAACACAGAAGTTGGACAGTGGAGGTAGGGGTAGGGACTGAACCTGACACCTCCAACAAAAGCCTCAACAAGTAAACAAAACTTTGAGAATTCTTCAATACCTTATCTTAAACTAGGACAGAGAAAAAGCAGTACCTTGATTCTAACCCTAGTTCTTCCCCTGTTGTGCTGTATGGACCTCTCTGAGATTCCTTGCCCCTCCCCTTCCCCCTTCTCCTGTTCCTCTCTCCCCTGCTTTGTGCCTATGTGACACCACTGCCCTTTCCTATTCTGAAATAGGAACTAGAGGGAGGAAGTAGCTGCTCCTTTTCCAGGCTGGATCTGAACTAGAGAGCTAAATGAAATAACTCCTAGACAGCCCTTCCCATTATGGTAGGAATAAGACACCTTCTTAGACACTTTCCTCTTAGTATCATACCAGGGAGGCAAGATTGTCATGTATAGGATCACCTGGGAAAGGAATGCCAGCCCCTCCTTTCTCCCTTCCTCCTCACTTTTCCTTTCTTTCTCAACATTTTCTTTGGGCAGGAAGAGAGCAGGAGAAGTGCTGAGTTTCAACTCCTCCACAGTAGGACTTTCAGCTACCTGCTTTCCTTTCCTTCCCAGCCTTCTTCACTCTTTACAATTTCTGGTCATTGACCAGACCAGGAAGATAGAAGATAGTAGAGTGTAAGCTTGTTAGGGGCAGAAGCTTTCTCATTTTGTCATTGTATTCTCCACACTTAATCTGGGACCTCATTTGTAGCAGACATTCAATAAATATTTGGGTTGCGTTGAATTGAATTTCTTTTTTCCCCTACTACATCATCTATGATGCCCTAAGCCTGGATAACTTGGCACTCCTCTTCACCTCCCGCCTTGACCCAACTGGCCCTGGGGGAGCAAGAGTGAGCCTGTGGGGGAAGGGAGAGTGACAAAAAGAGCGACAGAGGCAGAGAAAGAGGGGAAGAGGGGAGAGAGAGAAAAGGAAAGAAGGAGAAAGAGAGAAAAAAAGAGAGAGGGAGAGAGGAAAGAGAGAGAGGAGAAAGAGAGGGAGAGAGGAGAGGAAGAAAGAGGGAGAGAAAAGAGAGGGAGGAGTAGAGAGGCACAGAGGAAACAGAGAGACAGAGAGAAGAGACAGGGAAGAGAGAGAGAGAGAGAGAGAGAGAGAGGCAGAGGGATAGAGAGCAGAATAGCCTGGTGCTCCTGATGAGTGATAATTTGTTTTATGACAGAAAAGGAAATTGTCTTCAGTTTCACAAGAGCGAAACGAATTCGTTTGAAGTAGTTCGCCCTGAGGCAGGAAGAGAAGGTTTCTCCCTGGCCCTTGTCTTCTCTCTCCCTCTCTCTTCTCCTTCTAATTACAGTAGCTTCCAAGCCATTGGCAGAGTCTGTGCCAGTCTGTCAGATGCCAACTGCCTGGGGAGCTCACCTCTTGGGTGTGGATAGAAAGGCGGAGCTGAAGGAGGGTGATGGGGTGTCTTCTCCTTGCATCCTCTGATCTGCTCACCACCTCTCCTGGCACCGTCAACCAGAGAGGACTAAAGGCAGTTAAGAGGGGGCATCCCGTGGAGATAAGGTGGGGGATGGGGATTAAGCCCTGAACCTACAAAGCTGCTGGTACTCCTTGGTGCCTAACCAAGGTAAGGGTGTGCCCTGTGGACTTTCTTAGGCAGATTTTCCTAATTTTCTGAGTCTCCATTTGATGGCTTCTAAGATTCCTTCCAGTTCCAAATCTATGAGCATATAAACAGTCCTGTTTTCAGGGATCATCCTAACTCTTTATTCCTTTCAAACTCAGTCCCAAAGATCAGCTCCTGGGCCAGGAAGTCAAAGTACTGAAACTGAGAGGCCTGAATGCCAGCAGGCCTTGCTGGCCTGCATGCATGACTCAGAGCTACTTTGAAGGACAGGGTAGGGGGACATTGGGAGGGAAGAAGAGACTGAATTTGGGAGGAAGGGGAAAATGATACCTACTACCTAGCAATGCTCTCATAAAGGATTTAAATAGGTTGCTCCCAAGGGCTGAGTGAGGGTTGCCATTGGGGTTCTTTGCCTTCTCTGGGTTGGGGGGAGACTTTCCAAAATCTCTCTTGAGATGGGGCAGGGGTAGGGAGGAAACACCTGCCATATTCCTCTGCCCTGCTCAACACCTCCCCATGCTTGCCATGCCTGAGGGCCAGGGGGAGGAAAGAGGAGGAGTGCAGCTGTCTGTGCAATGCCTGCTCTAGGGAGGGCAGGCGGGCGCCATGCTCTAGGGCTGCCAGCCTGGCACCGCTGCTTGGCGATGGGCATCCTCTAAAACAACAACTCTCATGCCTCTAATTCTACACTTCCTGTTTGTCTTGATGTTATCACATTTCCCTCCAAGCAGCTGGAGCCCAGGCAGGGAGGGGTCAAGGGGGCAGAGCAAGCCAGGAGGTGGGGGTGGAAGGGGAAAAAGAAGGTCAGGGTGCACTCCCTTGGGAATAGTGCCACCTCTGGATTCCAGAGGAGTCACTGTGGATCTGAGAAATCAGCTGTAAAACTATAGACAGAATTCAAAGGGTCTTGGGACTCATTTAGTTCGATTCCCTCATTTTGCAGATTAGGTAACTGAGGCCCAAAGAAGTGGATGCTTGTATTGCCCCTGGCTTTCACAACTATTTCCTTGAAAGGACCCAATCCAAAAATCTTATGACTCTCTCCTTTCTAAAACATCAAGGACTCCGCATCATCTGAAAAAACTAAGTTATATTAAGTTACTTTCAGGCTTGGTCACAGTCACTCCCTCCCCTCCAGTATTCTCCCAAAACAAAAACAACAACAGCAAACAGGGAGGATCCAAGGTGGAAGCTTTCACTCTGAGCTCCATTATCAGGAAGATCTCCTAGAGGTCTAACTTAAGTCCTTCCTGCTACAAACATAGTACCTTACATTTAGGAAGGCCTTTAAGTGGACAGCTGTTAGCGCTCTCCCTTAGACTAACTCTGTCTTCCTCAGGAACTTGGAGAGGCCTTGCCACTGGAGACCTTACATATGTACAGCAGATTCATCCCTGGCCACCCTTTCATGATCTCCAGGTCCCTCTGGGATCCGTTTCAACAAGCAGCTCCCTCCTCTGTAAACTAGCTCCCCCCTTCACCTGGCATCAAGGTGGCACCTACCCTGTGGGTGGTACAAACTGGGCAGGTCCCAGACAACACCCCCCCCCCCAATTCCTCCCAACCCTGCTGCTTCTCCCTTTTTCACTCTGCCACAGCCCAATCCAATGGACAGCCTCTGCCGCCCCCAAAGGCCCAGGTAATAACCTAGGGGGCTCTGCCAGACTCACCAGCACCTGAGCCCCCGGCAGCAGATAATGATGGGGGAGCTGGGCAGGCAGAGTCAACCCCTCAATCAGGAAGCAAATTAAAAAGGGAGGAAGCTTCCAGAGACACCACAACCATGAGCCCTGCTCCTTTTCCTAACTTACTCCACTCTCCCTTGGCCCCAACCGCCCCCCCCCTCCGCCCCCCCCCACCTCCCTTCAGGTAACTAAAATGGATGCCCAATTTGGTAGGGGGGGTGGGGGCACAAGGGAAGGAACACAAAGAACACAAGATTCCCTTTCTTTTCTACTATTGGGCAACCTGGGATCTCTTGTCTTCCTGGCCTGTAGGACTCATTCTGGCAGAATCTAGCTTGACAGGGTTTCAGGATGCCAATATGGTCAATCTAGCCAACCCCCACTTCCTTCACTCCTTGGACCTTTGGAGATACTAGGAATGAGGGAATATGAACACAGTGGGTGAGAGGATGGGGGATGAGAAATGAAATGTCAAGTTGAGAACCCAATCCTTGTACAGAAGGCATAAGGGGGAAGAGAACAGGCTAAAGAGATTTTATCCAAATCTAACCTAGATTCTGTGATAGAGTAGCAGGACCACCAGATTTGGAATCAGAGAATCAGGATTTTAAATCTTTGCTTTGCTATTTACTAGCTATACAGTCTTGAATGAGTTACTTATAAATTCTACGGATCTTATTTTTCTTATCTGATCTGAGACCTGAGAAAGACCTGAGCTTAAAAAAGCCAAAGTCTCCCATTGCATCTAGAGCCATTGCCAGTCATCTTGACTTATGTCTTGTCTTGTCGCTGAATTCTGATGACTCTGGAGGGGAGAGAGAGGCTGATGACTTTGCACAGCTCTGCCTCACTTAAATCCAATTCACTTGCAAGTCAAGACATCACCCTCCTGATGTTATCGGTCTTCTTCATGAATGAAGGACAAACAACAATCCTCATCTGATATTTTATATTGTTCTGATTCTGCTTTCTTCATTTTGCATATGTATATATCTTCATATATTTGTATATATCTTCATTTTGCATTTGTCTTTAAATATATACTGCTTTTCATATATACATGTGTATAATAAGTATACATATGGACACATGTGTATATACATGTACATACATGTACTATATATGTACACATGTATGTGTTATATGTATATCTATCTATATATCCTTCTTCCTCTGGCTAGTATTGGCTATCCAATCAGAGATGGAGATCTGTGGATGAAAGGGGGACCTAGGATGGGAATGCAGAAAGGTTGTCCCCCCTAAGCCTGCCATTTCCTCTGAACCAGTCAATCTATCAATAAATATTTATTGAATATCTCCTTTGTGCCAGGCACTGTGCTGATCTCTGGAGCTTCATGTTCATCTTCAATCTGTTTCAGTCATGTCTAATTCTTTGGGACCCCATTTGGGGTTTTCTTGGCAAAGATACTAGAGCAGTTCGCCATTTTCTTCTGCAGTGGAGTAAGGCAAACAAAGATTAAGCAACTTGTCCAGGGTCACACAGACAGTAAGTGTCTAAGTCTGGATTGGAACTCAGGTCTTTCTGACTCCAAGCCCAGCATTCTATCCCCTGAGCCTAGCTGCTCCATATAAGTATATACAGTATAAGCAGAAATATACAGAATAAATGAATAGTGAACAAATAGAATTAAATACAAAGTGCTTGGAGAACAGCTTATTTGGGGGGTAGGAGGTGGGGGAGGACCCAAGCAGTTGGGATCAGGAAAAGCTTCATAGAGAAGATAATGCTCAAGATGTATCTTAAAGAAAGGGGACTTGATGAGATAGAGGTAAAAAGGGAGTATATTCTAGGCATGTGGTACAGCCACTTCAAAGGCCTGGAACTAGAAAATGCAGCATCAGAGATAGAGAATAGAGAGGCCAATTGGCTCGATCAAGGGAGGATGGAGGGAGAATATCAATATCGGCCAATGAGGCTGGAAAGCTGGGTTGGGGGCCCAGTGACTGCTGGCCTCCTCTGACATGATTTTCCTCTTCTTTGGGCTCTGGCTCTCTCCCAGACCAGTGCCTCATTCTCCTACTAATTTTTTGGAGGCAGTCAGGGTTAAATGACTTGCCCAGGGTCATATAACTAGTAACTACCTGAGGCTAGATTTGAACTAGGGTCCTCCTGACTTCAGGCCTGGCACTCTATCCACTTCGCCACCTAACTGCCCTAAGCCTTTGGGTTTTGAGGACTCCAGAGGCCATCTTGCTCTTCTAGGCTGCTTGTTCTCTCCTATTCCTGCTTAGGGCCGTCGTCTTTACTCCTGGGACCCAGAACTCCTGAGTTCAGGTCCTTTCGATGAATATATATGGAGTTTATGCTATGTGCTATGTGCTAGGCACAGTGAGGATTTTAAGGTTAACTAAGATATACTTCCTGGAGCTTCCAGTCTTGTGGGGGAGGACTCAAAGGGAGGGAAATAAGAAGTAAATAGCTAAAATACAAGGTAGAATACAATAGAAATATAAGGTAGAATACACTAGCATAGTGGGATGCTATAGGCAAAAATGTTACAGTGGTCACTTCTGGGTTGGAGAGATCGTGGAAGGCTTCAGACAGGAGGCAGCATTTGAGCTGAGCCTTGGAAGGATGGAGCCGGGTTTTAAAAAGTGAAGATGGGAGGGCAGTAGAAAAGCAAGTGAGAATGAAGACACTTTGGACTGTGTGTGTGTGTGTGTGTGTGTGTGTGTGTGTGTGTGTGTGTGTGTGTGTGTGTGTAAAGAAAAGGAGGAGAAAAATCACAATTTGGCTGAGTCCATGCTGTAGAGCAGTGGGAGATGAAGAAAGGGGGGTGTTGGGACAATTTGTGGTATATCAATATAATGGGAAATTATAATAATAGCTGATGTTTCTATATCGTTTTAAGATTTACAAAGTACCTTACATTATCTCATTTGCTAATTAATAACAGCCACCATTTGTATAGCACTACTATGTGCCAGGCACTTCACAATTATTATCTCATTTGGTCCTTCTAACAATCTTGGGAGGTGGGTGCTATTTATTATTCCCATTTTTCAGCTGAAGAAGCTGAGGCAAACAGAGGTTCAGTGACTTGCCCAGGCTCACATGGCTAATAAGTATCTGAGGATGATTTTCCTGACTCCAGGCCCAACACTACATTGTAGCACTTAGCTACCGGCCCTCACCCACCCAAATAGGTGTAGTTAATTGTAACAATCCTGTGAGGAAGTACATTGGGCATTATTTCCTCTATTTTGCTGATGAAGAATGTGAAACATATAGAAGTTAACTGAGTTGCCCAGTTATTCAAGAAAGTATTGCAAGTAGGATTCGAACTTAAATCTATCTAGACCAGGAAGTCTTCACTGGGAGCCCATAAACTTGTATGTTTTTAATTAAAGATTTTGGCAATAGCATTTCATTACAGTTGGGTTCCAGGCAGCTTGGTGCCTCAGTTCTGGGCCTGGAATCAGGAAGACTCAAATTCAAATCTGGCCTCAGATACTTACTGGCTGTGTGACCCTGGGCAAGTCATTGAACCTCTGTTTCCTCAATTGTAAAACAAGGATAGTAACAACACCTACCTCCCAGTGTTGTGGGGATAAATTAGATAATATTTTTTTGGTAAGTGCTTGATACATAGTAGGTACCTAATGTATGCTTATTTCTTTCCTATAACTTTGTAAATGATAGCAATAAAAGCAAGAAAGTCCAGAAGAAAGGGGAAAGGAATAAGCATTTAAAAAGTGCATTCTATGTGCCAGTCACTGTGCTAAGCATTTTATAAATATTATCTCATTAGTTCTTCACACGATACTGGGAGGTAGGCACGTTATTAACCCTATTGTATAGTTGAGGAAACTGAAATCAAGTGATTTACCCAGGATCACAAAGCTAGTAAGTATCGAAGTCTGGATTTGAACCCAGGTCTTCCTGACTCTGGGGCAGCTAGATGGCCTGGAGTCAGGAAGATGAGTCTTCCTGAGTTCAAATGCAGCCTCAGACACTTAATAGCTATGTGGCCATGAGCAAAAGTCACTTAACCCTGTTTGCCTCAGTTTCATCATCTGTAAAACGAGTTGGAGAAGGAAATCACAAAACACTCCAGTATCTCTGACAAGAAAACCCCAAGTGGGGTCATGAATAGTCGAACACAACTGAACAACAACTTCCTGACTCTAAGCCCAGCTCTGGAAGTGGATACTTGGACACCTAGCTGCCTTGAGGTCAAGAAGGAACATAGAAGAGGATAATTTTGACACTATTGTGTTAAATGAAGTATACATGTTTTTTTTTCCTGATGGAAAGAAAGATGATAGAAGTTTATAAATTCTCATTTTTTACTTGGGTGCTTGTTGATGGTTATAAGTTTATATAAGTACATAAGTTTTATACAAGTATATAATAATTTTTAAAAATAAAATTATCATTTTTATAAGCATTAAAAAACCAAGATAGGTGAAGCCAGATTGTAGAAGCTGTAAATGCCTGGTTGGGAGTTTGGACTTTAATCAATAGATGATGGGAAACTACTGAAGGTTTAGGGGAAGGAGGATGACCTAATCAGAGCTGTGCATTAGGAAGATTAATCTGGCTGTAAGCTTGAAGAGGGATAAAAATGGGGGCAGGCAAAGCTAGGAAGATGTTGCAGTTTTCCAATGAGAGTTAATTTCTGCCACTAAGCCATAGCGTCACAAGTCCAGTGGGGCAGATAGTTGTTCCCATTTCATTCATTTTCTCTCCAAGCACCCTGACCTCTTGTTCTTTCTACATCCAGCTTTCAGAGATCCAACCAACGAGATCAGGAATATCTCCCAGCTGGGCTGCTGTTCACTGGCTCCTACACCTACTTTAGCCTCTCTTCCCTGCCACCCATCCCTGGCCCAAGCCCTCCCTTCTTGACCTTGAGTCCCTCCTGGTCCCAGAGTTAATGAAAGGTTTGGGAGAATGGAATCACTTGTTTGTATCTTGAATTTAAAGCTGTCCTCCTCTCATCTAGCTGTTTTCAGGCTCACTGGCCTCCCAGATTGAATGACCCCACAGGTTCATGACCTCTTCTACCCACCATTGTCTCTCTATCTTTCTATCTCTCTATCTCTCTGTCTCTTTCTCTCTAGCCTGCCCCCCAGCCCCAAACATATATACATATATTAGTGTATCATTAGGCATAGGCAGAATTCCAGAGGCAGCAATAAGATGTGGTCCCCAGCTCTGTGCCCTTCAGGCTTATGCCCAGTCACTACTGTCCTTGTAGCAAGAGCAAATCAAAATGAGGGGAGAGTTGAGTAGAGCTGAGGTTAGGGTTTGGCAAGAGGTCAGTCCTTCAGGAAAGAGAGGGGTTCTAGAAAACCGAAAAGATCAGGCCTGTAAAGCTCAGGTGAGAGGGGAGTTTGGAAAGAAAGGGCAGAGCTGAGTAAAAGTGAGGCCTGGCAAATAGGGCCCTTGGGCTGGCAGTGGATAGTGAAAAGGAGAGCCAGCCTCCCCTAAGCCAGGCAGCATGGGGGTGGGGGGCTGAGGGTGGGGGAGAGAAACAAATTAGAGAGCTGGAGGAGGAAATGGAGTCTTAGCAGCCAAGGAGAAGGGAGGAGGGAAAAGGGGGATTGGAGAGGAAGGGAAAGGGAAAGCGGCCCAGGCGATGGAGACAAAAGTCTGGGTGTCTGAGCCTCTGAGGAGCCACCTGGAAGGAGAAGCAGGCAGCAGCGGCAACATCAAACTTGGGAGGGCAGGGCCAGCTCTGAGAGAGGGGGCTGGGGGAAGGAGGTAGATGGAGATGGGGACAAGGGGACAAGGGAACCCAGGGGATGAGGCAAAGTGGTATTGACCCATCACCCCACTATGACTTTGGCTTCTCCTAGTCTCCCTTTCTACCTACTTTGAGGCTTGAGAAGGTAGGGAGCCAGAGGTCCTGGCTTCCCAAACACTCACTCTCTAGCTACTGGCACATAGTAAGCATTTATTTAGTAAATGCTTGTTGACTGTTTGACTGACCCTGACCTACTGCTGCAACCTCCCACCCCTTCCTTGTCTTGTTCCTTTTTTTTTTTTTAATCTTGCAGAGGCAGAGGGAAGAAGGACAGCATCCCATTAAGGGATGGGGCCAAATTGGTGCCCAGTAGGAAAGGGGCATAAAAGTAAATTCTTTACTCATTCCAATTCCAAGGGAGAGTCCCCTTTGCTAGAAGAGAAGTGAAGTGAAGTTGTGGGGAGAAAGGCTATACGTAGACAGGTCAAGATTGGGGAATATTCTTCATCACTTTCCTTCTCTAGAAGGAACCCAGAGTACTGCCCCACTAAGCACCATTTCCCCAACTCTGGGACTGGACCTGCTACCTAAACATATGGAACACATTGAAAGAATTTGTATGCTCACCTTATAATTTATGCAAATCAACTCTGTAATTAACTGTAATTTGAAGGCATCCTTTGGTATTTGAGACATTTATCCATGAGGAAATGCCCTGGTGATAATGCTTCTGTATTAACATTATTTACTCCACCTGTGTGGTCTCCCCACCCCCCCGGAATTTTCCCCCCCTCTCTCTTGGGCTTTCTGGCTTTCAGATGGGAGAGGGATGGGGAAGCCCCCTTGCCAGAGCCTGCCTCTACTCTGGATGTGCCGGGTTCCCCAGGGAAGAGGCACTGGCAACTCTGCTCCTTCCCTCCTCCCACCTTGGCAAGGGGGGTGGTGGTGGTGGTGGTGGTGTGTGTGTGTGTGTGTGTGTGTGTGTGAGTGTGTGTGTGTGTGTGTGTGTGTGTGTAGAATAAAAAGGGAGCTTAAAATTCAGCTTGTACTGCTGGACCCCTAGTTCTCTGCTTCCCCCTCCCACCACTCTCTACTCACTGGGTGGTTCTCACTAGAATAGAGCCATTTGCCCTCTTAGAGGCCTTAACGTTCCCATCTCTGAAATGGGGAGAGGAGGGACTTGTTAGGGCCTTTTCAGGTTAATTAGTGAAACATTAATGAAGGGAAGGGGAATCCCCAGGATAGAGGTTGTTAGGAGGGGTGTGGGGGAAGGGGGAATAGATGAAGCCTCCTTGACTCATTTGGCTGGAGATCTCTAAGGGAGGGAGACCCTTGAGACTATGTTGTTGAGGTCCATTAGGGAATAAACCCTGGGAAGGGGAAACTCTTTTGCAAAGGAGTGTTTCCTAGTGGGGGTCAGAGAGTAGGCCAAGGCTGAGGGTCCATATCAACATAGGAAGGAAGACTCCCCATCTTACCTCCAAATTTATTAGAATCCAGTCCTGATTCTATGTCTGAATTCCCAACATCAAGGAACATCTGAAAGGCTAGGCAAAAGAGGATGCTTTGGTCCTTAAGCCAACCCATTCTCTCCCCTTTGCCTCAATAAGCTTCTCCTCTTCTTCTGGCCTCAAGTGGCTTCTTTCCCTTTCTGTCTACTCCAAAATGCCAAAGCTGGTGATTCACTGAAAATAAAAAAGATCTCTTGTGATAATTTTTTTTGGGGAAAAAAAACCCTACCTTCCATTTATTCATATCTCCAGCCTCCTCCTAGCCATACTGCGATATTATTTCTGATTACAAGGCAGATCCTATCCCTAGAAATGGCTGGTTGGACTCCAATCTTAGTGCCCTACTAATTTTGCTGCTTCCCTGGGGGACAGGGCTCAGACAGAGATCCATCCTAGACAGTATTAGGGACATCAGCAATGGGATTCCCTTGTTTTCACTGTTAACAGGACGACAGCTCCCCTCCAAGGTGACTGAGAATGCTCAGATCCTTCTGGGGTGGCTCAACCCAGGGATGAGGTGCACATCAAGGATGAGGGTCCATGGAATCCGAGTGGTGAGGGTGGCTAGAGAAGGTGGCAGAGGAGTGCTATGAAGCTGCGTCCTCACAAGCTGCCTGTGCTTTGGGTCTCTGATACCCTTTTGTTTTGTCTATTCTGATATCTGCTCTAGCCTAACCCACTGTTGTAGTTGTGAAGATACAAGTTCAGCTATTATTAGTATTAGTACTAGTGCCCTTTGCCTGAGAATTCATCGCTCATTTATTAAGCATCTATGTATCACAAGGTCATGCATTTAGAGCCATTAGGGACTGCAGAGGTCATAGAGTCCAATCCCTTCATTATACAGATGAAAGAACTTGGACCCAGAGAGGGCAGTTGATTTGCTCAAGATCATACAGCTAAGTGTCTGAGGTAGAATTTGTGCCTAGGGCTTCATGATTCCAAGAGCAGTACCCTGTCTGCCCCATTCCAAGACCAGTTCACCATTCTGTTTATACTCTGATGCCTCCAGGCACTAAGCTAAATATTACAGTTACAGAATTAAAGATGAAACAACTGCTCTCAGGAAGCTTTTATTCTACTAGGAGGATTCAACGTGTACCCAAGCTGGTGAATGTGAAGTATAGGGATAGAGAGTGAACAAGCTTCCCACGCCCCCCCCATAAGTATTTTATTTTTTTCCAATCACATGCAAAGATAGTTTTCAACATTCACTTTTACAAGATTTTGGTTCCAATTTTTTTCTCCCTCCCTCCCCTAGATGGCATGCTATAGGCTATACATGTATAATCATATTAAACATATTTCCATATTAGTCATGTAGACTCAGAACAAAAGGGAAAACCAAGAGAAAGAAAAAACAACAAGAACAAAAAAAGAAAATAGTGTGCTTTGATCAGCATTCAAACTCTATAGTTCTTTCTCTCGATGTGGATAGTATTTTCCATCACTAGTCCCTTGGAATTGTCTTAGATTCTTACATTGCTGAGAAGAGCTAAGTTTATCAAAGTAGGTCATCGCACAGTGTTGCTGTTACTGTGTACAATGTTCTCCTGGTTCTGCTCACTTCACTCAGCATCAGTTCATGTAAGTCTGTCCAGGTTTTTTTGAAATCTGCCTACTTGTCATTTCTTATAGAACAGTAGCATTCCATTATATTCATATACCACAACTTGTTCAGCCATTCCCCAATTGATGGGCATACCCTCAATTTTCAATTCTTGGTCACCACAAAAAAAGCTGCTATAAATATTTTTGTACATGTGGGTCCTTTTCCCGTTTTTATGATCTCTGGGATACAGACCTGGTAGTAATATTGCTGGATCAAAGGGTGTGCATAGTTTTATAGCCCTTTGGGTGTAGGGAAACAAGCATTTATTAGGGTGTACTATTTGCTAAGGAAACCACTTTAGTATCTTTGCCAAGAAAACCCCAAATGGGGTCAGGAAGAATTGGACATGACCGATAGGACTCAATGACAACAAAAAATTTTCTCAGTGCTACACTAAAGACTTTACAAATATTGTTGCATTAATTGTCACAGCACTCCTGAGAGATAGGTGCTATCATAATCCCCATTTGAGGTTTGAGGAAACTGAGGTAGATGAAGGCTAAGCAACTTGTCCAGGGTCACACAACTAGTAAATGTCAGAAGCTAAGTTCGAACCCAGGTCTTCTTGACTCCAGGCCACAGGATCACCTAGCCAATAGGGACCAGATCTGGAGAATTGCTTAGACCTAGAGCCAATACACCAGAGATTAAAGTCTAGTAATTCAGTGACTTGCCCAAGATCACACAACTGGTATGTGTTAGAGAGGCATTACTTGAACCCAGATCTTCCTGCCTGGCTCTCTATCCATTATTAAAGGCCATACTGCCTCTCGAGTCTTAGTTCAGTTGTAAATTCTTTTTTTAAAATTATTTTATTTTTCTTTGACTATGTGTAAAAACAATTTTCAACATTTATTTTTAAAATTTTGGGTTCCAAATTCTTTCATTCTTCTCACTGAAAAGGCAAGTGACTTGATATAGGTCATATATGTGTAGTCATGCAAAACATATTTCCATATTAGTCATGTTGTAAAAGAAAACAGACCAAAAATAAAAACCAAGAAAAATAAAGAAAGCAAAAAAAAAGTATGTTTTGATCTGTACTCAGACTTCATCAGTCCTCTGGAAAGCGGCAACATTTTTCATCAGGAGTCCTTAAGAATTGTCTTGGATCATTGTACTGCTGAGAATAGCTAAGTCATTCATAGCTGATCATCCCACAACATTGCTGTTACTATTTACAATGTTTTCCTGGTTCTGCTCATTTCACTTTGCATCAGTTCATGTAAGTCTTTCCAGGTTTTTCTGAGAGCATCTAGCTCATCATTTCTTTTAGCAAAATAGTATTCCATCACAATCATATACCCCAAATTGTTCAGCCATTCTCCAATTGATGGGCATCCTCTCAATTTCTAATTCTTTGCCAACAGAAAAGAGCTGCTATAAATATTTGGGCATAATTCCAAATTGCTCTACCTAATGGTTGAATCCATTTACAAATCCACCACAGTGCATTACTGTCTCAATTTTCCCATGTTTCCTCCAACATTTGTCATTTTCCTTTTCTGTCCTATTAGCTAATACAATAGGTGTAAGGTAATACCTCAGAATTGTTTCAATTTGCATTTCTCCAATCAATAGTGATTTAGAGCATTTTTTCATATGACTATAGATATCTCTGATTACTTCATCTGAAAACTTACTGTTCACATTTTTGATCATTTGTCAACTGGGGAATGGCTCTTATTTCTATAAATTTGGCTAATTTCTCTATATATTTGGGAAATGAGGCCCTGATCAGAAAAACTTGTTTCAAAATTTTTTCTGTTGTGATTGTTAACTGTACTTCCCTCCATCCTATTTCCCCTCTGTTTATTCTGTATTTTTTTCTCCTTTCACTCTGTCCCTCCTCAAAAGTGTTTTGCTTCAGACTACTGCCTCCCCCAATCCAACCTCCCTTTTAAGAACATCCCTCCTTGCTTATCCCCTTCCTGTAGGGTAAGATAGATTTCTGTACCCAACTGAGAGTATATATCATTCCCTCTTTCAGCCAGTTCCAATGAGAGTAAGGTTCAAGTGTTCCCCATCACATACCCCATCTTCCTCTCCACTGTAAAAGCTCTTTCTTGCCTCTTTATGTGAGATAATTTACTCCATTCTACCTCTCCTTTTCCCTTTCTCCCCATGCATTCCTCTCTGTCACCCCAAATTTTATTTTCTTATATGTCATCCCATCATATTCAACTCACACCTGTACCCTTTGTCTATATATACTCTTTCTATTTGCCCTAATAATGAGAAAGTACTGAGTTATAGATATCATCTTCCCATGTAGGAATGTAAACATTTTAACCTTATTAAGTTCTTTATGATTTCACTTTCCTGTTTATTTTTTTATGCTTCTCTTGTGTCTTATATTTGCAAGTCAGATTTTCTTTTTAACTCTGGTCTTTTCATCAGGAATGCTTGAAAGTTCTCTATTTCATTGAATATCCATTCCCTGCCCTCCCAAAAGGATTATATTCAGTTTTTCTGGGTAGCTAATTCTTGGTTATAATCCTAGCTCCTTTGACCTCTGGAATATCATATTCCAGGCCTTCTCATCATTTAATGTAGAAGATGCTAAATCTTGTGTTATCCTGACTTTGGCTCCATGATACTTGAATTGTTTCTTTCTGACTTCTTGCATTATTTTCTCCTTGATCTGGGAGTTCTGGAATTTGGCTATTCCTGGGAGTTTTCATTTGGGGATTTCCTTCAGGAGGTGATCAGTTAATTCTTTCAATTTCTATTTTATCCTCTGGTTCTAGAATATCAGGGTAATTTTCCTTGATAATTTTTTGAAAGATGATATCTAGGGTCTTTTTTTTGGATCATGGCTTTCAGGAAGTCCAATAATTTTTAAATTATCTCACCTGGATCTATTTTCCAGGTAAGTTGTTTTCCCAATGAGATATTTCAAATTGTCTTCTATTTTTTTCATTCTTTTGTTTTTGTTTGATTGTTGATGTCTCACAGAGTTGTTAAGTTTCACTTGCTCAGTTCTAATTTTTAAGGAATTATTTTCTCTGGTGAGGTTTTTTACCTCCTTTTCCATTTGGCCAATTCTATTTTTCAATGAGTTCTTTTCTTCTGTGAATGTTTGTGCCTCTTTTTCCATTAGGCCAATTCTGCTTTTCAAGGCATTCTTCTCTGCATTGAATTTTTGTGTCTCTTTTACCATTTGGCCTGTTCTGTTTTTAAGATGTTATTTTCTCCAGTATTTTTTTGTGTTTCCTTTACCAAGTTGTTGATTCTTTTTTCATGATTTCCTTGTATCACTCTAATTTCTCTTCCCAATTTTTCCTCTACCTCTCTTACTTGATTTTTAAAATCCTTTCTGAGCTCGTCTATGACTTTAGACCAATTCACATTTTTATTCGAGGCTTTGGACGTAGGAGTTTTGACTTTGCTGTCTTCTTCTGAGTGTATGTTTTGATCTTCCTTGTCATCACAATAACTTTCTATAGTCAGAATTTTTTTCTGTTGTTTGCTCATTTTTTCTACTCTATTTCTTGACTTCTAATTCTTTGCTAAAGTGGGGCTCTGCTTCCAGGGTGGAGGTGCCACTGTCCCAAGTGTCAGGTTTTTTGCACAGCTGTTTTCAGAGAACTTTCTAGGAATTTGTAAGTTTTCAGTTCTTCCAAGGTGGTACTATCTAAGGAGAGGTGTTTACTACTCTCCTGGCCTGTGCTCTGGTCTGTAAGCTACTATAATCACTCTTTTCTGCCCTGGAACTCTGACAAGGATCCTCCCTCCACTGAAGCTGCAAGCTCTGGTGTGCTGGTGCTCCTCCCGACCCTAGGACTGCCACCCAGGACTTACTGAGATCAAATATGGGCAAAGCAATAGGGTCCTGCCCCCATTGCCAGCAAAGAGACTCCTGTAATTTCTTTCTTAGGAGTTGTTTGAGTCCACTACTGTCTGTGGGCTGAGAGCTCTGGAAGAAGCTGATGCCACTGCTGATTCAGTTGCCCCAAGGCCTACTCCTGGTGTGCTGGGTCCTGGTCTTCTATGGTATGATCTGTGCTAGACTGTGCTCCATCCTCACCCTGGTGCAATAGACCTTTCCTGCCAAAAATCTAAGTTGTCTTGGGCTGGAAAATTGTTTCACCCTGTTCTTTTGTGGGCTCTGCTACTTCAGGAATTGTTTTATGGCATTATTTAAAGGTGTTCGGAGGAATTTGGGGGAGAGCTCAGGCAAGTTCTTGCTTTTTCTCCACCATCCTGGCCAGTTGTAAATTCTTAAAGCTTAAAACTGCATCAAAACTTTTAAGACATCCTGTACATACAAAGTAATTTCATGAGGGAGAAAGCAATAATAATAGGAGGTGTGGGTGGGTGGGTGGGTGGGTAGGAGAACAAGAAAGCCCTTATGTGATATTTGATCTGTTCTTTGAAGAACTTCTAGAAGACAGAGATGAGAAAGCAGTGTGCATCTATAGATATGGGGAACATACTGTCCAAAGACTCAGAGGTTAGGGATGGAGAACGTACTTAACAATAAAATGACAATGTTTGTCTCCCTATTTGGATTCAAAGATTTCTTGTAATAAGTCCATAGCTCCCTAAGCAACTGGGGCCCAAAGGCTGGGAACCATTTGGCTACAAGAGAAATTCTGGGAAAAGAAGGAAAAAAGATGAAGGTTGGACTGGAATTGGGGAGTATCCTTCTCCCTAAGAGAAAGCCAATTTTCCATCACAAATACTAGCCAAAAGTCTTAAGGTGAGGGAGGAGGATGTGACTAGATAGTCCAGTATATTCAATTCCAAGTCCTTAAATGCTTTTTTTGTTTTCTTTCTCTCCTATTCTTGATTAAAAATACCCAAAACAGAAAAAAATAGGATCTGGGGAACCAAGGACTTCCAGCCAACCCAAACTCTTTCTTCTAACAGGCAATTAATGCACAGTAGCACCCTCTTTCCATCCCACTAACCCCACAAAGCCATTTATTATCCCTTTCCTCACTGCCTGCCCCCCAGTCTCAGTCCCCTCCCCCATCTCCATCTCCTTTAGAGGAAGTTCCCCCCCACCAGCTGTTTCTTCCAGCTGAAATCCTCCTTTCCTGCCAGCCCTTAGAGACTCTGATCTCACCCCCACCACTCCTCCAGAGGAGCCTGGGGGCCACCGTTTCCTGGATTATCCTAAAAGCTTCCGAGGCCGTGGGGACTTGGCAGCACACCTGCATCTCCCACCTCCCTCTTCTGTCTGTCACCTCCCCATATAAAGCTAAGTTCCCCCCCTGGCGCTGTTCATCCCCCTACTGCCATTGCCACTGCTACTGCCAGCTTGGAACCCCATGGATGGGTAAGGAGAAGGCTATGCCCTATCCAAGGTGGACAGGGGTGTAAGGAGAAGGTGAGAGAGGGAAGAGGGAGAAGGGAAGCTTCCTCAGCCCACACACCAAGATTGATAGCATCTGGTTCCTTTAAATACGAAGAGGAGTCTGGAAGGGCTGGACTCCCCTCTAATCAGAAGGGGCTATATCCGAAAGGGGATTTTCTTGGGTAAGCAGGGTATATGGGAAGATTTCGGAGTCCCTGGAGTCAGCCTAGTTAATAGAGGTGTGTGTATTTGTGTGGGGGTCAGGGTCGGGGAGGGGTCCTGACCACAGGGGACAAGAAGTTAATTCAATTGAATAGACAACTATTAAGCTCCTGCAGGGTGCGGAGAATGGTATTAGGCACTGGGAGAAATGCAAGATTTAGCTAACATAAGAGTCTCAGCTCTTGGAGAGCTCACAATCTAAGGTGATAAGAAAAAAAACCCACAGATAACTATACTACACAATAATACATAATAAGTACATCAGAGAGGTAAGAAACAAAGTGCTCTAGAAGGTCCAAGGGGGAATGATCATTTCTGACCAGAGGCATTAGGGAAGGCTTTTTGGAGAGAAGAACTGGCATTTTAATATGGCGGTAAAGGATGAATAGGCATGCTTGGCCCCAGAAAAGTTGAAGAAAATATGCTTCCTTTCCCCTTTTGCAGAGACCATAGACATGAAATGTTGTTTTTAATGTAAGACATAGTTGATTGGTTTTAATGAACTGCTTTTTTCTATTTCTTTTTCTTATTAACCTTTGTCATCAGGGATCGATGGTTCTTTGGGAGGGAAGGTAGGGACGTCTCTATTTGGACTTTCAAATTATTGTAAAAACAGAAGATATCAAAAAATGAGACAAAAATAAAGTAAGGGATAATTAGAAATTTAAAAGGCAAAGAAGGCGGGGAAAGAGGACTTTCTAGGAATAGGAAACAGCATGAGCAAAGGTTTGGGGAGAGGAAAAATGCAGGACTTGTTCAAGGGACAGAGATTTCCAAATCTGTTGTAAAACTTATGCTTTCAGGAATTGATAACAAATGCT
>CM053626.1:188594312-188606472 GCA_028646595.1 Phalanger gymnotis
AAGATTTAAAAAGTGAGGAAAAGACAAGGGAGAAAGAAAAAGAGTGAAAGAAAATGAGAAAGAAAAGGAGCGAGGCGCAAAAAATGAAGAACGGAGGGAGAAAGAAAAGCAGGGAGAAAAAAGGGAAGAGAAAAAAGAATTAGAAAAAGAGAGAAAAATGAGGAAGAAATCAGACAGAAGAAAAGACAAACGCGGAGGAGAAAGGAAAGGAAGGGAAAAATAGGCGAGAGTCTATAAGGGAGGGATAAGGAAGAAAAAAGTCCGGAAACTTTCATCGGACTAGGCCTCCGGGCCCAGGACCTAAGACATACTTAACACTGAACTGTTTCCTTCTCTCCTCCAAGTTCGGGGGGGTTGAGGAGGGAGGGTAGAGAGAAGGGGGGTGCTGCTCCCCCACCCCTGTCCCACGTATACCACGGGCCTGAGCGTTTAGGCATCTTGGAGCCTTGGAAGCTCTGAAGATGTGACCCCTTCGGGGGTAGGGTTCTAGACAGGCCGCCACCCTTCTCCCTTCGGGGCCACGGCGTGACGATCTCCAGCGAATTCTCTTCAGCTCAGGGAAAGTTTCCACCAGCTCAGCCCGGAGGGGGCGTGACGCAGAAACCTGACAAACCCACTGCTTAGTCCAAAAAAGTGGGGCGGGGGGGAGGGGATTTGGGTAGCAAGGAGGATGAAGGGAGGAGAGAGGGAAAGAGAGAGAGGAAAGAGAAGAGGTGGGGCATTGCCTCATTAGCCCTTCTCATCTCCGCCCCCTCCTCAGAGTCTGTGGCTTCCTTGAGGCCGAACCTGGAAGGGTTAAAGGCGGCCGCAGGTAAAGCTGGGCGTGGCCCGAAGCCGGGGAAAAAGGAGTGAAGGGGAAGAGGATGAAGGCAGAGAGCGTGAGTCACAGGCGAAGCTGGCCCCGCTCGCTCCCCCTCGCCTTCTTTCCTCGTTTCATCTGCCTCCTTCTCCTCCTCCTCTGCCTGCGCCCGGCCCCGTCGGATCTCTAGTTCTGCCTTCTGGATTTGTCTCCTCGCGGTTTAAGAGTTCACTGACCCTGGGAGCCACTGAGCGCCCATCTATTGGGTGTATGCCGGCTGCTGCTCGCCGAGCCCCGTCCCGAGGTAGGGGTGGGGGGAAGGGAGGAGATCGACGGTTGAAGGGCAAAGGGGAGAGTCCCCTAGAAGGGAGAGGAATGCAGAAATCCGAGCACTGGGGAGCTACGGAGATGGGGACAGGATGGGCAGGGTCAGGCACTGTAGAGAATGGGGTGGGAGTGGACTGGAGAAACTGGGGAAACTGGCGAGACTGGAGAAACTGAGAAGATTGAAAAGTCGGGAAACTGGAGGGACTGGGGCGACTGGAGGACAGGGAGCCTCGGAGATGGGAAGCTACGCAAGCCTAGGGGCTGAAAGATTCACGCGTTTTAAATTCAGTTAACTCCTGGATTCCAGACTCAGGAGCCCCGGTGGGCCCCAGAAGAAAAGCACCTGGGAATGTCTTAGGAAATAGGTGGGCTTGCTCCGAAGCAAAGAACCTGGGCCAGTCGGGAGAAAACGAGCCTCTCCCTCCAGCTTCACAGGCGCAGGGTTGGAGGTGTCGGTCCAGGAAGCTCAGGGTGTTCTCCTCCTGGGACGACCTGAGTGAGCAAGCAGGCTATTGCGTACCAGGACTGAACGGCGGCGCCTTTTTGCTCCTGAATGGGGGGGCTGGGGACGTGGTCCGAAGGATGTCTTTTTCCTGCTTTTAGTCAGGGCCGGGGCCCGAAACTACGCTTCTGTTCCCCTTGGTTCCCTGGGGCGTTCCTGGATGTGGCTGGGGTCTTTGACCTGCCCCACCTCTTAAGCTTTCCCTACCCACCATACCCTCCAGAATGCCCCGCCCTGGCCCCAGCTCGGTTCTTGCTGCTTAACTTTTCTCCTTTCTTGTGGTGAAGGCATAAGAGACAGCGGACGGACCCACCCCATCCCGGACCCTTCCCAGTCGCCTCCGCCAGCCTCCGCCACCGCCTCCACTTCCCTCGATCCTTCCCTTTCCAAAGTCTGCAGAAACGGATTAGGAGGCAACAAGACCATACTTAGGGTAGGAAGATTCCCTTCCACCCTCCCAAACTCCCCTTCCAAGTCACGTACTTGGCTTCCCTGGGCACCAAGCTTCCCATCACTTAGTGAGGGGTCTAAGCGGGAGGAGGTGGGGCGGACGGGGAAACAGGTACGGTAGGTCATAGTCTGGCAACTGAACGATGACTCCAAGCTGTCTACTCTGACTCAGGGTCTCAAACTTTTTTTCTACACCATTCTCACCTCCATTGCATTTTCCAGGTGTACATAAGCTTTTTTCTTCCGAGTGCTTTTCCTGGGGGGAGTAGAGGGTCTCATCGCTTCCTCCAAAATGGGTTTTCATCACCTTGGGGGAGGGGGCCAGATGGAGCGAAACTCTAAGTACCAGGGTAAGAAATGTGCCTGACAGTCCAAAGCTAGGGGACTCTCCGGGTGTTTGTGTGTGGGGTGAGGGGAGAGAAAAACTCTGCCCCTCCCAATTCTACACTGCATCTGCACCCCAGGAAGGGTGAAGTCCCTGCCCCAGGGGAAAAGGTGGGGGCCAGGGTGTGGGAGGGGAGTGTGGTGGGGCAGGCAAGGAGATGGAAAGCGGGGTAATTAAGCAGACTGAATGCCCTCTACTCACTGAAGGGAGGCAGTGTTTACTCTGCCTCTTTAAATCTCAGAACCTGCTCTGCTTTGACAAGAGAGTGGATTACTCCGAGTTCTGGGGTGCTCTTCGCAGGCTCTCTGGTTAGGCTGGTGAGGCAAAGCAATCCAGAGATGGCGTCAGGCCCCCCAGTTTGGAAGGGAAGCAAGTGACGTGGAACAGCACTCTGGCTGGTCGAGTGAAGTTGGGGGAGCCCCGGGCTGTGAGTTTTGCCGCAGGACTTCTCTCCTGCCTTGGGGCTGTGCAGCCTGGTCTCCGAGCCTGTAATTACCTGACTCCTAGGATGTGCTGGGTCCTGTGGGAGGAATTTTTTTGAAGAGGGAAGTACTCTGGGCTTGGACTCCTTGGTACCATTGCTCTAGGTCTCCAGGTACCCCCAGCCTATTTAGCTCCAGTTCCAGTCTTTGGCTGGAGTAAAGGAATGACTTAAAAAGGGAAACCCTGAATCTTCTTAACCATTCCTCAATCTTTCTCAATCAATGGGGTCATTTGCCCCAACGGGGTAACATGGGCAGAGGATCATGGAGCAAAGTAATAGGACTTTGTGCCGGCTTCTAACTTTCCCCATCTCTTTCCTCCCTTTTCTTCTCCAGGTCCTACCTGAGCCGACCCTGACAGGCCTTGTCCCTCCCCCCGGAACCCGGCAATGCTAACCGCTGTGTGCGGCTCTCTGGGCAGCCAGCACACGGAAGCACCCCGTGCCTCCCCGCCGCGCCTCGATCTGCAGCCACTCCAGACATACCAGGGCCATACAAGCCCGGAGGCAGGGGACTACCCCTCCCCACTCCAGGCCGGGGAGCTGCAGAACCTCCCGCTGGGGCCTGAGGTGGACTTCTCACAAGGCTATGAGCTGCCGGGGGGCTCCTCACGGGTGACCTGTGAGGACCTGGAAAGCGACAGTCCTTTGGCCCCAGGTCCTTTCTCCAAGCTCCTGCAGCCAGACATGTCTCACCACTATGAGTCGTGGTTCCGGCCATCCCACCCAGGCACGGAGGACGGTTCGTGGTGGGACATCCACCCGGGTACCAGCTGGATGGACCTCCCTCATGCCCAGGGCACTCTGGCCTCTTCAGGTCACCCGGGAGCTCTGCAAGCCAGCTTGGGGGGTTATGTCGGGGATCATCAGCTTTGCGCGCCACAGCCTCACACTCATCCACACCATCTTCTCCCCGCCGCCAGCGGACAGCACCTGCTAGGGCCGCCAGACGGCGCTAAGCCCCTGGAAGCTGCCGCTCCCGAGACCCACGGGCTGGATGCCAGTCTGGACGGGGCGGCACGACCCAAGGGCTCTCGGCGTTCGGTGCCCCGCAGTTCAGGCCAGGCTGTGTGTCGCTGCCCTAACTGCATGGAGGCAGAGCGGCTGGGGGCTCCCTGTGGGCCGGACGGGGCCAAGAAGAAACATCTCCACAACTGCCACATCCCGGGCTGCGGGAAGGCATATGCCAAGACGTCGCATCTCAAAGCGCACCTGCGCTGGCACAGCGGAGACCGTCCCTTCGTGTGCAATTGGCTCTTTTGCGGGAAACGCTTCACCCGCTCCGACGAGCTCCAGCGCCACCTCCAGACCCACACCGGCACCAAGAAATTCCCTTGCGCAGTCTGCAGTCGCGTTTTCATGCGCAGCGACCACCTGGCCAAGCACATGAAAACCCACGAGGGCTCCAAGGAGGAGGCGTCCGGGACCGGAGTACAGTGCGAAGGGAAATCGGGAGCAGCTGCCGAACCCCCGGGGGGTAAAGGCAAGCGGGAAGCGGAGGGCGGCGGGGGTGCCGCACAGTCCAACTGAGCCATCCTCGTTGGACGCCCCCACCAGCTCCAGTGTGCACCCTCTTCCCCACTCTGGGGTCTCACACGCGTGACTCCTTTCCCTCCGGGATTGGCGGGCGGCTTTGGAGGGAGGAGGATGGGTGGTTATTTATTTGGAGGCGAAGTCAGAGTGTAAGTGGTGGGGGCGAGGAGGGGCTGGGAGACGGGACGCTTGGGTTGTTTAGCCGCAGGGAGTGGGAACTGGCGAGCCTGGAAAGCCGGGCTGAGCTCCGGGGCCCTGCAGGGCGCCGCAGGAGCGAGAAAACACCTATGAGCACAGCCCCAACCCCAACACACACAAATTCGGACCCTGGCCATCTCGGCAACCCCAACCCCCATCCCTCAGCCTGGGTACCTACAGGAGAGAGAGAGAGAAAAGAGAGAGGGAGGGAGAGAGACGTCGCGTCCAGGAGCGGGGCTGAACCCCGGGGCGCGGGGGAAGCTGCCTCAACACGTTCCTAGTGCCTGGGAACCGGGACATGAAAGCGCCTCCGGAGCCTCCCCACGGCCCGGGCCTCTTTCATCCCGCTTACAGGGCTCCTCCTGTCCTTGGGGTTTCCGGAGGGGGAGGCTGGAGGTCCCCACGGGGCGGGGTCTGCATTTGGCTGGGCGTTGGAGGAAGGGAAAGCAAGGTTGTTGCGGGAGAAACAGCTCCTCTTTGATCTCTATAACCCTTCCAGAACCACCCTGCTAGAGACTGTGAGATGGGGGTTGGGAGGAGGGGGCTGGACCACAGGATGCCCTAATACTTCTCCAATTAGAGGAGGGGGTATTTGGGAGGAGAAGCGCTTTCCTAAAAAGCTGCCAGAGCAGATTTGGGGGTGTGAGAAGGGGATTAGGACCCTAAACTCCGAATGAATACTATACAGTAGGATTTTTGAGGAAGAAAAATATAGTATCCCAAATCCCCTAAACCTAGGACCCGATTTCAAGAGTTTATGTTGCCCTTCAATTCTCCTTCCCCCTCCCATTTTTCTCTCTGGCCTCTTCCTCACACATCCCCTTCCCTTTTCATAGGTGTGTAGGACGTATGGGCCAGGCATTAGGTGGATGGGAGGATGGTGGCCTCTCAACCTTGCTTCTTTTTATCTTAGGGACTAATTAGTCTGGAGAGAGGAGAATCTTCGCCAACCCCTTCACTGAACCATCTCTCCATCCCTTCCTCTTGGCTTGTAGGAAGCTTATTCCCCTCACCTTCCTTTTCAGTCTGAATTCCTACCCCTCACCCCCTCCACCATGGGTTCTCTGTTACAGAGGGAATGGAGACCCCATCCGAGGGGATACCTGGGCCCCTTCTCTCTTTTTTTCCTTTCCCTCCCTATGAAGTAGTTATTAATGTATAAGATGTGTCTTTAAGGGAGACATCCAAAAAGCTGTTCCTTTTGCCTTCCCTTTTATTTGTTTAAAAATGAATATGAATTGTGATGTTGGGAAGGGGCAAGAGGGAGAGGTCTAGTTGAGACAGATACTGGGAATTAGGAGAGAATGTATAATGTGGGAAGAGAGGGCCTAGATATGCCTAGGAACTTGAGTTCCCCGTCTGGGTAGGGTCTCTTGAGAAAGGGACAAAAGAAAGTCTGACAAAGGCTCCCTCCTCAAAGATTTCCCCTCTTCTCTTGCCTCCCAAATGAATCCTCTGTGAGACTTAGCTGTGTTTTGATTTTTAAGTTATAAGTAAAGGGTATTTTATTTAATATTAGGAGTGTATGTGTTTGTGTGTGTGCGCATGGGTGTGTGGATGTGTGTGCATAAGACAGTGCATATGTGTAGTCCTCTGCTGAGCCTGGAGTCTCCATACAGGAAGAATTCCATCTCCCTCATGTTCTTCAAGGGCCTAGGGTCTCCAGTAGCATCTTCCCTCTGCCTTCTCCCTCCCAGGAATTGAATCCAGTTCATGAACTGATAACTGCTGGGTAAGGGGAACTGGGACATAGATGAGGGTTGTATGTGTATATGTTTTTGTGTAGAAAAGGGGGACTGCTCCCCCTTGAGAAGGACAAGATACCCCCTTCTTGGGGGGATTGTTTCTGGGGCATGGGGTAGTTTTGAGATTTAATGCTTTTTTCCTTCTCTTCCCTAATCCTACCGCCATTCTGAGAGTCCTGTATCCTGTTAGAGGGGACGTGGTCAGGAGAGCTAGTCCAGCCAGCCATATGGAGTAAGGGGGAGAAAGAGACGAAAGCTGCCTGTTTGTGCTCCCCCTTTTCCACCTATTGAAACCAGCCTCCTCATCCCCTGCCACTGGAATGGTTGCTTTGTGTAGGATATGTATGGCGAAGCCCGAAGGGTACTCCAAGTTGGGAGATATAGCCTTTCTTTCCCCATGGGGTGTCCATGGTGGATAGGGTGAGAGATCCTTTGGGAGGGGTTCCTTTGGTTCCTCTACCCTTATAGACCTAGGTCGCTTAACTGCCTGACTTTTCCTCTCCAGGGCAGCCTGCCCCCCCCCCACCCCTAGAGGAGATATGTAGGATTTTTTCTTTTAACTGCTGTGAACCCACATTTCCCCCAAATGAAGAGGAGAGGAGGAAAGAGAAGAAATGGCCTCTGTGTGTGTTTATGCCATAATAAAGTCATTGACCCCTTGGTCTTCTCTTGTTCTCCAGATCTTTGTTGTTAGGTTATTTTGTTTTGACTCGGCGTGCTTGATGAGGTCTGGGGAGCCTAGAGAGGCTGTGCATTGGAGGGGATCCTCTGATGGGGTCTTTCTTGGTCACAGGCTCCCTGGGCAGGTTGATTCCATCCACTTTTGAATGGACCTGGAGTGGGAACAGACCCCCAGCTTTGATCCTGCCTCTGGTTTGGGGATATGGGGTGGGGTAGGGGTAGTTGGAGTCTTTCCTCTTAAGCCTTAGGTTTTGAGGACCTGACTGGAGGAAAGCAAGTGACCCCCACTCCCTATGCCCTAGAAAAGACCCAAGTTCCTTCAGCGCCACTTGGCCCCACCCCTGCCTTCTGGCCAGGAGTGTATGTGTTTGTGTGTGTGTGTGTGTGTGTGTGTGTGTGTGTGTGTGTGTGTCCCCATCTGTGTGTGAAGTGGGAGTGACTGACAGCGATTTCCTCACCCTGGCTGCACCCTGGCTGATCCCTATCATGGACAAGCCTGATGAAAGGGAGGCAGAAGTATCTGATGGGCCTCCACCCAGCTGGAAACCAAGGGAGACACTGTTACACAATAAATGCATAGGTACGTTCATAGAAACAGGTAACACAGACCCATGGGGATGGAACACACTTGTTCATTCCCTAGTTATCCCATTCCCTAGGGTTCCCTGAAGAGCCTTTTCTTCTTTTCCACATCACTGCCCTGCCAAAGCACCCAGCTGTTTGGAGGCTTCTTGGATTGAGGTGAGGCTCATCCGCTCTGGTCCCTGTGGAACTTCAGGTTTCCCCTATTTACCACCTTTGCTCTAAATCTAGACCTTGGTCCTCAGACCTACTGTCGCTCCCCAGGCATCTGTATATGATCTAAATTTGCCAGGTTTTATCACTGTCTTGGGAATGGGGAGGGCATATAGGGCTTAAGGGAAGGGCCTTCAGAGGGAATTGAGAAATTGACTCCAACCCCTTCCACCAATTCACTGGTGGGAGCAGAGGGTGGGGATATAGGCAAGGATGCCCACTCTCTCAGCCAATTCCTGGGTGACCACCCTTATTTGGAGAACTAGGGAGTGGGGGGGGGCGGGGAGGAGGCCCTAGGAAGTTGGCCCCTCCCTGTCTTTCCCCTTCCCCACAGGCAGGAGGGCAGCTGTGGGGCTGGCTGGGCCTGTTGGGGCAGGGCTGAGGCCAGCCTTCTCTGGCTCCTCCCTCTGACCTTCATTCTTAGTGGGGGCCTTTGGCGGGGCTGGTGACACTGGGACCGCAGCAATGTGGCTCAGCTGGCTCAGCACCCCCTACCAAAGCCTTGGGCCACCTCTGACCCCACAGACCCTGCTCCACATTCCTGGAGTGGGGGTGGGGAGGAGGAAGGATAATGACACTTGGGTCCTTGTCACAATGTTGTGTTAGCTTGTAGACACTAAAGGATTCCACTGCCCCAGCCAAGATACGGAGAGGGAATCCCTTCTGGGAAGGAGGGTCAATGAAATCTTAAGGATGAGAAAGTGAATGAAAGAAAACAGAAAATTCATGTGTCACTTGGCTGCTCTGTGCCGTCATCCTTTTCAAAATGTTTTGCTTTTTACTGCCTCCAAGAGGGCATCCAAGGAAGTACAGGAAAAGAACCATCAGCCCTTAGGGACTTTCCAAGCAGTGTTTATAAAATATGGTGCAAAGACCAAGATTTTTTTTTTTGGAGGGGGGGGAGGGGCTCTCCTAGTATTAGCACAGATAGTGTAAATGTAAGCGCTAATAACTTATTTGTGGCAGCTTGTAAAAATCAGCCTCACCGATGATGTTTCCTCCAAAGCAGTTCTCTTCCCATTAATTCAAATTTAAAAAACAAACGCTTGTTCTGGAGTCAGAGAAGCCAGGTTCAAATCTTCCCTCTGAAATGACCTGTATGATCTTAACCTCCATGGGTCTCAGTTTCCTCATTTGTAAGATGAGAAGTATGGATTAGTGGCTTCTATCTCTAGATTTATGACACCTATGATAAAAAAATGAGGTTGGTTAGAATATATTCTTTTTCTTTAGAATCATTGAATGATAGAGGTGGGAAGGACCTTAGAAATAACCTATTCTAACCTTTGATTTCATAGATTTAAAAAAAGAGAGAGAGACCCAGAGATTGAGTGAATTGCCTAGGCTGGCATAATAAATTATTGTTAGAGCTAGGATTAGAACCCAGGTCTCTTGACTTACAGGACAAGGATTCTGATGCATGTTTGCAAGAGGGTAATTTTAAAAATTACAAAGGTATTAACTTTCTACAAAAACAAGCATTCAAAAAGATGAAATCATAGGAACTTACAAAGTGCTTTGCAAACCATGAAGCATTATATAAATGCCAGCAATTATATCTCCAATCTATTGACAATTTTTAAAAATTTAATTTAAAATTTTTATCTTCAGTTCTAAATTCTTTCCCTTCCTCCATTCCTCCCCCAGCCACTGAGAAGGCAAAAAATATGATACTCACTATACATATGAAGTCATGGAAATTTAGTGTTTAAAATGTGTGTGATCTTCAACAGCTGCAAAAACCATCTTATTTGCCAGTAAATCTCTTTTCATTCAGGGCTCACTCTTTGACTCCACAATACTCTATGCAGACTTCCAACCCTCCTTATCTGGAGATTCTTCCTCAAACCTAATCCATAGCCTCCTTGGGTACAGGGAAACACCTTTGAAGTGCCCTAATCAGGGGAGACAGAGGCCATTGCTCCAATTAACCAACAAGCATTTGTTAAGTGCCTACTACGTGTTAGGAAATGTGTTACAGATATAAATTTAAATAATGAAATAATTTCTATTTAAAATGAACTTAGATTCTCATGTGAGAGGGGGGACATGTACATATAAAAATATCCACAGCATCAATAAAAAGTGAATGAATACAGTCATATACCAAATAGTTAAATCCTAGGTAGTTAGGGAAGTAGGGCACTAGCTGGTGGTGGTGGGAATCAGGAAAGACTCCTTCTAGAAGGTGGTGTTTGAGCTGTTTTTGCAGGAAGAGAAGAATTTCATAAGGTGGAGGTAAGGAGGGAGAGCATTCCACGACTGGCAAAAACCAATAAAAAGGCACGGAGACCAGAGGAGATGGAGGGCTCTGTGTGTGACGAATAGATCTGTATTCCTCTAGGAATCTTTTCTCCAAGTGCGTGAATGAACATTCCTCTACCAGTCAATGCTGAGTCAAAGAAAGAGGGGGCATAAGAAGCCTCGGCTGACAGAGCTGCCAGTATAGTTGGGATGATTTTTATTATCTCCATCCTGAAGAGGCAACATACTGGAACAAACAGCCCCAGATGGTGGGGTCAGAAATTAAGCTGGGTTTTTCTATTAACTGACCAGGGGCAAGTTACTTCTCCTCCCTGGGCTTCTATCTCTTCAATTGTAAAAGATGGGGTTGGACTGGGACAGTGACAAGGTTCTTTCGAGCTCTCAGTCTATGAATTTATGCCAGGGAGGAGATTAAAAATCCTGGCCTCAACATTTAACTACTAGTGTGACTCTGAGCGGGTTACCTTATCCTTCTGAGCCTTGGTTTCCTCATTTGAATAAAGGGAATAATAAAATATCTATCTCACAGCCTGGTGAGGAAAGTGCTTCTAAACCTTGAGACTTCTATAAAAGTGAACTATTGTTATTTTCATTATTATTAAAATGAATGGCCCCAATTGGTTCAAAGATGCAATTCGACAGACATTGAAAGACATTTTTATTGCCATCTTTTAAATTCGCATCACTATTTCCATATGGCCTTTCTTCCCCTCTCTACCATACAGCCATCCATTGTAACAAGGAATAAAAACAAAGCAATTCAGCAAAATTAATTGACATTCATTTAGCCTGTCCCACACCCATAGTCTCCCACCAATGCAAAGAAGGGAGGGAGGAGCAATTTATCATCTTTGTCGAGACTAATCTGAGTCATTATAATTACGCAACATTTTTTTGCTTTTTTTTAAATGACCATTTATTAAACATATACCAGGTCCTGTGCTGGGCACTGTACATACACCAACAAAAATGAAACGGCTCAAGGAATTGTAGACCGCTAGGTGGCGTAGTGATTAGAGCGGAGTCTAGAGTTTAAATTTAGCCTTGGACACTTAACTAGTTGAGTGTTCCTGGGCAAATCATTTAACCTCTACTTAACTCAGTTCCTTCAACTGTAAAGTGGGGCTAATAATTGCATCTGTATCCCAGGGCTGCTGTAAGGATCAAATGAGATCGAATTTTGTAAATGCCTGGCACACAGGCTCCTACGATGCTGGTTTCCTTCCTTCAATAAGCTTTTAATAGCTTAAAAACTGAACTAAGACTCTTGGAACACCCTGTATAGCAGGGATCTTGAATTCCCTGCTGCCTCCCTGAATCCAACTCTTTCTTCCAGCCTCAGCATCCTCTGGGAGAAGGCATGGAAGCACGCTTGATAAGGCAGCATCTCTCCGCCTTTGGTATCAGACAGGGCGGGGCTGGGTGTCAGGCTGCGGACCGGTTAGGGCGGCGCGGGGCGGGGTGGAAGGCTCCTCCCGCTGTGGTGATGCTGGCGCGCATCCTGGTGGACAAGGCGAGAACTGCAGATGGAGAGGCCGTGCGGTGGCTCCGCCCCCTTGCCCGGGCCTTCGTGGGGCCACAGCGTAGCAGGTAACCTATCTCTGCCTGGGTCAGGGGATCCTGGAGGGTGCTGAAGGGAAGGGACCGCTGAAGGGGCGTCCCTGGGCGCTGAAGGGGCGTCCCTGGGCGCTGGAGGGGCAAAAGAGTAACTGCTCAGTGCATTATGTGTGCGGTTTTTTGGGGGGGTGGGGGTGGGCTGGGGTGGGTAGTATCTCCAGGGTTTGTATTTGAAGTGGGGGGGGGGGAGCCACGCAGAGATTTCAAAGGTTTGCGGAGACTTAGCCATGCGTGACCCCGAGTCTCTGTGCATTCCGTCGGATGAGTGCCGGACTTCCGTGTGCAACCTGTTTGCGTCCCAGTAAGAGACCTTGGGCACGCGGCGGAGGCGTAGAGGGTTCTGCCCCCGCGTGTGGGTGCAGCCGGTGCAAGTAGACAGAGC
>CM053626.1:188606572-188662630 GCA_028646595.1 Phalanger gymnotis
TTTGCGTCCCAGTAAGAGACCTTGGGCACGCGGCGGAGGCGTAGAGGGTTCTGCCCCCGCGTGTGGGTGCAGCCGGTGCAAGTAGATAGAGCAGCTACTCGGGAACCTGGAAGTGGGGGGAGGGCCTGGGTCCTCAGGGGAGGCCACGGTTTGGGGGTCAGGGGGCTCTTCAGTGTCAGTGGGTAGCCCCGCGGGGTCTTATGGCTAACCCTCCCAGCCCCACAGGCGATGGCATCTCCAGACCGGTCCGATGACCCCTGCTCCTGCGACTGTTTTGTCTCCCTCCCCCCGGCCTCCGCCATCCCTGCGGTCATCTTTGCCAAGAACTCAGACCGGCCGCGGGATGAGGTGCAGGAGGTGGTGTTGGTCCCTTCCGGAACCCATGCCCCAGGGAGCCGGCTCCAGGTGAGTATGGGATTAGGAGGGAGACTCTCCCTGTAACATAATAGAAAGTCAAGACATGGCTTCAGATCCCATCCCTGACGGTATCTGTGGAACCTTCGGTGAGTCACTTCACACCACATCCCCAGCTTGAGTTTGCTTATCTATAAAACGAGGAGGTTGGACTAAGATCCCTTAAGATTCCTTCCAGCCCCAGATCTAAAAATCTATGATCCTGAGAGAAGGGGAGGAAACCGAAATATACTCAAACCCACCTAATGGACCTGCTCACTCCCCAGTGCACATACATCGAGGTGGAGCAAGTGGAGAGAACCCACGCGGTGATCCTGAGCCGGCCAGCCTGGCTGTGGGGGGCCGAGATGGGTGCCAACGAACATGGTGTCTGCATTGGCAATGAAGCCGTGTGGACACAGGAGCCCGTGGGTGAGGAAGAGGCCCTTCTAGGCATGGACCTGCTCAGGTGAGGAACCCAGGATGCTGTTTGAGACTAAAGCTCTCCCCTCCTGATATAGTGGGGAGAGTTCTTGGAGTCAGGAGAGGGCTGGGTTCAAATTCTGCCTTTGATAGGTGAGTGATCAGTCATGGGTGAGATATTTGTCTCTTTGATCCTCAGCTTCCAGATCTGTGTAAAAACAGCAGTATTTATCTAATGTCTTAAAGTTTGCAAAGTGCTTTTACAAATATTATCTCATTTGATTCTTACAACTATGTTGGAAAATGATCCCCATTTTACAGAGGAAGAAAGAGGAAACCAAGGCAAATAGAGGTTAAGCGACTTTCACAGTCACACAGCTAGTGTGTGAGGCAGGATTTGAACTCGCATCTAAATGACGGTAAAATTCTACCATTAGCTACCTCACAGGGTTGTTATAAGATGTACATAAAACATTTTGAAATCATAAAGTACTGTATAACTGTCAGCTGTTACCATTCCCAGGAATGAGTTGAGATGAGAAGAAAGCAGCTCCCTTATTCCTGCCAACAGTTCGGTTGTTGCCGCCTTGTGAGTTCTGACATGAGTAAACATAAGTATACCCTGGCTCTCTACACATCTTTCTTCCCCATCCAGCTGATGAGACAATCTGCATGTGTCTATGTTTCCATCCTAGTTACAAGGATGACACTAGCAGATTAGGAACTCACTGAAGGCTGGGACATGTATATTTCCCTTTGGACTAGCAGCTCTCTAAAGGCAGGAACTTTATTTTTTTTTCTACAGGTTAGTCTGGTATTCAGCATATATGTTGTATACAGTTCTGGTAGAGTAACTAATTCTGGCTGTTAGGCTGTGTAAACTTGAACAAATAGCTCCAGTCTTCTGATCCTGACAGCTGCCCGTGGGGTGCTCCAAATACCTGCCTCTTGAGCTACTTTCTTTATCAGGCTAGGATTAGAACGGGGCAGCTCAGCTCAGGAAGCCTTGAAGGTCATCACCAACTTGCTGGAGCAGTATGGGCAGGGGGGTAGCTGCCGAGAGGACCCCACCCCCTTCTGCTACCACAACACCTTTTTGCTGGCTGACCGGAAAGAGGCCTGGGTGTTGGAAACAGCTGGGAAGCTATGGGCTGCACAGAGGATCCAAGGTGAGAGATCCACCCAGCCCTCCTGAGGGACTTGCTCCTTGCCTAGCTTTAGGTTCCTTCAGATGGAGCAAACAGAACAAAGTGAGAGAATGGCTGGGGTGGGGTTAGGGAGGTGAGGAAGCCAGGAGGAGAGATCACTGAGTGAGCCCACAGGAAGAGATGATACTGAGTATGGAGTGACCAGGGTTCCACTATAATCCCACAGACTCTGGCCTTCTTTTCTTTTCCTCGCCCCAACAGAGGGTGTCCGGAACATCTCCAACCAACTGAGCATCGGCACAGACATCACCGCCGAACACCCAGAGCTGCGGGCCCATGCCCAGAAACAGGGCTGGTGGGATGGGCAAACTACCTTTGACTTTGCCCACGTCTTCTCACTGGTTCATCAACCTGTGCGCATGGAGGCTGCTAAGGCCCGATTCCGAGCTGGCCAGGAACTCCTGAAGCAGCAGCAAGGTGTAGAGATGGGGTCAAAAGAGGTGGTTCTGAGATTCTGAGGAAGGCAGGGTTCAGGCACAGTGTCATACCTTGAGGTCCAAGCATTTTTTCTTTATGCTCTGGGGGGTAGTGGTGCTGAGTTCCCAACCATGACACCTGTCCTGGGTTCTTTCGGTGGCACTAGGGGTTTGGCTGACCTTATTCATGGCCTTGGCAGGTGGCATCACGGCTATGACAATGATGGGCATCCTTCGGAATAAGGAGAGTGGTATCTGTATGGATTCTGGAGGCTTCCGAACTACAGCCAGCATGGTGTCTGTCCTGCCCCGGGACCCCACCCAACCCTGTGTCCATTTCCTCACTGCCACACCAGATCCCTCCAGGTGCCAGGGAGAGGGAGGTGGGAGGCTGGGGAAGGCAGCAGACAGACCCATGGAATTTGAGGGAATAGATGGGGGGTAGGGGAGAGGGGAAAGCCAGTGGAATTTGGGAAAAGCAGCCAGGATGAAGCCCACTGGCTTACTCATGTCTCTTATCCCTGTAGATCAGTGTTCAAACCTTTTGTGTTTGGGGCTGGGGTGGCCCAGGCCCCTCAGGTGTTGTCCCCTACTTTTGGGGACAAAGATCCTGTCCAGACTCACCCACGCTTTCAGACCCAGGTGGATCGCCGACACCCACTCTACCTTGAGCACCAAGCGGCCCTGGGGCGGATGGAGAGTGACCAGGTGAGGAAAGGGAATTAATCTGGTAGGTTAGTAAGAACTCCCGAAAAGGAAGGATGCCCCTTTCCTCATTGCTGTGGTTGGCTGGGCTCCTGGAAGAGTGACTAGGCACGAGGGTTCAGAGATGGCTGGGTTCGCTCCTATGATGATCGATGCTATGTAGCATCTTGGACCACTGTTTATTTCTTCTCTCTCTCTCTCTCCTTCACCCCCACCCCCGCCACACCCTCGCACCACCTCAGAGGGCAAGAGGATACAAGTCTCTCCTTGCCCTCTCTATAAGTTTCATTCTGGGGGTTAATTTCTGTCTCTTCTGGGTAGGAACAAGGACTGCAGCTCCAGAAGAGACAACAGGATCTGGAGCAGGAAGGACAGGAGGCTCTGAGAAAGCTACTAGCTGGGGAAAGCGCTCTGTCTCCCCAGCAGCTGGCCAGCCTCTTCCAGGCCTTTGTAGAAAAGGAGAGCCAAGCTTATGGCCAACAACCATAGCCACCCCAGTGGAACCTCTCCCTGTGGCCCACACTTTCTTGTTCTTCAGGTTGCATTTTCTTCACTCACCCTGGACCTTGCCCTGATCTAACAGTTCTGACTCAATAAACTTGTTTTTCTTTCCCCTGTTCACTGAATTTTAACCCTTGGTCTGCTATGGGAGGAGTGGCCAAGCAGATCACTGGGATTCCCAATCTTAATTTCCCCACTGAGTAATGTGAAAGGAACATTGGGAGCCAGAGACCGTTTATTAGGAATGAGCTTCTGTCAGGGGATGGGAATTTAAAGATGTAGCCATTCTTATTTCCCACATTTTTTACTGTTCCCGTGGCTTTGCTGGGAGAGAAAAGGTGGGGTGTAAAGAGCCTGTGGCCTTTTATTTCTTGGCTCTGACGGTTGCCATTCTGGTAGCACACTGAACCTTGGCTTGGGGGCCTGTGATCAGCCTTCCCCTTTTCTCCACCTGGACCGTGTCGCTCTGCTGCTGGCCGTCTAGGCCACGGGGTTTCCCAACCACAGAAGGTCGCCCAGGGGAGATGGCAGCGGGGCTGGCCCCTGCTGTGTCTTGCCCAGACACCGAGGATAGGCTGTGGCTCTTGGGCAGAGGGGCCCCTGGCAGCGTCGAGAGGTCAGCGGTCACAGGCTTGAATGCCATCCTCATCTCGTGTTCCATCAGGGCCTCCCTCAGTCTCCTGTCCCTATGACTGGCCAGCTCCAGCTCCAGTTCCTCGAGAAAGCCTGTGGGAGAAGGGAGCACAGACCCAGATCTCTGAATCCGGAAAGCCGAGGCTGGACCCAGAGCTGCCCCTAGGTGTTACAGCTGGGACAAGGAGCACAAATTAGTTCAGGTAAACGGCCTGAGACGCACCCACCACGGAGTCCGGGAGGAGCTCACGTGGAGTCTCTGCATTCTATCTTATTATTTTATTTTTTACTTCCTCCGCACAAAAGAAAGGCTAGGCTCACGTGGTTCTCAAAAGCACACAGTGACTTGAACAAGAAGCAACAGTAACACGTGATACTCTCTTCCGTGCAGCGGATCCAGACGTGAAGCAGGTTGTTGGACCTACGTCCTTTTAAAATTAATTAGGCTTGAAGCCTGGTAGCTAAGCTCTATTGTTTCTAAACTGCTGAAGGTATATAAATGCTGACGACGTCCTCTGAATTTGGCAGTCTGGGGCAGAAGAAGGTCCAGCAACTGCCTGTGCCCTAGCTGACTGCTCCAGATTTACTGTGGAAGTTGTGGACACTGGGGAGGTAGTGCGTCTAGAAACACATTTAAGCTCCCTATGTAAACTTCTCTCCCCATAAGACTAATGGGGTTACAAAGCAGAGAACGTGGAGGCCTGGTGGAAGAGTAAGTCACTAAATATGTTTACAATGAAAGCCCATATACAGTCACGGGTTCTCATTCTTGAGCCAGCTCAGATTTGCCCCCTTCTCTCTCTTGCCTGTGGGTGTGCTGTAGCCGTGACGTTATCTTGACTTCCCTATTCCCTTCTCACACCCCTATCTGCCTAGCTGTCTGCAAAGCTTAGGAGAGACAGGGGTTTGAGAGAGAGCAATCACCTCGTTCAGCACAGAAGGGGCCGCTTAACTCGGGGAACTCGTCCTGGGTGTCTGTCGCTTTGTTCTCCTCCTCTGGGTCCTCCCATCCAGGCACCCTCTCACCATCTAGATCTAGAAGCTTAGGTAAGGACTCTGTCACCATTTCCCTATAGGGAGGAAAAGATAGAGTTGTGTTGGAGAGGGGCATCCTGGGTGTGCAAGGGCCCTCATCCAAGGTATTAAGGAGGCAGAAAACACAGTCCCTTGCTCTGCACCTCAAGACAAACAATCTAGCTGGATGCGAGGAGGTGACCTTATAGGATGCTGCAGTTGTGCCGTCATTATCACATGGGACTTGGACCAGGCTGGGGCTATAGAAACAATGCAGTTGTTCTAAGGTAGTCTAAGCAAGAAGGGACAGGGCTTGGGGATCTACCCTATAGACAGCTTGGCTCTTTTAGTCTCTCTCCCATTCTCTGTTTCTCTGGCTCTCTCCCGTTTACTTACCTGTAGCCATCCTGCTTGGTACAATCATTCCCAGAAAGATTAAGAATTAGGAGGTTCTGGGGAAACTCAGCTACACAGGCAGAAGGAAGAAAGTGAAGTCAATTAAGACACATCCCTTCTCACTCCCACCTTTGCCAAGTGCCAAGGTTTTTGCAATCACTTATGACTCGTCCCTCAACCCTTCCCTGCACTCTTGAAACCTGGGGGGGGGGGCGGGAATTGGGAGAGCAGTGAATAGGGATGATGCTATGTTGGTCCTCTGGGCCAGGACAAGGGGTCTCCTACCTAGTTGCAATGTTGCAATTTGGTTGTGAGACAAGTCCAGGAGCTGCAGCTGCTGGAGCCCATGAAGGTTTTCTACCTGTTGGATCTTGTTTCCTGCCAGGGTTAGGAAGCTGGGGGAGAGGGGAAATAAAGACACAAGGAGCTAATCAGAATAGTCCAGCAAAGGGACAAGACATGGTTTGGGAAACAGTGGAGTGCAGAGATGTGGATGTTGGAAAAGAAGGGGAAGTTAGGCTACCTGTTCTGAAAGTGGACTCTTGGGGGTTATTCCAAGACCCACACAACCCAAGGGGATGAACTGTGTCACCTACCGTAAGCAAGGGAGACAGTCTAAGTTCTCAATTCGCTGGATCTCATTCTGTAATAAGAAACATGAGGGTGGGGAGAAGTAAAAAAAGAAACAAAAGCCAGAAGCATTCTCTCCTCTCCTCTAATCCAAGTACCTGGGGGATGTCTTCCCACGCTGGGCAAATGCAGATAACAATAATAACTCACATTTATATAGCACCATAAGGTTAGCGAAGCACCTTTTTTTTTTCTCTCAATATGTCTCTGAAGTAAGGATTACCTGCTTGGAATCATTTTCAGCCCTTAGTTCTGAGACTTTGCCATTCATCACCTGAAGCTACCCTACCTGCTATAGCTGTTATATTCAGGGCTGGTTGAACCTGGTACCTACAGCAATGTGCCAACATATCTGTTCCGGTACCACAGTCAGAATGTAAGGGACAGAGAGGCTAGACCAAGGAGAGACAGGGAAACTGGAAAAGCACTGCTATCTTGTGCATAGTAGGCACTCGATCATTTTTTGATCTGATTTGGTGAGACCAATGAAGAAAAGATAAAGGAATTGGTATTATTCAATATTTAGTAGAGAAGATGGAGGAGCCCAAGAGAAGCAATCTTTTTCTTAGACGGGGTAGAGAAAGAGACTAAGCTGTTGGTTCCCATAAGAGGGTTAGACTGCAACATAAGAAATTCGGGCTAGACATCAGAAAGAACTACCTGATGAGGAGAGTATAGCACTGTCAAATGGGAGTGCAGGGTCTCTTTTTTAGGTCTTTACTTCATCCAGCCATGATTATTTGAAGGAAGGCCTTCCTCGAGGCAGAAGATTGGACAGAATGGATTTACAGACTCACAGAGCTAGGTAGGAACTTTTCAGTTACTTAGTTCAATCTATACTTGAAACATGAATCACAGCAGTCCGAACAAATAGCCTCTACTTCCAGTAATAGGGAATTCACTATATCATGAGTCGGCCCATTTCTTGGCTGCTCCTTTATAAAGATATGGTACCAAGTATCGGGAATTTTTTTCCTTCTTAATAAATTCTGCCTCTAATTTCTGCCTCTAATTTCCATCTTCATAATATTGGTACTAAAAAGGTCATCCAAATACAACCTCCTTTTACAAATAGGGGAATTGAGGCTCAGAGAGGACAGTGACTTATGTAGGGTCATACAGGGAGTAATATCAAGGGCGGGACTTGAATCCAGAATCTGTAATTCCTAATCTAGCAGACTTTCCACTGTGGCACCCTACTTTGTTCTTCTCAGTAGGGTCACGCTGAGGATGATACTATTGCTACCCCTAAATCTTCTCCATGGAATACACACCCAGTTCTTCAGATAATTATCATATAGCAAGTTTTTCTGTCTTCTTACTCTCTTGGTCACCCTCCTCTGGGTATGCTCCTATTTGTCCATAGTTTGTTAAGATGTAACCGCAAGAACTGAACACAAAACTTCAGATGCGGTCTGATCAGGCTGCTGTACAAATTTTTTTTTTCAGGTCCTTCTTAGCTGAAGTGCCATAGTCCCCCAGGGTGGCCGAGGAAAACTCACCTCTTGGAGGTAGAGACTGTGAATGGCTCGGAGGCCCTCCAAGTTTCCTATATAGCTGATGCCCTCTCGGTCTAGGCGGACAGTCTGCAGTGTAGCCAGAGCCCGAGGCCTGAGAAGAGAGGCAGGCATGATGGAGCACATCTTCAGTTTCTCAGAGCCAGAAATAGCATTTCCCAGGAGGGAAGCAGTGCTGAAGGATTTCGATTAGCTCTCAGCAAGAATATCTTTATGTTTGTATTAAGGGTTGTCAGACCCTGGCACAGGCTGGATTCAGGGTCTCCAGAGTAGCAGAAATTGCAATGAGAGGGATTCCAGTGAGTCTTCAAGAACTGTAAAACTGATGAAAAGGGTAATAGAAGAAGGTTGTTTCTGAAGTTTTCTTTTTTTTTTCTTTCTTTCTTTTTAAAGAAACAAACAAGACACCAGGAGGCAAGGACATAGATAACATGATTTTTGCAGGCAAACTGCCATATCCAATTTTTTTCCAACTCTTTTTCAAATATCCCAAAGAAGCTTACTTTCCCCAGTCTCAGCAGTTGTGGGTTTTTTTTTTTCCAGTGGAGAGGAATATAGAAGGGAGTGGAGAAGAAGAGGGCTGGTAAAGAATATAATTTAGGAATTTTGGCTGAGCCAGAACAAGAAATTTTTGGATCCGCCTTCTCTAACCCATTAGATACTCACCTCACCGCTGAAGGATCCTCATCTTTTGTGAAGGCCAAGTTCCTCTTGGCAATGAGGGCATCGGAAATGCAGACACCCACAGGGCTCTGAGCAAGAACAACTACAAAGAAAAGAGGGCTCAGAGTTACACCCTTCCTAGAAGTGAATTAAGTAACGACCCTCAAAGGTCGAGTTGAGCAGGAAAAAACCTACTGCAGACCTTTCTAATTACCTCCATGCATGGCTTCCTTTGCGGGGTGGGGATTGAAGTCCGGGGGGAGGAGGGAAGAAAGGAAGAGCAGCTTTGGAGCGCTTGGAGCCAGGAGCGGGGTGAGGAGAGAGGGAGGTGCAGTTCTGAGATGTGGGGTCACCCCTGGTCTAATGAGCAGGAGAAAGGGTGCCAAGAGTTGAGGAGCAATAGGCAGGGTTGAAGGAGGTCTAAAGGGGAGCTCAGGGAGCAGCACGGGGAGACACTTCAGAGCGGGTTTGGGGCTGCAGGAACCTGCAGGCGCAAGAAAAGGTCTGTTCTCAGCACCCGGACCCCGTTGCTAGGAGACGAGGACGCTTTGATCTGCGCCTGCGCTAGCGTGATCACCAGGAAGCAGGGCGGGACCTGGGAAAGGAGAGGAAAGGAGTTCGGAAGGTTGTCGCAGGCCCCTCCCCCGAGCAGTGCTACAGCTTCCGGTTCTGAGCCCGGATCCCCATAATCCTCTGTGCTTTCCATCTCCAACCGGGACCCGTACGAACCTCCGGCGAAGATGGCGGGGGCCGTGGTTGGAGTCCTGGGACGCCGGCTCTGGCCCCGAACCGGTAAGGCGCGGGGAGCGTCTTCACGAAGCAGCCTGGGAGACGCCCGGGGACCCCGGGGGCCTGGTGCCCTTTCCGACCTTTGACCCCACTCCCACCTCCGTGACCTCTGCACTCAGCCAGTTCCCTCCCTGACCCTAGCAGGCCTCGGTGACCCCTGACCCCAGCAGGCCTTCTTCCCATGTGATCTCCGGCATCCCCAGGGCAGCATATTACTCGCGGCACCACTACCGTGCACCCACGACTAGGCAAGGACCGAAGCTCCAGGGGACCTGCCTTGTCCCTGGGACCCTACATGGAATTAAAAACCCTTCGCCATCCGGCCCCCTCTCACCTTTCCAGACTTATTACACATCCAGCCAAACTGGCCTTCTTGTATACTCACACCTCCACGCCTTTATACAGACTGTACCCTCTGCCTGTAATGCATCCCCCACCCCCCACCCCTCGATGTGTTAGAATTTCCAGTCTTGCAAGGCTTAAGCAAGACTTCCCCTGATCCCCCCAGTTATGTAGGGTCTTCCCATGCTACCATATATAATACCCTGTGTGTAGTTGTAGCTCCTAGTCTGTGTTGTTTTCTTCTGGGCAGAATGTAAGCTTTTTGAGGGCAGGGACTAATTTTTTTGGTTTTATTTCTTGTTTTGCATTCCCATTGCCTACCACAGTTCCTGCTACCTAAATAGGTACTTGTTGAATGAATGTTGGGGTGTGGAGGTTTTGCCATGCCCTTAAAAGGAGGGATTTTTAGTGCCTCCACTCTGGGTCTTTTGGGGAGATCGCTATCTCCAGAAGCTGTTCATAGATTTGAAGAAGAACGGGGTTAATTTTGACTTGTCTATAGTATTTCAGAGCTTGAAGGGAACTTAGGAACCTATATAGAGGGAAAAGCATAGGATTTGACATTAGCGGACTTGTGTTCAAATCTTGACTCTTCTACCTGCTGCGGCTTTGGGCAAGTCACTTGCTCCCTCTGGGCTTCAGTTTCCTTTTAGGATGTTTTTCTTAAGCCCCTTCTAACTTGAAATTTGTTGGTCCTGTGATCTAGTTCAGTCTTCTCATTTTGTAAATAAAGGAACAACAGATGTTATTTACATAACTTCCAAGACCTTAAGATTAAGAACATTCTTCATTGTCTTATTTGAGCCTCACAATAAGCCTTTATCTCTTAAATAGAGATAAAGATGAAGTGGGCTCAGAAAGGTTAGGTGAATTGTCCAGGGTCACCCAGTGGATTTGATCTCTGGTTTTCAGTCTTCAGGTCCATCCTAAAAATTTTTATTAAAAGAAGCATTTAAGTAATTAGTCGGCCCCACTCTGCTCCCTTCCTTATTGAGCAAATAAAAAAAATGGACAAGTAAATACCTGCATAATCCGCGCCCCCTCTCCCCCCCAAATTCTCGTGTTACCTATATCCAGAAATGTACGTTTCTTTTCTAGGCTTTCCGTTCATCACCTTTCTGTCAGATGGTGAGTGGCATGTTTCATCTTCATTCTTTTGAACTAATTTCTCATTGCATTGGTTAGTGTTCTAAAGGCTTTCAAAGTTGTTTTTCTCTTTAATGTATCATTGTGTAAATTGTTCTCCTGGTTCTTGTTCAATTTGCCTTCCCAGGTTCCCCTGAAATTATCCTTTCTTGACTTCAGTTCTAGTTCTCTTTGTACTATACCGTGTTTCCTCTTACTATCACCTCAAGCTCTGAAATAGTAATAATTATTGTGATATTTTTCCAGAAAAGATCAAAACATTTTAATCTCTTATCCTCCTTGTTAGAAGGAAAAACTTTGGATAGTAAGCTACTGCTTCAGAATCACATAAGGGTAATAAGAAGTAGGCTTTGACCACGTTCAGGGCTTTGCAGCCAAGAGTCGTGATTATCTCTCTTGAGAGAGAGGGAAGGGGGACTTATTTTAACTCCTTGCCTTTTATTGACGGTAGATCGCGTCTTACCTATCTTGTCAGGCCAGCTGCCCACCATCCAAACTGTTCGCCATGGCTCCAAAGCTGTCACCCGACATTTTCGACCTATGCACTTTGAGCGACAGAAGCTGATGGCACTGACCCAGTATATCCCCCCCAAACCTGCCATTTCCCCACGTTGTCTGCCTTCACCTCCCGCACCACCCTCAGAGGTAAGGAAGAGCACGAGGCCTCTGGAGGAATGCCTGAGATCAAGTTAGCTATGTTTCCTTGGCCAAAGCAGAGAGCTAAGGCCAGAACTCCATTTACTTAGATAATTGCTTCAGTTCTCTCTACTCTGGGAGGACCCCTAATACTTTAAAATGTACTCGGGGTTTCATTGATTCCAAGAGCTTGTAGACTTTTCAGAAAGTCTTGCAGAAGTCATTTTGTTCATGCCTCCAAATAGGGCTGCATGAGTTAGCCATGCCACTGGAGGGGTGGGGTGGGGTGTTTGTGTGTATGTGTGTGTTAAGGGGTAAAGGCCAGCAAATACCCAGTACCTGTTGTTCATAAAATGCCTCTCTCCCAAATCTTTAGGAGTTGGGCTTGAATCGACTGCTCCGGAGGGAAGTGACAGAAATTTTCAGAAAAAACCGAATGATTGCTGTGTGTCAGAATGTGGCCCTGAGTGCTGAGGACAAGCTCCTTGTCAGGCACCAGCTTCGGAAACACAACATCTCTGTGAAAGTCTTTCCCAATTCAGTAAGGAAGAGGCTGGCATCACTTCTTGCCCTAGTTTCTCATTCCTAGACTAGAGCCTCAGCATCAGTTTCCCCTTCCTCGTTCCCTAAGCTGAAACACCCCTGGGAAGCTAAAAAGAGACTTAGGCTGAGTGTGGTGGCTCTCTGTTGGCTTTCCACTTCCCATCCACATGCTAACAGGTATTGAATGCTGGAGTGTGGGGGATATGCTGTTCCTGGCTGCCAATTATGTTCTTCCTACCCCAGATCCTGAAGCCGTTCCTGGCGGAATCCAAGTACCAAAACCTGCTGCCTCTCTTTGTTGGGCATAACATGCTGCTGGTGAGCTCAGAACCCAAGGCCAAGGAGATGCTTCGGGTCTTGAGGAGCATGCCTGTCCTACCACTACTTGGTGAGAGCCATGACTGACTGGGGAAATGGAGTTGGTGTTATCATCACCTGGTAACAGCCAGGCACTGGTGACGGATGGGAATGGGCATCCAGGGAAAGTCCATCAGGCCCAAGGGAGAACCGTAGGGAATGGTCTAGTCAAATCACACGAGTCACCTCAGTCTCCCTCAGTACTGTGGATCTGCTGTCCTTCTTAGTATAACCCTCTACTGAGCACTGGAGAGATAGAGCCCCTGGCACCCTGCCGTCATGGGTAATGGGGCATTGGGACACGTATAAGTCAAGATTTGAAATGTGTTTATGCTTATATTTATATGCTGAGCAGCGTAGGACACATCATAAACGTTGTTGCTAAGGTGACAGGTTGATCAGGGCCAGATGGAATTAGTAATGCAAGATTTCCTGGACTAGTTGGGGAAGAGGGAGGAGTGAGGAGACGCAGTCTTGTCTGTCATTAAAACTGCCTAATCAAAGGCTGGGAGGTGGATGAGGCTTTGGGGAATATATTGCTTACACTAGAGAATCTTGCTGAGAGTCAAATAGGAATGTTTGGCCTTAAAGCACAGTGGATAGAGAGCCAGCCTAGAGTCAGGAAGACCAGAGTTCCACTGTGACCTCAGACACTTTTTTTTTGGTTGAGTGACTTGCTCAGTAAGTGCCTGAGGTCAGGTCCTCCTGATTCCAGGGCTGGGCCTCTATGCACTGTGTCACCCAACCGCCCCCTCAGATGCTTACTGCGTGACTTTGGGCAAGTCACTTGACTTCCGTTTGCCTGTTTCCTCCTCCGTAAAATGGTAATAATTATGGCTCCTACCCTGAAGATTTGTTGTCAGGATCAGATGAGATGACATCTATAAAGTGCTTTGCAAACCTTAAAGTGCTGTAGAGATGCCAGCTAGAAACATTAGCTCTTAGTTTGGCAGGGATGAAAGGTGTCTGCTCAGTGGACAAATCCAGGAGGCCCATGACCGACCAGTCTCCTGTTATCTCCTCCCTATCTCCTCCTGCTTAGACCCTCAGTGTCATCCTCACTCTCCTTCACCCTCCTCTCCAATCCACTGCCAAGCCTGGATGTTCTCGCCTTTATGGCATCTCCTAGATTTGTCCCCTTCCCCCAGCCCTCCCCTGGACTCCTGCAGCAGCCTTCTGGCTGGTCTCCCTGCATCGGATCTCTCCCCACTCTAATCTGTCCTATGCTCAGCTGCTTAAGTATCTTTCTAATGTGTCCTCTCCCGGGAGTCTGGTAGCTCCCTTTCATCTCCTTCTAAGCTTCCAAAGCTTAAAACTTCACTAAAACTTTTGGGGTGCCTTATGTAAGTAAAGTCCTTTGATTGCCATCTAGACCACTTCATTATGTGGCCCCTTCCTGTTTTCCCAGCCTTCTTATACCTTCCTCTCTGTCTGTGTATTCCACAGTCTGGCTCCCTGAGCTGGTCTTTGGGCAGTTTCTCAAATGCCACAGTCCATTTCCCACCTCTGTGCCTTTGCGCAAGCTGTCCCCCAGGCCTGGCAGGCCCTGCTTCCTTCATGACTCGGCTCAAAGCCCGCTTTCTGCAGGAGACCTTTCTTGGTTCGCCAGTTGCTAATGCCTCTGTATATGTAGACCTTGTATGTAGCCAGTTATTTACGCGCTGTCTCTCCTGTTAGAGTATGTGGTCCTTAAGGGCCTAGACTGTTACTCTAGTCTCAGGAGGATAGCTCAGTGGTTGGCACATAAGTACTTAAACAATGCCTGTTGACTGACATTTCCCCATTTCCTTCCAGGTGGCTGCATTGATGACACCATCCTCAGCTATAAAGGTTTCCTGAACTACTCCAAACTGCCCTCGCAGTCTTTGATGCAGGGGGAGCTGTTAGGGGGCCTGACCGTCCTGCCGTCTCAGACCCACTCCCTCCTGCAGCACCAGCCCCTTCAGCTGACTGCCTTGTTGGATCAGTACATCAGACAGCAGCACAAAGACAACGTGGAAGTGCCCAGCACTGGGGAGCCAGCTTCCGCTGACCCTGTAACAGACACTTAGCTGGGCGGGGCTCAGCGTCCATAAATGTACTTTGACTCAAGAGCCTTTGATGTCGTCTATATGGGATGGGAAAGAATTTGGGGCTCGGGATGGAATGAATGGGGAAGGAGAAAAGCTTCTTGACCCAAGCCCCCTGGCACCCTGGTATAAAACAAGACCGGGAAAGCAGGAGCCCAGCGCCTGCTGCCAGCCTTCCTGGCTTGAAACAAATACTACTCACAGATAATTACAAATCACTTTACTCACAACAACCCTGTGAGGTAAACCTACAAGTAGTGTGAGTATCTTCTCTCATTCCCATTTACGAACGAGGAATCAGGCTCAGCACGTGATCACATAAGGGTCATGCTGCTGATAATTGGTGGAGCCAGCACTGAAACCCAGCCTCTTCTAACTCCAGGGCTAGCATACCTCCCACTGTGCCCAACCACCTAGCTTGATGCCAAAGAAACCTGACCTAGGTAGGAAGAGAGCCACGAGCAATGGTGGGTATTTAAGAGTCTCGTTTGCTCCTTCTACCATCATTAGATGAAGTATTGTATCTTCTACTTCCATAATAGCTGGAAATAGGAGAGGGGACAAAAAATGAAGGGACTGGGGGATGAAGGGGTGGAGCTAAGGAGGAAGTATTGAACACATCATCTATGGAGTGCCTTGCGGTGGGGGGGGGGGTGCGGTGTAAGAAGGAAGCTTAGTTCTCTGCCTTTGGAGAGTGTAGTGGCATAAGAATTCTTACCCTCTAAAAGCTCCCAGTCTAAGGAGGAGAAGAGGTAGGCCACAAATAGAAGTCCTTAAGGTAATCCTCTCAACCAGGCAGGACAGAGGTGGGGTTGGGCAGGGGAGCTGAACAATACAAAGCAGTCCTTGATTCTAGACCCAAAGCAATGCCCGGTGTCCCCTAGCTAGGGACAAGCATGGCTTTCTCGGCAAGGTTCTGTAGCTGCTGTCTTAGAACCGGCTTTCCATAGTGTCCAGTGAAGGACCTTGCACCCTGGGCCACTCAGTGTGAAAGTGGATTTAATGTCATGTCCCCTGACCTCTCATGCCAGAAAATAGCACTGTCTGGGAATGAAATATTAAAAAACTTGGTCCCCCAAAAGTGACTGACCTTGTCTGCGGATGTGTTTCCTGTCACGGTGACACTGCAGGTACTGAGTGTCAGCTGGCCCTGTCACTACTGCCCCTGCCATCTCCAAGCATCTTTAGGACAGGAGTTCTCAAATTTTTGTGGTTGTGGACCCCTTGTTTGAACAATCTGGCTAGCAGCTGCTGTGGGGGTGTGAAACCAACAACAACCAGCTCACGGAAGGTCCTTTTGATCTGCTTTACTAAGGAAAGCAATGGGGGTTAACAATCTTACTTTAATGCAGCATACAAATATCATTCACTTAGTTCAGGGGAAAAAACCAGCACCCTGAATTACAGACCAAATACAATTCATAATTATCAACATCTGAGTGTTCAGCTGGGGAACTCATTGCAATGGTTGGCCCAGAGTCTTCAAACAAAGGCCAGAATCATTAAAGGTCAACAGCAAAAAGTCCCAACTTAATTACTATTACACCCCTACACAGTCTGATGGAGCTTATGGGCCTCTTTTCAGAGTGTTTATAAATGCATAAATAAAATGTAGAGAATTACAAAGGAAAACAACTATGTAGAAATACAGTTATCAAAATATTTTTTAAAAGCCATGGCCTATGTGTTGAAGGGGTAGATTGAGGGTATCTAACCTGTTATTTTTCCAGGTTTGAGACTCCCCAACTAAAACACTGCTCACCTCCTAAAGGGCACCTCCATTTGCACCCCAGAAAATCCTCTGCTTTAGCTCAAACGTTGAAATACAAATCTGTGGAGGCCGTCACTTTGAACTGTTGGCTATCAGTGAATTCTATTTTAGTGTGAATAAAATGTAAAAAGTTGGTGATGATAGAGAGGTTGAAGGATATTGGATCCATTTCCCTCCTTACCAGTAAGGGAGAAAGCTGGCATTTGCCCTGGGCACTTTTCCCTAAGACAAACTCTGTAGATAGGTCCCCATGTCAGTCCTACATGTTGGAGAGCCTGTATGTCTCTGGGAAATGCTCTCCCGGTGCCTTATTCATCTTATCACTCCCCTCAGGACTTATGCAGCATCACCCCTTTTTGTTTTATTAATTCTCATTTTTGGAGGCAATGGGATTAAGTGAGTTGCCCAGGTCACACAACTAGTGAGTGTCTGAGGCTGGATTTGAACTCAAGACCTGCTGCCAGGACTGATGCTCTATTCACTGCACCACCTAGCTGCCTCTGTATCACCCTCCTCCCCACTTTGGACAGGTTTCAATTTCATATTGGAGGCCTAGACATCCTGCTTCCTGGCTGTTGGTTCTCACCATTAGAATGTACTATGGCCCTGGGAGTGGCAGAATGCCCCGGGGAAGCTGGTACTGCCATAGAGACCAAGGTGTCAGGGCACCTATCTCTTCAACTATCCGTTTGACACCCCCAGCTCCAAAATCTAGTCCATTTTCAGATCTTGAGTGAGGCATTGGTTAATTAGTGTTGAAATACCACCAGGCACCAGCTTAGGTCAGGTTAATGCCAGGCATCAAGTTGGCTCAAGGCAGCAGCAGTCTGAATAAGCTAGTTGCCTCCTCTGCCACTCCTTTAATGATTCCCTGCCTTTCCTGACATTTCTGGAACTGTTCCCACTGGAGTCAGTGCTGTCCACTCACTGCCACCCCCACCTCACCTCTGGGACGCCCGCTCGGCCCTGAGTCCTCCCAGGAGCGGGGGGGCAGAGCTGAGCCCCGGATGCCCAGGGCCTGGCGGGAGGGGGAATAGAGGGGGGCCGAGGAGGTGGGGAGATCCGGCTCGAGTGGAGGCTACGACGTCTCCTTCCTTCCTGGTTCCTGCAGGAGCTGCTGCCGCTGCTCAGCTCACAGAGAGAGACGGTGACTCAGAGGCAGTGCAGGGAGGCAGGCAGACCCGGCAGTCCATGGGCACTACGGTAAGGGGGTCACGTTGACATCACCTGGCATTCCCGGGAGAAAGGGGTCCAGCTCTGCCTGAAAGTGGGCGGTCTCTGCCTATCTACCTAGACGTGGGGAGGCAGGCAGGCAGGCAGGGAGGGAGGGAGTGAGGGAGCTGTCCACCTTGTTCCTTATCCCACTTTCCCCTCCCCCTTGGCTCTGTGAGAGGTGCCCATCTCTTTTGACTCTGTCACCCCCATCAAGGCCAAATGCCCCCAAGCCCCCAGACAGAGTTTGGGGAAGTTTCAGTAGCTGGATCCAGGAGCTTTCCCCCCTGGCTTAGTCTTCTGTCCAACCTCGTATCACTGGGCAGCCCTCCCTCCAACACTCACATTCCATATTGCTATCACCTAGCTCGTCTTCGTTGCTCAGGTGCCTGGTGTCTCAGTCTTTTTAAGATCACCTGAGCAACAATCCTAGCTTCAGGATAACACCTTTTTCTTCCACCTCAGCCCAACACACACACACACACACACACACACACACACGCTTATACATTATTGATCAAGCTGTGGTGCCAGGATGGCCAGTGTTGGTGCCAATGGCACCAGTGGGCACTGCTGCAGGACCTGGGAAGACCTTGAACTGTTCTTGCCCACCAATTGTCCCCACTTACAGCTTCCCCACTAACTCTAGTCTCATTTCCTTTCTATCCTTATTCTTTCAGCAGATGGATAGCACCTCTATTTTTGTGCCCTGGGGACTTGGGTCCAGGAGTGTTAAAACGGAGGAAGGGAGGAGGAAGAACTTAGGGAATGGTTAATGAATAGTGGGAGGGGAACAGGTGGGCAGAGGGAAAAAAAAGCATCTGCTCTGCCCCAGGCCTCAGTTTCTCCACTAGGCGTTATGTATGGTGGGCAGGGAAGGAGGGGGAAGAGAAGGTGGGAAAGATTTTGCTCAGGTAATCATGGCAGAGGAGCCACTTGGCAGAGGAACGGGGAAAGGGAATTCCTTAGGGAAAAGTTGATAAGATGCTTAGCACATATTAATAAATGGTGGTTGGTTGGTTGATCTTTGTCTATTTAGACCCTGTCTGTCTCTTTCCCCAGTTCCCCTTCATGCCATTTCCTCTTCCTCCCCCATCCCCAGGTCTCGGCAAAAGTAGAGTGCTTTCCAGAGCTTGGTTGTGTGTATGTCCAGGGTGTGGCTGGGCACACCCCTTGTGGCTTCCTTAGAATCAGCTTGCCCACAAATTCCCAACTAGCCCAGGGTCAAAGTTGGCAGGGAGCTGGGAAAATGGGGCAGAGATGGTAGGGAGGTTAAAAGTGTTGCTGGGTTCTAGAGATGGTGGGCTGAGGGTCAGTATTCTATTTCCCTAGAGGGTTTGGGGCTGGCTTGAGGTGAATGAAGAAGGTGACTTATCCAAGATGGCCTTTCTCTTACTCCAGGACAGTCTCAGGACCATTAGGTGACATTTCCCCCTGCCCCCTACTCTGACCGGACACTTCCTCATCCCCCTGAATGGATAGCCAGGAGAAGGACCCTGGCTCCCCTCGTCGGGCTGCTGCTCCCTCCCTCTCAGACAGCACCCAGCCTTCTAAGCACATCACCCAGCAGGTCCGAGGGGCTGCTTCTGGCATTGGGAAGGGGGAGATGGAGAACGCTCAACCCAGTCATACCAATGAGGGTTTGGGAATAACTCCAAAGGGAGGGAGAAGGGGATACACAGGAGAGGCAGGAGCTGGGGAGCAGGCCCCTGGGTCCTGGCTGGGCTAAGAGCTGGGATGGAGCATGTCCGGAGAAGCAGATCTCCCCAGGAAGCTTCTCTTTGCTCCCAGGGTTTGGAGCTATGGGAAGTAGTGGAAGAGCCTCAGGGAAGACTGGGGCCAGAAGGCTCCCAAGCAGAGAGGCAAGAAGGTCATTTGCTCAAGAAGAGAAAGTGGCCCCTGAAGGGTTGGCACAAGGTAAGGGGAGGAGCTCCTCACTACCCAGCTCACTCTCTTTTGTCTTTTTTAAAAAAAGAGAATTTACAAAGATAAACCTATGGTTATTTTCCTTCCTACCTCTGGCTCTCTTTCTATGGGTCTCTGCCCCTCCCGGACTGTTCCACAGAGATACTTTGTTCTCGAGGATGGAATCCTTCGCTATGCAAACACTAGGCAAGATGTGAGTTGGGGTCCATGTCAAAGAGTCAGGGAGTCTGGGCTGGGAATGGTATCTCTGACTCCATGTTGCTGGGGGGAGGTTTGGGAAGGAGGGGAATTCTTCATTCTCATAGAGCTGGGGGAGGGAGTGTGGTATGATAGAGTGATGGTTTTGGAATTAGGAGACCAGAATTAGAATACCTGCTTGGACATATTACCAGTATAACCTTGGGCAAGTCGCAGAACTGATTTTGGCCTTAATTTTCCCATCCATAAAATGGGAATGGCAATTCGACATGTATAGCTTACCTCAGGGAGTTTGTTGTGAGGAGAGCACTTTGGAAAGCTTTAATTCCTCAAGAAATGCAAGCTATGGGAAAACTATATTTAAATATGCTTCCTTAAAGACTTAGAGGAGACTAGGGTCAGGGGTATGGTGAGCGTCGTTCTGTGGGGCTGAGGTAGCACCCTACTTCTGTCTTAGCTCTCCTTGTTCCTGATTCCTCCAGATTGCCAAGGGGAAGCTCCATGGCTCCATCGATGTCCGATTGTCTGTCATGTCAATCAACAGGAAGGCTCAGCGAATTGACCTTGACACTGAGGATAACATTTACCACCTCAAGGTGAGATGGAACCCAGCCTTACACGGCAAGAGCAGTGGGAGGGAAGAAGCAGGGGCTGGGGGAGAGGGTGGTTGCCATAGAAATCAAAAAGGCACTAACATTCCCCTCTCACTTGTGAATAAGCAGTACTTTGGGGAGATAAATAAACAGGGACCCTCGGTTACTTAAGACTGAGACATCAAAATGGACTTGTTTATCCAGGATCTGGGCCTCGGGTCACCTCACTTTGCAGACCTGGAGATCTGTTGTCTTTACATCTTCCACTCTCTTCTCGCGTAGATCAAATCCCAGGAGCTGTTCCAAAGCTGGGTGGCCCAGCTCTGTGCCCACCGAATGGCACAGCGCCCAGATATGGCCAGATGCCCAAAGCTACCAACAAGTAGCACCAACCGGAAGGTAAATCCTAGAGCAGGAATGTTGTTAGGGTGGGAGAGAGATGGCTGAGACTCAGACTGCACCCATCCAGTCTGATTCTTGACTCATTCCTGCAGGCATCCAGTGCCCGCCTGGCATCCACAGACAATGTCTCTGCCCTGCCTGGCCTTGGCTCTCGGGACAAGGTGTCATCTTGGCTGAAAGACAGTGAAGGACTAGATCGGTGTTCCCATGGTGAGAGATGCCGCCAGAATCAAAATCTCCTTTATAAGCTGCACTCTCCTGAGCTCCTATCCCCAAACAACTCCCCCTGTTTGATGGGGAAGCTGTAGGACAAGTTCTAGGGGAGCCCCTCTCCAGACACCTTTCTCCTATATGGGTGGTATTAGTATGTAAGCTTCTTAAGGGATTGGACTGGCTACTTATTTGTATTCCCCCTGAACCTAGCACAGTGCCTGGCACATAGGAAGCACTAACTGGATGGTTGTGGATTGGTTGATTAAGCCGGTTAAGGTCAAGGACTATGCCTTATGGCTTTTTGTATCTGATGCCTATACAAGAGCACTAAAGTTTCCTTCCCTACTCATAGGAGGCACACAGTTAATATTTGACAATTGTGGTCATGATGATTGGGAAAAGAGGACTTACAAAGAGAGAGAGAGAGACAAGGTCAGGTGAACACAGGGAAGCCTAAACTTTAGTTTTGGGGAACGGAAGACAAATAGAGAGGAGGGAACCGGGGAAGGCCTGTATGAATCAAATTGGGCTTCTTGGAGGAGGCCAGTATGGATTAGGAAGGGACGAGAGGAGGAAGCTAGGTGGCACAGTGGACAGAGTGCCTGGGCTTGAAGTCAGGAACAATTGAGCTCATATTGAGTTTAGCCATGTGACCCTGGGCAAGTCACTTATCCTTAGGTTCCTCATCTGTAAAATAATAGCCCTTACCTCTGTTGTGAGGGTCAAATGAGATACTAATTGTTAAAGCACTTAGCATAGTGCTTGGCACATAGTAAGCACAATATAAATGTTAGTGATCATCATTATTATTAGAGAGAAAGATGGGGAAGAATATTACAAGCTGAGAAAATAACCGGTTTCAAGGAGGAAGGGGTGATATAGAGGATAGTGATGGAGGATAAAACCTGAGTCAGAAGCCTTAGGGAACAGAACCGAGAGTTGGTGAAAGGGTGATTGAAGGCTAAGTGGAGTGATTCAGTTTGGGTGCCAAAATGCACACCCTGAGGGGCAAGTGTACTGTAGAAAGTTGATCCCTAAAGCTGCATCAAGAGGCTCAGACCTTAAGGGCATGTGGTCGGAGAGGAAGAACCTTCTTCATTAGTTCTCTTCTCCTCCCTAGAGCTCTCTGAATGCCAGGGGAAACTTCAGGAGTTGCATAAACTACTCCAGAGCCTGGAATCTTTGCACCGAATCCCGTCTGCTCCCGTCATTTCCACACACCAGGTGAAGCAAAGGAAGGGCAGGGCACTGGGGCATTGGGAGCATCGCTCCTGGGGAGGCCACTCCTTCCCCCTCCCCCACTTCACCCCTGTCCCTGGAAGCCTCCATCGGCCCCAAATAGTCCGCAGGCTACTTCTAGTTTAGCTACATTTCCCTCGCTTTTTCTTTACCGTCTTCCTCAGCATTGTCCTTCAGTCTGTTTCCTTCTTTGGAAGCATCTGTTGGTCTGTCTGCCCGTTTACTCATCTACTATATTCTTTCCCATGTGTGTATTTCTCTGCTCCTCTCCCTGGGGTTTGTACGTTGCTGTTCTTTTACCACCCCACTCCCCAGGTCCAGCTCCCTTCCCAACTGACTTCCCACCCCTCCACACACCCCGCCAGGCCTCAGTGACCACTGAGAGACCCAAGAAGGGGAAGAGAACCAGTCGAATGTGGTGCACTCAGAGCTACGCCAAGGATGACACTATTGGAAGGGTGAATGTGGTGGGGTAGGGATGGGGCCCTTGGAAAGCACAGGGGATCTGGGCAAGGGAAAAATCTGAAGGGGTTCTTTTTTAATTAATTAATTAATTTTAGTTTTCAACATTCATTTCCGCAAGATTTTGAGATACAAATTTCTCCCCATCTCTACCCTCCCCCCACCCCAAGATGGTATGTATTCTGATCGCCCCTTTCCCCAGTCTGCCCTCCCCTCTACCACCTCACTCCACCCCCGTCCCCCGATTCCCTCTCCCCTTACTTTCTTTTATGGCCAGATAGATTTCTATACCCCATTGCCTGTATATCTTATTTCCCACTTGCATGTAAAAACAATTTTCAACATTTGTTTTTTTTTTCTCTTTTGATCCTCCTCTTCCTCCCTGACCCCAGGTGGGCCGTCTCCATGGCTCAGTTCCCAACCTGTCTCGATACCTGGAATCCCGGGAGCCCTCTACTCCTCGAGGGCTGCCCCCAACAGACTATGCCCACCTGCAGCGAAATTTCTGGGTCCTAGCACAGAAGGGTAAGTGTGCAGTGCTCCTGGGGAGGAAGAAGAGGAGGAAAAAGGAAAGGGCTTCAGGAAGGAGAGGGAACCCTGACTCTCACCGTCCCTCTGCAGTGCATGGCTCTCTCAGCAGCGTCCTGGCTGCCCTCACTGCTGAATGGGATCGACTTCGGGCCAGTCACCAGGGTTCAGAGATGCAGAGACTAGGGGTGAGGCGGGGAATTGTGTTCCTGAACACAAAGAGTTGGGAGGTGCTGAAAGGGGTGAAGGGAGAGGGATGGAAGGACAGAGGGACTGTCGAGGCTGGGTAACCAAAAGGTTAGAATTCAGAGAGCTGGGAAGCTGAGATAAGCTAGTAGGGGCTTGGTTACTAGAATGCCAGGTGTGTGTGTGTGTGTGTGTGTGTGTGTGTGTGTGTGTGTGTGTGTGATTTTAATACAGTTAATCATAGATGGCTATAGCCTGTGTGAATCAGTCCAAGAATTAGCCACTTTAAGACTTGAAATTCCTCCATGCCTCTTCCTACAGGTCTCTGAGGTTCCAGATGGCCAGAGACGCTCCCACACCCTGTCCATCTCCTCTGACACCACAGCTGATTCCTTTAGCTCCCTCAACCCTGAAGAGGTGAGAGGAGTCAGGGTCAGGTCTCTGGAAATCCTCTTCCTCAACTTCTTTCTGCCCCATTCTTACCTTTCATGTCCGAAGGGAAACTAAAGCCTAGGACATGTGAAACCCAGCAACCTAACTTCTAGTCTCTCTCCCCATTCCTTCCCCACCCCACCCCCATTTGTCTTCTATTTGGAAGATCTTACTTAGAGTATATCATAGAATGAGAAGGGGGTGGGGGAGACTTCCTGTCTCTTTTCTAAAGGGAAGTGTCAGGGGACTTGAAACCAGTCTTCCCATCCTTCCCCCTCCCTCTTCTCTTCACCTGGGACTTTTAAGCAGTCCAGCTGAACTTAGCATACAAGGTAACCGGCCCTAATACTCATCTCTGACTTCTGTAGCAGGAGGCTCTGTACATGAAAGGTCGAGAGCTAACCCCCCAGCTTTCCCAGCGCAGTGTCCTGTCCCTGGCCGACTCCCATACAGAGTTCTTTGATGCTTGTGAGGTTTTTCTCTCTGCCAGCTCTTCAGAGAATGAGGTGAGAGGGGAGGGAGGCCCTAGGGTGGCAGGGAATGGGACCCCACAGGACTAGAGTGGGTTTTAGGGATTTTGAGCCTATGGAATCCTTAAGCCCTCCTTCTTACATCTTCCTCCCACTAGTCAGCTGGGCACCCTCACCTCTTCAGCCCAGCCACTGATCAGATGTCCGAGGCTCAGAGAAGTCTTTACCCTTTCCCACCCCAAAGGCAAACCTTCCAGTTTCCCTTCCACCAGAGGCTTGAGTATAGGCTCCAGAGTCCCCAGAGAAGTACCACTTTCCTCTCACCTAGGGCTCAGAGGAAGAGTCCTGCACCAGTGAAGTCACCACTAGCCTGTCAGAAGAGGTGCTGGACATCGGGAGCTCTGAGCACTACCAGAAAGGTGCCAGCCCCGGGGTATGGGACAGAGGAGGGACAATGGAAGTGGAGGAGGTTGTCTATCCTCTATTAGGAAAGGTGATGGATAGTTTCAATCTCTGTTTATCCTCCTGTCCTTTCGGCCTCCTGTAACCAGGAGCTCTGAGACCTTGGAGAAGGACTATGAATACTCAAAGCCTGAGAGGACTCGGGGCAGGGGCAGGAGTGGAAGGGCGAGGAGGGTATGCCCCAGGGCCTACGATCGAGGTAGTCCCCTAAGGTCTGGGTAGATTTCCCCGGGGATCGAACTGCTCCAGGAAGGGAGGGCAGAGGATGGATGATACCCGTAGTGGGTGCAGCCCGCAGCGTTTCCCTCAAAGTGCAATAGTCAGATATCGCCGACCTTAGTGGCTGCGCGTGTCGGTCCTGGGCGTGGAGCGCGGCGCTGACGCGACTGGGGATGGGGCGGGGGGAGTCAGGCAGCTGTGTTCCAGGGGGAGCCGGGCTTCCCGCTCGGCGACGTTGCCTGCCCGCTGCCAGCGGCCCGGGGACCGACGTAAGCCTGTGGAATATTCTGCGTAACAACATCGGCAAAGACCTGTCCAAGGTATCCATGCCCGTACAGCTCAACGAGCCTCTCAACACGCTTCAGCGGCTCTGTGAGGAGCTAGAGTATAGCAACCTGCTGGACCAGGCGAGCCGTACGCCAGACCCCTGCGAACGCATGGTACGAGCCTCGCCTCCTCCTCCGCTTGCTGGCGCTCTGGGGACCAGCTTCCGCCCCCGCCCCCAGTGTCCTCCCCCACCAGGAATCTTAGAACGTCTGAGTTAACGCTCCGAGTCCAACCCCCTCCTTTCTAGAGGAGGAAGCTGAACCTCAAAGCTGGCATCAGCGATTTGCTCCAAGTGTCACACTTGCTCAGGGCTACCCCAGGACTCGAAGCCTAGAGACTAGGGCTGTGTCCATTCTCCCAAGATAGCTTCGTCCCACTCAGGACATGCCCAGCCCTTCTTGGGGATCCTAATCTGGGTCGGGGGGCGGGGAGCGGGGAAAGGGAGGTTGGGTGGCAGTGGGAAGGGATTCCCTTTCTTTGCCGCCACCTCCCCAGTTTGACTAACGGATCTTTCAAGTCTGCCACCCTTCCCAGTTATACATTGCAGCCTTTGCTGTCTCTGCTTATTCCTCTACCTATCACCGGGCCGGATGCAAACCTTTCAACCCTGTTCTGGGGGAAACCTATGAGTGTGAGCGGCCAGACCGAGGCTTCCGATTCATTAGTGAGCAGGTGTGTGGGCTGGGCGTGGGCCAGAGCTGGAGAGTTTGGAGCCACCCAGGAAAAATCTATATATGCATACATAGGTATCCAGTACGCATACATACACATATATACACATGCCACACATATGCACATGGTACACGTACATATATACATGTATGGGAATACACGCATCCATTTATCCATACATATGTACAGTTTCTCAAAAATCTTAAAACTGGTATTAAGACTTTTGGAATACTGTGTGCATATATTTATAATTTTATTGGTGTGGGGAACTCTCATTGAGGAAAACTCTATCAATATTCCTGTGTAGATAACAGCCCCTTGCAGCTGCACTAGGAGGCTGGCTGTTCACTGCGACCTTATCCATTGATCCATCCCAATTGTCTACACACTCATAGAAATAATTTTATTTTATTTTTTGTGGGGAGGAACCAGACCTTTGATTTCATTAGGAATTAGGAGCATTCCCTTTCCTCAATATACATTGGGGTGTGTGTGTGTGTGTGTGTGTGTGTGTGTGTGTGTGTGTGTGTATGTGTGTGTGTAAATAGATGTAATTGAGGGTGGGTGAATAGACCTGGGATTTCATTGGTACTAGGAAATTCACTCCATCGATGCAGATTGAGAACTCATCTATAACTTGTAGTCTGTAGAGTTTTGTGAGGGCACTAAGAGCTTAAATGCCTTGCTCTGGCTGTACAGCTCTATTATGTACACAGGTCTTGACTCCAGGCGATCCTGATTACAAGGCTAGTCTTCTGTCCATTATGCCACGTTGCTTCTCAAATAAATCTAAATCTATATTCTTGTATTTCGTGTTATAAAATAAAGGAAGTCAAATATGGCAAGAAGCAGAGATCAGGTGATGTGAGTGGGTGAGGAAAAGGGGTGCTAGAAGAGCCTTCAGGGCAACCCAGAAATAATTTCACTGTCTTCTGCTCCAGGTTTCCCACCATCCACCTATATCTGCTTGTCATGCAGAGTCAGATAACTTCATCTTCTGGCAAGGTGAGGGTAGGTGGGCATGTGGATGGGCAGGAAAGGCAGGGGACGGGAGAGCAGGGGTGGGATAAAAACCCTTAGGAATGAAATGAAAATGAGGGCTGTGTGGCAGTTGGAACTTGTCCATAAGGAATTTCTCTCCAACTTCCCTTCTGCCTTTCTGCCATGTCCCCTACTCTAGATATGAAGTGGAAGAACAAGTTTTGGGGGAAATCCCTTGAGATCGTACCCGTGGGGACTGTGAATGTCAGACTTCCCCGGTGAGTGGTCCCTGCCCACGTCTGTCAACCAGGTTTAGAGCAACTGAATTTCTAGGATGGATTTCATGGGAACATGGAGGAGAGGGGCAGGGCACAGAAGGGTGGAAAATGAAGAAACAATCCACATGACGATGCCTAACTTGCTCCAAGAAACAGAGTGCAAATGGCAAGAGTTCTAGATCTGGTTGTCTGAAGTTCTGGGTTTCAAGTACCCAACTTACTAACTCATTCCCTTTGGGCCAGTTTCTTAAGGTCTCTGGGTTCCATTTTTCTCCTCTGTAAAATGACTTCATGCTATTTGCAATACCTATCTCCCAGGGATGTTGTAAGAAAAGCACTTTATGAAAATAGCTAAATAAACTATTATGTGAAAGGCTGTGAAAACCCTGCACTGGTGTTTCATCCCTAGTGGGCTCTCCAAAGATGAGCCAGTAGAATATAGATTCTGGCAAGGTTTCAAATTGCTTATCATCCAAGGCCCAGCCTGGTAAAGTTCAGAGATTTCATCAGTGGATTGGCCACAGGGGTATGAATTTTGTAGCTACAGCAGCTGTTGAGGACTATTCACTAAGTCATAGAAGGGCTATATTCTAGGTCAGTGGATGGGAGATTGACAGGACAACCTGCACTGATGAATCCTGGACATATGGAAGTTTCTGTGTCAGTAGCTTTGGCCATCCCTTGCAGCTGGGCTAGGAGGCTGGCTGTTCACTGTGACCTTATCCATCGATCCATCCCAGCTGTCTACACACTCTGTTTTCTCCAGGTTTGGGGACCACTTTGAGTGGAACAAGGTCACATCCTGTATCCACAACATCCTAAGTGGCCAGCGCTGGATTGAACATTATGGGGAGGTACTCATTCGAAACACTCAGGACAGCTCCTGCCACTGCAAGATCACCTTCTGTAAGGTAGGAAGCCTTTGGCAGCCCTGCTCCTGCTTCTGTAAGGTCATGCTGGAACAGTGGAGTCTACCCACTGGACTGATCGCCTCCTTCTTCCCTTTCCTAATACTCCTACTCCCAGGCGAAGTATTGGAGTTCCAATGTCCATGAGGTACAAGGGGCTGTGTTCAGCAAAAGTGGGCGTGTTATCCACCGGCTCTTTGGCAAGTGGCATGAGGGGCTGTACCGAGGGCCCCCACCTGGTGGCCAGTGCATCTGGAAACCGAGTAAGAGGGGAGTGGGGCCGACAGGAGATTTGGGAGGCAGGGCTCTCTTCACTCCAATTTTTTATGCCTGCCGGGTCAGAGCCCCTTGGTTCAGGATCAGGAGGAAGTCCACCTGTTCTCCTGGGATGGAGTTTTTTCTCCACGGTTTTTTCCAGCTATGGCATTGTTCAATAGTATCTACCCTCAAAGGGTTAGAAGAGTATTGTGGGGAGAGGGGAAGGAGGCTCAGAGGGACTAGTGGGGAGATATGTAGGCTGAGGTCTTTGCTCCATCTGCATTCTTTCTCCAGTTCTAATCAGCTTAACCACCTCTCACTCCCAGACTTGATGCCTCAGGACCACGAGCGGAACTTTGGCTTTACACAGTTTGCCCTGGAGCTGAATGAATTGACTTCTGAGCTGAAGCGCTCTCTGCCCTCCACCGATACTCGGCTTCGGCCAGACCAGAGGTCAGGCATCTCAGGACCGTCTGCTTTCCCTGCTATAAGGCATCTGGCTGACCAAAGTCTCTGCTTCAGTTTGGGGCCCCCGCTGCTCCCGTCAGTGATACAGAAGGCAAATGAGACAGGATCCCTCATATGCTTCTCCTTATACCTGCCCAGAGAAGAGAGCGTTCCCTCGGGTAGTGAAACTGCCAGGGAGTGCTGAGGGTAGCCTGAGTAGGTGGGAGGAAGGTAGCTTTAGTCTTGGGGTGGAGAAGCGTTACTGATGGAACTTTGGTCACCCAGGTATCTAGAGGAGGGGAATATTCAGGCTGCTGAATCCCAAAAACGGAGGATTGAACAGCTTCAACGAGACCGCCGCAAAGTGATGGAGGAGAATAACATCACCCACCAGGCTCGATTCTTCAGGTGCCTAAAAAAGCCCACATCTCCCCAGGCCTCCTCCCTCCTCAGGTCCTGTTGCCTTTCCCCTCGCCTAAATCTGTTCCAAATCCTCTGGGCCACCTAGACCAGAAAGCAATGACAGCTGGACCCATAGAAAGCTTTCCAAAACATCAGAATGGGGAGGGAAGATGTGGGAAGCAGGACCTCGAGGCTGCTCCATTTTGTCTCCCATATTTCCCCTCTCCTCCCTGCAGGAGACAGACAGATGGCAATGGAAAGGAGTGGTGGGTCACCAATAACACCTACTGGAGACTAAGGGCTGAGCCCGGCTATGGGAACTTGGATGGGGCTGTGCTTTGGTAACCTTGGCCCCTGGAGGGGGATGCAGAGACCTTTAGCGCTCCTCGAGGGCAATGTGCTACTTCTTTCTCCTATTGCCTTGCAACACTATGGATGCATGGAATGGGGCAGAACATTCATCCCCTTTCCCTGGAGACAAATGGGCTAGCCTGCTGCTCATTTCCTCTGCAGGACAGAGGAACTGGATCCTATCATGTGGGGGCTTTTTTTGAAGGGGGGGGTCACAAGCTTGTGGTGTCTCTCCACCCCAGTCTTGTTGCACAAGCAACAGATGTGTAAGATGTGTCTTTGTCCTCTCACATACCATTTTGCTTTCCCACACTGGCTTATGGGAGGGAGACTTCAAACTTTCCACCTGCTGTTGTTTCATCCAGTGCCTTGGACATGAAGGACTCTGTGACCGTGACCTTCTCCTCATGGCCCTCTCCACCTCCTCCCCTCCAATAAATCCTTCCAGATTTGGCTGAGATGGGGACAATCCTTGGTTTCAGCCTCTGCATTGATGCCCCTCCCTTTGTTGCCAGCATCCCTCACCATTTCCACTTCCCACCCCTTTGTCTTCAACCATCTCACTGGCTGTTCCCTCAAAATCTGCAGCACTGATCTGCTTCTGCTGTCCCTGGGCTCCACCCTTGACACTTTTGTGTTAGCTATGGGTTCTGTGGGAAATGATATTAATGCAAGAAATTGTAGGATAGAAGAAGCTTGGAAGCATCTGAGAGTCAGAGGTGGGTCTAGGGCAGGTGTGTGTGTGTGTGTGTGTGTGTGTGTGTGTGTGTGTGTGTCTGTGGTTGGGAAGGGGATAGAGAAACTGCTTGCAGGCAGGCAGGCTTCCTCAGAAATGGCTCCTGGGATCCTAGGTCCCTCCTCCATGGTAACTATTTCTTTTCAGGCCCTCTCTGTCTTAAAGTGAATTCCTATGACTTTCTGAGCTCCAATAAAGGCAGTCCCAGATTTCTGTTGTCTTTTTTCCATCCCTCTCCAGTTCTATAATTAAGGTCCATGGACTTTGGATTTAGAGTCCAATCTCACTTCCATTCTTAGTTTCTGGATACTGCACGTTATACATAGGAACTCTCAGTAAGGGAGACCCTTATCCCTGTTTTAGAAGTGGTGGGACACACACAATACTTTGGTTCAGTGCTAATCATTGGTATTGGAAACCTGCGCAAATCACTCCTCCCTCTCTGGGGCTGTCATTCTGCATCAAAGCAATGTGGCAAAGGGGGAAAAGTCTCTGAATAGGCTTAGTTTTAAATCTCGTCTGCTGCTTTCCTTGCGGTGTTATCTTGGGTAAATCATTTCTACTTTCTAGGCTCATTTCTGTATCTATTCTGTGAGGACTAGATGGTTTTTAGAGATACTTTCCAGCTCAATCTGTGAGACTTGCATGTGAAAATCTTGCCTCACTTGTTGCGTAACACAAGGGAAATCATTTAACCATTCCAAAGCTCGGTTTCCGGATCTGTAAAATAGAGAAAATGATATCCTCTGCAGAATTTGCCTCCAAAGATTGTGTAAAAGGAAGGAAATGAGCCCTTATTAAGCACCTACTATGTGCTAGGTGCTGTGCTAGGAACTTTACAATTATTATCTCATTTGATCCTAACAACAACCTTGGGAGGCAGGTGCATTATTTCCCTCATCTTACAGTTGAGAAACTGTAGGCAGACAGAGGCTAAGTGACTTGTCCAGGATCACACAACTAGTAAGTATCTGAGGTCAGATTTGAACTGGGGTCTTCCCAACTCTAGGCACAGAGCTTATTCACTATGCTACCTAGCTTTGCCATCTCAGAGCTCTATATAAATATTGGTTATTATTATAAGACTGTGGATATAGGATCTCTAAAGATATTCTCCGTTTTAGAAGGCATGAGCTGAACAGGCTTACACCATGGGTTTACTACCTCCTGGACCTCAGGGCCATGGGTAGGATGGGAGAAAAGGATAATCCTTAGGGACATACCTTCCTTCTAGAGCTCATGCTGCTTCCCAGACAAAAATCATAGCTCTCACTTATACTAGCTTTGGCCCCCAGTTACTTAAGCAATGTTGCTAAAGAGGGGAGGTGGGGAGGGGAGGACACAGTTGGCCTAGTTTAGTTCTCTGTGACCTATCAGAGGTGAGACCACTTAGAAAGCTACACTAAGAACCATAGAGGAAAGAGAATCTAGGGATTGGGAAGTCAGAGCCTGTATCAGTAAGGCAATATTCACGATATCAATGGTGACCATGAACATGCCTGTATAGTTTGATATCGTGAAATATAAGAGACTCTCTATATAGAAGGCAGAAGAAGTAAAACATTTATTCAGACACCAGAGGATCAAATCCCAAAACCAGTAATTCTAATTCGACATAACAAAAATTGTATCGTAAAACCAGTTAAGTGCACTTCAATGTAACAGCAAGGAAATTAAAGCACAATGTCATAGCAAGGAGCCAAGCCATCTTGTAATCTTCCCCTCTGCTGGGGCCTTCCTGTAAACACTCACAAACCTTAGCTGTCTGCTTGCTTTTGTCCTCTCCTCCCGAAGTTCTCAGAGCCCTTTGGTTCTCTCTCTCTGTCTCTGCATCTCTCCATGTCCCTGCAGTCCTTTCTCTCAGCCCTTCCAGTTCTCTCTCTTCCTGTCTCTTTTTGTCTCTCTATCTCTGAGCTTAATGGCTACCCTCAGGGTATATATACATATATATATATATATATATATATATATATATATACACACACACACACACACACACATGTATGTATGTGTGTGTATACACATACATACACACACACATACACCCTGTTTAGGGCCCAAGGGCTTCATACCTAATCAGCAAGAGTATAGGCCTGGGGCTTCACACCTAATCAGCAAAAGGGTGTGAGCATGGGGCTTAGTACCTATTTAAGCAAAAGGGTGTAGGCCTGGGGCTTAGTACCTACTAAGCAAAAGGGTGTGGGCCCTTCTCCGAATGAGCTTCAAGCTTCCTTTAACTAGCTCCACCTGAGGCCTATTAAGGGGATGAATGGGTGGGGAAGATCTTTAATCAGATTAACACTACACAGCCTTGATCCCTGCTCTTATCACACATCCCAAAGGGAGTCACACCTTCTCTTTGGGCTTGGCTTTCCCCAGGAGACACTAGGAGAGCTCAAATTGCATGGTCTGTTCCCTGTACCCAACTCACCCTCAATTCGCTTCATACTGAGACAGGCAGCCTTTTCCAAGTTTATTAAAAGAAATAACAAACCAAAGAGTTTGACATCTTACATCCAGAACAATAAATGGCTTCTTTTAAAAAAAGGAACATACATTTTTCTTTTTTCTCATTTTTAAAAATTTAATACTATTTTATATTTTCCAATTATATGTAAAGGCAATTTCCAACATTCAGTTTTGAAAGATTTTGAGTTCTTAATTTTTCTCCTTCCCTTCTTCCCTTTCTCCCTCTCCAAGACAGCAAGCAGTCTGATATAGGTTATACATATGCAATCATGTAAAACATATTTCCACATTAGTCATGTTGTGAAAGAAGAAATAGAACAAAAGGAAAAAACTTTGAAAAAACCAAAAAGGTGAAAATAGTCTGCTTCAATGTGCATTCAGAGTCCATCAGTTCTTTCTCTGGATGTAAACAGCATTTTCCATCATGAATCTTTTGGAATTGTCTCAGATCATTATACTGCTGAGAAGGGCTAAGCCAATCATAGTTGATCATTGTACAAGAACACATATTTTTCTAAAACTAGAGGTGAGCCAACCCTCCCCTCTATCTTTACCCCGCTATTTCAACTCTTCCAAGATGCCCATTGTCCTAGAATGTAAGGCACCCAGATGCTATTAAAGGATACCTAGAATATTTCTTTGAACTTGACTAGTTAAAAAATGAACTAAATGTCCTAAGAGGTGGGTGAGAGTTTCCTCCCTCCTCTTTCAACTCCCCTTACCACCCACATACAGATATCCAAAATAAGCAAAGTTCAATCTTGGAGGCAGCACCAGGGAAAACTGGCTGTGATCAGAGAGCAATATGAAGGACACAGACACCATTCCTTCTATTGACTTCTAGGGGACGAGACATGAAGATCAAGAGAAGTGCTTACCTAGATCAGGACTCCTTAATCAGGATTTCAGGGGCTTCGTAAACTTGGATTCTTGGTAATGAAGGAGTCCACCATGGGAGATGGGGGTATAAGCAGGTGTCTCTGGCTTCTATGGGGCTGGGCTATAGGATCATTTAGAGCTGGAATAAGAGGAATATATGGACAGGCCCAGGCAGAGAAAAGTTCGAGACAGAGTAAGAAAAAAGATAGGAAGGGAGGAGTGGGTTGGGAAAGATGGTAAGAAGTTGGGGAGGAGTGGAAAAAAGGGAAGGGAGAAAATGGGATGAAGGACTATATACCTGAGGAGAAGGGATTATTTAGGTTTACTGGGCACCCAAGAGAAGGTACCTCAACCTCAGGACCAAGAGAAAAACATCTCCATGGATAATCAACCAAAGTGACCCAGTGAATCCCTACATGTCCTGTTCCTTGTTTTTCCACAATGAATATATTGCATCTCTGCCTGAATTATCAGGGGATAAACATCTTTTCTTAGATGTTTCCTTCACTCAGGCTCAGGTCATCAGAATCTGACTTGCAGGTATAGCTCCAGAGTTCCCCTTGAAGCCTTTTTTCTTCTTGGGCTCCAGTGACAGTCAAAGCTCTATGAGCTTTGGGAGCACAGATTAGAGACAATCCACACAGTTGCCCTTAGAGTTCCATGAGAGGGAAGTGGGTCACTTCCATAGTTCCATAGTGGAACCACAGCAGCCTATCTGGGGTCATAAGATATGGCAGGTGGAGAAGTGGAGGGCAGAAGTCCAGGGTTCATGCTATCCAGGTCAAAGGGCATGATGGTGCTGCTGCTGTGAGTGGAGGCATAGGCATTGGTTGGCGGACCTGGATATAATACTAAGAAGTCTGGAACACCTTATCCTTGGCTTGGCCTCTTTTGGCACTAGGGGGTAACCGTAGTCATCAGAAACTAGTTCAGGGGAGGTGTTGGCACTGGATTCTACTGCAGGAGGACACCTTGAGGAGAGAGGAGAGGGAAAAAATATATAATTAAAGGTAATATGTTCCCCCAGCATTCCAGGCCCTTCTCACCAGCTTCAGATTTACAAGGGTCTTTTTTAACTAACTAGTTTCCCTCAACACATAGAGTCCTGGGGGCAGCTAGTAGAGCACCAACCCTGGAGTCAGGAGGACCCGAGTTCAAATATGGCCTCAGACACTTGACACACTTACTAGCTGTATGACCTTGGGCAAGTCACTTAACCCCAATTGCCCTGCCTTCCCCCCTCCAAAAAACAAAACAAAAAAACCCCACATAAAGTCCCAAAGTTGAGGAGAGTACTGGACAAAGCTGAATGGGCACTGCCCAGAATACTTGGAGCCTGGTGGACAAAGAAAGGAAGGCGCAAAGCAGCAGCCAAGTCCCACAAGTATTTACTTATTAAAGCTTTCTTCAGAATGAGAGTTTTCTCTAAAGGCCATAGCAAAGGGATTGTAATTAATTTTTAGGCTTCTGATCTAGAGGGAAAAGAAAGAGAAGTCATTGAACGCATGGAAACCTAATTCCCCTCTGGGAAGACCGAAGACCTAATCTTGGCCTTTACTCTGATATTTGGCTTTCTGGGTGACCTTGATTTAGCCATCTCAGTTTCTGTATCTGTAAAATGGGGGAGAGAGCATATTTTAAACTGTTCAAGTCATCTCATCTTTGCCCCTGACCTCCATAGCTTTTCTTTGTGACTACCTATACCAAATATTCAAGTTTTCATTGGCTTTCAACAAATCTATAGACTAAGATAGGTATAAAATTCCAACTTGATTTTCACTAACCTCTAGCTGAAATTGAACTTTTCCTTCAATTATGAATTTTTAAAAGTATTTTTCTGGACTCCATAGGTTTCATGGAATTCCACAGGTTTCGAGGGCTCCATAGATTCACTGGCTCTCCCAAGGTATCCATGACACAAACAGGTAAGCTCCCCTCGCTTAGACCATATGTTCCCTGGTCAATGCTCCTCCATATTTTGTCACTTCTTCCTATTAGAATATAAGCTTCTCAAGGGGCAGGAACTGGCTCACTTTTTTCTTTGTATTCCCAGCACCTAACACAAAAAGTGCACTTTAGAAATGATTGTTTACAGATTTCCTCTCTCTGTTCCCCGTCCCCCACCCCAGCCCAATCTGGATGTTCCAATAGGTGGTCTCTCACTTAAGCATTGTGATATGCAGTCATGGCAATACACTGTGTTTCTGGGAAGATGAAGATGTGGGCGAAGGAGGAAGGAGCCAATGTCTCATGTTCTCCATTCTTCACTTACTCAATGTGAAGCCTCCACTGGTATTTGTGGAGAGACTTACAATGAGATCACCTGTAATGGAAGTCAGAAGCTATGAGGGGAGATGGGCATCTCTTCTCTCCCTCACCTACCTGGCCTCTAGTAGCAGTGGCTTGGAAAGCAGAGAAGGACCATGTGTCATCTGAGATCTCCTTCTCTTAGGCTCCATAGAAAAGAATAGGACCTTTCTGTAGAACAGGAAAGATGCTTCTCCTATCCCTGGAAATAAGAGCAATGGAAATTTCATGCTTAATTGGTCACCTGCTCTTAGATCTCATTCTTTGCCCTACTGATGCAGGAAAGTTTTTAAAGTCTAACTTCAATTATCTTTCCTCTTATTTTGTGCTGGCGGACTTAGGAAGGCTCGAGGGTTGGGCACTATGGGTATCTTACCTGGGTCTCATTCTTGAAAGTTCTCTTATTGATAGTCAGCTTGAGGTTTTTAAATGATATCTCTTGCCCCATCCAGTGGGTCCTTGTATTAGATGAATTTGGGCGGATATACGACTGGTTTCCTATAGAAAGAGTATCTCTGTTGGGACTATATGTTCCCTAGGGAGAGAAACCTGGAGATTCCAGACACTGGAGAGGTCCACCAAGCAACCCTGGGGTAGGCCTATCTCTGGGATCCCTGAACCTCTCTGTCTGGCATGTTGTTCTCTTCCTTTTGATATTGAACACCTTTGCCCTTCCCATAACGCTAGTGTTGTTAATCGTTTGGTACTACTTTCACAAACACACAGTAATGAGGAATAGGGTCTATCCCATGGATTTTGTAAGCCAGGAATGGGAATATCAGGCAGGGGGGGATAGGGGGCACTTTGTTCTTCAAGTCACATCGCTCTATGCTTCTGGAGTAGTTAGGGCTGGGCAGTGCTTTGCCCTAGGTATAGTCTATTTCAAGTCTTTGAATCTCCAGCATTCAGCATGGGGCACAAAAACCTTAATAAATGCTTGTTAATTGATTGATTAATCTTCTCTTGAAATGGATGTCGATTTCTATTTTGAAATGGGTTATGTTTCTCATCATTCAATAAAACTATTATTCAGCATTTACTTTCTCCACTCCACTCACACACAGGCTAAGCCAGAGACACTATTGCCAGACTTAACACACCTTTCACTAACCATCTTTCCCCAGGTAATAGGACCTTAGCTTAAGGATCTTATTGTCTGGGTAAAACAAATCTGGAGTCCTGGGTCAGATAATCTGGGCCCTGATCTATGAAGGACAAATCCAGGTGTCCCTCCTAGGAGACATAGAAGCCAGGGCCAGCTAGAGAAACGAACAGATGGGAATCCAAAATGGAAGTGGGAAAGGAACAAATGCCCAAAGAAGCTTAGTGGAATTCAAACATTAAGTCTCCTGAAAATTCACCTCTTCACAGATTGTACCTGGAAGGATCAATGGGAGGGAGGGAGGGTGGGTGAGGGTAGCAAGTACAGGACTCTTTCAGCTTTGTCTAAAATTCCAACTTTTTCATAAACTTCCTGTTGAGGGGTAGACCATTTTTTAGCCTCTCAGGCTTCAGTTAACAAGTTCTCAAATGAACCTCAATTCCGAAAAGGAAAAGCTGGTCAGTTTCTTTCCATCTCCAAGAGAAACATTAACAAAAAATGACCTGGTTGGGTTGGGGAAAGTAGGGAGTAGGATGGGCAGTAATAGAGGTCTGTTTTCCTCTGTATGCCTCTGAGCCACCACCAGTTGGGACCCACAAAAAGTTCCTATTTTCTGTTTTGACTGTTATTGAACACTTGCTGGTCAAGGAGCAGGCAGTAGGGTTGGGAGATGAGAATTGCAGACCCCGCTCCTCTTCTCCTCTTCCTGAGGAAGAAACTCCACTATAGAACTTCCACCTCCTTCTAGTTGCCCATGAGACCATCCATCATGTTTTAGGATTGAGGCTTAGAAAGCCAGGACAAAACCCTATTTTGTCCATTTTCCTGGATCTGTGACATTTTTTTTTTTCTGGCTCTGCCACTAACTATCTGTCTCTGTGGCACTGAGCAAATCATCTAACTTCTCTAGGCCAAGGTTTCCTCATGTTTCAGATTGAGTTGGTTAGCTGGTCTTTGAGAAGCCTCTTATAGTTCTATATCAATGATCCTCACCAAAATTCAGAAGCTCTGGGGACTTTTAGAGCCATTCTGGAGAATAATTTGGAACTATACCCAAAAGGCAATGAAATTATGCATATCCTTGGATCCAGCAATACTAGGACTGTATCCCAAAGAGATCATAAAAAAGGGAAAAGGACCTACATGTGCAAAAATATTTATAGCAGCCCTATTTGTGGTGGTAAAATATTTGAAATTGAGGGGATGCCCTTCAATTGGGGAATGGCTGAACAAGCTGTGGTATATGAATGTAATGAAATACTATTGTGCAATAAATGATGAACAGGCAGATTTCAGAAAAACCTGGAGAGATTTGTATGAACTGATGCAAAGTGAAATGAGTGGAACTAGGAAAACATTGTACACAGTATCAGCAACTGTGTCATGATCAACTATGAATGACTCAGTTCTTCTTGGCAACACCAAGTTCTAAGACAAGTACAAAGGATGCATGAAGAAAAACGCTATCCACATCCAAATAAAGACCTGAGACACTCTGAATGCAGATCAAAGTGTACCTTTTCCCACTTACTTTTTTTTCTTATGTTTTCTTATTTTTTTATGTTTTTTCTTATGATCTGTTTCTTATTTCACAACTATGATTAATATGGAAATATTTTTCACATGATAGCACACACGTAACCTATATCATATTGCTTATAATTTTAGAAAGGCGGGAGGGGAAGGAGAAAGGAAAATTTGGACATAAAAATCCGGTAATAATGAATGCTAAAAATTGTCTCGACATGTAATTGGGAAAAAATAAAATACTATTACAAAACATTCAGAAGCTTTGGATATGGGAAAACTTTTCTCCTTTCCTCCACCTCCTCGACCATACTTGGACAAACAATAGTGGATCTTCTCAGTTATAGGTCAATGCCAGTAGCAGTTCAGGGTACTGAAAGGGAGACACAAATGAGCCCCAGCTGATATAAGGTTTAATGAGGGTGCATAACCTTTTTATGTTTGTGTTTGGGTGGGAGTTGTAGGAGGGACTACAAGATTGTATGGCTCACCCAAAGCTAATTTGAGGTTTGGGAGAAACAGACAGACAGACAGACAGAGAGACACACACACACACACACACACACACACACACACACACACACAGAAAGAGAGAGAGAGAGACAGAGACAGAGAGAGACAGAGACAGAGAGACAGACAGAAAGAAAGAGAGAAAGACAGAGAGAAAGAAAGAAAAGGGAAGGAAGGAAGGAAGGAAGAAAGAAAGAAAGAAAAAGAAAGAAAGAAAGAAAGAAAGAAAGAAAGAAAGAAAGAAAGAAAGAAAGGAAGGAAGGAAGGAAGGAAGGAAGGAAGGAAGGAAGGAAGGAAGGAAGGAAGGAAGGAAGGAAGGAAGGAAGGAAGGAAGGAAAGAAATACAATCTTAAAGCAGGGGGATCTTGGACCTAAGAGGCCTTTTCCAAAAAAACAGGAGCTAAAAAGAGAAGTCAAGCGTTTCATGTTAAAGCCGCAGCTCTTAGTAAACTTGAGCCGCGCTTATGAAAGGGAGCTTTGGGAGTTCCAGAGAGCCTGGAAGATTCAGGTGTCCGACGCCACAATCATCCACTTCCTGGCCTTGCTTGATAAGGATCATTTCATTTTTCCCTATAAAACTTGAGCCACAGGGATTGGTTGAAAAAGACCACTTTCAGTTTTCCGGGGAAAATGATCCGCGTTTTTCTAGAAAAAAAAAAAGGCTTATGTCTCTGGTTGCGAAGGACAGATTCCCTTCGAGGCTAAAGAACTGGGAGCTCAGAGGATCGATCTCATCCACCCCTTCCGCAGAGCCGGGCCGGAAACGGCCCCAGCAGGTGGCTGACTGGACGTCCGCGGACACCATCGGGACTCCTGGGTAGGCGACGCCCAGTGCCAGGTAGTGGCTGCTTCTGCACTCGCTGTCAGCAACTCTGGCGTCCAGCAAGGACCTAGGCTCAGGCTGGTAAAAGTAGCAGCCTTGCACGTTGCTCACCCTGACTCGGGGGTTCTTGTCTTTAGGCATCCGAAGGTCACTGCCAGCTTCAGAGCGGTCTTCTGGACTCTCAAACTGGTAGGGGGTGGGAAACTGAGATAATGAGTGAATCGTGGAAGCTTCCCGCTGCCCCTCGGACTGTGAGTATACTTAACTAACCAGCGGCTGTAGTCTTAAATAACGAGTGGACAGCTAGAGTGGACCTCCTGCCCTAGATTGGTGGGGAATGAATTGCAGGGTGGAGGACTGTCTCTCTCCCTGACATTCTGACTGGCTGAAAATGTCAGAGTCCTTTGGGCTTCGCAGAGGAGGATGAGTCCCAAAGGATACGGGGCTGAGACTTTGGGATTTTTCTACCCGCGTGTTGGCAGTGACAGGTAGCTTCCTGAGCCTACTTTCCCCCCACCCTGTGGATTGAATCGCCTTCACCTTTCTGGACAGCGCATTGCCCAGTTTTGAACCTGCCTCTCTCAACCTCTTCCCCACCCACTCAGGAAGCCTGGTCTGTGCTCTTTGGAGTTCTTCCTCCCTCCCTCCCTCCCTCCCTCCCTTCCTTCCTTCCTTCCTTCCTTCCTTCCTTCCTTCCTTCCCTCCCTCCCTTCTCTTGCCTCTGTAAGTTCATGTTGGAAAAACCGGGTCCACTTACTAGGCTGACTGCCTCCGTCTTCCCTTTCCTATCACCCCAACTTCCTTGCCATTCCAAGCCAAGTACTGGAGCTCCAGTGTCCATGAGTTGTAACAGAAATAAGCATGTTCTCTACCAGCTGTTTGTCTAATGGAAGGAGGGACTATACCAGGGCCCTTCACTTGGCAACCAGTACATCTAGACATTAAGTGAGGCAAAGAGTAGAGGCAGGGGAAAGGGTCCCCTCCACCACACTTCTTTCTCTCCACTGAGTCAGGACCACCTTGCTATAGGTATGTGTTAGGACATATGACTGGGGGAAGGCAGTTAAGGAGGCTGTTTGCTGATAGGCAAGGCAACTCATGGTTGGCCTCTGTGCTCTCAGGTCCTTCCATTTCATACCTTCTCTGAGAATCTCTATGATTTTCTAAGCTCCAATAAAGTTGACTTTAGGCTTCTGTTATCTTTTACCTTCTTTGCAGCTCTATATTTGAGGCCTATTGCCTTTGGAGTTAGAGTCCAGTCTCATTCATTCTTGGTTGCTGGACACTGCTGCTGACCTGGACCCTCAATAGGTGAGGAGTCTTCTCGGCATGAGACAGAATGGGACACATAGAGAACCTTGGTTCACAGCTAACCTCTGTCACTAGCTGCTTATGTCAACTTGGGGTAGTCATTTTTTCTCTAACTTTCCCCATTAAAAGCAGTATAGTAAAGGGAAAATGAGGCAGCTAGATAAGTGGATAGAGAGCACTGGGCTTGGAATCATCTTCGTGAGTTCAAATCTGACTTCAGACACCTATTATCTATGTGATCCTGGGTAAGTTACGTAACTGTTTGCCTCAGTTTCCTTGTCTGTAAAATGAGCTGAAGAAGGAAATGGCAAACCACTCCAGTATCTTTGCCAAGAAAACCCCAAATGCGATCACAAAGTGTTGGACATGATTAAACAACAACAAAGGCAAAGGGAAAAGAGCAGGGATTTTGGACCTGCCTTCCTACCTTCCTAGTCTGCTGCCAGTGTGACCTTGGGCAAATCTTTTCATTCTCCAGGGTTATTTCCTTATGGTCTCTAAGGTAGCTTCCAGCTTAGTCTGTTGAGTATCTTGCCTCAGACACTGACTGTATGACCCTAGGGAAATTATTTAACTAACCCGAACCTTATTTTCTTGATCTGTAAAATGTGAGTAGTAACACCTGTTCCAGGACTAGCCTACAAAGGGTTGTTGTAAAAAGCTTTGCTCACTTCAGAGCTTTATATTATTATTATGAGCCTATGGCTACAGGATCTCTAAACATCCCTTCCAGTTTTAGAACCAATGTGCCAAACAGGTTTATACCACGGCCCTACTTCCTCCTGGACTGACAGAAATCATGACTGCTTTATGTCAACCTTGGCTCCCACTCATCTAAGCACCAGCACTGAAACAGGATAGGTAAGGAAGGGAACATGTGGTCCAGGTCTCTCTGTCCTTTCAGAGGTGAGACAGCTTAGAAGGAGAGGTGAGAAGGCCTGGGAATTCAAAACTGATGTCTGCTCTCATGTATTACACATCCCAAACAGCGTCACATCCCCATGGCTTTCTCCATGGGATCCTAGGAGGGTCCAAATTGTATTGTCAGTCCCTTACCCTTAGTCCATTTCATATTGAGACAGGCAGCCTTTTCCAAGTTTATTTTTTAAAAAGTGAATAAACCAAAGATATTGGCATCTTATAGCAAGGACTATAAATAGCTTCTTAAAAAAAAGACTCCCTTCCCCCACTCCCACTTAAAATCTAGTCATAAAATAACATTCCCTCCACCATCCCCTCCAATTCTGACTATTCCAGGATGCCCATCCCCCACGAAGGGAGGCAGACAGACCCACTTTAAGGGCACCTGATATCTCTTCCTAAGGCTAGCCAGCTGGCCACATCCTGCCCCCCTTTTTAAGGAAAGAGATTTCTGTTTTTGTTTATTTTGTTTTTTTTAAAGTTGAGTAAAAAATGAGCAAAGTGTCCCAAGGAATAGAAGAGGATCTACTTTCTCCAGCTATCCTCCCCATAAAACCTACACACAAAGGCATAGATAAAAAAGTGAGCAAAGTTCATCCACAGAGGCACTGGGCAGAAGTCTTCCCTCCTTGACTTGTTGGGAGACACATCTCCTCTCAGAGTCTCCTTCGCTCATTTCTTAGAGGCAGAGTTTCTCTTCAGACCTCTTCTCTTCTAGGCCCCAGTGATAGGTCTGTGGATAATAGGGGTACAGACTGACATCAGCTTCTCTCTCTGCCTTGAGTTACATGAGAGGGAAGTAAGTCAGTTCTTTGGAAGAACCATAGCATCCTGCCTGGGGTGATTAGGTATGGCAGGTAGAGAATAGAAGTTCCAGCTTCATATCATTCATGACCAAGGGAAGGGTGCTGCTGGTGTTGTGAGTGGGCATCACAGGCATAGTGGAAGGACCTGGGTCGAGAAGCAAAAAGTCAGAAGTATTTCATTCCTGGCTTGGCAAGCACCTAATCCTAGCGTGGAAAAGGAAGGGGAGATAGTGGTGGCACTGGATTCCATAGCTTGAAGTCACCTTGAAAAAACATGTAACTAAAGGTTATATGATGCCCCAGAATTCCTGCTTCTTTATTAGCCAGTTCATTCCCTCTCTACCCGCAGCCACACCACACAGAGTCCTGGAAGAAGCTGGAAGAGGAGACTGAGTAGGGTTGAGTAGGCACCACTCAGAACACTTGGAGTCTGATGGACAAAGAAGGGGAGAAACAAAAACAAATAAGCTGAGCCCCACAAGTCTAAGGGTGGTCTAGGGTGCCTGAACAAAGATCTAGGGAACCAGGGGTACACAATCTTTGGTTTGGTAAGTACCCATCCCTAGCTCTAATAGGCAGGCACTAAAGTCACTTTCAGGGAGATCTTAGTGGTGGTCTTGTATTCTACAAGATGGAAGGCATCTTGAAGGAAAAGAAGGAGGAAAAAAGGATGTAATTAAGGCAATAGAAACTTCCAGAATTCCATCTCCAGTATCAAAGTTCTGACCTGCTTCTTATTTGACCACTCCCTGCTCCCTGGCCCCAAACCTGCTAGTTCTGGGAGGAGGTAGAGGAAAGGTTGGAGTTAGGCTGAGTGGATATAACCCCTAGAACACGTAGAGTGGTAGACAAAGAAGAGGAGACCAAAAAAAGGAGGTGAGCCCCACAATTACTTATTTATTTCATTTTTCTTCTAAAAGTAGCCTTTTCTAAAGCTGCTGGCAAAGCAATTGTGGTTAACTTTTAATTGTATGATCTAGAGAGAAAGGAAAAAGAAGCCAGTGAGTGCAGGGCTTCTCCTCTTTGGAAACCTCTAAGAAGACCAAAGACCTGATTTCAGTCTTTGCCCTGATGCGCTGGGTAATCTTGGAGAAGTCATCTCATGTCATTTATCTATAAAGTAAGGGAGGAAGAATACTTTAACAATTTCGAGTCATCTATCAAGGCCTACCTAGCTGGGGCATCTTGCCTTTGGCCACTGTATGACCTTCTACCCCCTCCTGCCACCACCCTTTTTCCATGCTGTGACTGTCTAGACCAGGGGTTCTTAACCTGGATTTCAGGAACAAAATTCCAACTTTATTCTCACTAATCTCTAACAGAATTTGAGCTTTTCCTTCAATTATTGATTTTAAAAAACGTTGTTCTGTGGAGGGGTCCATAACCTTCACTAGCCTTCCTAAAGTGTTCATAACACAAATGGGTAAGAACCCTTCAATTAGAACAAAACATTCTCTGGTCAACATCTTTTCTCCTATATTTGTTGCTTCCCCTATTAGAATATAGACTTCTTAAGGGGCAGAGGCAGTTTCACTTTTGTATTTGTACCCCCAGCACACAGTGTATGCTTTAAACTTTAAAAAAGGTTGCTGAATGCAAAATGGATAATTTTGATTACATTAAATTGAAAAGTTTTTGTACAAACAAAGCCAGTGCAACCAATATTAGGAGGAAAGCAGAAAACTGGGAAAGAATTTTTACAACCACTGTCTCTGATAAAGAACTCATTTCTAAAATATGTAGAGAACTGAGTCAAATTTGTAAGAATACAAGTCATTCCCCAGTTGAGAAATGGTCAAAGGATATGAACAGGCAGTTTTCAGAGGAAGAAATTAAAGATATCTATAGTAATATGAAAAATGCTCTAAATAACTATTGATTAGAGAAATGCAAATCAAAACAACTCTGAGGTACCACATCACACCTGTCGGATTGGCTAACATGACAAAACAGGAAAATTATAAATGCTGGAAAACATGTGGGAAAATGGGAACATTAATGTATTGTTGGTAGAGTTGTGAACTGATCCAACCATTTTGGCCAGCAATTTGGAACTATGTCCAAAGGTCTATACAAATGTGCATACCCTTCGATCCTGCAATACTACTTCTAGGGCTGTATCCCAAAGAGATCATATGAATGGGAAAAACCCACATGTACAAAAATGTTTATAGCAGCTCTTTTTTGTGGTGGCAAAGAACTGGAAATTGAGGGGATCCCCATCAATTGGGTAATGGCTGAATAAGTTGTGGTATATGAATGTAATGGAATACTATTGTGCTATAGGAAATGATGAGCAGGTGGACTTTAGAAAAACTTGGAAAGACATATATATGAACTGATGATGAGTGAGAGGAGCAGAACCAGCAGAACATTTTACACAGTTACAGCCATGTTGTATGATGACTAACTTTGATAGACTTGGCTCTTCTCAGCAATGCCAGATTCTAAGGCAACTCCAAAAGGCTCTTGATGGAAAATGCTATCCACATCCAGAGGAAGAATTATGGAGTCTGAATGCAGATCCAAGCGTACTATTTGCTTTCTCTCTTTTTTGTTTCTGCTTTCTTGTGGTTCATTCCATTGGTTATAATTCTTCTTTGCAACATGACTAATGTGAAAATACGTTTAATGTGAATGTATGTGTAGAGTCTATATCATGTTGTATGCCCTCTTGGGGAGGAGGGAAGGGGAGAAAATTTGGAATTCAAAAGCTTGTGGAACTGAATGCTACAAACTAAGAATAAATTAATTACTTTTTTTAAAAAAAAAGGTTGCTGACTGATTTTCTCCCTCTATCTGCTCCCCTCCCCACTGGAAGCCTAAGCCTGATATTCCAATAGTTTGCCCCTCACCTCATTATTCTGATATGTAGTCACAGCTATGAACTCTTTTTCTGGGAAGGTGAAGATATGGGAGGGGGAGAGACTCAGGGTCTCATGCTCTCCATATCTCACCTCTTCAATGTAAAACTTTGGCTGGAATTTGTGGCAGAACTTCAAATGGATCATCTATAATGGAAGCCACAAGGAGTGAGGTGACATAGGCAGCCCTTCTTTCCTCACCTATCTGGTCTTTACTAGTGGTGAGTGGGAAGGCAGAGGAGAGTCAGAGTCAAACGTTTATTAAGTACCTACTATGTGCCTGGCACTGAGCTAAGTGATGGGGAAGCAAAGAAAAGCATAAAAAAGGCCCTGCCCTCAAGGAGCTCACATTTTAAAGGGGGAGAAAATACATAAGAAGAAGCTGAAAAGTATGAGGGGACGGAGGGGACGGAGGGGACCTCAGAGACACGGTCCATAGGCATTTGGGGTACAGATTGGAGCCCAATGCAGGGACATTATGAAATCATGTAGCCAGTGTGAGAAATGATCTAAATTTGTATGTTGATTTCATCTTGCAGAATGATAAGTTTCTGGAGATGATGAAGTCTAGGAAACTAACTGGGTGGGCAATGGTGAAGAGAATTCCATTGGTGCCTTTCTTAAAGAGGAGTATCAGAGAGGAGCTCCTAGATGTCCTTCCTCTAATGTCTCCAATCAGAGAGAGGGAGGTTCCCTAGGGGTGGGGAGTGTTGAGGAGGTCTGAAAAAACAATAGCTAGCATTTATATAATACCTATTATGTGCCATGCTCTGTATTAAGCACATTATATAGCACCTACTATGTGCCAGGCACTGCACCAAGCACATTACATAGCACCTACTATGTGCTAGGCTATGTGCTAAGCTCCTTACACATATTATCTCATTTTATCCTTACAACAACTCCAGGATGTAGGTTCTATTTTTATCCCCACTTTACAGTTGAGGAAACTGAGGCAAACAAAAGTTAATTGACTTGCCCAAGGTCAAACAGCTAAGAAAGTATCTGGCAGGATTTGAATTCTGGTCTTCCTGACTCCAGGTCCAGTGCTCTATCCCTTTTGCCACCTAACAGACCTGAAGTCATCTAAGGCTCCATAGAAAATAACAAGACTCCTTCTTAAGAATAGGTTCTACCTACTCCTTCTACACCTTTACAGCTCTTGGAAGTATAAGCAATGGAAACTCCATGCTTACTTGGTCACCTGCTCTAAAATCTCACTCTCTGACCTACTGCCGCAGGAAGGTTTTTTAACTCTAGCTTCAATCTTCTTTGCTCTTATTTTGCGCTGATGGACTTGGGAATGCTTGAGAAGGGTGGGCACAATGGGTATCTTACCTGGTCCTCATTCTTGGAAGTTTCCTTTTTGTTAGTCAGCTTGAGTTTTCTAAATGATATTTCTTGCCCCATCTAGTGGACCCCTGTGTTGGGTGAATCTGGGTGGATATACAACAGGTTCTCTGTAGAGAGTATCTCTGTTGGGGCTATCTGTCACTTAGCGAGAGAACCCTGGGGATTCCTGATATTGGAGAGGTCTGTCAAAGAACCTTGGGATAGGAGGAGGTGTGTGTAGTTTCTATGGGACTTGACTACAGGATCATTTGGTATTGGGATAAGAGATAAGTCTGGATAGGCCCAGGAAAAGAAAAGCCTGGGATTTGGAGAAAGGAAAAAAAAGACTAGATGAGGGCAGTGGGCTGGAAAAGATGGGGAGTGGAGAGGAGAAATAGGGAAAACGGACAAGTATGGAGGAGTGATAGATGGGTGAGGGAAAGGGGTTGCTTGGGTTTACTAGGGGCCCCACCAGAGGGCACCTTAACATCAGAGACAAATGAGACAATATTCTATTAGTACTCAAGTACTATCACAGTCTCTACTCCTTTCCCTACTATCCCCCACCTCTTCACACTTTCCTACCTGGAACTCTGTTCTCTTTCTTTTTATGTGGAACCCATTCATTCTTCTGATAATGCCAGTGATGCTGATCAGACAGTACCAATTCCACAAACACATGGTAATGAGTAATAGGGTCCATCCCCTGGATTAGGTAAGCCAGAGATGGGAACATCAAACTGTAAAGAAAGGGGAAGAAAAGGGAAAAGGGCGAGAGGGGAAAGAAGGAGAAAGAATTTTGTTGCTCAGTCCACATCCTTTCAGGTTTCCAGAGTGGTTAGGACCAGGTAGGGCTCTGCCCTAGGTATAGACTATTTTGAATTGTTTTTCATATGTCCAGTATTTAGCAGAGTAGCATATAGAACCTAACAAATGTGTTCATTGATTAATCTTTTCTAGAAGTGTGTCGATTTCCCATCAATCAACAAACAAAAAATTATTAAGCATTTACTTTCTCCACTCCACTCACACACAGGGTGAGTCAGAGACACTACTGCCAGACCTAACATACCTTTCACTAACCCTCTTTCCCAGGTAATAGGACCTTAGCTTAAGGATCTTATTGTCTGGGTAAAACAAATCTGCAGTCTTGGATCACATAATCTGGGCTCTGATCTATGAAGGACTAATGCAGGTGTCCCTCCTGGGAGACATAGAAGCCAGGGTGAGCTAGAGAAGGGATGGATGGGAATCCAAAATGGAGATGGGGAAGGGGACAAATGTCCAAAGAAGCTTACTGGAGCTCAGACGTTAAAGTCCCACCAAATTCACTTCTTCATGGATCATACCTGGGAGATCAGTGGGAGGGAGGGTGGGTGAGGGTAGCAAGTACAGGACTCTTTCAGCTTTGTCTAAAATTCCAACTTTATCATAAACTTCCTGCTGAGGGGTGGACCATTTTTGAGCCTCTAAGGCTTCAGTTAACAGGTTCCCAAGTAAAACTCACTTCCAAAAAGGAAAAGCTGGTCAATATCTCTCCATCTCCAAGAGAAACACTGACAAAAATGACCTGGTTGGGTTCGAGAAAGTTGAGAGTGGGATGGGCAGTAATAGAGGTCTCTGCATGCCTCTGAGCCACCGCCAGTTCGGACCCACAAAACGTTCCTATTTGCTGCTTTGTCTGTTACTGAGCACTTGCTGGTCAAGAAGCAGGCAGTAGGATTGGGAGATAGGGATGGCAGGCCCTTCTCCTCCTCTCTCCAAATGAGGATGAAACTCCACTACACTTCTACCTCCTTCTAGTTACTCATGAGACCATCCATCATGCTTTGGGGAGAGGGGAAGGCCAGGACAGAACCCTGTTTTGTCCATTTCCCTGGATCTGTGCTATTCTTTCTGACTGCCACTAACTTGTGACATGGAGCAAATCATTTAACATTTATGGGCCATAATTTCCTCATGTTTCAGATGACGGGATTGGGTAGTTGGTCTTGGGTCTCTAAATCAATGATTTCTATGAAATTTCAGAAGCTTTGGACTTGGAAACTTTCCTCCTGCCCTCCTCTTCCTCTACCATACTTGGACAAACTTAATAGTAAATGGATAGATCTTCTCAGTTACTGGCCAATGCCAGTTTTACTTTGAGGTACTGATAAGATGACACAAATGAGCCCCAGGAGTGGGTAGGGGAGGGTGGAGGTAGGTGGGAATATGGAGCGTATGGAGCATACTTCTTTGTGTGTTGGAGGGAGGCTGTCAGAGGGAAATTACCTATGACTACAGTTGATTTCTCTTCCTCTCTCTCTGTTTCTTCACCTCTCCCCCTGCACTGGTGTTCAAAATCTTTCCTCTTCTTGCTATCCCTAGCTACTGTGTCCCTCTGCCTCTCTCACCACCTTTCTCTCTGTCTTTGTCTTTGTTTCTCTGTTTCTCTGTTTCTCTGTCTCTCTGTCTGTCTCTGACTGTCTCTGTCTCTGTTTCTATCTCTCTCTCTCTCTGTCACACACACACGGACACACAGACACACACACATCCCACTTGTAGTCGTTGTTATTACTCTGCATGTTGGAGCTACCAGCACTGAATTCTACCCCAACTTTCTCCATTGCACATACAGTTTTTCTTATGGAAATGGAGGTTTATGAGGCCTGTCTGGTGATTTTCTGCCACCCTCAGTAGCACATCAGCCACAATTCCCTCTCATCTACTCTCCATGTCAATTCCTCTGAGGAGCAGGAAGTTTGGATTTTAGAGATAAATAGCACCTTAGAAATCATCTTATCTTATCCCCTTCATTTTATAGATGGGGATCAGGGGACCCCCCCAGAGAAAAGTAATCTGTTCAAGGTCATATCTACTTAGCATCAGACTTGTGGTCTTTCCCATCTTCCATCCTGGGTAACAGGAAGGTTAGATATATGTCAATTCCATTCTTCATCTTTGATAAAGCTGATTAAAGCTTAAAGATTATACTAAGGTGCAGAATCTTTAATAAACAATTCAGTTTCCCTTATTACATCTAACCTACCAACTGCTGACACAGTGGATAGAGTGCTTGGCCTGGAGTAAGGAAGACCTGAGTTCAAATTCCACTTCAGATAACTTACTAGCTGTGTGACCCTGGACAAGTCACTTAACTTCAGTTTCCTCAACTGTAAAATGGGGATATTAATGACATCTAGATTTCATGGTGTTGTTATGAGGATTAAATGAGATAATATTTATTTAAAATAAAGGCAAATAATATAGTGCTTGGCATATAGTAGGAATTGTATAGATGCTTATTCTCTTCCTCATTCTCGAATTTTAGTTTCCCAAAGCAAATAGCCCAATAGCAGAATGAGTCAATAGCAGTGGCAAAATTTTGTGCTAAAGTTTTTTACTAAACAATCACCAATAAGTTGCAACTGACTCTTGGTGACCTCATTTGGGATTTTCTTGGCAAAGATACTGAAATGGCTTGCCATTTCCTTCTCCAGCTCATTTTACAGTTAAGGAAACTGAGGCAAACAGGGTTAAGTGACTTGCCCAGGATCATACAGGTACTAAGTGTTTAAGAGCTAGAATTTGATATCAGGTCTTCTGTGACTCCAGGCCCAGAGCTCTACCCACTGCACCACCTAGCTGCCCTGAGTCTGCATAGCATAGCCTTCCCCAAATGCTACTCCTCACACAGCGGTTAATGGTTAGCAAGCACTTGCTTCCATTTCTTTCCAAGAGGAGAAAAAGTGAAGAGAGATGGAGGGAGCTGTCCTTTCAGGGTAATTGATACCAGCTGTCCCAGGCGATGTGAAAGGACTTTGGGGGTTCCTGGATCTTGGGGTTCATTTCATCTATCTGCCCTTGCCTCTATGTCTGAAGGGCATCCATTAGCCATGATCTTTTACAGACACACACACACACACACACACACACACACACACACACACACACACACACACACACCTCTAAAGCAGGGACCAGAAAAGTCTTTTCCCTTCAGGGAGCTAAAACATTTCCCGCTAAAACGAGACGCGAAGAGCTTCATGCTAAACCCAATTTCGAGTAAATCTGAGCGATGCTTAAAAAAGAGAGACAAGGTTAAGGTTCCCGAGTTCCTGGAGGATTCAGATGAACGTTCGACCCCACAGTCGCCCCCTTACTTATCTGCTCTGCTTGGTAAGAACCATTTCATTCTGGTGCGGATGAAACGTGAGCTACAGGGAATGGTTGCAGAGAACTACTTTCAGTTTGCCAGAGAAAGCGGTTCCTCTGCAGGGGTCCCTGGCCAGGATGGCCACTTTGGTTAGGGCGCTGGGGAAGAGTTGGGAGCTCCGGGGATCGATCTGGCGCACCACGTCGGCAGTGCCTGGGTAGCCAAAGGCTGGGTGGAAGCCCTGGCCCCTGGAGGTGAGCGAATAAAGCTCCGGATTTCTGGAGTAGCCCCCGGAGTGGAGCTGGGGCAAAGTCGTAAAGGAAGAGGAAGAGGCGCGGGATGTCCGCTGGCTGGACGCCCATGGGCACCGTCGTGACTTCAGAGGAGCAGTCCCTCACTTCGCTCACCCCAACTCGACCGTCCGCATCTCCAGGTATGTGAGGGTCGGTGCCCATTAGTACGGCTTCGGAAATGCTCTTCTGGAAGCCCGTCGGTGTTGGGGGTGGGGAGCGAGAGGAACGAGAGAGCGTTGGCAGCTCCCTGCAGCCTCTCCGACGGTCAGGACGCCTGCTTCCCAATGGCTGTGGCCTTAGATGACGGATCGATGGTTGCAGTGGACCCCCTGCCCTATGCCGGTGGGTTATGAAGTGCAACGTGGACAGTCTCTCTTGCTGCTCCTCCGACTGGGTGCGAGTGGAGGACTCCTCTGGGATACACGGAGAAGACGGACGAAACCCAAAAGAGGGACGGCTGGGACTCCTGGAGTCTTTTTCCCCCATATTGACAGTGGCAGGTCTTATTCCGAAGCGCCTTCTTAGTTCCCCAAAATAAATTGACTTCACTGTTCTGGGCAGCTGCGTTTCCCAGTCTTAAACCTGCTCCTCTCCACCCAGATCCCACCCACCCAGGAGACCCCGCCCCTAATCACTCTAAGGAGCAGGTTGTCTCCGTCTCGGTCTCCTAGTTTCCCGGTTTCTGTCTTTCTCTGTGTCTCTCTGTATATTTCTGTCTCTGTGTCTGTGTGTCTCTCTGTCTCTCTCTCACACACACACGGACCCTGGGGAACTGGATACAGTAGGAAACAACAGGAGGACATAACTACATTTTGCCCTAAAGACCTAGCAGTGCAGGGCAGTGACAAGAATGTTGGTTGACAGAAGACTGTTTTCAAGTACTAGCTACCCAGTTTACTAGGGCTTTCCCCTTGAACAATTTTCTTAACTTCTATGCTCCCAGTTTGAAAAATCTGTTTTTGAGCCAGTAGATTTGATCTTGCTTAAAGCTGAGATGGGAGGCTGGCTACTGGTTAGGACCTTATACATCCATCCGTCCATCCGTCCGTCCGTCCGTCCATCCGTTCATCCATCCATCCACTCCTCTCTCCCTATTCACGTATTCTTCTCTCCCCCTCCCCTAGGTTTGGGAACCACTTTGAGTAGAACAAGATAATGTCCCATGTCCACAGTGCCCTAACCAATAATCAGTGCTGCATTGAGGGCTATGGGGAGATGTTTATCCAAAGCACTCAGAACAGCTCCTGCTACTGAAAGATTACCTTCTGTGTGGAAGGAAGTCAGGCCCCTGTAAGGTCATATTGGAAGAGTGGGGTCTACCCGCTGGGATGCCTATCATTTGTTCCCCTCCTAACATTTCCACTCCCATGACATTCCAGGTCAAGTACTGAAGCTCGATCATCCATGAGGTGCGAGGGACTGTGTTTATACCAAGGATCCCCACCTAGTGGCAAATACATTTGGAAACTGAGTAAGAGAGGTGGCCATGGGGAGTGGGGCAGAGAGGGAAGGAGGGAGGCAGGGCCTTCTCCACCCTACTTCTTTATCCCTGCTGGGTTGGGGTTATCTGGTTCTGGATCAGGAGAAATTTGATGGATCCTTGTTCCATCTCTTCTCCAGCTCTTATCTATTTTCCCCACCCTTCACCCCTCACTCATCCCCAGACATGATCTCTCCAGACCACAAGCCAGCAAGGCTTTGGCTTTAAATAGTTTGCTATGGATTTGAATCAGTTGAGCTGAAGCTGTCTCTCTGCCCCACATTGACAAAGAGCTTTGGCCAGACCAGAGATCAAGGCATCCCTGGACTGCCTGCTTTCCCTGCCACAGGACATCTGGCTGCATCTGAGCTAAGCAAGCTTTCCATGGCTAATGTTCCTGCCCAGTGTTCAGTGTCTCGGGCCCCTGCTACTCCTTTCTCTGATGTAGAAGGCAAACAAGGCAAGTTCCCTTCAGAGAATTCATCCTCCATTCCCCAACCCCCACCCCGCTTCCCCCAAACCTCCTTCCCCATGCTGAGTCAAGGGAGTGTTTCCCTGAGGGTAGTGAACCTGTGTGGATCTTTCTATAGGGGGTACTGAGGGTAGGCTGTGGAACTGAGTAGGTGGGAGAGTGGGCAACTTAGCCTTGGGTTGGGGAAGTGTTACTGACTGAGGGGAAAATTCAGGCTTCTAAATCCCAGAGAGGAAGATTGAGCAACTTCCAGGAAAAGACTGGGAAGTGATGGAGAACAAAATCACCCACCAGGCTCTGTCTCCACCTCTTTACTCCTTATATCTTGTTGCCATTCCCCTTACCCATTTCCATTTCTGATCCTTTGGCCCATCCAGAGAATGGGCAACAACACTTACATCTGGGCCCAGAGAGAGATGGCCAACTCATCAGAGTGGGAAGGGAAGATGTGGGAAGCAGGACCTCATAGGTTCATTGATTGGCTCCCATATTCTTTCACTTCACTACAGGAGACAGAAAGAAGGCTGTGGTGAGGAGTGGTGGGTCTCAAACAACTCTGTGTGTGTGTGTGTGTGTATGTGTATGTGTGTGTGTATTCCTATTACTGGGAGCTGAGATAGAGAAGCTCCTTGCAGACAGGCAAACTGCCTTCTGGCTGCTCCCTGGACTCCCCTCCATGGTAGCAATTTCTTTACATGTCATCTCTATTATGGGTGAATTACAGTATTGTTCTGAGATCCAAAAAAGGCAGTCCCAGACTTTTCTTCTTTTTAAAAAAGGTGTATTTTGACCAACATTATACATCAATACAACCTGTTAAACTTCCTTTCCAATTATTTACCTTTAAATAAACGAGTTTTTACTCATCAAATATAACAAAATGTCAACCACTTCCTTGCAGTCTATCATTTTGTTTGTTGTTTATTCATTCCCATTCATTTTAAAAAATTATTATTTCTAACTTTAATGTACTCAAACCCATTGTATTTGAACAGGATATTTATTAATACAAGCATTTTCTTTATTTGTAACATTCTTTTAAAAAATTTGAATTCCAAATTCTCTCCCTCTTTCCACCCCCCCCCACTGGGAAGGCAAGAAATGTATCAATTATACACGTGAAAACATGTAAAACATATTTCTATATTAGCCATTTTTTAAAAAGCAAGAAAAAAGTGAGAGGATTATACTTCGATTTACATTCAAAGACCATCAGTCCTGTCAGAGCTCTGGAAGTAGAAAGCACTTTTCATCATGAGTCCTTCTGAATTGTCTTGGATCATTGTATTGATCAGAATAGTCTTTCACAGTTGATCATCATTAAAATATCACTGTTACTGTACACAATGATTTCCTGGTTCTGCTCACTGCACTTTGCATCAGTTCATATAGGTCTTTCTAGGTTATTCTTAAACCATCCCCTCATCATTTTTATTGCACAATGGTATTCTATCAAAATCATATACTACAACTTGTTCAGCCATTCTCCAATTGATGGGCATCCCCTTAATTTCCTGTTCTTTGCCACCACAAATAGAGCTGCTATAAATATTTTTGTACCTATAGGTCTTTTTCCTTTTCTTTTGATCTCTTTAGGATACAGACCTAGTAGTGGTATTGCTGGGTTAAAGGGTATGCACAATTTTATAGTCCATAGTGCAGCCAGTGATGTGGGAGGTAGGGGAGGAGCACCAAGTGATCTCACAGTAGACATCAGCTGATGGTGCTTTTTTTTAAACCTTCTTTTGGATTCTGTGTATCTTAGACCATGGAGACCACTGAAGTTGCTTTATCTTTGGTACATAATTTCTGTTTGGAGAGGTTTGAAAGGTCATGGGTATTAGAGGGAATGCTTAGTCCTTCATCTTATTGCTCATGTGATGCAAAAGCCCTAGGTCCCTGGTTTACGTTCTAATTTTAACTTCATTAGATGTATTTGTGCAAAATTTTTTCAGTTTTCTTTATTCAAAATTGTACATGTTGCTCCTGTGATTTTCTTTATCACTTGTTTACTCATGAATTCTTCCCCTATCCATAGATCTGAAAAGTGATTTCTTCTGGTTCTTCTAATTTGATTGTGATATCAACTTTTATGCTTGTCATGTATCAATGTGTAGTTTATCATAATATACATTGTGAGATATTGGCCTATACCTAATTCCTGCCAAGCTTCTTTCCAATGATCTTAGTAGCATTTGTCAAATAGTGAGTCCTTATCCCAGTAACTGGGATCTCTGAGTTGAACAACACTATGTCATTGTGTTCCTTTGCTTCTGTATGTTGTGCATTAAGTCTATTCTACTGATAGACCTCTACTTTTTAGCCAATATCAAATTGTTTAAATAATTACTACTTCCTAATCATGCTGTTAGACCCTCTTCCTTGCAACTTTTGTTCATCATTTCTCTGGGTATTTCTGACCTTTTGTTCCTCCATCTGAATCATGTCACTATTTTTCCAGTTCTTTTTAAAAATTTATTTATTTAATTTATTTAATATTTTTAGTTTTCAGCATTGATTTTCACAAATTTGAATTACAAATTTTCTCCCCATTTCTACCCTTCCCCCACTCCAAGATGGCATATATTCTGGTTGCTCCCTTCTGTCACCCCACGCCCCCCCATCCCCTTTTCCCTTACTTTCTTATATGGCCAGACAGATTTCTATGCCCCATTGCCTGTATATCTTATTTCCTAGTTGCATGCAAAACTTTTTTTTTGAACATCTGTTTTTAAAACTTTGAGTTCCAAATTCTCTCCCCTCTTCCCTCCCC
>CM053626.1:188663130-188696264 GCA_028646595.1 Phalanger gymnotis
AAACACTTTTGAAAAGGGACAGGGTCAAGGGAGAAAAATTCAATAAAGGGGGATAGGTTAGGAAGAAGCAAAATATAGTTAGCCTTTCACAACATGAGTGTTGTAGAAGTGTTTTATATAATGATACGTATGTGGCCCATGTTGAATTGCTTGACTTCCTAGGGAGGGTAGATGGGAAGGGAAGAGGGGAGAGAATTTGGAACTCAAAGTTTTAAAAAATAGATGTTCAAAAGCAAAAATAAAAAAGTTTTTGCATGCAACTAGAAAATAAGATATACAGGCAATGGGGCATAGAAATTTATCTTGCCCTACAAGAAAGAAAGGGAAAATGGGAGGGATGGCTGACTGGGGAACAGGACAACTAGAATATACGCCATCTTGGAGTGGGGGGGAGGGTAGAAATGGAGAGAAAATTTGTAATTCAAACTCCTGTGAAAATAAACGCTGAAAGCTAAATATATTAAATAATTTAAAAAAAGAATGGTATAAGTATTAGGGCAGTTAGAAGAAATATACATTGACAGAGAGTGCAGGCAAGAAGTGATGTTGATAGGATGGTATAAAAAAATTAAGGTATAAAAAAACTAATGAAAGCAGAAAGAAGGGAGAAGTGACAATATAATCAATTCATTAGGCAAAGGCAAGTTGAAAATTATGTGAGATAATGCCAGGCATGAGAAGTATGGTTGAATGGAGGTAGCTGCCTCATTTTTATTAGGGAAATCATATGATCCTTTGTCTCTGCAACATGACATCATGGCCCCGGTGTCCATATTAGCTATTGACCCGCTCTCTAAACTTTTGTTTTTTCACGAGGACATCAACCTGATTTTTCAGTCTGTTTGAGGACATATGATATCTCCAATGAACACTACTATGCCTCACAAACAACCATATGTTGTATCAAGAATCAGCAAAATTCCTTCATTGGTCCTGACCCCAAAAGGGAGAGCCTTTGGTGCTCCTGTCCTATTTTTTCTGAGTTATTTACCAGTCTTCTAGGTCCATAGTTGCTGTCCAGCAATCATTGTAGGTTAAAATATTATCTGCCCATCTCTCAAGGTCCCCTCACAAACTAGTCATGTAGCCTGTAGCTCAGTTCACTAGACAGACTTAATAAATTCCCTATCCTTAGACTATCTCTTGTTACCAAATTAATGGCTTCAGAAGCCCAGTTTTGCATACATCTTAGCAGAATCATCAGTAGACTAGGCAAAACAGCATTCCTTTGGAACCTGGTCCTCATAAAGAATTCCCTTTGGGATAGTGAAGGAGGCAGGTTTTCAGAGCTCAGACTGAAGCCTCAGTCTCTTTTTCATTAGAGGCTAATTTAAAATTTTTTAATCTGTGGGATTAAACTGTTGTGACCCTTTGTTTTTTGCTGTGTTGGAATAGTGGATTCCAAGCTCTTCTCTTCTTTTCAATGGCAGCTGCCATAACTCCTATGATTATTACTGTGACTTCTTGGTATCTGAACTCTTAGCTCTATATAAATGTATGTTATCATTATGAGCTTAAGACTACATTATCTACAAGATTCCTTCTAGTTTTCACTCTAGTTCCTCAGGCAATTTGTCCAATTCCATATTTCTCCTTTTGTTTATCTTATTGTTAGAGTTATCTAAAACTGAGAGAGAGAGAGAGAGAGAGAGAGAGAGAGAGAGAGAGAGAGAGAGGTATTGAAGTCTCGTGTCACTCTACTGTATTACTGGCTATTTCTTCCTATAGTGAATTTAATTTTTCTTTGATGAATTTAAATGCTAATACATGGAACATATAAATGTAATACTCAAATTGGTTTGTTACCTATAGTTCCTTTCAGCATAATCTTTTTCCTTGTTTATCTCTTTTTATGTTTGAATGTTTATTTTTGCTTCGTTTGATAGCATGACTACAACTCCTTTTTTGGATTTACCTGATACATAGTAATTTTCTCTCCAACTCCTCACTTTTATTGGGTGTATGACTATTTTCAGTTGTGTTTCTTTTAAGCAACAGATAATGGGATTTTATTTTCATATCCAATCTGTAAATTTAAAAATTATTGGAATACATGAAAGCCATGACCATAAAAAGGAATCCAGGCATCACATTGTAAGAAATCATAAAAGAAAATCACTGAGATCCCTTTGAACTGGAGGACAAAGTAGACACTGAAAGAAGTCTAATCTTCTTGACTAGTTACTAATCTCTTCCTGAAAGAAACTCCAAAATAAACTCCAAGGTATATTTTTTTTTGTTTTATTGGTTTTTCCAATCCATTAATATTTAAAGTTATATGACAAAAAATAAAGTTATGAGACAATGAAGTTATTAGACAATGAGGTAAGAGTTTGTGGGACCAAAATGTGTGTGTATAAAAGTTTGTTTGTAATTATATCCAAAACATCTTCGATTTTGTTTTAAAGGTTTAACCTTAAAGGACAATAACTTATGGACTATCTTGGTTTATATCCAAGGCAATTCCAATTTTTTCTTAGGTTTGCTATTTAATGTGGGATTAATACTTATATACAGAGAACATGCTCTGAAATGCAAGCAAATTGCAACAAGATTTGAAAGAGGATTTGAGAGCAGTGGTCTATATGGGTGTAATATCCATTTGATTTGACCATGGTTATAGATAACTCATTTGATACAATCTGGAATTATTTACTTCTTCTATTCAGACTCTCCATCACAGCCCTTTGTTAAAATAAGCATTTTTGGGGCGAATTCATTTGTGTGACTGTTAAACTTAGGCATCGAAGTCATGTACTTACAAGGGCGTTGTTATTGGACCCTTAGCAGCATCTCATCCTTCTAAGAGGGGAATGAATTGTTCTATTTTTTTTCCTGTAATCTTTGCAGACATTTTAAGTTCTCATGCTCCTGGCATTCAAATATTATGATGGTTCTGTGTATTTATTTGATGTATTTTCATTGATATGTGTTTGAGCAAGCACTTTGGTAAAACACAATATCTTTTATTGAAGACAAAATTTTAAAATAATAGGTGCAGAAGAGTATTACAAATTAAGTATTTTGGGTTCTCTTCTTAGAATGGCAGAAAAGTGTATGTAGGAAGATTTTTTCATTTCAAAATAAGATATTTGACTAGAATTTGTTTTATTACTGCCTGGTGTTTTTACTTAAAGCACATTTACACTACTTTAACCTTTTCCCTTCCATTAATGTTATTTTGTTTCATTACCAGGTTTAGGAATTTTGGTAGCCTGTGTCTGTTTTTAGCTTTTGTCTATGTGCTTTTAAAATATTGTCCTAAATATGTCCCTACTATGGGATTTTTAGACAAACTTCATTTTCATACCAAGTATATGTTATGTCAGATCCAACCTTAGTAATGTTCCTTTTACCTTTATTTTTTCTTTTCCCTCTAAAAGGTAGTTAAATTCTTTTAAGTCTACCCCAGTACTGAAACACTATAAGCAACCCTGGTGGTGTGTGTACTTGCTCAAGAAATTTCTGATGATTACTGTTAAGATTAATTTCTAATGAAAGTATAAAAAGATGCTGCTAAAAGCATATTGTACATTTGATTAAATCAAGATGGCTAATGAGGTTAACTTTTACCACTGCTCTATGCACTAATGCCACATGATTTAAAGTCCATCAAGACATTTCAATCAGTCCAGTAATGCTGCATGCCTGTTGTTGCTGATAGCATGGATCAGTAAGTTCTTCACTGAGTACCATGCAACAATTTAAAATCTAGCATATGCAAGGTACAGTATTGGATAGTAGGGTTCTATTTTTCATATATATATGTATTCATGCAAACATATACGTGTGTATATATACACACATATACATATATATACATACATGTGTACTTATGTATGTGTGTATATATACACACATATGCAAAACCCTAGAGTCATCTGTTCCTTTTGAGAATTTGATTGTAGATTTACACCTTGAGAAATTATATGTACATTTTTTCTGCTACTCATTGTCACATAGATGACACAAGATGCTTTCATATTAACTTTATACAACAGTAACAGTGTTGTCAAATCATTAGAATATTTTCCTGGAAAATACAAAGTGCTGAATGCCAGACAGAGCCCACACATTCTTATTCTTTCCAAGGCACTGTGCCAAGGTGAAGAATATAGTTTAACTGATTTAAATTTAATTTACTTTGGTAAATATCAAATTTATAAGCAGAAGGGTTCATTCTACAAGTCAGATTCTCATATGTTGTTTTAGACTTTTCCTTCCGCCTGTTATTGGCTGTGTTTAAATCAAGTATCTTATTTAGATAAGGATAGGAGCAGCAAGCAGTATGGAAAAATATAAATTCTCCAGTCTAGAAGTTCCCAGCTTGATGTTCTTATTAGAGGTAAAAGGTTTGAGCAAGTTCTTATCGCATGACCTAGTTATCAGCAAAACAAACTTCAAATGTTATTGTGATTTATTTTGCAAGAAATTTTTTTTAACAGAAATGGGATTTCTACAAGTGATCTGAATTGAAGAAGCAGATCTGCTAAAAGAAGTTGCTCTGAGAACCCACCTATTCCAGAATGCCTAGGAGGACAGATTTCCAGATGACTGAAGTAGATGTTCTCAGAAACCAGAAAGCTGCATGAGACATCTGAACCCTAAGATATGATGAACTGATGAAATGGACAGCAGGAGTGAGTTACCCTTTCCTTCTGCTTCTTCCTCATGCTCTCTTGTTCTTTGTAAAGCCTGCCTGTTGAAGGGGACTGCTCCCAATAGATCCTTTCAATTAATTAAGGCAATCTCTTTTCCTCTTCCCCTCACACTAATCCCATCCCTCATAGTTAAAAAACCTTTGATGAAATGTTTAATACCTTCAGATCTTGTTATATTCTGTTGAATCTTATCCCTTCCCTCCATCCCCTGGACCTTTTTTTTCTAGTTAATTTCCTTTCAGCCCTGGGGATATTATCCACACTTTTTTTTCAATGACTACTCACTCTCCTTGCACCTTCTTTCTTTTGGGAGTAGAGAATTAAGTGTTGCCTATGTTTCCCTTCTCACATTGGAGTCCATGTTAGTGATACTGTCATGGTCCAGCAGCTTATTATACTCCTCAATGCCTCCCTTGGTCAGTGATATAACTCAAATTGACTAAGAAAGGGGAACGTTGAATGCAGCTGCTGGCCTTGCCTGATCCTAGAACTATGAATTGCCTGAGGAAAATCAAAACCAGTTAAGAGAGAATTATCAAACTCAGTTAAAAACAGAATGTTGAATATAGACATCAGAAAGGGTCTTCTTGACTTTGATCTCAACTGACCCCATGATTGGAGCAGGTCCATATGGGTTTCTTCATTGCTGCAATTGTGCCTCCCATGAGACTCCTTCTCTGTTGAAATGTATTTAACCCTGCCCCACTTCTGCCCCTGTTAGGCACTCCAGTACTTTGGTGCTATGTATTGATGACAGAATACAGTCCTCTTGGCTCAGTTAAAAGACCTTAGTTTTTATTACTTTGACAGCCTTCTTTATTTCAGCTTGACACTATGAACCTTCAAACCTTTCCACAATAAGAATTATGCATGAGAGATAAAAGCATTTTGGTTCTCTCTGGGTTCCGGGACACCAAGAATGAGCTAAAAAACAACAACAGAGAAAGTTAAGTACTGACTCCTAGTGTTCACCTAATACTCTCTTTCCCACTGCCCAACCTTAAGGTACGGTCACACAAGCCACCCAATGGGCCTGCAACAGAAATCAACTCTATCCTTCCCTCCTTCCAGGAGAAGAAACCCAAAGAAACAGGTTTGTGCTGCCTAGGATAGTGATGTGGCAGTGCTCTGTTCCATAACAGAGGGCAGGATATGCCCATACACTCTGTGTGGGTGTAAATGCACAAAGAGTGGGGAAGAGTCCAGCATCAAGTCGGGGTCAGTACTATTCTCCCAGTACTCACTTGGGGCAGAGACTGAGAGTTGTGAAATGTGACTTGTGAATTTCCCATGAAAGGAGGAAGCTGAAACTGCTTTCAGTTTCTATACACAGGGAAATTTTCACCATAGAGAAAAATAAAGAAAAAAGGTTGGAATTACCATAGATCTCCAGAGAAAGAATATATAACAAGGGATCTTGAACATAAGGGGATAAACTAACAGGCATGTTAATAATAATGGGAGACAATATGGCCTCCATATCCTCTCACAAAATGTAGCTATCTTTGAATAAATATCACAAGAAAAAGGAAAATAATTGAACTCCTAATGAGGTAGGGGACTTTGGGGATTGACTCCAAAACATCTATAAGCAAAGCCTCAATGGGAAACAAACTATGAAACCAAATCCAACAAGAATTCCAGAAAGAGAAGAAATAAGTGAGTTTTTTAACAGTTAAAATGGTTTTAAAAAATGAAATGAGAGTACTAGAGGACGAATTGGAAAAGAAATGAGAGTTATGGAAGAAAAAATTAGAAAAGATCTCATTGGTGGGTCAGTGGGAATGGGGATTGGGTTTGGATCCTTGGGGTCCATGTTCTTGAACTTTTTTACCCATTTCTTTCCATTTTAAACACACAAAGTGGAGACTGTGACCACAGGAGTTGGAATCAAGGCCATGTTTTACAACCAGCAGAACACCTGTGCCCTGACAGGTAAGGAGAGATCTTTGAGAGTGACATTCAGGACCCTCACCCAGTCAAAGGACTCCTCTAGGAGTAATGCCAAGATAAGATCTTGGAGGGACTAATGCTATGAAGGAACAGAGTTATGCTACCAGCACGATCCCTTCACCCCCTAATAAAATGGAAGAGATATGGGGGAACTAGGCTCAAGGTGTTGTTTGGACTGGTGATAGCAGGAAATACTTGTATATTTATTCTTATATCTGGAAAGTAAATGTGCCTTTGTAGAATCTACTTTCTGTAAGTGGTTAAATGGCACACAGTACTAGTTATTCACCAGTAACAAACAGCTTATGGGAGCATAGGCTCCGGCCTATGGAAAAGAATAATAAATACTCTCATACTTCAAGGTGCCCTGAAACCCTGAGGGGATTTGTAGCCACGTGAAGAGTTGGGGTTTGTTAACAATTTCAGACAGACAATATTCTATCAAATTATAAAATTGATCAAATGAAAACTCAGCAAATTTGCAGCATAAAATTATTTGAATATGCAAAATCTCTGTCCTTGAAGGACCTCCCAAGGAGGAGGATGAGAATTTGAGCCTGCCATGTGGAATCCCTCCCTACCCTTTGCTTTGGGCTTCCCAGGGTTAAAATGGAAAAGTCAAGGAAAAAGATGAGATTTTAACCACTCTCTTAAAGCATCTGGGTGAAGCTAGTTTAAGAACACAAAGGAATTGATTTGGCTCATTGGACAATTTTAAAGGAACCAAAAAAGTTATGAGGAGGTGAGAATATTTTTGGAAGTCAGCTAACTGAAAGCAATGGGCTCTGAAATTTGAGGTACTGGCAGCATCTAATGGCGCTTGAGAAAAGTGAGTGAGTACTTGATAGTACTCTTGTATCAGTACTATTGGTAATTATAAATCCAGATTTAATTTGGTTGAGGTTTGTCCTGAAAATTATAATGTGGCCTCATTTAAAGGAGATGTGTTCTTCTATTAGGACAATGGTGGTGAATCAGAACTTCATGCAAAATACATTTGCTATTTGGCATTAAGGCAATATCCTGGGAAAATGCATGCTTCAGGAAAATGAGTTAAAATCTGGTCTCAGAAATTTATTAGCTGTGTAATCTTAAGCAGATTTCTTCATCTCTGTTTACTAAAGTTTCCTAATCTGTAAAAGGGATGATAATAGCACCCATTTCCTAGGGTTATTGTGAGGATCAAATGACACGATAATTGTAAAGTGCTTAGTTCAGTGCCTGGCACATGGTAAACACTATATAAATGTTAATAAGTATAAGTACTCTTCATTGATCTTGAATGCAATCAGTATAGAATGCCAAAATATATGTTAAATTCAGGAAACCATTATATCAGAACTGCTATTAGAAAAGTTACTCTAATAGCAGTTCTGATATAATGGTTTCCTGAATTTAATAACATAAGAAAAAAATCAAAAACATAATAATAACGTATACAAATTATATATTTAAAACATGAAACAAAATTTACCAGTCAGATGATATTAATTCAGTTGAATGCATTTCCAGATTTCCTTACATAGAGAATGATCCATTTTATGAATTTTGGCATTCTATACTGATTAAAGTAATATAGTTAGTTTTTCACCACATGAATATTGTGGAAGGGTTTTACATAATAATATACATGTGGCCTATGTTGAATTGCTTGCCTTCTTAGGGAGGGTGGGTGGGGAGGGAAGAGGGGAGAGAATTTGAAACTCGAAGTTTTAAAAGCAGATGGTCAAAAAAAAAAGTTTTGCATGCAACTAGGAAATAAGATATACAGGGAATGGAGCATAGAAATCTATCTTGCCGTATAAGAAAGTAAGGGAAAAGGGGATGGGGGGAGTGGAGTGACAGAAGGGAGGGCTGACTGGGGAACAGGGCAATCAGAATACATGCCATCTTGGAGTTGGGTGGAGGGTAGAAATGGGGAGAAAATTTGTAATTCAAACTCTTGTGAAAATCAATGCTGAAAACTAAAAATATTAAATAAATAAATTTTAAAAATGGAAAAAAAGAACAGAAAAAAAAGAAAAGCAGATCAAAGAACCTGTGCTAGGAGCCCTCCTGTGTGCTGGTGTTATTGGCCTCCACAGTAGCTGCAAGTAACATTAGTGTTACACATGTATTCACTGTATATATGAAACTTTAGAATGTGATTGTTCCTAATTTATAAGTGAAAGATTAGTGAAAGTTTGCTTTTCTAGGTAAAATCTCTTGGGACTGTAATTTGACATAGTTCTAAGTTTTCATTTCAGGTATGATTGTATGAATGGTCATGAAGTCCACCATTCAAGAGCAATGCCATGTGCAGCGGTTTGAGAACTGTTATAGGTGAATGTCTGTACCAAGGAAAAGTTGAGGGGACAATCTTGCATAGGCAAAGGTTGATTCAATTTCTTATTGTGCTATTTCCTTACTGTATGTGAAAATTTCCCACCTGATTAATTCTGAGGCTGGCTGTGATTCCTTATGAGTCAAATGGAATTTTGCTATGTGATTGGCTGTTAATATGACTCTTGCCTGGAATCAAGCATAGCTAAGGGAGTTTTTCCCCTGTTAGATAAAATCTGTGCTCTTGAAGAAAGAGTCTTGATAGTGTTATAACCATGTCTGTCCCCTCCCTTCCTCGTTCTGTTCACAGCAAATTTCTAAAATCAGGGCAGATGAAAAGTGGAAGTTTTTGTTGTTGCAATGCTAATCTATTAATTAACAGGGTAATACTAAAACATCTGAGTTACTGTCATAAGACTCAAGTATGAAAGATCTCACTATTTTTAATCTGTGTTTGTGGTCCACTCAATATCCCATGCAACTAGGTAAAGAAATTCTTAGGCTTACCATCCCCTTTTAATAGTTATAGTCACATATAAGATTAGATTCTTAAAATATCACATTCTTTCAAGAAGACATGAGGAATGCATGTCCATAAGGACATACATACACACACATTGAAAGCGAGGATAAAACAAAGATGTAAAAGTTGTTTTTTTTTTTTTAATTTAGTGCTGTGGATAAGTTCACTTACCCTGGCTGTGCACTTTCCAGGGATGTCCATATAGATGATAAAGTTGATGCTTACATTGCCAGAACTAGCTCAGCATTTGAGAGGCTCCAAAAGAAAGTGTAGAAGAGAAAAAGTATTAGGCTGCCTACAAAGTGAAATTGTACACAGCCATTGTGCTGACCTCATTGTTGTATGCCTGTGAAACTTGGACAGTATATCAGCACCATGCCTGAAAATTGAACCACTCCCATTTGAATTGTCTTAGGAAGATTCTGAAGATCACCTAACAAGATAAGATATTGGACACTGAAGTCCTCTTTCCTGTTGAATTGCCAATCATTCAAACTACCGCAGAGAATGCAACTCCAAGGGGCTGGCCATATTGTTCAGATGCCAAATGTATATTTACCTAAAGTACTATTTTATGGAGAATATTCACAAGGCAAGAGCTCACACAGAGGTCGGAAGTGACACAAGGATATTTTCAAGGTTTCTCTGAAGAACTTTGGAATTGATTGTGAGACATGGAAGACACTGTCACAAGATGTCTCAGCATGGTGTGCTTGCATCAGAGAAGGTGTTGTACTTTATAAGGAATGTAGAATTGCAGTAGCTCAAAAGAAACACGAGAAGTGCAAATTTAAATGCATCTTCATACCAAATGCTCAAACAGACTTCTTGTGCCTGACCTGTGCTAGAGTCTTCCAGGCTCATATTGGTCTGATCAGCCACAGTCAGACACATTGTACATTGACCCCAACACAGTAATATCATTTGGGTTTTCTTTGGGTATGAAGGACAACAGCCAACCAGTTTACAAAGGCGATAAATTTCTTCAAACTGGAAGAGATCTACTTACATCTTATCTCTTCAGAAAGATTTGAAACTCTATCATTTTTCCTCCTTCTGTCTCTTTTTTTCCTTCAAAGACATCTAGCCCTGTTTAGAATGGCAATTTCCATAAACCCTCATAAATCAGATTGATTTGTCAAGATTGGAATGTCTATAATCTGGCCCTTGAAAAATAGGCTTTTCATTACTATATTCATTCCATAAATGGCACAAAGGTATTAATTCTTTATAGATAGGACTTTTGGTAACTTCCTGTGTTGTAAATAAAATTTTGCCATGGTGGCTAATGGGGTACCAAGTTTTGGGTTACTTTGTGAATTTTTGATGATTGGCTTAAGCCTATCCAGTGTTGATCCTGGGTCCTGCAAGGCAATCAATCTAAGAATTTTGTCTGTTGAAACATAGGCCTGGATTTCCCCCATATGGGACTATGCCTAGAGGTAGTTCATCCAATTGCTACTGAATTTCTGGGCAACTAGGGAGATGGAGATAGCAGCTTGTAATCTTGTTCTCCCACAAAGTGAGGACGAATTTCACCCATAGAAGTTCCACCCCTTCAAATTCTCTCAGAGGTTATTATCCATTTAGGGAGTGAGAGAAGAATAGGACACCATTCCATCATGTCCATTTTCTCACATCTGGGGCCTTCTTTCTGGCTTACCATCAAGCTGAACAAGATACCTAACATGACCCAGTACATTTCTTCAACTTTAAGATAAGGAGACAGGTCTACTTGGTCTCAGAGAAACTCCTTTATAGCTCTAAATCAATTATTCCCATCAACATTCAGAAGCTTTGGGTATGAGAAACATTATCCCTCCCTCTTCATCCTCCACCATACTTGGACAAGCAAAATAACAAATGGAGAGTAGCAGATCTTTAAAATTACTGGCTTGGGGCAACTAGGTGGCACAGTGAATAAAGCACCAGCCTTGAAGTCAAGAGGACCTGAGTTCAAATCCGGCCTCAGACACTTGACACACTTACCAGCTGTGTGACTTTGGGCAAGTCACTTAACCCCAATTGCCTTGCCTTTCCCCCTCCTATATATATATATATACACACATATATATGTATATATATATATATGTGTATATATATACACACATATATATGCCATATTTTTAAAAAATAAAATAAAATTCCTGGCTAATGAAAAGTACTGAAAGTTTTTTTTTTAATGAGCCCCAGGGTAAATGTAGGGGATGGGGCTATGGAGTGTGCTCAGTTTCTGTATATGCATTGGGGTGAATCAGGAATATAATATTGTGCATCTCCCCCCCCCCATTTCAAGCTCATCTAATCAACATGCATGCTCTCTTCTCTCTCTCTCTCCCCTCTGCCCCCTCAGAAAATTGTGAAAATTGTGGTTCTACCATTGCTGCTTTCCCCCTCCCACCCACCCCCTGCCCAGTTAAGCTCATTGTTACCATTCTGCAGATCAGAGCTACCAGCACTGGATTACACCCCAACATTCTCCAGAGCACATAGAGTTTTTCTTCTCTAAATAGTGAGAGTGAGGACTCTCTGGTTAGTTTTTGCTACCCTCAACATCACATGAACCACAAAACCCTCTCTTCTCCTCTATGTAAATTCCTTAGAGCAGTGGGAAGAGGGTTGGATTTGAAAGCTTGAAATGACTTTAGAGATCCTCTAAATCCCTTCATTTTGCAGATGAGGAAGAAGTGGATATGAGAGTGAATATGTGATATGAGTTGTCCAGCCTAACACAGATCATGTGACAGAAATGGGATTCAAATCCAAGTCTACATTCTTTCCCTTGGACAGACCAATAATGCACACACAAGCAGGCAAATATGCACATACAAACCTTCACTTAGATAAAATTACCCACATACAACTAAGGAATGCTCTCTATTCAATTCAACAAACACTTTCACCTAGAGAAAATTAAGTTGTTCAGTTGTGTCTGACTCTTTGTGACCCCATTTGGGGTTTTCTTGACAGAGAAACCGGAATGGTTTACTATTTCCTTCTCATCCTTCCGGCTCATTTTGCAGATGAGAAAACTGAGGCAAATAAGGTTATGTGACTGGCCCAGGGTCGCATAGCTAATAAGTGTCAGAGGCTAGATTTGAAGTTGCAAAGATGAGTCTTCTTGACTCTATCCATTGTGTCACCTAGCTGCCCAGAGAAAATTAAACTCTTGTGTTAAAATTCTATCTTGTTCTGGTCCCCCTGTCCCCCACCACCTCCTTCTGGTGTAGTAAGTTTATGTCATCAATATAAAGCTGCAATAACAGAAAGTAAGATTGAAAAGGGGAACCTAGAAGTCACATACAAACCCTCCTGAATATCAGAGTAGAATCATTTACACACTGTATCATATATTTACCAAAAAGCACATCCTGGTAATATGTATGGAATCAGGACAAGACATCTAGATTCTGCTGTCAGGATTTTGGGTTCTATGATATGTTAATCTCAGACAAATTCCAGACATCCGAAGTCAGACCAGCAGATCACCAAATGGTGCTGAAAACTTTGAGACCACAACATGAAAGTTTTACCAACAACTTTGAAACGATCTGGATTATGTTAATGAACTAATCCCAAAATGGCACAGATAAGAGTTAGTCTGTTCCCCACCCCCAAAAGAAAACGTGTTAAAATGAGGCCTTAAACTTGTTGGCACCCTCACCCCCAGCACTCACCCACCTCCACGTGGTCTATGCTGCTCAAGTGCTACCAACTGTAGTCCATAGTTACATAAGTGATGGTCTGTGCCTCTCCCCCTCCCCCTCCTGCTCCCCACTCCTGCCTGCCATCCTTCACCATCCCAAGGCCTGTCCCATGTGCCTCTGTACCCTTTTTGCTGCTTGTCTGTGTACTTTCTGTGCATGTTCCTCCCCACATCCTCTGTGCCTTATTAAAGTGTGATTGAGCCATGTCATTTCCCGCTGCCATTGGGATCCTTCTCGATGAATAGCCCCAAACCCAAAAGAACCTGGCAGGGCCTGCCGAATTTCATAATTTCATAAATTAATTATCAGTTCAACTCCCTAGAGGACCACAGAGTTCGAGCAATGGAAGGGATGTGAGAAGTCATCTCGTTTCATCTTTTCCTGGTAGAGATGAACATTCCAGGGAGAAGGAAAATGCGTTGCTTCTGGTCCTATTTAGTGTCAGAGTAGTGACCTTCCGACACCCTTAAGGGCTGGAATTTAAGAGGTGTGAACACCGAGCCCTACCCAATACTGGTTCATTTTAACCATTTATATCAGTTATCCAGGGAATTCCAATTTCCCAAAGGAAATGGTCCAAGTAATCACTTGCACAATGGTCAGAGGCCAGGCAGGAAATTGTCACGAACAGTTGCTTAGTTTAAAAAAAAAAATTATCAATTAGCTCTTGAGGGCAACACACTCCCCAAACAACCGGCCATGAAAAGAGACGCCAAGAGATTCACATCACCCGCAGCTTCCAGGGAACCTGAGCAACGCTCCTGGGGGTCCCCAGTGTTCAGTCGATCACCTCGCATTTACCAGCCCTGATTAATAATGACCACTCTTGTCTCTTCTCTGTAAAACGTAAGCCACAGGGAATGGTTATGGAGGACTATTTTCCGTTTTCTGGAGAAAGCGTTTCCGGTACGTGTCCCTGGCCTCGATGGGAATATTTGGTTCGAGACCGGGAAAGATCTGAGAGTTGCGGAGATCCTTCTCGCCCACTGCTCTCGCACAGCCGCCTGCTGTCTCGAAGCCCTCGCCGCCCCGGGGAGAATGCACTGGGCTCTGGGCTTTCTGCTTCTTCCCTCGACTGGAACTGGGGCTGGATAAATAAGTGTGAAAACGGTCCAAGTTGATCGCTAACTGGACGCCCGTTCACACCATTGCAGTTCTCGGATAAGGGAGTCCTTTGCCCTGTCTGCTTTGGCAGTGGCTATCAGATGCTACGGCGCCCAGGTCGGAGGCTAGTGCTGGTAGAGTGAGCAGTTCTGAACCTCTCTCACTTCAACGCTGCGGTCCTGATTACCAAGCACGGAAAGATCTAGATCCATCGGTATTGCTTTCAGAGTGGATCGTCTGGACACTCCTGCGACTAAGTGTGGAGCAGCAGGGAGAGTGGTTGAACCCTGGGAGCTTCCCGCCGACCCGCTCCGTCAGTCAAGGAACCTATCAGCCTGCCAGTGGCCGTAGCCTCAGACTATATAGGTCACCGTTAGCGGAGATTACTCTGCCTTTGGTCTTTGGGGAGGAAGGGGAAAGACGAGATGAATGGCTGTCTCTCTCTCTACGGACCCGACTGGGGGAGAGTGGCTGAGTCCTCAAGAGTGCATGAAGGAAAGAGCCTAAAGCCGGGGCTACTGGGAATTCGGGGTTCCTCTACCCTGGTGTTGGCAATATCTGAAAGGTTGCTTCCCTGGGCAGCTAGACGGCCCAATGGAAAAGAGCATTGGCCCCGGCGCCAGAAGTAACTGGAATTCAAATCCGACTTCAGACACTTGCCATTTATTAGCTGTGTGACCCTGGGCAAGCACTTTACTCTGACTGACTCCTGAAGCTGAATCTTCGCTGCTGAGACTAATTGGGAATCCCAGTCCTGGGTCTCAATTGTTACGGCCCTTTAAAATTTCATCCTCTAATACACTCCTCACGACAGCTGGTGCGCAGTGGATGAAGCGCGGGCCTGCAGGCAGGAAGACCTAAATTCAAATCCAGCCTCTGACATTTAGCGCGACCCCTGGCTCAGTTTTCTCATCTGTAAAATATGCTGGAGAATGAGATGACAAACCACTCTATTATCCCTGCCAAGAAAATCCCTAAAAGGGGTCACCAAGAGTCAGACACAACCAAAAGGACTAAACAACAAAATCTATTTCTCATTTCTCACCCACTCAGGACCCCCAACTTGGAATGTGTGCCTCGGAACTGGAGAAAATAAAAAATAGAGGAAACGTGGGAAAACTAGTCCTGTAGGTAGATCTCTGAACTAGTCCAACTATTCCGGAAAACAATTTGGGACTATATCAAAAAGGGTTATCAAACTGTGCATAAACTTTGACTCACACTACTGTTTGGTCTACATACCAACAAGATTAAATTAAATTAATTAAAATATTTCTAGAGGCTCTTTTTGTGGTGGCCAAGAATTGGAAACTGATGAAGAAACGTAAAACGTACATTGAAGCACGTTTTTTTTGGTTTGTTTGTTTGTTTATGGACATGGCAAATAAGGGAATTTGTTTTGCTTGATTATATATGGAAATAATGAGTTTTCTTTTTCTTGCTTTCTCGATGGGGGAAAGGGTAGGTGTTAGAGAACGTAAGCTGAATATAAATTAAAATTGGAGAAAATAAAATGAAAGATTTGTGATTGATAATCTCTAAGATCTTGTCTTGTTTTAAGACAACGATTCTATTGAGACAAACTACTTGCTGAAAATCTCAAGAGTAAATATTGTGAACTCTAACAGAGAAGCATCATGGGAAATGTAGGTTTACCCTCCTTAGCCTAGGAAAGTATGGAGTAAACATTTCGTAGGATTTAGGATTTGAGGATATGCGTCGTGTCAAGAAAAGCAGGTTAAAAACCACTGCAAACATTATTTGTCATAGAGAAAACTTAAAAGGCCTTTCTTTTCATTAAGATCAGGATAGTGGTGCCTATTATTAGAAATATGAGGTAACTTAGTTCTGGCTATTCTGCGTATAGCCTGAAGGCCAGAAAGAGAAACGAAAGTATTCAGCACAGTCTTGGAGAGAAGTCCCAGGGTGTGAATTCAAGGGCGGAGCCTGGGGTAATTAAGGGTGGGATGGAGGAGTGGATATAAAAAGAGGCCTAGGACCTTGAAAGCCAGTGATCGCAGAGCGCTTTTACTGCTCTCATTAAGTCGGAGCGGCAGCGAGAGACATATCCCTTCAACCCGTCCACCCCTAGGATCGCAATGATGCCAGCCAACTTGCAGCCAGCCCGAGGCTACAAGGGCTCTGGCTCCACGCTAGACCTCGACCATGTGCAGAGTTCCCAGTTCTCGGCCAACCGCGAGGCGAATATCCCCTTCGAGGCCCGTGACACCTGCAACGGGATCTCTATCTCAGGAAAACTGACAGTGATCCTCCAGAATCATTCCCTGTGGCTCCAGTTTTCCAGACAGCAGACGGAAATGATCCTTAACAAGCACGGCAGGTAAGTGAGAGGCTATGCAGTCGGAGCCCTGAGGTCTTCTAGGAGCTCAGGAACCACGATTGCGCCTCCCTCCCTTAAGTTTTACTCAAATTCACCAGAAGCTGTGATCTCCTAGAAAGTTCTTGCCTTCTTTTCACCCCCATTGTTTCCAGGAGTGTGTTGGCTGCCATAAGCCAGTCAACCTAACAATGGTTTGTGACAATTTGGTGCCTTTGGTTGCCCGACAATTCGTACAGGAGTTCCTTGGGCAATTTCCTCTGAGAAACTCGAATTCCCTAGACTCTGACAGGACTAGATAAGATAATTCAGTGCAGGGTGGGGCACGGAGTTCACACCATCAAGAAGGAAGCTGGGAATATCAAAACAAACAAATGAAAACATGAAAATATTAAACATTTTTTAAAAAGCCTTTACTTAGGAGAAGACCTGTCTGGCCCTAACTGTCCTGGAAGCATTGATGGGATGGGGGTTCAACAATCAAGTTTTTTCTCATTGTTTCTTCTTTTCTTCGCAGGCGGCTGTTCCCCTTCCCGGCTTACAAAATCCAGGGGATGAACCCAGTTGCTCATTACCGGGTATTTCTGGAAGTAGTACCGGTTGATCAACACCGTTGGCGATATCAGAACGGCGAATGGTCTCAGGAAGAAAAAACAGAGAACAACATGCTAGGTAGGTACCTGGCTGGGAGTAGCGTGCAAAAGACTAAGCAAATTCTTTCACTGTCTATACTCAATTACAGGACATTTCCCACCCTACATCTACTACTATCTCTTTGTCAGGAGATGGATAGTACATTTCCTCGTTGGTCCTTACTCTGGAATCATCAGTAGTCATGCTATAGATAAGAGTTTTCAAAGTTGTTTGACTTGCCCAGTGTGGTTGTTTTCGAATACAATTTTCTCCTGGTACTAGACATTTCCTTCTTCATGAATTTATAAAAATCTTCAAGATTTTTTAAATACAAAATTGATGGTAACATGTGAATTATTCACCTGCTTCTGCTAGTTTGATTCTGCAACAGGTAGTATAAGTGTTTCTATCACTTTTTGAAATCATCTGGCTCATTTCTGATAGTACAATGGCATTCCATCACATTGATATATCCCAATGAATTGTCATTCCTCAATGGATTCCTTCACTTTCCTGCTTTTTTTTGCTCCCACAAAAAGAGCTCATATAAACATTTTAATGCATTGTATATTGATAAATGTTCCAAATATGTGAATAGGCAATTCTCCAGGGAATCTAGAACCAAGTGGGAAAAAATGCTCTGATTCACTGTGAATTATTGAAATTCAGCAGTTCTGAGATTCTACCTCAAAGCCATCAGAAGGGCAAAGATGAGAAAAAAGGACTATGAGAAAATGTTAGATAGATTCTGAGAAAATAGTTACATTGATGCACTGTTGGTGAACCTGTGAATGGGTACAACCATTCTGGAAAGCATTTGGCATTATACACAACAAATTATACGACAGTACGTGCTCTGCTTGAATCATCCCTAAAAGAAGTCAACAAAATTCCAAAACTTTTTAGTTGCACAAAAATATTTAGGCAGCTCATCTTTCTACAGGGAATCAGCTGTATATCCACCCAGACTCCCCCAACACAGGGACCCACTGGATGAAGAAAGAGATCAAATTCGAAAAACTCAAGGTGACTAACAACAAGGAAGCTACCAATAATGGGAACAAGGTAAAATCTCCATTGTGCTCACCCCCCCAAGCCCTTAGCACAAAGAGAGGAAAGCAGGCTGAAGCTAGAGTACAGAAGAACTTTCTGGTGGTAGGAAGGTATAATACCAAAGTGATATTCACAGTGCCCATGGTGGTTATGAATATGCTGGCACAGTTCTGAATCACAAAATATAACAGACTTTCAAAACATTTATTCAAACGCCAGAAAGCCAAAGCCATCATAGCAACAAAGAAATCTATACACAGCATCAATGCAGGGGGCACCACCATGCCCAAGCCTTCCCTCTGTAGGGCCTTCCCACATATGAACACCCTCGAGCAAAATCACTCCCTGGCTCTCACTCATGTTAACTGCTGCTCTGGGTGTGTGTCTCTCTCCCAGCTCTGACTGCTCTCACCAACTTCCTCTCAGCTCTACTTCACCCTTCCTGTTCCACCCCTTTGGCAAGCTCAGCCTACCATAGGTTTCACGTGACTCAGGCTTCCATGTGACTTAAGCAGGTCACATGGGCCTATTAATGGATGGGAAAGATCTTCAAATTCCATTAACAATACAGAGGACAGGGAGTGAGAGCTTAGAGTGGGTCACCAAGGAAGCATGGAATTTCCATTGCTCATACTTCTAGGAGTGAGAGGAGTATCCTTCCTGTTCTATAGTGGAGTCCTCTTCTTTTCTATTGACTCAAAGAGAAGGAGATCTCAGATGACACATGGTCCTTCTCCACCTTCCCAGGCTCTACTAGTAGAGACCAGGTAGGTGGGGAGAGAAGAGATGCCTATCTCACCTCATACTTTCTGACTTCCATTATAGATGATCTTGTTGCAGTCCTTCCACAAATACCAACTAAGGCTTGGTATTGAAGAGGTGAGGGGTGGAGAACATGAAACACCAGCTCCTTCCTCCTTCACTTTTCCTGAAATGGAATTCATTGCTGTAACTGCATATCAAAATGCTAAGGTGAGAATTACCCTTACTGGAACATCTGACTTGGGCTGTGTGTGTAGCAAGGAGGGAGATGATCAATGGATCAACAATCATTTGTGGTTGAGAGAAGTGATCAGTCAGCAATCATATGCTGGGTTCTGGGGATACAAAGAGAAAAGTAAGACAATTCCTACCCACCCCTCCCTTCCAAAAAGTTTACATTCTACTAGGAGCAAGTCACAAAATGTAAAGGAGTGTTGGCCAGGGGATGTTTCATTCTAAATGAGATGAGTTTTTTTGGGGGGTGGGGAAGGCAGGGCAATTGGGATTAAGTGACTTGCCCAAGGCCACACAGCTAGTAAGCACATCAAGTGTCTGAGGTCGGATTTGAGTCAGGTCCTCTTGACTCCAAGGCCGGTGCTCTACTCTGCCACCTAGCTGCCCCATGAGTTCTTAACCTATTTGTGTCATCAACAATTTAGGAAGGCTGGTGAAACTTCCTCAGAGAAATGAATTTTCAAATTCCTAATTGAATGAAATGCTCCATTTCATCGTGAAGGTAGAAAATAAAATTGAAATTTGGTTTCCATCTAAGTCTAAAGACCCTCTAAAATCCGTGTAAAGAACCTCTTGTCTAGAGCCAAAGACAAGAGTAGTCAGCTGGGTTGGTTAGGTCAAGTACTTGAAATAGAGTACTCTCTTCCCTCCATTTCAGAAGCGAAGACAGTGATCAGCCTCCCCAAGGTCACCCAGTGAATTAGAGCTGAGATAAAGATTAGGTTTGTGGCTTTTCCAGTGGGTAGCTCAAGGTTTCCAAAGAGTCCTCACTCATTGACTCCTTTTACATCTTTTCCTAGCTCTCCAAGCTCAAAATTCTACATAATCCCTTTGCCAAAGGCTTTAGAGAACACCACTATCCTGAAGAATGTGTGAATAAGTAAGTAGTGAAGGGGCTCAGCTCCTTTCTTGTTTTTCCCCTTCTTTGTCCACCAGATTCCAAGTGTTGCTCTTGGTGCCCATTCAGTCTCACCCAGTCCCTCATGTCTTCAACTTCTCCCAGGACTCTATCCTGAGACTATGGGCAAAGAGGGCTGAAACTGGTTGAATAAGAAGCAGGTCTGAAACTTGGAAGCTATCTATGGGTAAAGGGATATGAATTCTGAAAGGATGTATTTTTCTTTTTTTTTTTTTTGATTCAATTTTTCTTTCATTTCCTTTTTCTTGAAGGCACCTTGCATCAGTAGACTCCACTGCCATGGTCACAGCCTTCCCTGAAACTGATTCTCGTGGCTCCCTACTGGAGCTAGGAGACGGTTCTTGTCAAGCCAAGGAATGGGCACCACTGAGTCCTGTGCTTTTGGCCCAGGCTGCTCAGCCACTCCAGGGCTATGCTTATGACTGCACTCCCAGAAGCCCCAACTTTCTGTCCTTGGGCATGAGTGACATGGAGCATGGCTTTCTGCCCTTCGCTTCTCCACCCACCACCCACCACAACCCCAGACAAGATGCTGTGTTCCCTCAAGGGGGCTGGTACCCTTCTTCCTCATCTAACTCCACCAAGAACAGGAGGGGATGGCTCCATTCTGTAACCCCAGTGCCCATGGACTCTGTCACTAGGGCTGAGGAAGAGAAGCGACTTGAGGAACTCTGGACCCTGACATCAGACTCTAATGACTTTGGACTGGGTGAAGAAGGCTTGAAGAAGAAGAGAGGCTTGTCTCCTGATGGTACAAGGAATGAATATTCTCAGGATGGAAATACATACAACAACATGCCTGGTAGGAATGCATGGAAGAAGGCAGAGGGCATGAGCTATAGTGATGTTTTTCTCTTGGTTGTGAGGTTTGGGTGTCCTTTCTTAGGTGTCCAGTCCACTCCCTTTACTTTAACTATCAAGTCTTTCATCCCTTCTCCTTTCCTGTCCTTTCTTCCCCTCGTTCCTCTCTACTTTCCATCTTTCCTATGCCATTCTCACTCTCCTGGGTTTTTTTTCTTTCCCAAGCCCCAAACCTTTTTCTGTGTGGGCCTGTCCATCTTTTCCTCCTAGCCCAGTGCCAAATGAACCTGTAGTTCAATCTTAGAGAAAGATGAAACACCTCTTCCTACCCCAGTTCCCTTGATGGACCTCTCCAATTTTAAGAATACAAGTTAATGGAGCCTTTAAATCCAGGAGAATTTTTCCTGATCTAGGCAGTATAGTGGATGTGATAGGAAAAACAGGGCAATTTGTCAAGATGTCCCAGCTGGGTAGGTCCAGAAAGGAAACTGAGGTGACTTGTCCAAAAACACTCAGTACCTCAGAGGAAAGACAAAGTTCATGTCTTTGGTCTTCAAAGAAGGTAGCTCTAGGTTTCCAAAAAGAAGATTGCTCTGTACTTACTGGTTCCCTTTTCCTTTTCCTTTCCCTACAGAAAGCTTAGATAAAGAAGAAATATAGGGGTTCCCTTCCTTTTGATTGTTTCCCCTTCTTTGTGTACCTGACTTAATATTCTGATTGCTGCTGCTCTCCCTTCCTTTATTCTCCCAGGACTTTGTGTGCTGAAGCTGTGGGTAGAAGGAGTACAGTTGCTAGATAGAAAGCAGATCTGGAAATCTGAAGTGGAATCCTGGGAGAATGTGTTACTGCTAATTATATTATTTTTCTCCTCTTTCTTCCAGGTGCCTGAAACCTTTAAAATTCTGTGCCACTATGATCTCCACTGAAAATGCTTCTAGAGGTCACACAGTAGGCCTAGGAGAAGGTGCTTGTCAAGTTTTGGATAAGATGTCCCTGACTCCTGGGATCCTTCCCCAGGTCTCCAAGGAGCCTATTGACTATGCCTATGCCTCTGTTCATGGCAACAACAACCTCCAGCCCTTGGGCAGAAATGGCATGAATCCTGGACTTCTTCCCTCCATTTGTTCACTCACTGAGCCTTTTGGCCCCAGGCAGGATGTTGTGGACCATGCAGGGGACTGGCCCACTTTCTCTTCAGCTAACTCCAACTCTCTTTCCTTGTGAATGTTCTCCATAAAATAGTACTTTAGGTACATATACATTTGGCATCTGAACAATGTGGCCAGACCCTTGGAGTTGCCTTCTCTGCAGTAGTTTGAATGATTGGCACCTCAATAGGAAGAGGACTTCAGTGTCCAATATCTTATCTTGCTAGGTGATCTTCAGAATCTTCCTAAGACAATTCAAATGGGAGTGGTTCAATTTTCAGGCATGGTGCTGATATACTGTCCAAGTTTCACAGGCATACAACAATGAGGTCAGCACAATGGCTGTGTACAACTTCACTTTGTAGTCAGCCTAATACTTTTTCTCTTCTACACTTTCTTTTGGAGCCTCTCAAATGCTGAGCTAGTTCTGGCAATGCAAGCATCAACCTTATCATCTATGTGGACATCCCTGGAAAGTGCACTGCCAGAGTAAGTGAACTTATCCACAGCATTAAATTAAAAAAAAAAAACAAAAAGCAACTTTTACATCTTTGTCTTATCCTCACTTTCGATGTCTGTGTATATGGATATACATTCCTCATGTCTTCTTGAAAGAATGTGATATTTTAAGGATCTAATCTTGTATGTGACTATAACTATTAAAAGGAGATGGCAAGTCCAAGAATTCATTTACCTAGTTGCATGGGATATTGAGTTGACCACAAATACAGATTAAAAATAGTAAGATCTTTCATACTTGTGTCTTGTGACAGTAACTCAGATATTTTAGTATTATCCTGTTAATTAACAGATTAGCATTGCAACAACAAAAACTTCCACTCTTCACCTGCCCTGATTTTAGAAATTTGCTGTGAACAGAAAAGGGGGGGACATGGTTATAACAATATCAAGACTGTTTCTTCAAGAGCACAGATTTTATCTGACACAAGCCATAACAGGGGAAAACTCCTTTAGCTATGCTTGATTCCAGGCAAGAGTCATATTAACAGCCAATCACATAGCAAAATTCCATTTTACTCATAGGGAATAATAGCCAACCTCACAATTAAATAGGTGGGAAATTTTCATGTACAGAAAGGAAATAGCACTGTAAGAAATTGAATTAACCTTTGCCTATGCAAGATTGTCCCCTCAACTTTTCCCTGGTACAGACATTCACCTGTAACAGTTCTCAAACTGCTGCACATGGCATTGCTCTTGAATGATGGACTTCATGACCATTCATACAATCGCACCTGAAATGGAAACTTAGAACTATGCCAAATTACAGTCCCAAGAGGTTTTACCTCAAATAGCAAAATTTCAGTAATCACAGCTAGGGCTAGGTTATTATTTATTATCATGTTTCAATAACAGATAACAATGAACAAGTATAAGGACAGTTCATTTATCTTTCACTATAAATTAAGAACAATCACATTCTAAAGTTTCATATATATAGTGAATACATGTGTAAAACCAATGTTACTTGCAGCTACTGTGGAGGTGTAAGGCCAATAACACTAGCACACAGAAGGGCTGCTAGCACAGGTTCTTCGATCTGCTTTTCTAAGGAAAGCAACTTTAAGGGGTTAGCAATCTTACTTTAATTAAACATACGTATCATTCACTTAGTTCAGGGAGAAAAGTCATCACCCTGAACTTCAGAGCAAATACAAAGAGAAATTACAAACAGAGAAAGTAACACAAATCAACAGACAGGCTTCTGTCTGTCCATAGCAAGAATACATAGTGACCAGAGAGAGAAGCAACAATATTTGGGTTTTCGAAGCTGGGGAAGCTCCTTAACCACTACCCAGTCTTGTCTGTCCAAATCAAATGAACACTTTTCCAATGAGTGAGCCCCCCTAAAGCAAAATGCTAACCTCAGAGTATATATGCTGTTTCCAATCGAGGACTCTTGATTCAGTCAAAGACTCTTAATTCAAACAAAGGCACTTGATTGCCTTAGTGCTGAGAAGCACTCCAAAAGAAAAAACAGTAAAAAGTCCCACTGTGCTTGCCATCATGGCTGCCTACAATCAGTACCCCCAGTGCCCATGGACCCTTTCATGGGAACTCAGAAAGAGATGGATCCTGACGAGGAACTACTGACCTATATCTTTACATTACAATCTCTTGACTCAGAATGGGTTGAAGAAGACTCTGAGAGGAGAAGTGTAACCCAATGATTCAAGAAAGAATGACTCCTGCCTGGAGCCCTTCTGAATGATTTTTTTTCCTGATTTTTCAGTTCTATTTTTCTGTGAATGTGAGGAGGGGAGTAGGAGAAGTAAGTAGAGTCTTTTCTATTCCTTACTACAACAAGCTACTTAAAAACATTTTTTATTCATTTTGAACTTAGGAACAAAAAGACAAAAACATTTCCATTTACATACCACAACACAAAGAGAAGATTCAATATGAAACCATGAATCTCCATTTCACACTGTTTACTTTTTTATAAATGATGTAATAAACACTACGCATTGTTTTCAAAGCTACCCTGATTTTCTGTGTTTCTGAATTTTCTTTTGTTCTTTCCTCTGCACTTTTAATTTTTTTCCCTTCCTTCCTTACCATGCCACAGTAGAGAAGGCCACCATTAGACTCAAATATATATATGTACATATATATATATATATATATATATATATATATATATACACATACATACACACATATAAAGATATTTATGTGTGTGTGTATGTGTATGTGTGTGTGTGTGTGTAAAACTAAACTATACTATACTATAATGTATACTATACTGTACTTCTATTTATCAGTTCTTTCTCTGGGAGTGGATAGCATCTTTGTCTTTTGTATTTGATTTGAATTTTCTTTTGTTCAAGTCTTCTTGTACAAAATGACTAATATGGAAATGTTTTACGTGATTGTACATGTATAACCTATATCTGATTGCTTACTGTCTCAGGGAGAGGGGAGGAGGAAAAAGGAGGGAGGGATAGAATTTGAAACTCAAAATTTTTTAAAAATATTTTAAAATTGTTTTAACATGTAAATGAGGAAATAAAATATATTAATAAAAAGAATTCGGATGCCATTCTGTTTGGTGCATATATGTTTAATATTGCTATTATTTCATTGTCTATGATACTATTTAAGAAAATGTAGTTTCCCTGATTATCTCTTAATTTAATCTGTTTTGGCTTTTGCTTTGTCTGAGGTCATGATTGCTACTTCTGCCTTTCTTACTTCAGCCGAAACATGATAGATTGTGCTCCAGTCCCTTATTTTAACTCTGTGACTGGCTTTCTGTTGCAAGTGTGTTTCTTGTAAGCAATATAACATTCTGGTTTCTCCTCCATTTGGCTATCCCTTTCTGTTTATTAGATGAGTTTATCCCATTTACATGTGTAGTTATTGTAAACATGTATTTCCTTCCATCCCCACCCTTCCTCCCTCACTCCCTCCCTCTCCCTCTCTTTCTCCCTCTTCTCCATCACTTTCTCTCTGTCTCTCTGTCCCTCTCTTTGTCTCTGTCTCCTCCCTCTCTCCCTTCCCTGAAAAGTCTGTTTTGCTTCTAACCACTGCCTCCCTTAGTCCTCCCTCACTCTTATCACTTCTCTTTTCTCTTAGCCCCTTCCCTGATGGTTAAGATAGAGTTCTATACCCAACTGAATCTGTGTGTGTGTGTGTGTGCACGTGCGCGCGCATGCATGTATTCTTCCCTCTTTGAACGAGTTCAGATGAGAGTGAGGTTTATTGGTTGCCAGCCTCCAACCCATTTTCATCTCCTCTGTAAACACTTTTGAAAATTTCTTTTTATGTGAAATAATTTCTCCCATTCTTTCTCTCCCTTCCTCCTTCTTCCAATACATCACTCTTTCTCATCCTTCTATTCTTTTTGTGAAATCATCCCAACATAATTGACTCACACCCATTCCTTCTTTCTATGTAGAATGCTTTTAACTGCCCCAATAATGATAAAATTCTTGGGAGTTACATGTATCATCTTCCTTTGTAGGAATATAAACAGTTTTAACCTTATTAAGTCCCTTGTAATTTCTCTTTTATGTTTACCTTTATATGCTTCTCTTTAATCTTAGTTTGAGTGTCAAATTTTTTATTCAACTTTGGGTCTTTTCATCAGGAATGCTTAAAAGTCCTCTATTTTGTTAAATACCCATTCCCCCCAGAATGATTATACACAGTTTTACTGGGTAGATTATTCCCTGTCCTCTATTCCTTTAATGTGCTAGCTGCTAAATCTTGTGTGATTTTGACTATAGCTCTACAATATTTGAATAATTTCTTTGTGGTTCCATTTAGTATTTTTTCCTTAACTTAGAAGCTCTGGAACTTGGCTACAATATTCCTTAGAGTTTTCATTTTGAGATCTCTTTCAGGAGGTGATCAGCTGATTCCTTCAGTTTTATTTCACACTTTGGTTGTATATTTTTTTTCTTTTTCTCCAAAAATAACGACAGTCCTGTCCAGAATGTCAATCTTGCTAAACCCTTATAAATTAGATTGATTTGTCAGGATTGAAAATCCCATCATCTCTGATCGAGACAATGATCCAAGATAATTTCAGAGAGCCCACGATAAAAAAAGCTATCCATCTACAGAGAGAGAAATGACAAGCTCTGAATGTATATTGAAGCATACTTTTTAAAAACCTTATTTTTCTTTGTTTTTTTTGTGTTTTTATTTTTTTGCAACATGGCTAATGTGGAAATATATTTTGCATGAGTTTACATGTATAATCAATATCAAATCCTTGCCTTCTCAATGGGTATAGGAGGGATGGGAAGAAGAGAATTTGGAATTCAATTTTTAAAAATGAATATTGATAAAATTACATGTAGTTGGGAAATATTTAATGAAATATATAATTTTAATAGAAAAAATGCCATCATTTGGCCATTGCCAAGTAGGGTTTATGCCATGCATGGTACAAAAATATGAAGTGCTTTATAGAGAGACCTTTTGGTAACTTCCAAGGTTGTGAATAATTTTTTTTTTTACCATAGTCATTAATGCATTAATGGGTACCAAATTCTGGAGTATTGTGTGAATTTCTGATGATTGGCTTTAAGCTTAACTAAAGCTAAGCATTGCAAAGCAATCACACTAAGAACCTAGGTGTGGCTCTTCCCTATCAGGACTATGCCTAGAAATTCCCTATCCAATTCCTACTGAGGAAGCTGTAAAACATAACGAGACTAAAGAGAAGGGAGTCAAAACTGAGAGGTTTGGAGAGAAGGGAAAGGAGGGAGGGGAAGAGGGACTCCTTCAAAAAGGCATGACTGACTGTGGGAAGGACACACAATAGATTTCTGTAAATTAAAAATTAGTATTGGAGGATGCTACTGACATGGAATGTTGCCTGAATTTTCAGATAAGCATCATCAGTTATGCTTGTTTTATTATCTTACTAGAAACCTTTCATGGAGAGGAGGCAAAGTGGAAATGTTTGTAATGTGAATCAACAACAACAACAACAACAAACAAACAAACAACTGTTGCAACTCTCAGTTATGAGTGTCCTTTATCCAGTCCCAACTATTTCTGCTACCCTGTCAGATCCTCTAGCTTCCACCCAAGTCCGATGCTCCTGCTCCTGGTGTAGCGGTTCTGAAATCTCTCCTTCCAACTCCACAATCTTGGTCATGAAGCCGGGAAGGAAGGATCAAAACCCACGAGCAGAGTCATCTGATTGCCGTTGAGGCTAGGTGGTGAACAACACGGAGAGCAGGTGAATCCTGAAGTTTCCTGCCTACTCTGGGTAAGTCAGGACATGTCCCTGTCAGTAGCTGTAGCCTTAGATGACGGGCTCATCTTTGGTCAGTTGGGGAGGGACAGGCTTTCTCACTGCCCCTCTTACTGGGTGAGAGCAGCAGAATCCTTGGGTCTGCATGAAGGATGAAGCCCAAAGTGTGGGCTGCTGGGGCTTTGGGGTTCCACCCATGTTGGCAATGTGAGGTAGGTGGCTTCCCTAACCCGAGTCTTCTCTCCCTAGATGAGCTGGAATTCCATAATCTGGATCTCAATTGTTACCTCCTTTTATAACTTCTCCCTTTCTGATTCCCCTAGAAGGAACCAACCTTGAATGTAAATCTGAGTGCTAGAGAAGATGATAAATGGGGGAGACACTGTGACAAAATGAGTACATTAAAGCACTATAGGTGGACCTCTGAATTGGTGCAACCATTCTGGAAAGCGAATTGGAAATATATCCAAACAGGTATTGTTAGAAACATTCACATTGTTTAGGGATAAACAAGACTCGTTGGGAAGCCAGGAATGTTTTAATTATAATTTACATTTATTCCCCCCTGAATAAATGGGTATCTCCCCTGAAGAGAGTACAGGAGAAAGTACAAAGGATTTAGATGAGCAATAGACCCTCACCTCAAATCTCCTGCCAGGCTCTTCATTGGCCTGATACAACCCCCTGACTGCCTATGTCGTGCCCTCCTCAAATAACTCATTTAAGCATGTGTACAAGCCTCTGACCTTTCACTCGACTGACCTGAGGCCTGGTTTCTGCTAAAGCTGGGGTGGAGGCAGGGAGTAAGGGACACCTTCAGCTCTGTGGAAACAAAACTTCTCCCCCTATTTCTTACAATTTCCCCCCCTTCTTTTATTCAAAGTTTTGTTTCCACATCTTTAATACTCTCTTACTCTCCTTCTCATCTGAATTTTTCCACTTAACTGTCACCCCTTTAAGTAAATATGGGAAGAGGTAAAGGTTGATCGTGGCATTGACAAATCAAAGGGGGCAGTCCCCTTTGTAAATACAGATACAGAGACCCAAAAGAAAATGATAATGCAGTTGTCCCTTTAAGATTCAAAAGTCTCTTCCCATACAGCTGTCTGGCAGGGAATATCCATCAATGAAGCCCTCTGATCCTTGGTATTTGTTCCAGCCAGCACAGCATCTCAGCATCTTCTTCTTATCTTCTTGTAAGAACCAGCTTTCTTTCCATTCTCCTACAAAAGTTACCTTAGCACAATTTTAAGTTACCGTTTCTAATCCTTATACCCTGATCATTTTTACAAATTCAAAATTGCAACCTTGGCCAATTGTCATGTTTAAGAAATTCTCATCAGAACCCAGGTTCTTACACTTTATATTAACTCATTATTAATCTCCTCATCAGGAGGATGAGATTTCACTAAGGAATTAACAACAGGCTCCAGTACATACATAGATACATTAAATAATCAATTTTTAGCACAATACATATAACATCATAAACTTGTAGTCATGCCATGTTTATTTGATGGCATTTACAAAATAAACCATGGGCCATTCCTCTTTTAACATTACTAATTGTAACAAAACTTAGGCAAGCTTGATATTAACAAACAACAAAATAATATTCTCACAAGCCCTTGACCTAATTGTCTCCATCTCATTACCAAGAATTAAAGGACCCTAACTTATACAAAACCCTATATGAGGCCCTTATCAACTATCCTAACTTATACAGGAGCACTAGTTCCAGTCCTATAGTAACCTAATATGTTCCATAATCAATTATTTTAATAGATTTGTTACTGTACTTACAAAACCTTCTGATTATAGAAATTTGCCACTAAGAGATTAGGGACTTATAGTAAGGGGAGATATTTCCCCAGCTTCCTGTCAACTCCAGGCAGAAGTTATGTGAAACTGTAAGCTGCATTGAGCCAGGCTTAAAGTCTGCCAGGTTTCAGCTAAGAGATCAGGTCAAGAGTGTTGCACCTCAGCGTAGGCTGAATAGTTGCCCTCTTAACTTTACCATGAAATCATACCTGCAGTTCATGCCTGCCTCCCCCCCACCCCAAAGGGCTGCTGGCATCTTGGGTCAACCTTCCTTGATATTCACACCTGGAGTTAGACTCAGAAAAACAGTCAGTTAACAGTCCCATTAAGTCTTTGAAAAGCAAGTTCTAATAATCGGTTTAGGACATGACTATAATCTCACATTGCTTAAGGAACATCTCCAAAGCTAGCTTTAAACAGCTTGCATGCATTTCCTCCCTTATTCACAAAATCTTCCCATTAAGATCATAAGTTATTGCTTTAACACATTTGCATCAGTTTCCCAGGCTTTTCTACTCTCCTCTAACTATGACTGATGTGAAAGAACAAGATATTCTTCAAGAATTGAACCATAGAAATATGATAGGTTCAAATATTAACTTTGTCTTTATGTTTTAGTCCATGGAATGAGTTCAAATTCAAACAACAACATTTAACTTTTCCCATCAATACAAAAGTATTGTCAATTGAAATTACAACCCAGGATCTCTGTGTTTAATTTGCTATTAGCATGCTATAACATAGTATATGCCCATAAAGTATTAAGATAAGAAAAAGTCACATTGTTCAAGATAGTGTCTCAGGTTAAGGGTCTCATCCTTAATGGCCAGAGGAAAGAATGTTCTTAAGTCAGCCAGATCTGCCCTTGTTGACACAGGAGGAGGTTATTCCCTGAGTTTACTCAGAGAACAAAGAGGTTGTTAGGTTCAAACTCTTCTTCTGGTTTAATCTGTTTAAGCTCTTCCTCTGGTTAATCAGTTCAGGCTCTGGCCCTTATTGAAGTTACTAAATTGATAGTAAATAATTATCATCCCCAAACTGAAAATGTCTCTGATTTAATTCCAGCAATTAATTACACCATTGGTATTAATACCCAATTGCCCTTATATGACTTTGAAACATTTAAGCACCTTATTTCACATAGACACAAAGTAACTTTAAATCCCAGCCTTAATCTATGGGATATGGGATAATGATTCAACCTTACATTTGTATCTTTATTTCACAAATTTCTTTTTCCCTTTGTCCAAATTATTCCCATTAATATTTAGACAGAATGCTGTCTTTCATGTGACTATACAAGAGTACCAATTTACTCAATCATTTGACTAAAAACAGCAAGATTTCACATATTTGCATTAATCAAATTTTCCATTTCTTCCCATAAAACCATCTAGGTCTATAGGTATATACCTTTCCTTTTATCACTAACTACTTATTTTGATTACAGAGACCTGCCATTAAAAAAGGCAGCATCATATCATCTCCCCCAGAGGGTTGGTTCTTTTACATCAGATGTCAAGTTTCACTAATAAAAACTACCAAGGTCAACATCTCAAAATCTAATCTTATCCTAAAAACCCATCACTTTTTGCTGACTTTAAAAAGCCAGGTTTGGAGGTCTGATGGCTTCTGACCCCTGCTGTTGTCTTTCTCAGTAAAACTTAAATCCCAGTACTGCTGCCCCTCCCCCTTCCTTCCCTTCTGCTAGGTGGGCATAGATCAAGCTCTCTCTTCTTATCTAGACCAAAGGAGAGGAGGGGAAGTGGAGGAAGAAACTGGCTTTTTAAACTTTAACTCCTTTAGAATTTCCTGTCTCTGCCTTATCTTCTATCCCTGGTCACATCCAGGGACTCATAAAATTCAAGAATTTCTAGATATCACAAAGTTTTCAAATTTTCAAGAGGAGACCTCACAAAGTCTTAGTTAACAATCTCACAAATGCTATTAAGAGATAGCAAAACAATAGCAAACAACTTTAACTGAACAATAACAGCTTTTTAACCTATTCATTTTTTTATAATTCTTAACATTTAAACCATTCAAATATATGTTTAAGCCATACAAATTTAATACCTTCAACATTTTTATGTATTTAAAACATGGAGCTACTCAGCAAATTAGGTGAATGCATTTTTAAGTCTCCTTACACAGGAAGTCACTCATCTCATTACCAAAATGTGGAGATTAAAAGTAATATTACTTGTTTATAACCAAACACAACAGTTTCAAACTATCACATTTTTATCACACCCTTTTTAATAGATCAATTCATATATATTACCAAATTTGGACCTCACAAGGGTCTCTCAAATTTTACAGCCTAAGAGAACTCTAAAAATACAATTTAGAAATAAGATGACTTCAATTACATTTTCAGATTATCACATATAGAAATTATTGATCCTATTACTTCTGGTATTTATATATTGATACATTAATATTAATACATTAATACATAAATGCATATATAACATATCAATACATTAATATATAAATACATATATAACATATATTAATACATTAATACCTTAAATATTAGTTTGGCCAAGATAAAATGCCTAAGGATTTTGAAGGCGGTCCGGTCACTTCGCTTCCAAGTAAAAAAACCTTTGGACTCTTAAAAAAGTCCTCTACTCTAAAGTATTTTAGTTTCCTTTCCATTTGTCTGCCTCAGATAATTTGAGAAAGGATTTTTCTCAATTGCTAAAGGGTCTAAGAATTATACAAATCAATCCCTGATTGACCCACCCACAGTCTTCCAATGTGGAGTGTGGGGGAGGGGGTGGCTAAGAGGACATGGACCCAAAACTTAGCGGTAGTTTCACAGCCACTTAAATAATTTCAACCTTTCCTAATCTTGACCCAAACTACCTCAAACATTTCAAATAAATAATAAAATATATTATACTCACCCAGCTTTTCTCTTCCCAGCTGCTCTTTACCTTGTAACAATTTAATCACATTCTGAACAGATCACTGAATCCCCAAAGCGATCATCCCACCATCATACAGAAGATCTCTTTTACACACTGAGTCAATGCAAACTCACAGATTTTTTAAAAAAACCTTTAGGACCTAATCAAACCTTAATTCAGAGCTCCCAGCTTTCTTCTCTTTATCAGCCCTGATTTCTTATCAGTTCTAAAACCTGCTGGCTTTTCACAATCCAGCTTCTAGTCTAGTATTCCAACTCGGCCAGGGTTGGAACAAAAAAAGATCAAAACATAAAACATTTTCTTAAACACACAGACAAGACAATAGACAAGACATTGCACACAATACAGAAATAAAATTCAGTCATAACTTCTACGAGCTCTCTTCCTTTATGTTTTCTTGTCCTCCCTCAACCCAGAAAACTCAACAGAGCCAATCCTCACAAGGACTTCCTGTTTCTTGTTCCAGATTTCTTGAGAGC
>CM053626.1:188696764-188715653 GCA_028646595.1 Phalanger gymnotis
AAGAATAAGCTGTGGGAATGGCTGCAACAAATACCAAGGACCAGAAGACTTCATTGATGTTCCCTCACAGACCCTTGTATGGGAAAAGACTTGAATTTTAAATGGATGATTGTATTGTTTGTTTGTTTTTTTCCGGGCCTCTGTATTTGTACTTGTAAAGGGGACTGCCCCTTTGATTTGTCAATGCGTCGGCTCAATCCTTCCCGTTGCCCTTCTCCACGCAAGATGCACACCCAACACTGCGACTCTCTCTCTCTCTCTCTCTCTCTCTCTCTCTCTCTCTCTCTCTCTCTCCCCCTTCAAAGTTATGTTTGGGATACTGCCCCTTCTCATTCCGCGAGTAAGCGAATCCCTGCCTATAGATTTTACTAATCAGTCCCTTCTTAAGTCGTTGCAGGCCCTGACCGCAGTCCAGAGTGCTGTCAGAACCTTTTATCAGTCTCTCAGGGCCGCAGCACCCGACTTTCCCGCGAGCTCCCCTGTTCAGCCAGGCGACTGGGTCCTGACCCGAAAGCTGCCCCAAGGACCGTCCCTGGAGCCCCGGTGGACAGGTCCATACCAGGCAATCTTGGCCAATGCCTCCACCATCAAGGTTGCAGGTCAAAAGGCGTGGATCCACCGGTCCCACATCAAACGAACGGCTTCTCCAGAGTGCACACTCCAGTGGATGGTTTGGGAGAGCGGGGACCTGAGACTGAAACTTTCCAGACAATGACTCTCCTTTGTTTTCTGTTCCTTTGCCTCAACCCCTTCCTAACCCTGTGGCCGGGTCTAGCCCCTGTGCTTGAACCCGGCCCCTCCCAGTAATCCTCATCCTGCTGGGACTCATGCTAGCCCCCTGCTTAATCAACTGCCTGACCAAGTATGTCCAAGAACGCTTGCAAGCAATCAAGCCTTTTACCATATGTATGTCCTATGCTCCTTTGGCCTCTGATGAGTCCCCTGTGTAGGTGAAAAAGGGGGGAGTGAAATGCCCCCTTGCACAGGGGCGAGCAGCACCCCCTGCACAGGGGCGCACATCCCTCTTGCACAGGGGTGCACAGCCCCAGCAGTGTTCCACTTACTGGAGCGCTGTAACCCTGGAGTGAACCCAATTCACTGAGCAACACTGATCAAACACCTAGCATAAATCATTAGATCTGTTTGATCCCCAATGCGCTTCATTTAACTGCAATCTCCTGTTTTTGTAATGGCTTGCTTGCACCTGCTCTAGGCTCAGGTATAAAAGGCTTCAAATCTTTGTGCTCAGGGCTGCTCTCTAAACTTTCAGTCTATGGGACAGTCGCTGGCCAGCTAATAAATGGTGCTCGACATATTTTAATTGGCTTGGTCTGTGTTTTCTCGGTCCGTCCATTTCACTTTCCTCTCAGAGAGTGGGAAGGAGACTGATCAGCGTGCCTTCCTCCCCTCAGATCAAGGTCTGGCCAAACTGTGCCGGTCTCTTGGTCCAGAAATCAGGGTGCTGAGGCTTAGAGTCTGAGAAGTCTTATTCAAGAGTCCCCCTAGAGTCCCCCCAAAACTCAAGCCTCCAGGTCTCCTCAATATCTAGCCAGACTCAACCGACCCCACCCTCACAATGTCACCCAAGCTTCCCTTGGGTTCATGCACGAACTTATGTGACCACAATCACTCACAGCCAAATCTTTTCCTGGGTCAACCCACGGGTGTTTTTCTTCAAAGCACTAAGAGAAATCCATTCTCCCCACCTCAATCAAATATTTTAGGAGCTCTTTCCCTGTTCCAAGCAAATCTTATTTCTCAACTTGGAGCAAATCCAGACATGACAAAGCAGGACTCCCCCACCTTGCTCAGGTACCTGTCCTGCACTGTCTATGGCCATTTTCCTTCACTTTTCCCCCTTTACTGATGTTCCTAGGTTCCCAAGGATTCCAGAAAAATACTCCCGGGAAATTAGCAGTCTGAAGAAGGAAATTTTCACCTGCAGATATCAGGGCCCCCTACAAAACAGTGGGGGTGCCACCCATTCTCTGCATGAAATACCTCTTTCTTCTGATGCTATATTGATCCCGTGACGAGCCTCCAACTGTTAGAAACAAACTTACATTGTCTAGGAATAAGCAAGGCTCGTTGGGAGGCTAGGAACGTTTTAATTGTAATTTACATTTATTCTCCCTGAATAAATGGGTATCTCCCCTGAACAGAGCACAGGAGAAAGTACAAAGGACTCAGATGGATGCCAGTCCTTTAATAGACCCTCACCTTGAATCTCCCACCAGGCTCTTCATTGGCCAGATACAACCCCCTGACTGCCTACTTAGTGCCCTCATCAAATGACTCATTTAAGCATTTGTACAAGCCTCTGACCTTTCACTTGACTGACCTGAGGCCTGGTTTCTGCTAAAGCTGGGGTGGGGGCAGGAGGAAAGGGACACCTTCATCTCTGTGGAAACAAAACTTCTCCCCCCGTTTCTTAGAGTATCAACCTGTGCATACACTTTGACTCAGCAATACTAGTACTTGGTCTATACACCAAAGAGAAAAAAAAGAGGAAAGAGCTCCACACGTATAAAAATATTTCTAGCAGTGTTTTTTTGTGGTGGTCAAGAATTGGAATTGAGAGGGAGCCCATCAATTGGGGAATGGCTGAACTAGTTATGAACTAGTTCATATACCTATGAAAGTGATGGGATTCTATTGTGCTACAAGAAATGAGGAGGACAATGGTTTTAGAATGACCTTGAAAGGTCTTTATGAACTGATGCACTGGGAGGCGAAAACTTGGAGAATAATTTATGCAATTATAACAATATTGTAAAGAGAAGGAACGTTGACAGATTTGTGTAGTCTGATCAACATGATGACAGAAGACAATTCCAGAAGACTCATAATGAAACATGCTACCATCCAATTTATAAAGGTGATGGATTCAGTGTAGATTGAGGCACATTGAGTGTGTGTGTGTGTGTGTGTGTGTGTGGATATGGCAAATAGCACAATTTGTTTTGCTTGATTGTACATGGAAGTAATGAGTTTTGTTTTTCTTGCTTTCTTAATGGAGGGGAAGGGTAGGTGTCAGGGAGATAAAATGAGCTAAGTACTTTTCTGCAATTGTAGAAAATAAAATGAGGGATTCGCAATTGTTATCTTTAAGAGCTTGTCTTGCTTTAAGCCAATTATTTGATTGAGACAATCTGCCTGCTGAAAATCTCAAGAGTAAATGTTGTGAACTATAGCAGGGAAACTTCATGGGAAGTTTAAGTTTACCATTCCTAGCCTAGGAAAACATGGAGGAAAAATTCCTTAGAATTTGTTTATCGAAGATATGAGTTAAGGCAAGAGAAGCAAGAGAAAAGAAGTAGTCTCACTTTACTTGCTATTACAGTGGCATGAAGCATGGCTTTCTGCCCTTCATTTCTCTACCCACCACCCACTACAACCCCAGACAAAATGCTGTGTTCCCTCAAGGGGACTGGTGCCCTTCTTCCTCATTTAACTCCACCAAGAACAGTGCGGGATGGCTCCATGACAAAGAATATTTGTAAAGGAGATAACTTAAAGGCTTCTCCATTAAGATCAGTGTCAAAGAAGGTGCATTGACAATTAAGCACTTATTCAACCAAGTGCCCTTGAAGAGTTTGGCCTTTATTTCCTTGATTAAATTAGGAGTCCTTGATGACCTCCTTGCCTCAAGGGAAAACCTAGTTCACATGGGTTTGAGTGACATGTTTGTGACATCAGAGGCTTTTAAACCACATGGGTTTCAGTTGCATCTTTGTGACACTTTTAGGTGAGCCGCATGTGTGACTCACCTTTGACCCTGAATGAGATATATAAACCCAGAAGTTGGCGTTCTCTGAGAGGCTTTCACTCCTGGAGGCATGGGACTCAGGGCATCTGCTCTAAGGGCCTCCTGGCTGAGCTCAGATGTTGATGTTCTTTGGTAACTATGAATTGTATTTGGCCTGTTTTAAATGTGTTTGTAATTTGTTTGTATTTGCTCTGAAGTTCAGGGTGCTGGCTTTTCCCCCTGAACTAAGTGAATGATATTTGTATGTTGGATTGAAATAAGATTGTTAACTCCCTTAACACTACTTTCCTTAGTAAAGCAGATCAAAAGAATCTGTGCTGGCAGCATTGTTATTGTGGGGCTTGTGTTGGTTTTTCACCCCCACAACAGCTGCTAGCCAAATTGTTGCAACAGAAGGATGTCACTTATTAACAGTATAAGGCAACCTAGTCCTAGGAAAGCTGGAAATAGCAATATCAGAAGAAAGAGAAATGGAACAGCCAGGAAGAGGAACTAAGGGGTGAATCTCTAGCTCCCGGGTGTGAATCTCTATCTCCAGGGCGTGAATTCAAGGGCAGAGCCTCCTGGGTCTTAAGGAATGGGTCCAGGACCAAAGGAGATAACAGCTGAAGCTCAGAACTGAGGTTTCCAAAGAGGAGAATGGTCCTCACTAACTGATTTTCCTAGCTCTCTCAACTCAAAATTAAGTACAATCCCTTTGCCAGAGGTTTTAGAGAAAGCTACCATCTTGAAGGAAGTGTTAATAAGTAAGTAGTTGAGGGGTTCAGCTCCTTTTTTGTTTTTCCCCTTCTTTGTCCACCAGATTCCAAGTGTTGCTCTTGGTGCCCACTGTCTCACCCAGTCTCTCATGTCTTCCAACTTCTCCCAGGACTCTATCCTCAGACTGTGGGTGGAGAGGGCTGAAATTTGGAAGCTATCTATGGGTAATGGGATAAGAATTCTGAAAGAATGCATTTTTATTTTTTGACTCAATTTTTCTTTCATCTCCTTTTTCTTCAAGGTACCTTGCATCAGTAGACTCCATTGCCATGGTCAGAACCTTCCCTGAAACTGATCCTGGTGGCTCTCTACTGGAGCTAGGAGAGGGTTCTTGTCAAGCCAAGGAATGGGAACCACTGAGTCCTGGGCTTTTGGCCCAGGCTACTCAGTCACTCCAGGGCTATGCTTATGACTCCACTCCCAGAAGCAGCAACTTTCTGTCCTTGGGCATGAGTGGCATGGAGCCTGGCTTTCTGCCCTTCATTTCTCCACCCACTACAATCCCAGACAAGATGCTGTGTTCCCTCAAGGGGACTGGTGCCTTTCTTCTTCATCTAACTCCACCAAGACTGGTGGGGGATGGCTTCATTCTGCACCCCCAGTGCCCATGGACACTATCACTAGGGCTGAGGAAGAGAAGCAACTTGGAACTCTGGATCTATGCCCCGACATTAGATTCTAATGACTTTGGACTGGGTGAAGTAGTCTCAAAGAAGAGAGCTTTGTCTCCTGATGATTCAGGGGATGAAATGTGTTCAGGATGGAAATGCAGAAAATATGCCAGGTAAGAGTGCATAGAAGGAGGCAGTGGGCATGAGCCATAGTGATCTTTTTCTCTTGGTTCTAAGGTTTGGGTATCCTTTCTTAGGTGCCCAGTCCACTCATCCATCCCCTTTACCTTAGCCATAAAGTTATCCCTTCTTCTTTCCTGTTCCTTGCTCCTCTCCACCCTCCATCTTTCCCATCACATTCTCACCCTACTACTTTTTTTTTCTGCCTAGGCCTGTCAATATTTCCCTCTTAACACCAAATGATCATGTGGTATAGCTTTAGAGAAAGCTGAGGCACCTTCTCCCACCCCAGCTCCCTTGATAGACCTCTCTGATTTTAAGAATACAAATTGATGGAGTTCTTGAAATCTAGGTGAATCCTTCCAGATTTAGGCTTTTACTGGGACATAGGGTAAAGGGGAGCAGGGCAGATTGCAAGATATCTCTGCCAGGTAGATATGGGCAAATGATCTGGAATGTTTCCAACATACTCACAACTTCACATTCCTTATGTGGGGCAGCTAGGTGCCTCAGTGGATAGAGTGCCAGGTCTGGAGTCAGGAAAACTCATCTTTCTGAGTTCAAATTTGGCCTCAGACACTTGCCAGCTATGTGACCCTGGACAAGTCAATTAATCCTGTTTGCCTGAGCTGGAGAAGGAAATGGCAAACTATTTCAGTATCTTTGATAAGAAAACCCCAAATGGAGTCACAAAGAGTTGGACACAACTGAAATGATTGAACAACAATCATATTTCAAAAAGGAAAACAGGTGATTTGTTCAAAAAACACTCAGTACCTTAGAACAAAGATAAAGGTTGGTCAGGTATTTGACCTTGGCAGAAGGTAGCTCTAGGTTTCCAAAGTGAAGATTACCCTGCACTGACTAGATCCCATTTCCTTTTCCTGGAGAAAGCTTAGATACACAAGTACTAATGGGGTAGATAAGAAACAGATCTGGGAATCTTACACGCAATCCTGAGACAATATATATTGTAATTACGTTGTCATACAATAATTACATTATTTTTCCTTTTTCACTCTTTAAGGTGTCTGACATCTTTGCAATCTTGTGACACTACAATTTCCCCTGAAAATGCTTCTAGTGATTACACAATACAGTCAGGAGAAGGTGCTTGTCAAGTCAATGATGAGATGCTCCTGATTCCTGGGCTCTTTCTCCAGGCTCCCCAGGAGTCTGTAGGCTGTGCCTGTGACACCGCTCATGGCAGCAGCAACCTTGGGCATTAATGACATGAATCCTAGACTTCTTCCTTCCATTTCTCCACTGACCATGTCTTTGTCTCTAGGTAGAATGCTATGGACCCTCTGGGGACTGGTTCACGTCTTCCACAGTTAAGTCCAACATGAACAACGGAGGCTGGCTCCAATCAGTACTGCCAGTGACCACAGAAGTTTTCACTGGGACCCAGGAAGAGAAGAGGTCTGAAGAGCAACTCCTGACTTATACCTCCACATCAGATTCTGATTCAGGATGGGTTGAAGAAGAGTCTGAGAGGTAAAGTGTATCCCAGTGATTCAAGCAGCAATGACTCCTGCCTGGGTCCCTTATGAATGAATTTTCTTCATTTTTGATCTCTGTCTTTCTGTGTATGTGTTAGAAGAAGGAAAATAGAGAGGAAATGGATTTTCTTCCATTCCTTAGGACACCTAGCTATTTCTTAACATACCATTTAAACAAAAGAAGAAGGAGAAGGAGGACGGGAAGAAGAAGATGATGATTACGATGATGATGATGATGACGATGATAGCCAGTTGACCAGGCTTAATAAGAAATTCCTTTTGTTGTAGTATAAAATCTTGGCTCCTTTCTTCCTGGGAGTATGGAATAGTTGCAGTGGGATTTGAAAGTGGTGTGATGAGAAGTTTTTATGTTTAGGTTTTAGAAAAATGTCTGTTCCTTTTCTGAAGAATCTATTGTCCATGGTATGCTATGCCAATTTCTTTCTTTGAAATAAACTTGGAAAAGACTGCCTGTCTGAATGTATGAAAGTTATTGAGGGTGAGGTGGGATAAGGGGAGTGCCCATATTATTTAGACTTTCCTAGGGTCTACTTGGACAAGCCAATCTGGGAGAGAATGTGTGACTCCCCTTGGCATGTATGATACATCATAGTAGGGATCAAATTTCTGACTTCCCAGCCCCAAGACAGTCTCTTCCTCTGTGTGTGTGTGGTGCTGGAGGGAGAATCACAATGAGACCCTTATAAGTTGTGTCACCTCTGAAAGGGCACAGAAAACTGGATTGACCATGTGCTCCCTTCCCTGACCTCTCTCTTTAGTTTTTTTCTTGAATAACTGAACCAAGGCTGATCTGATACAAAGGTATGATTTCTGTCTTGGAAATAGCATGAAGGAGCACTGGAAGGAAGACTGCTTCTCAGCTTTTCTCCAGTGCTGCTCATGGTCTTGAGTTTCAGGGCCAAAGTGTAAAACTGATCAACTCATGAGTCTGAAAAGTAGAGTAGGGGATATAAAATAAACCCACAAAAATCATCACCATTTCTATACATCACCAACAAAACCTTGCGAAAAGAAATAGTAAGAGAGACCACATTTACAATAACCATAGAAAGCATAAAATATCTGGTAGTATACCTACCAAGACAAATCCAGGAACCACGTTAACATAATTATAAAACACTTTTTATACAAATAAAGTCAAATTTAAGTAATTGGCAAAATATTAATCGTTCATGCATAGGCAGAGCCAATATAATAAAAAAGATAATTCTCCCCAAATTAATCTACTTATCCCATGTCATCCCAATTAAATTACCAAAAAATTATCTTATTGACCTAGAAAAAAATAATAACAGCATTCATTTAGAAGAAAAAAAGGTCAAGAATATCAAAGGAATTAATGCAAAAAAATATGTTAAGGAAGGAGGTCTAGCAGTACTCAATCTTTAACTATATGGTAAGGCAGTAATTATCAAAACTATCTGGTACTGGCTAAGAAATAGGAAGATGGGTCAGTAGAAAAAGATTATACTGTGTGCGTCTACATGAAATTGCACTGTGTGAAGAAAAGACTGCAGGACCTAGCTGGAGGCAGTTAAGTTATCCCAGAGATGGAAGGAAGTAAAATGTTGGGGAGACTGTTTTGAGGTTCAGCCTCCAGGGAAATTGCCTTTAAAGGGAAAGGAATCAGGAAAGGAGTTATAAGGGAGAATAAAGAAAAAAATTTGGAAATTTCAGGAGGAAGAATACTTAGTAAAGGTCCTTGAACATAAGTAGATAATGCAGGAGGGAAGTTATTCACTACACAATGGAATATGGCCTCCATATGAGCTCACGGAATGCAGCTATCTTTGAATAGAGACAGGAAAGAGAAAGAAAAATGATTCAATACCTGATTAGGAAGAAGACCTTGGGAGTTGATTCTAAAATATCTATAAGGAAAGCCTCAAGGGAAAACAAAGCTTGATCAGAAATTGAACAAGAAATCTTGAAAGAGAAAATGTGTTTTTTTAAAAGAACGTAATAATATTTTAATAGTGAAATGAGAGCACTTAAGGAAAAAATTGGAAAATAAATGACAGCTGTGGAAGAAAAAAATGGAAAAGGAATGTCCAGTTGAATATAAGAGCTACAAAATTTCAACCATGGAAAACTCTGAAAAGTAGAAGGGACCAAATAGAAGACGGAGACGCTACAAGGCAATGAGAAATATGAAAATCAAGTCAAAAGACTAAAAAAAGGAGAAAACAGATTATGGCATTATGATCCCTGTCAAATCTGTCACTGTGGTGTCACAGAATACATCCTCCTTTATCACGATTTGACTTGCACCATTTCCTCACATCAGAGGACTCTCTTGGATAAGGAGTCTGAATTTCAGCTTAGCCCTATCATGTGCTTTCCACATCCTATAGCAGGGATGACAAACTCAAACAGAAAAGAGACCAGCAATGGATACTTGCAGGCTGCATGTTGAGTTAGAAAACCTCATATTAACATCCAGATCTGGGATAAAAGAAGAATGCCAATTATTAGCAGTATAAGGCAACCTACTCCTGGGAATGCTGTGTATAGCAATGACAAGAAAGAAAAAGGGAAGGCATAGTGTAGATAAAGAGGAAATAAGATGTAAATCTCTAGCACCAGAGGGTACATCAAGGTGGGAGGGGGAAGGGCTTCTGGTGGGCCAAAGAGGGAAGAGTTATAAAAGGAGACAACACCTGAAGCCCAGAATGGTCAAAATTCATTCAGTCTTGGGATAGAAGATTCATCTTTGGGTAATGACCTGCCAATGCTAACTTGGGGAGAGAAGAATCTTGAAGTCCCAGCTGCAAGCCCTTTGAGCCCCATCCTCCTGCACTCAGCCTCAAAGACTGCAAATCTCATCAAGTCAGAGAGGCAGAGAGAGAAATAGCCCTTTGACCCTCCTATCCCTAGGACTCAGGATTGAGATGGTGCCCACCAACTCCACCCAAACAAAAGCTATGAGCAAGCTAGCTCAACACTGGTCAGGAACCATCTCCAGAGTTCTCAGTTCTTTGCCAGCCCTGAGATGGAGATTCATATCAGGACCACGGACAACTGCAGGTGGACCCCTTCTCAAGAAAATTGGAAGGGGTCCTCCACAACCATTCCCTGTGGCTCAAATTTCACAGACAGCAGATTGGAATGATCCTTACCAGTCAGGGCAGGTAAGTTAGCAGCTATGCAACCAGATGCCTGCATCCTCCTGGAGCTCAAGAACCATGATCTCACCTCGTTTTCTTAATGTTCACTAGAAATCAGGGCCTGATATGAAGACTTTTGCTTCTCATTTTATCAACCCTTGTTTCCAGGAATGTGTTGGCTCTCAGAAACCTGCAGATTGATGTTTACTAAACAATGGCTCCTGAAAAATCTTTGCCTTTGACTGATGACTTGTGTGGGAGTTCCTCTGGCTATTTCCTTTGGGAAACTAGAATTCCTAGACAGGAATAGGAAGCTAAGATGATTCCATGCAGAATATGCACCAAAGATTCCCAGTCAGTGTTGGAGATACAAAAAACAAATTAAAATAGCTTATTCCTAGGCCAAACACCTGCCTGGCTCTAATCGCCCTAGAAGCCCGATGGTATTTGGGTTCTGTTACCATATTTTCTCTCATTCTCTCTTCCTTTCTTCACAGGAGGATGTTCCCTTTCCTGACTTATAAAATCCTTGGAATGGACCCTATTATCCATTATTGGCTCCCTCTGGAAATAGTTCCAAGTGATTAATACCACTGATATTCTCAGAATGGCAAATGGTTTCAGTGTGAAAAAACAGAGAATAATATTCCAGGTAGGGAGGCATTCATTGGTCCAGGATAGGGAGTTGGCAGGTCACGCAGTAGAGAATTTTTCCTTGTCTCCAATGTTGCCATGCCTTCTTGTGAGGTACCTAGCAAACCCAATCAACACCTCTCCTCATCTATTAGTCCTTTATGACTCCTCCTTCCTCAGCCCTTCTTCCCACTTCTCTCCCATAATCCACCTCCATCTTTCCAGTTCTTCTCCTCTGATCTATTCTTTTGCCTTTCTCCAAGTCTCAAACTTTTCTCTTTCTGGACCTGTCTATGCTTTCCCCTTACCGTAGGGAACTAGATGGTTCAGAAGACCTAAGTTTAAATCATAGCTCAGAAGCTTACACCTTGAATGACCTCATCAGTCTTCCAAAATCATCAGTGGTCATTATATTGATAGGAGCTTTGGAAGTTGTTTGTCTTTAAGGTATCATTACTATTGTATTAAATTTTCTCCTGGTTTAGCACATTTTCTTTTGTAAAATTTTATAAAAGTTTTTAATATTGTCTGTATAATGTTGATAGTAAAGTGGGAATTATTCCTTTGGTTCTACTTGCTTAACTCTGCCACAGCTAGCATATATACATATGTGTGTGTATATGTATGTATATATATGTAGCATACATATGTATGTGTATATATGTAGCATATATATGTGTATGTATGTATATATAGTTTATATATATGTATACATACATATAAATATATGTATAGTTTACCATGGCTCTTTGAAATCTGTTTGCTCATTTCTGACAACACAATAGCATTGGACCATATTGATATATCCCAATGAATTATGTTATTCCTCAATGGATGGACATTCCTTGACTTTCCAGGGTTTTTGCCCTCACCAAAAGAGCTCCTTGAAGCGTTTTTGTTCGTTGTACACTGATAAATGTTCTAAGCATATCAACAGGCAGTTCTTCAGGGAAGAAATCTAGACTATCAAGAATCATGGGGTGGGGTGGGGGGAGTGGGGCGGGGGGAGAGAATACTCTGAATCACTATGAATTATGGAAATGCGAATTCCAGCAGTCCTAAGATTCCACCACATTCTCAACAGAGCGGCAAAGATGGCAGAAAAGGAAAATGAGAAATATTAGATAGGCTGGAGGAAAAACGGTACATTGATTGTGGATGGATCTGTGGATGGGTATAACCATTCTGAAAAGCATTTAGCGTTATACAGAGCAAGTTGGGCTTTCTCTGTATACCAGTGCAAGTAAACCAGTGCAAGCTCCTTAACCCAGGCATATCATTGCTTGGCCCATCTCCAAAAGAAGTAAATGAAATTGCAAAACTTTTTAGTTGCACAAAAATATTTATAGAACTCATGTTTCTGCAGGAAACTGACTGTATATGTGTAAAGCCCATCAGTAAATGAAAAGATCTTTCTGGTCCATTGAATAGTCTTCACATGGCGCCTACAAAGGGAGGTCTGATTAGAGAGAAGCCCTTTAACTAATTAAAGGTGAGGCCCCAGGCCAGTTAGCAACCTAGTTAGCTAGTTTGAGAGAGGCTGGAAGCCCTCAGGAACCCTAAGGGTAGTTGCTAAGACCAGAGCCAACGGTACCTTCCTGAGCTCTAGTCAATCAGATGATGGCTAAGGACTGTATAAAAAGAGAGAACAGAGCTTGGAAAGGGCAGAAGCTGAAGAAGTTGAAAAACAGAGGAGCAGAAGCGAGAAGGTGAGAAACTGAGGACTGAGAGCGCAGGATTCAGGAGCCGAGGGCCAGCTTCCAGAGTGTCCAGAATGGAGAGTGCTGAACACAAGAGGGAGTTTTGGAACTTGGAGTCAGTGGAGCTGCAGGAGAGATTGTTGAGCAGGGACTTAGGACTTGTGAGTGATCTTATAGGAGGGCCCTAGCATTGAGGGGAAGCACAAGTATGGTCTGGCTTGCTACTATAATATTTTGTTGTAACCTCCTTATCACTATAGTGAGGTGGGCTTATTGGTTTTGGAATGTTGTTGCCAAGATCAAATTGGGGGCATTGGTCCTTGGGTCTGATCCTTTGGAGTCTAAATAAATGTTATACTTCCCCTGCCTTCTACCTAGAGAATTCATTATATCCTGCCATTCCAAATCATTCAGGCATGCTCACGGTCCTCTTCGAGGTCATGAATTTTGTCCTAATGATGTAATTTTTATTCAGACTCCACCAATACAGGGGCTCTCTGGATGAGGCAAGAGATCAAATTTGAAAAGCTCAAGGCAGCTACCAGTGCTGTGACCCATTGTTGAATAGTGAGTTCTTGTCCAATAGCTGAGATCTCTGTATTTATCAAATACTAGGCAACTGTATATGTCTTGTAATTGTGCTCATATAGTTCCTGTGTGTGTCTTGGCAGGTATGTCCCCAAATAATTTGTATTATCTGTAGTTATTTTACATGGAATTCCTGTTTCTCTTCCTGTAGGTTCTTGTTGGTAATACACTAAAATACTAATGATTTGTGTGGTTTTATTTGATATTCTGCATCTTTGCTAAAGTAATTAATTGATTCAATTAATTTTTGATAGACTTTTTCCAAATAAACCATCATATCATCTGCAAATGTGATTGTTTTGTTTCTTCTTTGCCTGTGCTCATCTCCTCAATTTCTTTTTGTTGTCTTATTGCTGTAGCTAGCATTTCTTGAACTCTATTGAAAGGTGATAATGGACATCCTTACTTTACCCCTGATCATATTAAAAAGGCCTCTACCCTATTTCCATTACAATTAGATCTGGCTCTTTATTTAAATAGATAATATAATTATATTGGAAATTATTGGGTAATAAAATAATTAGAAAGCTTAAATTATTCCTATTCCTTCTAGTGTTTTTTAAAATAAATTTTACTGATGTATTTTTTTACATTGTTACAGTCTTTCTCAGTATCCTTCTCCCTCTACCTACCACAGAGCCATACTATATAATTAATAGTATTTTTAAAGATGAAAAAGGGAAAAGGAGAGAAAAATTATCACAATTGATCCACGTATTGAAAAAGTCTGAGAACAAGTGCAGCTCTTATTGACCTCTTACCTTTACAAAGGAGTGGGTAAGGAGCATTCTCTCATATATTGTCTTTCAAGCCATGATTATTCTTTATAATTTTGCAACATAGACTTTTGATTCGTGAGTGTACGTGTGTGTGTGTGTGTGTGTGTGTGTGTAGAGAAGGGAAATTGTTCTTTCTGTTTACATTATGGTAGTCATTGTATATGTTGTTTTCTTGGCTGGACTTACTTCCCTCTGCATCATTTCATGTATCTCTTTCCTTGCATTTCTATGTTCATCACAGTCATCATTTTCCCAGCAAAATAATGTTACATTACATTTATGTACCATAATTTGTTTAGCCATTCTCCAGTCAATGGACATCTACCTTGTTTCCAATACTTTGCTATCACAAAAGTGCTACTATTAATATTTTAAGATATGTGGAGACTTTTTTCTTATTAGTGGCTTCCTTGGGATACATGTGTAGCACTAAAATGTCTGAATCAAAGGCTATGGATATTTTAGCCATTTTGTTCGCATAATTTTAAATTGATTTCCAAAATGGTTGAACCAATTAACAGCTCCACCAACAGTATATGTGTACATATCTTCCTATAACTCCTCCAATGTGAGCTATTTGAATCTTTTGTCATTTTCGCTAATTTGCAGGGTAGGGTTGAAACTTGAAAGAAGCTTTGATGTACATTTCTCTTATTATTACTGATTCGGACCATTCCTTTATGTAGTTGTTCACCACTTTGTAATTCATCTTTTGAGAACTGTTTCTTCATATCATTTGACCTCTTATCTATTGGAAAATGGCAATTGGAGTTAGATCCATAGATACATGCATGCCCCTATTGTTTTTATGTTGGACATCAAACCATTATCAGAGAAATTTGATATGAAGATTTTTTTCCTATTTGACTGCTTCCTTTCTTATCCTAAGAGCATTAATTTTTTTCTGTGCAAAATCTTTCAATTTCATGTAACCAAAGTTATCTCTTTTATCTTTTGTAATTACTTCTTTTCCTCATTTGGTTAAGAAGAAATCTCCAACTCATAGCTGTGAAACGTATATGATCAGCTTCTCTTCTTAGTATTTTTTATAACATGGTATCTAATATTAAGGTCATGTATTTATTTAGAACGTGTTATGGAATATGGTGTAAGGTGTTGGTCTATGTCTAATTTCTGCCATACTGCTTTCCAGTTTTCTTAGAAATTTGTATGAAGTAGGAAGCTCTTCCCTAAGTAATTTATATTTTGTATTTTAGGGAACACTTAGTTATTGTGTTACATTGTTTCTGATTTTTCCTTGTCTAATCTATTCCATCGATCATCCTCTCTATATTTAACCAATACCAGTTGGTTTTGATGACTGCTGCTTTATAATATAATTCGAGGTTTGGAAGTACTATTCCGCTTTCATCTCTACCTCTTCTCATCATTTCCCTTGATATCGCAGATCTTTTGTTTTTCCAAATGAATTTTGTTGTTATTTTATCAAGTTCTATAATGTATCCCTTGATAACTTGATTGGCACAGCATTCAAAATGTAAAATAATTTTTGTAATATTGTCATTTTTTACCACCTTGTCACAGCCCAGCCACGAGAACTAACTATTCCTCCTACTTTTTAAATTGTTCATTATATCTTGAAGGAGAATTGGCATTTGAAACTATACTTCTTTTTGTATTTTGATAGATTGGCTCCCAGATATTTTATGCACTTTGTAGCAATTTCCAACATTGCCTCTTGGATTTTGTTGTTATTATTATATGGAAATATAGTTGAGTTTTGAAGATTTATTTGAGAGTTAGTAGTGCAGCCTGGAGAGAAATTAAGATATGATTGCTACCTGTGTTCAGAGCGTATGCTCCTGGAAGGGAAAGGGAACTGAAGAATACTTCTACACTCCAAGAATACCAAAAACAGCAACAAAAATAGAAAAGTTTCAAAGTGAAAACAAAGAAGAAAAAAGATACTAAGGGACAAAGGGAAATCTTCATATGTGTCGAGAGGTTGGAAAGTTGGAAAGAATGGGATCTGGCCCCAGTAGCCATCATTGAGGGGAGAACTCACTCCAGGGAAGGGGTCCATTTTTTTTTGCCACCACCAACAAAAGCCTGTTCAGGGAGGTACTCTAACTACCCTAAGAGTAACAGCACCTTCTCCTCCAGACTACTTGTCCTACTTCCAGACTAGCCCTTGGAGCTATCACCCTCTAGAGCAATCCTGTGGAGATATGACCTCCCATCGCTACTGAAGACTAGAAAAGAAGAGTTTCCCAATGGAAATGTCATTAATGAAGATGCATTACCATCTGTTTTGTCACTGCATCCTGAACATGATGGTACTTTTCCATCTGACTCATAGTTGAAACTTCAGGTTTCCATGTGGTACTGGAATGTCTTCCCCATTAGAATATGAGTTCTTCAAAAAGACTGTCTTATTATTATTGGGGGGGGGATTCTCAGTACTTAGGACAGTGCTTTGCATGTAGTAAGTGCTTAATAAATACTCATTCATTCACTCATTTTATCCAGCTAATAGTCATTTTTAATTTGTATTAATCATTTTAATTTGTATCTTTGCTGATTCCCTAGGGTTTTACCATCATGTCATCAGCAAGGGATAGTTTTTACCTATCTTTACACCTGTAATTTCTTTCTCTTGTCTTACTGATGTTGCTAGCATTTCCAGAACTATAGAAAATAATAGTAGGGAGAGTAGTAAGCCTTACTTTATTCTTATACTTTTTGGAAAAGTTTCTAGTGTATCCCTACTGCATATGATGCTTGTTTTTGGTTTTATGTAGATACTTATTATAACATCAGAAAACATCCCTCTAGCCTGATGCTTTGTAGAGTTTTAGCATAATTAAGTGCTATACTTTGTCAAAGGCATTTTCTGCATCTATTGATATAATCATATGGTTTTGGATATCTTTGTTTTAAATATGATTAATTATGTTGATTGTTTTCCTGATGTTGAAGCATCCTTGCATCTCTGTTGTGAATCCAAGTTGGTGATAATAAATGATTTCTTGGATAAATTACTGTAGTCTGTTTGGCAGGATTTTATTTAAAATTTCTGAATCTATATTCATTAATGGCATTAGTTTGTAATTTTCCTTGTTTTGTCCTTCCTCGGTTAAAATATTAGTATTATAGCTCTCTTATAAAAGGATTAAAGTAGAATGCTTTCATTTTCAATTTTTGAATATAATTTGTGTAGTATGGATAACAACTGCTGTTTTAAAGTTTGATAGAACTTTTGGAGGATCTGAGAGAAGCTTCCACCCTCCACCCTCTCCAATCAGAAGAAAAGAGGGACCCCAGGGTAGGAATATTGATGAGGTATGAGTTCTAGTGCTGATGTGATCTTGAAGAATAATGAAGTTCTTGTAGGTAAGTTTGTAGATACATGGTTTTCCCCTGAGGACTGATTTAGCATCTTACCTGAAATTTTGGTATGACGAATTACTGTTATCATTTTTTTTCACGTTACTTGTTTCTGCTGTTTGTATTTTGACGCACTAATTCTTTAGGATTTAATTGTTAAGTTTCCATTTGGTTTTGCCTCTTTTGCTTACATAGTAGTAATCCCTGAACTAATGACTAGTTTTATAATATTTAAATTGCTAAAGGATGTATTTACTATTTCTTCCTTTTTACATTTCTTTGCCATATCTCTGTGCCCTAATACATGCTCAATATTTGGAAAAATTCCATGTAGTACTGACGTATATACAGGCAGGTAGGTGGTGCAGTGGATAGGGCACTGGACCTGGAGGACCTGAGTTCAAATCTAGCTTCAGACATATGCTAGCTGTATAATCCTGGGTGAGTCACTTAAGCCTGTTGGTCTGTTTCCTCATCTATAAAATGAGGTGGAGAAAGAAGTGGAAAACCACTCTAGTATCTTTGCCAAGAGAACTGCAAATGAGGTCACAGAGAGTCAGACGTGACTGAAACAATTCAACAAGAACATGCACATATATTATATGATAAACACACACACATACACACACACACACACGCTCTTTTGTGGTCCTATTTAAAAGACGTTGTAGATCTTGTAGCTCTAGTTTCTCCAGTAATTTGTTCAACTTTTTATTTTCCCTTTTGTTTATCTTTCTGACAGACTTATCCAAAACCGAGAGGGACATTAAAATCTCCTGTCACTGTTTTGTTACTTTTTACAAATTTTTGTAGCTTAGTTAATATTCCCTTTAGGAACTGAGATGCAAAGGCATTTAGACCATTTCAGTTTAATATTGATATTGGACTGTTATCTATGGTTCCTTTTAGCATAATGGAATTTCCTCATCTATTCTTTTTTTAATGTTTTGAATATTTGTTTTTGCTTTGTCTGATAGTATGATTGCAACTCCTATTTTTATTTTTTAAAATTTATTTAATGTATATTACATTTTGTTCCAGTCCTTCATTTTTATTCTATTCTATTTACAACACAAATATGGTACTAATACCAAAACCAGGAAGAGTCAAAACGGAGAAAGAAATTTACAGACCAATTTTCCTAATGAATATTGATGCAAAAATTTTAAATAAAATATTAGCAAAAAGACTGCAGCACCTTATCATGAGAATAATACACTACAACCAGGTAGAATTAATTCCAGGAAGGCAAGGCTGGTTCAATATTAGAAAAACTATCAGCATAATTGATCATATCAACAACAAAACTAGCAGAAATCATACGATCATCTCGATAGATGTAGAAAAAGCCTTTTACAAAATACAACACTCATTCCTATTAAAAACACTAGAAATCATAGGAATAATTGGAGCCTTCCTTAAAATCACAAATAGCATCTATCTAAAACCATCAACTAGCATTATTTGTAATGGAGATAAGCTAGATGCATAAGACCAGGGGTGAAACAAGGATGTCCATTATCACCCCTACTATTCAATTTGGTACTAGAAGTGTTAGCTGTAGCAATAAGAGAAGAAAAAGAAATTGAAGGAATCAGAATAGGCAAAGAAGAAGCTAAATTATCACTTTTTGCAGATGATATGATGATTTACTTAGAGAATCCTAGAGAATCAAGTAAAAAACTACTTGAAATAATAAACAACTTTAGCAGAGTTGCAGGATGTAAAATAAACCCACATAAATCCTCAGCATTCCTATACATTACTAACAAAGCCCAACAGCAAGAGATAGAAAGAGAAATTCCATTCAAAGTTACTGTAGACACTATAAAATATTTGGGAGTTTATCTGCCAAGACAAACCCAGGGCCTATATGAACATAATTATGAAAC